>OY856411.1:330119338-331319338 GCA_963693085.1 Alisma plantago-aquatica
GTTACTCTCAGTGCTATCAGAGTTACTCTTAGTGTTCTCGCAGTTACTCCGTAGTGCTGTCACAGATACTCTCAGTGTTCTCGCAGTTACTCTCAGTGTTATCATAGTTACTCTCAGTGCTATCAGAGTTACTCTTAGTGTTCTCTCAGTTACTCCTTAGTGATGTCACAGATACTCTCAGTGTTCTCGCAGTTACTCTCAATGTTATCATAGTTACTCTCAGTGCTATCAGAGTTACTCTTAGTGTTCTCTCAGTTACTCCTTAGTGTTATCATAGTTACTCTCGGTGCGTATCAGAGTTACTCTCAGTGTTCTCGCAGTTACTCTCAGTGTTATCATAGTTACTCTCAGTGTGTATCAGAGTTACTCTTAGTGTTCTCTCAGTTACTCCTTAGTGTTGTCACAGTTACTCTCAGTGTTATCATAGTTACTCTCAGTGCGTATCAGAGTTACTCTTAGTGTTCTCTCAGTTACTCCTTAGTGTAGTCACAGTTACTCTCAGTGTTCTCGCAGTTACTCTCAGTGTTATCATAGTTACTCTCAGTGCGTATCAGAGTTACTGAAGCATTACTGAAAAAACAATGCGAGTAACTGAAGCATTACTCTCAGTTACTCAACCATTACTCTCAGTTACTCAAGAATTAATTTCAGTTACTCAAGCATTACTTTTCAGTTACTCAAGCATTCTGTTACTTTCAGTTTAGTTACTCGCATGGTTGTATCAGTTACTTGTAGTGGTTTCAGAGTTACTCATACAGCATTCAAAGCATAACTGAAAAAACAATGCGAGTAACTGAAGCATTACTCTCAATTACTCAACCATTACTCTCAGTTACTCAAGAATTAATTTCAGTTACTCAAGCATTACTTTTCAGTTACTCAAGCATTCTGTTACTTTCAGTTCAGTTACTCGCATGGTTGTATCAGTTACTCGTAGTGGTTTCAGAGTTACTCATACAGCATTCAAAGCATAACTGAAAAAATAATGTGAGTAACTCAACCATTACTCTCAGTTACTCAACCATTACTCTCAGTTACTCAAGCATTACTCTCAGTTACTCAAGCATTACTTTTCAATTACTCAAGCATTCTGTTACTTTCAGTTCAGTTACTCGCATGGTTGTGTCAGTTACTCATAGTGGTTTCAGAGTTACTCTTACAACATTCAAAGCATAACTAAAAAAACAATGCAAGTAACTCAACCATTACTCTCAGTTACTCAACCATTACTCCCAGTTACTCAAGAATTAATTTCAGTTACTCAAGCATTACTTTTCAATTACTCAAGCATTGTGTTACTTTCAGTTCAGTTACTCGCTGTTAGATAAATGATTATGTAACGGATTACTGTAGCTAATTACTTGCAGTGTTCACTTACACGCAGGCTTGTTTCAAGTATGAATTTTCTAGGCTATCATAGTTACTCTTATTGCTGTTAGAGTTACTCGTAGTGCTCGTTTAGTTACTCGCAGGGTTGTCACAGTTACTCGTAGTACTTTTTCAGTTACTCATATTGTTTTCACAGTTACTCTAACTGCTATTTGAGTTACTCGTAGTGCTCGTTCAGTTACTCGCATTGTTGTCATAGTTACTCGTAGTGTTTCACAGCTACTCGTAGGCTTTTTTTAGTTACTCACAGGGTTTTTTAGTTACTCGCAGGGTTTTTTCAGTTACTCGCATGATTTTTTTCAGTTACTCATAGTGTTTGTTCAGTTACTCACAGGGTTGTGACAGTTACTCACATTGTTTGTTCAGTTACTCGCAGGTTTGTGACAGTTAATCACAGTGTTTGTTCAGTTAGTCAACCATTACTTGTAGTGTTCAGTTACTCGTAGGATTTTTTCAGTTACTCGCAGGGTTGTGACAGTTACTCACAGTGTTTTCACAGTTACTCTAACTGCTATTATAGTTACTCGCACAATTTTTTCAGTTACTCGCATTATTGTCACAGTTACTCACAGTATTATCACAGTTACTCGCAATATTTTTTTCAGTTACTCGTAGTCATTTCTCAGTTACTCGCAGTGTTTTTTCAGTTACTCTAGGATTGTGACAGTTACTCACAGTGTTTTTTCAGTTACTCAACCATTACTCTCAGTTACTCAAGCATTACTCTCAGTTACTCAAGAATTAATTTCAATTACTCAAGCATTACTTTTCAGTTACTCAAGCATTCTGTTACTTTCAATTTAGTTACTCGCATGGTTGTATCAGTTACTGGTAGTGGTTTCAGAGTTACTTTTACAACATTCAAAGCATAAAGGTATTTAAAGCATTCAAGAACATAAGCATTCAAACCATAAATGTGTTCGAAGCATTCAAGATCAGTTGTACATTCAATCTTTTTGCTATTCTAAGGGATCATGAACGGTAGCTATGTAGAGAATGGAAGTATCCAAAGTATAGAAATAATCAAAACAATGGAAGGTTGATCTAAATCATGGTACATAGTTAACGTGTTTGCACCTTATGTATTCTGATTCACTATGAATTCATTGATTTATATGCTCTGCACTACTGCTTTGGTTTTGCTATAATTTCTTTATTTTAATGTACAAAGTGAAAGAGATACATGGTCATTCATGTTAATATGTATAAACCTGCGTGTAATTTAGCTTTTATTTTTCATGACCAATAGTTACATTTTGTACAAAATGATTACTTTTATGTACAAAATACCTACTTCTACGATGAAATGGTTACATTCTGGTCATTAAATTTTTCTGAATGTGTACAGCCCGAAGCACAACATACAATATGTATGTCTTAATTTAATTCATAGAATACACCAAACAAATTCATTGACATCTTATTTGTTGTTGTTCCTGGCCCCGCCGTGAGTAATAGGCTATGAAATTTGGATAAGTTGGAAGTTAGTGACTGATATAAATGAGTGTGAGGAGAGGATACACAACTTACAAGTAATAAATAATAACTAATATAAACTAATCGGCAACAAGCAATCAATATTAGAAAAATTAAAGTTTCAAGGAACAAAGTGGAAGCATCGAATAAACAATACATTGACTTCAGCAGTGAACAAAACAGTAAAATGAAATTGCAGACGCCAGTGCAGTAGGCAGTCGCAGGCTATTGAGTGCAAATGCAAATTTTAGACATCGTATATCAACATTGCATCTATATAACATATCAGGGTCCGATGACAGAATTGTGAACAGCCTGTTTTTTGTAGGCTCGAGTGAAACCCATTTGTTGCTTGAATGTTCGACTTTCACTTCCCTCGTTATATAAAAAAAAATCTCGTGGACATGTCATCTTCTGTAATGTAAGCGTGAACTAGATTTTGATGTTCAAGAATGCATCATTTGATGTCTTGTAGATTCTTACAAATACGAATTGCACTAGCATTTAGGACAAACTACAGATTCAGCTTCCCAAGTACAAGAGTCGAACACCTTCCGGGCAGAGTGTTGACAACACTGGCATTATAGTCAAACAAAAATCCAGAGTATCTGATGAAATTTCCGTCATTGAGGTTCATATTCAGGACAAGTAAGGAGATTGACATGCGGAAGAGGAGTGTCTCCTTATTCACGACCTTTGAGTTTGGGGAGTGTGTGTGTGTGTGTGTGTCGGGCTTAATGAACTGGAAGCCCTGTCAATCTCATCCTGAAACTTGGCTTATATCTCATGTTTTCACAGTTACTTGTATTAATTAAGTCAGTCACCCTGACCGAGTATGTTTGGCAGACGTTGAAATTCGACAATGAGCATTCTCATTCATTGTTGTTTTTGCAATGCCGACTCCTTCTTGCCCTTCCACCACGTCGCCCCTCAGAAAGATCAAAGACAATGAAACATTGAGTAGAAAATGTTGACAAGGAAAGATTAGTTGGGGGAGCACAAACAGTGGCATCGTGAATGAATAAGTAGAAGCATCGACAAACAACCAACTGAAACTAAGATTTCTTTCTGCATCATTTATTTCAAGAGCGTGGCTGAATGAATGAAGCACAAAGTATGTGGAAAGCTAACATCTTGATCCAGATATTCTTTTGCCAATATGTTGATTTTGAACTTTTCAGACAGAAACGCTAGGAAGGGCAATTCGTCAAACAATGAGCAATCAATGTAAAACTTCTCGAAGTTCGTATAGTTCTTGTTCTAACAAATTGTCATAGCATTTCATAGACAGAAACTCACAAGCAAAGATGCACAATAGGATGAGTATTTGACTAACAAATTGTCATAGCATTTCAGAAACCACCGGAAGACCTCGTCCTTGTTCTCCACTGCCGGTGCTACTGATTGTCAACGAACGGACCTGACCTGAGCAGCTCGCATAGCACAAACTTATATTGCAGAGAAGGAATACACTGATCATATCTATTCCCACAACTTGCTAGCTTCCGCTACTGCTCCTATGCCATGCGGCTGCTGCTGCCGAGCCAGGTGCTGGCGCTCACGGCGGAGGGATAGAATCGATTCTCTTCTTCTCCGCCTTACAGTCAGTACCTGGTTAATATTGTTCTTCTTCTCCAAGTCAAGACACAGAGACAGATACGCCAGTCCCACTACCGCAGCTGCACTTTCTGGAGGTGGTGGATGTTGTTACTTTCCTGCTTTTTTCTCTCCGCTCCTTCACTCCCCCGGCTTGGCCCCTGCTTTTAGCTGTCTTTGTAGAGCCTCTGTAGCTCTCTGTCCTTCACTACCCGTTCCGCCAAGCTGTGGCTGTCGGTCGCTGCCCTCGTCGTGTACGTACGGTAGCAGCTGCTTGTCCTCGGCCTCCACTTTCGTCGCTCCCGTCTTCACCGGCGCCTTTGCTCTTCTTCACCGCTTGATTCAGCTATTAGTTAGTTCCAGATATTTACGAATTTTGCCACCGCGCCACTTTGTGCGGGTAGCTAATTCACTGTACCCGCGCGGGCATTGAATATTTAGCCTATATATAT
The DNA here is from genome assembly GCA_963693085.1 of Alisma plantago-aquatica. Taxonomy (NCBI): domain Eukaryota; kingdom Viridiplantae; phylum Streptophyta; class Magnoliopsida; order Alismatales; family Alismataceae; genus Alisma; species Alisma plantago-aquatica. The sequence continues at coordinate 330,124,252 of OY856411.1, forward strand.
ATATACTTTTTTTGTTTTATGCAATTCTATCCATAGATTGAATCCAAAATAGTTTGTACTGATTAATAACTTTCTAATCTCATTCGAATCCATATTTATACGGATTATCCACTACCATAAAACAAATTCATTGTTCTTTATGAAATAAGAATGAAATAAAAAAAAGAATCAAATGAAAAAGTATATATATATATATATATATATATATATATATATATATATATATATATATATATATATATATATATATATATACTGGCATGGGAGAGGGGGAGAAATCTTTCTCTCTTAATCCCATATATATATGTATATATATAATTTAAAAGAATTGTCCTAAAAGTTGGTTTTAATGGTGGATGTAAAGCATGATTATGGTCAATAAACCCCCATATATTTGTACTTAGTTGGATGGTTGTTTTTCTTGTTTATATCTTGATTTGCCTACCAAGCCTCTCTCTCCTTTTTATATGTAAAAGTATTAATTCTTTCCTTCCTATGATACTGTCGAATGTAGATCGAGGTTTCTCTATTACAATGTTATATGTTAAATAGGAGTAGGTTAATTTCTTTTCCTATTATGGCAAAGGAGGCACTCTTCACCAGACAAACAAACTGACTCGATGTGAAGCCGATCGACTTGAGGATCGAGGAGGCTAGACAACAGGAGGAACCGAATGATCGACTGGTGGCCCATTCGATCGACTGGGAGGAGTCTAGATGACGCTTTAACCAGAGAACAACTGAACGATCTAAATGATCAACCGACTGACCATGGGGCCAACTGATCGGTTCAAGAGTTGAACCAGTCATCCTAGATTGGTTACAACATATATCTTCATCAACAATAGGTTGCTACATATGATGTGGACCTTAGGTGGTAGTAATTCCTTGTGTCTCTAAGGAATTACAATTTTATGGCCATAACCATAGCTTGTGTTTTATAATTGCATAATTCTAATTTGTGTTCATAACATGTACATGATACATGCTATAAGTGTATATGTATTAATATAAATATAAAATCCATCAATAAAATATTAAGTCTTAGATGCTTTACATAAGCAACACACATGAAAAGGTTGATCGACTATGCGTGGGCACACCAATCGGGGTTCACTGTCTATCTCATAGAAGTGTGATTGTAGTCATGTGCGCCTGCCAAGCAGGGAGCATTACTATCGTATTGGCTTTTGGGTCAGACTTAATGAGGTGATCTTAATGAGATGAAGTACTTAGATGAAGCATGAAAATGACTATGATGAAGAGTTTCACATACCATTTATCCAAGAATTGCATTAGATGCAATTGGCAAAAGTTGCCTACCTTAATAATAGGTTATGGATGCTGGCATTGGCTGGGTAATAATTCAACTATTTTGGATCTTGGCTCACTAGAAGATTGTACACTGCAATCTTCTAAACTGATATGTGAGGGTTATCAATTTGAACAAAATAGTGGGAGTGATAATTAATCAAAAGCCTTATTAATATCATCCAACTTATAAAAAGTATTTTGACAAAAGTTGTAAATTTTCTCTTGTAGAATCTAATGGAAAACACATAATTGTTGCGAGTAGTTCTTAAGAAGGACAAACTAAATGGGAAAAAGTTCCATGACTAGTTCTGGATTTTGAGAAGGGTTGTCAACAATGAGCAAATAAGCTCTATGTACTAGATACACCAATGCCAGAGGAACCTACTCTTGATGTGCCTAGGCAGAGGTGTATGCTTACTGGAAGCATGCCAATGATGCCTTATACATTAAACACCTTATCCCATGTTGTATGAACTATGAGTTGCATGGAAGCATGAAGACACATGAATTCATGAGATGGTCACATATCTTAAGAATATGAACCATGATCATGCAAAGAAAGAAAGGTACAATGTCTCAAAGGCTCTATTTGAGTGCAAGATGATAGAAGGAGATCCAGTAGAGCCCCATGTTCTCAATAGGATTGTGCATGTGGAACATCTAGAGAGTCTAAGATCCCCTTTGAGCCAAGATTTGGCCACATATATGATTCAACAATCATCGCCTGAATAATATAGCCAATTTATCGAGTGTTATTACTTGAGTAACTTGGCTGAACCGCTATCAAAACTACTTGGCATGTTGATAAATGCCACAGAAAGAATGAAGAAGGAAAAATATGTGATGATGATCAACATTGTGAGGTCCAATGATAAAGACAAGGCCAAGAGGAGTTCTGAGGCTAAGCTGAAATCCATGTCTTCTGCACTCAAAATGAGGAGAAAGGTAAGTGCAAAAGGAATCTGACCTTTGCACTTAAACAAACTAAGTAAGAAGAAGAAAGAGATACAGATCTCCACCTCAGGACCTAAGAAGAAGTAATCTAGAACTGTGTAGAGCTAGGGTTGCTGCCACTATAGTTGGAATATATCATTCAACCTGATGGGTATGTAATAAATTAGTGAATTGCTATTATGTACACAACATTAATGAAAATATCATGTATCTTGTATGAACAAGAATATTATGATTATATTGATGTTTAATTTTAAAAGATAAGATCTTATATGGCGGTGCTGTATGTCTCATATTCTATACTCAGTAGTTGTAGAGACAAATGTGTATGGAACATATGTTGAATGACTTAATGACTCAAACGATAAATACCTATAACATTGTCATATAGAGTGTGTACATGAGAAATGCATTTCTAGAATCCATAATGATGGTTATCTAGACTCTTTTAGTTATTGAACCAAAGAAACATGCAAGTCTTATTTATTGGGCAATATGACAAAATCAACTTCACTAGATGTAGTGGGAGAGCAACTATTCTATTAGAGCTCATACATACTGATGTATATAGAACTTTTAGAATAAATCCTAGAGGTGATTAATAATACCTCATTATATTTATTGATTACTTAAATAGATATAGTAGATTCTATTTAATGAAATACAATTCTAAATCTCTTGAAGTGTTCAAGGAGAATATGAATGAAGTACATAACTAGCTTGGTAAAAGTATTTATGACACTTCAAAATGATCAATGTTGAAATATTTTGAAACAAGAGTTTGAGGACCTTCTAGGAGACTGTGATAGTGTATCACAATGAACTCCACCTGAAACATAATTATGTATTATAAAGAAGGAACCATACCCTATTAGTCATGGTGTGATTATCAATAAAATCTAGTTGATCTTCCACTTTCTTTTTGGGCACATGCTTTATACTAAACAATTTACCATCTAAATTGGTTCAAAAAGACATCATATGAGATATAGAATGGGAAGTGTCCTGATGTGTCTTTTATGAAGATTAGGAATGAAATCTTATATAATAAAACAATTTCTTGATTATTTTCCACAAATCACATAAATGCTATTTTTTTGAATACCACTTTTATATCCCAATTCAACAAGATTTTTTTTGTTTCCAGGACGACTGTATTCCAAAAAGAATTTAATTCTTACGGAATCAGTGGGAGAATAGAACTCAAATAGTTTGATACCAACAAAAAAACATTGAGCCTAAAGAGGTACAATAGAAATACGGAGAATCACAAATTGTTGTGGAATCTGAAGTTCCTTATGTAACACAAAGCCTCATAGATGTAGTAGAACACACCTTGAGTTTAAAGGATTAGGATATCTTATAAATCAATAAGGTGGTGGGTTGGTCATAAATGATGAGCCAACAACCTACCTAGAAGATATTGAAGAACCTGAGTCTGAGAAATGGCTTGAGGCCATGAGATCCAAGATTGAGTCCATGTACATCAACAAGGTGTGACCTTGTTGGATCCACCTGAAGGGTAAAACCCATAGGGTGCAGTTGGGTTTTCAAGAAGAAGAATGAGATGGATGGTAGTGTACAATCCTATTAGAGAAGATTGGTTAAAAAGGATTTCAAACTAGTTCAAAGTGTCGAACATAATGAAAATCATGGTTAAATCCATCAGGTAATGCTTGCCAATGTCACTTAATATGACTATGACATTTGGCATATGAATGTTAAGACCACATCCTTAACAAGAATAATTATGAGGATGTGTGTGTTACACAACTTGAAGGTTCTATAAGTCCAATAATGCAAATAAAGTCTACAAGATACAAAGGTCAATCTGTAGATTGAAGCAAGCATCTTTGAGTTGGAATCTTCAATTTGATAAGTTAGTCAAAGAGTTTGACTTTTAGTCAAAATGAAGATGAAATATGTGATTACAAAAGATTTCATGGGAGCATATTTATATTCCACTTAGTGATGAGTAATAATATCCTTATACTACAAACATTAAAACTTGGAAAGGAAAGTACCTTCTCTATGAGGGATATAGTATGATAGGCTTCAAGATCTATAGAGATACATCTATAGAGATTCTATACCTAATAAAGTGCACATACATTGGTAAGATGCCAAAGGGGTTCAACATGCAGGAATCAATGAGAGAAAACTTGTCCATGTTCCATGGAGTTAGTCTCCAAAGAGTCTAGTGTTCTAATTCTTGTGAAGAATGGGAAGAACATGAGTAAGATACCATATGGATTCACAATTGGATCTATCGTGTATGCAATGGAATGCACTCATCCTGTTATCTCATATGTAGTGGACATGATGAGAGGATATGTACTCATCTAGTTATCTTGTATGTATTGGACATGACGAGTGGATATCAGTTAGATCCCAGTGGAAGTCACTGGACTGCCATAAAGAACATCCTTAAGTACTTGAGAAGCACTAAAAGGATCGGTTCCTTGGTTATGGCAATAAGGAAGAGTGGGGTGTAATGGGTTACACCGATGCAACCTTCCAAAAATGACAAAGAAAATTAATGATTGCAATCTAAATTTTTGTTTGACCTTAATAAAGAATTGTAAGGTAGAGAAGTTCTAAGCAAGAGACAATTGCTAATTCTATATTAGAATCTGAGTATCTTAATGTTATGAAAACAATAGAAGATACTGTATGGATCTAGAAGTTCATATAGATGAGCTTGTGGGAGGTTCCAAACCATTGATGACACAATAGAGATACTTTGATAGTAATGGAGCTACTGGATAGGCTGGGAATCTCAGATAGCATATTACAACACTTGCATTTCATATGAGAGGTCTTACAATGAGGATATGTGAAAATTTGCAAAATACCGACTTGAAGCAAGCGTTTCTAACCTATTATAAAAACACCAACACAGTAGAAATATGATGGAAATGTTAAGATCACTTGGGATAAGATTCATAAGTGATTGGCTCTAAGTGTAAGCAGTAGTCTATTGGTACGTATGCCCATAGAGCCAATCATATGATGATTGTAATGGGGAATCATATACCTGATTTGATAATGATAAAGGTAATTTTGTTGATCATGTTTGTCTCAATCATGAGATGATGACACAAACATGGTAGATGTCTAAAGAATGATGTTACTCGATGACATATGCCTTCAGGTTGAGGACCTGAATGATGAGATTGCATGTATGATAAGAGTACATACATTCTTATTATGTCCCTAGTTGGATATTACCGTGGAAGAAAAATAGACAAAAAAAATACATAAGACTAGAGAGTATGTGTTGACTGATGATAGAGTCTCATTAGTCATGATATGTGATATCAAGTCAAGAACACATGTACATGTTGGATAATAGTGTATCAGACAGACCCACCATGAGAGTGATACATGGATACCATGGCATGGTAGTCATAATCAACTCTAATAGTGATGGTAGTGATTGTTGTTATTAGACATGTAATCACTACACTCATCACATGTCATTTGATGTGATTTGACATCGTCCATCATGACCTTGAATAAGGGTTGCCATAAAGGTGATGCTCTGGGCATTATGACACATGGGGATTGAGTGTGAGTAATGTGGATGGGAGTTTTCCCTCCTACATGAGATTGATATCCTAGCCACTTGATAAGTGAAATTAAGAAATGTTTGGCAATACTCATGTGGTTCAATATGTGATATGTGAACTCACATGCATCTCAGACAATCTTCTCTAGTTCATGGAACATGGATTGAATGTTGAGAGGATGACGATTCCATGCCTCAAGTTCAATCCAGATACCAGAGACAAAGGAACTATACGACCACGATAACACTAATCATGGATTGTATGTTGAAGTTGTGCTCCAACTTTCTAGTTACTTGGGTAAAAATGATGTGTTCCGAGATGCCTCTCATTGCTTGTGATGTCATAAGTTTGTTATGGACGTTCACTACCAACGTAATTTGGGACCTATAGGGTCATACACATAGGATGCACCTAGAAAAGGAGTTTACTCATGAATAAGGTTTAACTTGATTACTAAAGCGTTTAGGTATTCAATTTTAACAACATTGGTTATATATTGACTTAGTTGGAAAATGAAACGACCTTTTCACAAGTGAAACGATCATTTCATGAGATGAAATGACCATTTCATAAGATGAAATGAACATTTCAAAAGTTAAATTCGACTAGTTCATCATCCGAGTTACCCGATTCAATGATCAATATGACTGGATCAAAGATCGATGTTGACATCATGTTGTGCATTAATTGAATAATGAATGCCAATGTGATTGAAAATAGGAAATCTAGTGAACCGACCGGTTCAACAGTGAACCGACCAGTTCAACAGTGAACCGGCTGGTTCATCATTTGTAGCTTCCAGAAGATTCATGAAATTCCGTCTCTTTGACTACCAAATGAACCAGAAACCCTAACTTGACATCCTATCTAATTGGGGAAGTCAAGCTTTCAGAGAGACAACAATAAGCTCTGAAAATTGTTGTCCTCTATAGTTGTGGTAACTAGAGAGCCCAAGCAAGTCCTACTCGTAAAGGGGAGGGACAACAAGAGAGAGACAACATGGGAGAGTGAATCAACCCTAGTAAGTTGACGTTTGAAGGAGAAACTCCTTCCCATTGACTCTGGAAACACAGCATGGAGTTCCCAGTGTTACGGGTGGAATACTATAGAGGTGAGGAGACTGTTGCCACCCTCTAGGAGGACGTTGTCAACCGTCGTCCATGGTGTTGCACCAGGAGGCCATTGCTGATGGCTACTCCAGTGCTGCTTGGAGAAGAAGCACATTGCTGCAAGGATAAGTCACTGGACTTGCTCCAATACTAGGTATATCCCTTGCAAGTGTCTTTCCTAGGTACATTGTTGTTGAAACAATATGCTAGTTTGAGAATTGGGCATTAATTTTTTTTTGTTTCTACTACCTTATCTATCACCTTGATTTCCTAACAAACCCTAGGGTCAAGTAGGGATTCTTAAAGGTAAATAAGATGCAAGGGTCAAGAGGTGATCATGCCGTAAGTGATAAGGCCCATGGCATCTGGAGAAAGCCATCCATGTGTACATGAGGCCCATGGGGTCACGAGAATGGCCACCTCCATAAGTACATGAGGCCCATAGGGTCAATGTGAAAGGCACTCCATAAGTACATAAGACCCTTGGGGTCAACATGAGATCACTCTAAAGGTACCTATACCCATAGAGACTTTAAGGGAAATAATAAGACTAATGATACATGACATGTAGATATAGAGAATACCAAGACTTACGAAATAATGTTTTACATAGAATCCTTATGGGACATATACACAGAGTCAAGAGTTAAGAGGAGAACTATCCCTTGAGTTCATGAAATTTAAGAAAAAATTGCTGAATAAAAATGTATTTTGGGTTTCGAGTCATTGATTAGGATAATCCAACTAAAAATTTGAATTATAAGATAATATGTGGGTACACCATTTCTACACATGGAATAGGATGAACTTTGTATTTGGACTGTAGACAAATGCTAATTTCATCTTATTATGGGTGTGAGAGATAGGGTGGCCACATGTATTACATATAATTGATATGTGAAGGAGAATACCCTAAGTTGAAACTAATGTCATAATTAGGGTATAGAGGTATTACCTCATCAACTCATGAATATAATTAAATAATGATTAGTAGGTTTGAGACCTAGTTGAAAATACAATCACCCAATGAAAACATAACCACCTAGTGATAAGATCATGCAATGATTGAGGATGTGGAAATACTCTTGGATTTAATTTGGGTTCAAACTATTGGTATGTATGCCCAGAGAGCCAATCATATAATGATTGTGATGTCATGTTACATAAATGATTTGATTAATAATAAAGGTGAGCTTCCAATTCATTCTATTTCACTCATTTATGAGATAACGAGGAAACATAATGAATGTCTAAAGAATGACACTACTCAATGGTGTATGTCTTCAAGTACGTGACTTAAATAATGACATCATATGGATTTTAAGAGTATGTACATTCTTATTATGTCCCTGGTTGGATGTTACTATGGAAGGCAAATAGACAACAATAACACTAAAGACTAGAATGTGTGTTGGTTGATGATAAAATCTCATCAGTCATGATATTTGTGATATCAAACCAAGCACATAGATACTTGTTAGGGAACAATGTATCAGATAAACCCACCTTGATAGTGACACATGAATACCATACATGGTAGTCATAATCATATCTCACAGTGAAGGGGGTGATTGTGGTTCTTAGAACTAAAATCACTACACTCATCACATGTCATTTGGTGTTGTTTGACATCATCCACCATTATTCTAAATAAGGGTTGCCATAAAGGTGATGATTGGGTGCACCGTGACACATGGGGATGATTGTGAGTGATGTAGATGAGATTTGTACCTCCTACTAGAGTTTGATATCCATGCCACTTGATAAGCGAGACCGATAAAAGCATGCACATGCACATGTGAATCGATATATGATATTGAGGTCACATATATCTTGAACAGTCTTCTCTGGATCAAGGAACATGGATTGAACATTGATAGGATAACGATTCCATTCCTCGAGTTCATTCCAGATAGCAGAGACAAAGGAATTAGACAATCACTATAACACATGTATCAGATTGTAGGTTGAAGTTGTTTTCCAACTTTCCCAATTATTTGGGTAGCAATGACGTGTGACTAGGCACTTCTCTTTCATTGTGATTTCATAAACAAGTTGTGGACATTCACTACCAACATAAATAAGAACCTATGGGGTCACACACATATGATACATATAGAAGAGGAGTTTAATCGTGAATGATAATTAAATTGATTACTAAAGTATTTAGGTATTCAATTTAAGGAAATAAATCAACTGACTGGACTCCCAACTGACCGGTTCAAGGGTTGAACTGACTAGTTGGAATGTCAGGTTGATTGGATATTACATTGGATGAATTCTAGATGAACCAGACATGAATTGATTGGTTCACTCAGTGAACCAATTGGATCATGATCGTGAGACGACCAATTCAAGAGATGAACAACCCAGTTCACAAGAGAAATTTAATTGCATCAAGGATTAATGTTGACGTCATGTCATGCATTAATTGGATTGGAACTGCCAATACAATTGTGATTGTCAAACATGATGAAATGACCAATTCACTGGGTGAATTGATCAACTCACATGCCAACCAATCAGTTCATTGATGAACTGATCGTTTTTCCTATTGCAGGTTGTGAAAATTCATGAAATTCTAGTTCATTCCGCTCCCACATAGACTGGGAACCCCGACCCTGACCCTCCAATAAATAGAGGGGTACTGGGGGCTTCTCAAACACGACAACTCAATTGCATCTGACAATTGTTATCCTCTCTAATTGTGGTAACCAATAGAGAGCCCAAGAAAGTCCTACATGATAAAGGGATAAATAGCAAGGGAGAACAATTATGGGTGAGCAAATTGGTGACTATTATAACAATAGGAGGGACAAATCCTTCCTATCTATTCTGGAAGGACAACGGGAGTTCTAGGCAATCCATGTGGATTTCTGTAGAGGTGTGAAGGCTGTTGTCTGCCTTTAGGAGGACAACGTTAGCCCACTGTCTATGGTAATACCAAGAGCTACTGCAAACACCATCCCAGTGCAACTTGAAGACAGTTGCACGACTACTGTAATGACAAATAGTCACTAGACTTGCTCTAGGACAAAGTATGAACTCGTTAAACCATCCTTCCCATTGCATAGTTGTTGATGCAATCTTTTTTTATGGGGAATATGGATGACAAAATTTTTGTTTCCACTTCCTATTCTGACACCACATTTCCCCAAGAGTGGTATCAGAATCACGATTGTTTGGGATAATCGATATGATCATATTTTTGGTTTTTATCGTTTATTTATTGCAAATGATGCAAATACTTAAACTTCATATACGTACATTTGATTAAAGAATAAATATGATCCCAAAATAACACACACACATATATATATGTATATATATATATATATATATGTATATATATATATATATATATATATATATATATATATATATATATATATATATATATATATATATATATATATATATATATATATATATATATATATATATATATAATACCCGCGTGGGTAGCCTGATTTTTTTCTACCCGCACATCCAAAAGAGTAACAATATGGTATACAAAAGTAACTCTAAAGATCAACGGAGTAACTATATGGTACACAAGAGTAACTTTGAAATAAAAAAAGTAGCTGTGTAGAAAATATACAATCAGTAAATATATGGACGGGTTTTTTTGATTTGGGGGGGGCAAATGATATTATTTTTGGATTAAAATGTTTGGGGAGCTAGATAAAATGCTCCTCTAAAATTGAGAATAAAAAAATGACGAAAAGGGTGCGCGTGTATTAAATAAATCCCCATATATATATATATATAGGGAGAGAGTGAGTCAGGCTAGAATACACCTGGGTGTATAGATCACACGCTACACTCAAGCGGTGATTACATATTTAGACCTTTTTTGACAAATCCAAACCATTGGCATTCATTTTTATAACAAATACATGCTACATGCAAAATTTGAGCTCATTTGGATTCTTTTAAATCATTCTTTTATGGTCAACAAAATCGATGCACAAAACTAATTCAAATTATATCATTTTTGTCGCCTTTATATGTATGACCTATAAGTGTCCAAATGAACTCATATTTTGTATGTAGTATGTTCATAAGGTACTTAAGAAGATCAATGGTTTAGATTTTCTAAATAAATGTTGCGTGATGGAAAACAACTTGAGTGTATTCGGACTCCGCTACACTTGAGTATATTCCATCTTGAGTCTCTCTCTCTCTCTCTCTCTCTCTCTCTCTATATATATATATATATATATATATATCCCTAAAAGTGAGTTTTGATGGTGGATGTGTATCATGGTTATGACCAATAATCCAAATACCTATGTGATTGGATAGTTCTTTTGTTCATGTTTTATCTAGGTATTCCCTAAAGTGAGTTTTGATGGTGGATGTGTATCATGGTTATGACCAATAATCCAAATATCAGTGTGGTTGGATAGTTCTTTTGTTCATGTTTTATCTCGATTTGCATATCGAGACTCTACCTTCTTCTTCTCAACGTAAAGTATTATTCTTTCCTACCTTTCTCCCCTTGAATGTAACTTGAGGTTTCTCATTACATGTGATAAGTTTAATAGCAATAGGGTAATTTCTTTTCTTGCAATGATGAAGATGACAATCAACATCAGACAAGCCGATTGTTTCACATGATGATCCAACCAACCAGAGGACTTAGGAGGGAAGACCACAAGAGTGCGAACTGACCAACTAGTGGACCCAACTGACCGTTTGGAGGTTTTTAGATATTGATTGAATAGGAGGCCAGACGATCATTTTGGACGATCAACCGATTGTCTAAGAGGCGATCCAACAAGTTCAAGGGTTGAACCGATCAACCCAGATTGGCAAGCACAAATCTACACCAACAATAGGTTCATGCATGTGATGTTGACCTAGGCAGTAGTATTTCCTTGTGGCTCCAAGGAATTAAAATAGTATGTCCATAACCATCACTAATGTTTTGTATTGCATGTTTATGCTATGGGATATAACATGTATATGTTACATACTATATATATGGTGATTGGATAAATATCTGTATTTATAAATAAAAACTCCCTCAATATATTAAGTCTTAGATGGTTTCCATAAGCAACACACATGAAAATCTTGGTTGACTAAGCATGGGCACCCCAAGGGTGGTGCGTTGTCTATCTCATGGAAGTGTGATGATGATAATGTGGGCCTGCCAAGCAGGGTATATTATTATTGTGTTGGATTTTGGGTCGGGCTTAACTATGTGTACTTAATGAGATTAAGCACAAGAAGCATGTAGATAAATATGACAAAGTGTTGCACAAATCATCTATCCAAGAATTGCATATGTTGCAATTGGAAAAAGTTTCCTACCTTAATAATTGACTATTGACGCTGGCGTTGCTCGGGTAATAGTTGAACAATTTTGGATCTTGGCTCACTAGAAGGTTGTTCGCTGCAATATTTTGAATTGATATATGAGGGATATCAATTTGAATAAAATAGTGGGAGCGATAGTTAATTAAAGACCTAATAAACATCATCAAATTTTATACAAATCAAATAAAAATGAGTTTTTGATATAATTGCAAATTATTTTGTAGAATCAAATGCCAACACACAACAACACTTTTTCTCTGTGATCAGTCCTTGAGAAGGACAAGTTAAATGGGAATAAATTCCATGACTGGTCCAAGACACTGAGAATTATTCTCACACAGGAGTGCAAGCTCTATGTCCTTGAGACACCAGATCCATATGAACCTCTTCCCAATGTACATAAGGCTAATAGGTATGCTTATGAGAAGCATATTGAAGATTCCATTGATGTCAAGTGTTTGATGATGTGCTCCATGAACTATGAGTTGCAAAGGCAACATGAGAACATGCGTGTAATTGAGATGGTTGCACATCTTAAGAACATGTTCTAAGATCAGGCGGATAGGAGAGATATGATGTCTCTAAGACGCTGTTCAAATGTAACATGGAAGAAGGAAATTCAGTAGGTCCTCATGTACTCAAGCTCATTGGGTATGTGGATAACATGTCAAGACTAGGATTCCACTTGGGTCAAGAGTCGACCACTGATGTGATTCTATAGTCTCTACAAGAGTCATACACTCAGTTTTTCATGAACTACAAAATGAACGACTTTGACAAACCATTGACAGAGTTACTAGGCATGTTCAGAACAATGGAGGCACAAATGAAAAAATACAAGACCAAGTTTGTGATGATGATTAGCAAGACAAAGAGAAAGTCTAAGGGCAAAGGAAAAGCTAAGAAGAGTTCTAAAGATGGTCAAAATCCCAAGTCTTCAGATCTTAGGCAAAAGGACGGGTAAAGAATGGCGACAAGTGTCACTAATGTCTCCAGACGAGACACTGGAAGAGGAATTACCTCCTCTACCTAGATGAACTAAAAAAGGAGGATATAGAGATCTCCACTTCAGGTATATGCATTATAAGATAATTCTAAATTACTTCTTCATAACTGGTATGTGATACCAGATGTTGATCTGACATATACTTGATATGTAGGATCTGACAAGAAGTAGACCTTTGTGAAAGGGTAATGACATACTACAAAAGCAAGAGTTGCTGAAGCTACAGTCTAAATTTAGATTTTATCTTAGCCCATAGGGCATGCAATAGATTTAGATGAACTTCTATTTCATTATTCCAATATTAGAAACATTTTACTTTCCACATCTTATAATGACAAGGATGATTATGAATAAAATAGTTAATGTTCTATTTCAAAGATGTGACCTTGTGTGGAAATAGTCGATTATCTTATGATCTTTAGGATCTAAAGATATATGTTCATAACGTAAATACAAAAGTATTATAGTTGATAACTCAAGCATTAACAATATATAGCATTGTCATATAGAGCACAAATATGAGAAATGCATTCCTAGAATCTGTGATGATGTTTATCTAGACTCTTTTGGTTATTGAACCTATAAGAGATATGCAAGTATTATATATGAGCAACATGAAAAACACTTCTCACTATCTGTAGTTAGATAATAGACATTATATAAGGACATGTACATAATTATGTACAAGACCATGTGATAGATGCTACAAATATTTGTTTCTACTTCATTATGTTTAATGATGGATACAAAACTCTTGAAATATTCAAGGAGATTACATGTATGAATTTCACAACTTCCTAAATGGTATTAAGATATTTTGATATGATTAAAAGATGAAATACTTTATAGGAATAGTTTAAGGACCTTCTAGAGAGACTGTGATAGTGTATCAACTCCACCTAAAACATGATGATGCATAAGAAGAAAATCACATCATAATGAGTCATGTTATGATTATCACTTAATCAATATTCTAATTTCTTAAAAGGAACATGATTAACACTAAAAAAATGTACCATCCAAAATGGTTTTAAAGACATCATATGGGATATGATATGGGAATGTCCTGATATGTCTTAAGGATTGAAACCTATATGAAGAAAGCAGTTTCTTGGAAAAAGGTTTATCCCCAAATTCGTGAAATGCTACTTATCTCAAACCAATAACAAAAGTGTTTGTTTTTGGATGGGTGAGTTGCTTTGGAATTAGTGGGAGTGAATTAGAACTCAAAAATTTTGAGATAAATAAAGAAAACAATTAAACCTAAGGAGGAACAATGATAACATAGAGAATCACAACATTTTTTGGAATCTTAAGTTCCATTTGTAACACAAAACTCATAGTTCTAGATGAACACATCTGGGGTTGAAAGATAGAGAATCCTATAACTCACATAAATTATGGGTTGATCATAAGATGATGAGGAAACAATTAATAAGAACTGTTGAGAGACCATAGTCTGAATAATTTCTTGAGGCCATTATATCCAGAATGGAGTCCATAAATACTAACAAGGTATGAATTTGGTGGTGGTACCACCTAGAGGGTAAAACCCGTAAGGTGCAATTGGGTTTTCATAATGAAGACCAAATAGATGACATAAAGGACATATTGGTTGAAAGGTTCTTCAAACCAATTCAAAGTGTTGAACATGATGAAATCCCTTTACCAATGAATGTGCTTGTTATTGTAGCTTGTTGAGACTATGTGATTTGGCATATCAAGTTTAAAACCACATTCCTTAATAGGAATAAACAAGAGGATGTGTATGTGACACATCTTGAAGGTTTTATGACTCCATTAATGAAAATAAAGTCTATAAGCTACAACATTTAATCTAGAGATTGAAATAAGCACCTTAGAACTAGAATATTTGATTTGACAAGATAGTCAAAGTGTTTGACTTGATTCAACATAAAAGATAAAATCTGTGATTACAAAAGATTTAGTGGGAGCATATATATATAATGTTCCACATATTTATGGGGAATAACATATCAATACTGTAAGTATTGAGACCTGGCATGGAAAACACCTTCAACAATGAAGGATTAGGTGAAACATCCTATGTGATAGGAATTAAGATATATGGAAATAGATCTAGAAAGTTTCTAAACCTAAATAAGAGCATATATATTGGAAAGATGCTAAAAGGGTTCAACATGAATGAATGAGTAAGATAGAATCCGTTCATGTAGATGGGATCAATCTCTCAAGAATCCAATGTTCCAATTCTTCTGAAGAATGGAAGAGATCCCATATGCATTTGCAATATAGTGTACTCATCCCATTATCTTGTATGTGTTTGACATGACAAGGTGATATTATTTATAATCCAATGTAGGTCACTGGAATACCATAAAAACATCCATTAGTACTTGAGAATCACTAAGGATCACTTGCTGCACTATGGTAATAAGGAAGAGTTGGATATACATGGTTACATCAATGCAAGTTTCTAAAATGATAGAAAAATGATCACAATATAAAAGTATGTGTTTAATCTTAGAGAAGAGTTATTAGTTGGAAAGAGTTATGAACTAACAGACCATTATTTTAAAATCTATAATAGAAGCTACGTATCCTTGTGTTGAGAACATAATAGTGGATACTATATGGGTCTAGAAGTTCATATGGGTGAACTTATGAGATGATCCAACCATTGATTACATTGGAGCTACTAGTTAGGCAAGGAATATCAAATAGAATATTACGAAAATTCCATCTCTATGAGATATCATACAATGAAGATATGTGAAACATGCAATATTCTGACTAAAGGCAATATGTTGCTAACCCGCCAGATTTGCACTTGTACAACAGAAACATGAAGGACATTTTTAGATCACTTATAATAAGATTTGTGGGTTATTTTCTCTAAGTTCAAGTGGGAGTCTGTTGGTATGTATGCCCAGAGAGCTAATCATATGGGATTACGATGGAATATTACATTAAAGATTTGATTAATAAAAAAGTCAAGCTTCCCATTCATTCAATTTCACCCAATTATGAGATAATGAGGAAACATAATGAATGTCTAAAGGATGGCACTACTCAATGACATATCTCTTCAAGTATATGACTTGAACAATGAGATCATACATGAGTTAAGGGTATATACATTCTTATTATGTCCCAAGTCAGATGTTATTGTGGAAGGCAGACGTACAACAATAACACTAAACACTTGAATGTGTGTTGGTTGATGATAAAATCTCATTGGTCATGATATTTGTGATATCAAACCAAGTACATAGATACTTATTAGGGAACAATGTATCAGACATACCCAACTTGAGAGTGACACATGGAAAACATACATGGTGGTCATAATTATCTCTCACAGTGAAGGTAGTGATTGCGGTTCTTAGACATAAAATCACTACACTCAACACATGTTGTTCGATGTGCTTTGACACCATCCACCGTGATCCTCAATAATGATTGCCATAAAGGTGATGATTGGGTGCACTATGACACATGGGAATGACTGTGAGTGATGTAGATGGGATTTGTCCCTGCTACTGGAGTTTGATATCGAGGCCACTTGATAAGAGAGACTGAGAAAAGCATGCACATGCATATGTGAATCAATATATGATATTGATGTAACATATATCTCAGACAGTCTGCTTTGGATCAAGGAACATGGATTGAACATTGAGAAGATGATGATTCCATGCCTTGAATTAATTTTGGATATTAGAGACAAATGAATTAGACAAACACTGTAATACTTGACACAAATTGTAGGTTGAAGTTGTTCTCAAACTTTCCTGATTATTTGAGTAGCAATGATGTGTGAATAGTTATTGCTCTTTGCTTGTGATGTCATAAACATGTTATGGACATTCACTGCCAACATAAATAGGAACCTATGGGGTCACATACATAGGATACATCTAGAAGATAAGTTTAATCATGAATGATTATTAAATTGATTACTAATGTGTTTAGGTATTCAATTTAAGCAAACAAATCAATTGAGTGGACTCCCAACCGATCAATTCAAGGGTTGAACTGACCTGTTAGAATTTACAATATAATTGTGATTGAGAAACATGATGAAATGATTAGTTCAATGGGCGAACCAATCGATTCACATGCCAACCGATCGATTCACTAGTGAACTGATCATTTTGCCCGTTGTAGTTTCTTGGGTTGTGAAGGCCTAGATGGGATCAGAGATACTCCACCAGTCCTTGACAAGCCATGGTCATGTCTGGCAATGGTGGGGCCTAAGGGAAAATACATTTTCTATCTACTATTTTGAAGAAAAAGATAAAGGAGGTTGCATGCCTTACCTAGGAAGCTTAGTGCATGGTTGAATGTGGAGTGACTCCTAAGAGTATACACCCTTCTTCCTGCTCTTTGGGGTCAGTCAAGATGCTTTGCTTGCACCTACCTTGCCATGGAGGTGATATAATTAGAGATCAAAGTTTAAGGGTCATGCTTTGGGGTGTTGAATACAATGTCAGAGACTGGGATTCTTTCTTACAGTGTCTTCCGCTAGTTGCAGGCTCTTTGAACTTTAAATAGGATTTGACGATAGGAGGGAGGGTTGAGATCAATAACCCTAACAATTTGAATATCATTGATTAAGTTTATTAAAAAGACATGAAGATATTAGCAAGGGGGTTAAGTGGGTTTGGAAAAATCCACCAGTGTCAAGAGTAGAAGTCATGTGTATTTTGTGTACTAGAGAGAGAAATAGAGAATGCAGGAATGAGGACTTCTGCTTCCGTAGGGAAGCCTAGTTTGTAGGTGGGAAAGATAACCTTCCCAGTCATGGATCCACATGGGTCTGCTTATCCAGGTCCAAAGGGACTCGTCCCTTATATTTTGTCTTTCTTTCAGTTCTTTTAGATAAAAATCTTTTTTCTTTGTATTCCTCTAAGCCATGTAAAATATTCAAAAGCTCCCAAATTTTAGGATAATGCTAGTATTGTCATTGTCTTGCATTGGGAACAAGATATTTCCTTAACTCAATCCTTAATCATATGAAACTTGGGTTCCAAGAATTAGCTAGATAATGTTTTAATTAATTATCCAGATCATAATATAACTTAGAATCTTCTAGACTTTCTTCTATGAAATTGTATCTAAATTATCAACTAACTAAAAATATCTTGGTTATTTATTATGATTCTGAGATATTGAATCCGTCATTATTCTCTCAAGGACATATATATAAACCTTAATTAGCCCAAATGGTCTTCAATTGGGTTCCCACACCCATGGCTCATACCTTGGACCTTCCAAAGGGTTCATGAGCTTAAATATATTCCTAGTAACAAATTTTAGACTTGAGATGCCATAGTTTCTCAATTGAAGCCTCAATTAACACGTTTTATCAATATTGCTTTATTTACTTTTAAATTGAAGACATACTCTAAGTATAGAGCTTACACCAATCATCCCAATTCCATCAAAATCATACTATCAATCTCATCATTCAACTATTTCTCTAATTGTCTCAATGCATTATTAGTCAATGCAAAATCACATAATCTTAATTTGCAAAATTTGAGGACCTTACATTCACCCTTCTTTAAAAAGGGATTTTGTCCCCAAAATTCAAAAGTAATAAGGTTAAGGTGAATAATAACCCATATTAGTCTCAAACATTAGGGCTAGAGACCTTTATTGGATACATATTAGCTAAATTATCCAAATAACATTCTTTAATAAGAAAATTCCTCATACAACTAAAGTTGGTATTGGGAAATATGGTGTCAGAACAGGCAACGGAAATAAAAACTTTGTCTGCCATATTCCCCATAAATAGAAGAACGTGTAAACAACTATGCAATAGGAAGGATGGTTTAACAAGTTCATACCTAGCTCCCGCTTCTCTCTAAGCATATCCTGACGGCCACCACTGGGGGGAGGGAGTACGTCTCATCGACGGCTTCCCCCTGGCCTTCATTGGCTCTGCGTAGCCTCTTCGATTCCTCATCGGGTTGGTGTGGTTTCGTGTCCAAGCGGTGTCTCTCTGGGGTAGGTCCTCGAGCTGATATGGTTGCCGTTGTCTGGGGCATTCTCGGCTTAGAGCGAGAAGGAGGCGGAGTGCAGTGCCGAAGCCAGAGCCCAAGTCGTATGGCAGCTTCAACTCTGGTTGACTCCACCCCGTTTATAGGGACGGATGGAGAGGAGCCTCCTCTTGTTGGATCCGATTTCAAGCACGGCTGCTCTCCCTTCCATTTTCTTCTCAGGCTCCTACCCTTGGTACCTGGCTTCGCCCAAGTCAAGATGGCCCAATGACTCCGACCGATGCTTTTGGCCCTGTCCGGCGGTAATTTCTCCTTCATGGTGGCGCCTCCTGATCGGGGGTCCCTGATCTACAGAGGGTTCCCCTTCCATCGCGTGTTGATGGGCGGACGAGGAGATGAAGCCCAGTCCGGTCGGTGGCTCCTCCTCCTTGGCAGCGCCTCTAGCCCTGGGTTCTTTGACATAGTAGATGGGGGAGTTTCGCTCAGGACTCGCTCCTTGAATGTCTTCTGTCTGCTGATGTTGTTTGGACGCCTTGTGATCGCTCGACGAAATGCTCCTGTGCAAATAGGGGCTTCGAGCTTGATTGGCTGGCACTTGTTGCTGTGAGGAAGAGCACCCTCAAGGTGTTCAACCTTATGCTTCCGGAGCTTGCTCCTGGGTTAGTCTACAACAAGGAACTGTTGGGGTCAGATCCTTCATCTTGATCCCCTTTCTTCGCTGGGTGTAGGAACACCCCTTAGGTGTTGATGAGCAGCCTCTTTGTAAGAAGTTGGTTGTTGTTCCATTCACAGGACATCGACAGTTTGGTTGCATGGTGTCAGAGATTAGTTGAATCCCCTAATTGTTGGCATAGGACCACATATTGTGGGTGTTTCTATTAGATAGTTGGTACCGTGCTAAGAATGAAGGGACTATTTCGAACCTCTTAGGCTTGCAACCCTCTGTCAGTGGATTGTGATGGCTCTGGTGATAAGAGAAGATCTGAAGCTCGTGATGTTGTTCCAGGTAGGATTACCTGGTGGATGTTTTTGTGTAATCTGTAGTTACTATTTGTGGGTGGGCATATTGCATGTATCTGCATGTTGTATTTAATCATTTTCCTGGTAGGAATGCCTGGCTGTCTTGTTAGTTTTTTTTCTTCTTCTTCTCAGAGGCTGTTATCCTTTGATCTAGTTTGATACCCCCTGTGTGGGGTATATGATACTTGGTCGAGCTTTTAGCTCCTTGTGATGTAATGGGGTACTCAGTGCCCAAAGTTTTGGTTTTATAGTAACACGCCTTTTGACCGACCAAAAAAAAAACAAGTTCATACCTAGTCCTGGAGCAAGTCCAGTGACTATTCCTTATTACACTAGTCATGCAGCTACCTTCAAGTTGCATTGGGATGGTGTCTGCAGTATCTCCTAGTCTCACCATGGACAGTAGGCTGACGTTGTCCCTCCTAGCGAGAGACAATGGCCTCTACGCCTATATGGAAGTCCACATTGACCATCTAGAACTCATGTCGTCCTGTAAGAATAGATGGGAAGAAGTTGTCCCTCTCCCTGGTGTACTAGTCACCAACTTGTTCTCCCACAATTGTTCTTTCTTGGTATCCCCCCTCCCTTTATTGGGTAGGACTTGCCTGGGCTCTCTATTGGTTACCACAACTCGAGAGGATAACAACTTTCTAGAGGCAATTGAGTTGTTGTGTCTGAGAATCCCCCAGTATCCTTCTATTTATAGGAGGGTCAGGGTTTCCAGTCTGAGTGGGAATGGAAGGGATAACCCCACTATTTGACTCACCCAGGGAAAAGTCGAGCCCTTCACTAGGAAGGGGATGATATGGTAAAATGACATGAATGCCCCTGATGGCTTGCATGGAGCATAGGTGTGCCACAATCATTTGCCATGGTCCCAAGCCATCCAAAATGTAAATAAAAGGATCCCTTTTACTGACATGATGTTTAGCTATTGGTCAAAATATGTTTACTTGAGATAATCATAGAAAGTGACTGATAGTTTAAAATATAGGTCATTTTAATATGAAACATGAATAAATCACAAGTAAAATACAATTCATATGCTAGTTAGACTTCTGGTCAAAAAGTCCCTTTTAATGATGATTAATACAACAAAGTAATATGAAAATCTTAGATTCATCAAGTTAATAGTAACTTTGGTTAAGAATGATTAACATGTGATTTACTTTGATGTGTTCAATCTAGCTGAGTAATACAAGGAGTTCATAATATATGTGTTGAATTAATAGGTTACTTTGGTTTATGAGTATGTACGCTAATGTTAAGGGATAAAATATTGACTATATCAAAATAATGATACATTGAGAGGTAATATGCTGGTGAATTGATCTTGGTTTGTGTAGTTGATGGGAAATAATATACAAGATAGGGTTACATTGTTATGCCTACTTATATTTCTAGTTTGATTGTGGGTTTAATATATGTAATGATATAAAGAATATATGAAAAATATAGATCATATGTTGATATCATAATTAATTGAGGTAACTTGATCTAATCTAATGTTAAGAAGACCATAATGACCAATCTTAGAGTTGGGATTTATATCCAATGATTTAATGGGGTTTATAACCCTTAGAAGTCATGATGTGATGCAATTAGGGTAATACCCATATTCCTTATCTGAATCTAATATAACCCTAAATAAGTCTAATATAAATTTAATTAGTATCTTGTGAATGTTTGGTGACACTTTAGGGTTATACACAGATGTAGATGATGTTGATTGATTGTGTTTATTTCTTGGATGTTTGGATACATGGTTAAAGTATTTGAAGTATACCTCATGGATCTACATATGTGATTATTTATGGGTACCCAAATTATCAAACGTCAATGGTTTTCTAGATCTTTCCAAAGTATTGATTGATGAATAACTGTTGGATGTTTATTTAGTTTAGTTCATAATAATGCTGACATGAGTATCTTGTTGGTATGTATGCCCAGAGAGCCAATCATATGATAATTACAATGATATCTTGTAATTGGTTTAATTAGTAATAAAGGGAATCTTCCAATTTATTCTAATTTATATAGTTATGAGATGATGATGTAACATAATAAATGTCTATAGAATGATATTACTCAATGATGTATGTTTTTAGGTCGAGGACCTAAACAATGATATCATATAGATGTTGAGGGTATATATATTTTTGTAGTCCCTAGTTGGTTGTTATTGTGAAAGATGTTAGACAACAAAAACACGTAAGACTATAGTGTGTTTTGGTTGATGACATAATCTCATTAAGTCATCATACATGATATCAAACCAAACACATAGAAACTTATTAGAGAACATTGTATTGAACAAACCCAACTTGAGAGTGAAGCATGGAAATTGGTAGAGAATCATCTCTCATAGTGATGGTGGTGATTGTGTTCTTAGACCTAAAATCACTACACTCATCACATGTCATTCAATTTACTTTTACATCATCTATTATGAGATTGAATAATGGTTTCTGTAAATGTGGTGCTCATGTGCATTGTGACACATGGGGATGACTGTTAGTGATGTAGATGGGATTTGTCCCTCCTACATGAGTTTGATATATTGGCCACTTGATAAGAGAGACTAAAAAATGCATGGCCATGCTCCTGTGAGTCAACATGTGATATTGAACTTACATATATCTCAAACACTCTGCTCTAGTTTAATGCACATGGATTGAATATTGAAAAGGATGACTATTCCATGCCTCAAATTCAATCTAGATACCAGTGACAAAAGAACTATACAATCACTATAATACCAAAAATATATTGTAGGTCAAAGTTTTTCTCCAACATTTGATTACTTGGGTAGCAATGATGTCTTTCTAGATACCACTCATTGCTTGTGATATCATAAATTGGTCATGGACATTCACTGTCAACGAAGCTTGGAACCTATAGGTCACACACATAGGATACACCTAGAATAGGAGTTTATTCATGGATGATGTTTTAACTTGATTACTAAAGTGTTAGATATTCAATTTAAACAACAATAGTTGAAAATTGAGTGATAGGATTATAAACTGACATGTTCAAGTGTTGAACTGATCGATTCAAGTGTCAGGTCAATTTGAACCAACATTGGCAATCAAAACTCTACAATGATTGGTTCAGTAAGTGAACATATCATCTTAGATTTGTGAACTGACTGGTTTAGGTTGTGAACCGACTATTTGGTAGATCAGTACAATTAGATCAAGGATTGATGCTGACTTGTTGTGCATTAATTAAATATTAAATCCCAATATAATTATGCATAGGAAACATAGTAAATGACCGGTTCAAGTGTTGAACAATTTGTCTTATGTGTGAACTGACCAACACAAGGTTCATAGGCTCCGGAAAATCTATGAAATTCTGTCTCTTCAACTCCAGATCAGACTAGAACTCTTGACCATGACCCTCCTATAAATAGAGGGGCAGTCGAGGTTTTCTAAAGACACAAAATTAAGCTCTGACAATTGTTGTCTTCTCACAGTTGTGGTAACGTGAGAATCTAAGCAAGTTCTACACGTCAAAGGGAGGAACAACAATGACAGACAATTGGGATATCAAGTCGACACTAGCACATTGACTAGAAGGGACAACTCCTTCTTGTTTGTTCATCTAGAATGACAAGACTTCCCGATGGTGTGTGTGGACTACTACAGAGGCGAGGAGGTCATTGCCACCCACTAGGAGGACACACTTAACCACCATCCATGGTCAACCGGGAGGCTGCTGTTTATTCCGTCTAGGTGCAACTTGAAGAAAGGAGCACACCGCAACAAGGGATAGCCACTAGACTTTCTTTTGGACCAAGTATAAAAATTGCAACTCTATTTCCCATTAGATAGTTGTTAACACGGTCTAAAGTCTAACGGGAATATGGTAGTAAAATTTTGTTTCTATTGTCGTATTTGATGCCATATTTCCCTACAATGGTATTAAAGCTAGGAAAATTTAATATGTTTAAGATTTAATCAACATGATTGTATTTTGATTTTATCATTTATTTATTACATACAATGCAAATATTTAAATGATTAATGTGCATATCAGATTAAATACCACATACGATCCCTATATATATGATATGATAGATATGCAATTTATAGGCGTCACCTAAAATTGGTTTTGATGGTGGATGTTAGCATGGTTATGGCCAATAACCATAGATCTTTGTGCTTGGTTGGATTGTTGTTTTTCCTATTTATATCTCAGTTTGCATATCAAGCCTCTATATTCTCTTCCATATGTAAAAGTGTTAACGATCTCCCTCCTATGTTCCCCTGGAATGTAACTCGAGGTTTCCTTATTATCATGTAATATGTAAAATAGGATTAAGATAGTTTTAATTCATTTTATGTAGAAAATGACGTTATGTATCAGGTGACCTTCCCGTTTTAGAAGACAAATGAATCATCTGGAGAACGAGGAGGCATGACGATTGGAGGAGCTAAACCGATCGACTGGTGGCCCAAACAATCGACTCAAGGTGTATAAACACAGCTTGGACTAGAGACCAGATGACCGATCTGAGATACCAACCGAATGACTAGTAGGTAAACCGATCGGTTCTAGAGTTGAACCAATCAACCTAAATTGGTTTGAGCACATATCTTCATCAACAATAGTTTCTACATACGATGTAGACCTTAGGTGGTAGTAATTCCTTGTGGATCCAAGAAATTACAATAGTATGTCCATAACCATCACTTGTGTTTTATAATTGCATGTTTCATATGTAGATATAGTATGTATATGATACACACTATTGGTATGTGGTGATTGGATATGTATATGTATTCATAAATATAAATCCCTCAATGAATATTAAGCCTAAGATGCTTTCCATAAGCAAAACACATGAAAATCTTGATGAACTAAGCATAGGTTACACCAAAGCATGGTGAACCATCTATGTCATGGAAGTGTGATGATTCATATGTAGATCTACCAAAGCAGAGTACATATTCTATTGTGTTGGGTTTTGGGTCAGGCTTAACTAGGTGACTTTAATGAGATTAAGGGCTTAGATGTATGGAGATGGATTGTGACAAGGATTTGTAAACACAATCTATCCAAGATTTGCATAAGATGCAATTGGAAAACGTTTCCTACCTAATAGTTAAGTTGTGGGTGATCAACCAAAGCTGACCCGATTTGATGAAATATGGATCTTGGCTCACTAGAAGATTGTACGTTGCAATCTTCTAAATTGGTAGTGAGGGGTAACAATTTAAAGAAAATAGTAGGAGTAATAATTAATGAACAGACTAATTAATATCATCAATATTATCAAATCAAATCAAAATGTTTTGAAAAAGTGGAAATTTTACTCTTGTAGATATAAATTAAAAACACACAATCATTGTGATTGGTCCTTGAGAAGGATAATCTAAATGGGACAAACTTTTATAACTAGTTCATGACTTTGAGAAGTGTTCTTTTAGTCCATGACACACCAGTGCCATTGGAACTCGCCCCACATATGCCTAAGGCTGAAATGGATTATTATTTGAAGCATGCCAATGATGCTGTAGACATCAAAACCTTATGTTGGACTATATAAACAATGAGTTGCATAAACAACATGAAAAGCAAGGAAGGTATAATGTCTCTAAAGCGTGCTTGAGTGCAAACTGATAGAGGGAGATCTAGTAGAGCTTTATGTGGTCAATATGATTGGGAATGTGGGACATCTAGATAGACTGGGATATCCTTTAGGTCAAGAGTTGGCCACATATATGATTCTAAAATCATTTCCTAAATCATATAGCCAATTTATCGAGTGTTATCACTTGAATAACTTGCTAAACAAATGTCTGCGTTTCTTGATGTGTTGATAAATGACGAGGCACAAATGAAGAAGGATAAACCTATGATGGTGATCACGAAAAAGGCAAGGCCAAGAAGTGTTGTGAGGCTAAGTTGAAGTCCAAGTCTTCTGCACTTAAAATAAGGAGAGGGGTAAGGAAACCTAGGAAAATGAAGCAAGGTATATAGATCTCTACTTTTAGTATATACGTGATTGAAATCAACTTTGCTACTTGTTCATCTTGGGTAGTTGATACTGGATGTGGATCTCACAAATGCTAAAATGTGAAGGATCTGAAAAAAGAAGACCTTTGAAGAAAGATGAGGTTTAATAGTGTGCTACTAATGGAGCAAGAGTTGTTTCCAGTGCAGTTGGAACCTATGAGTTATATTTACCGAGTGGTATTATAATAGAGTTGGAGAACTACTATTTTGTACCTACCATTAATAGGAACATCATATCCATATCTTGTTTCAACAAGAATGGATTCAAATATCTTTTAAATAATGTTCAGTGTTCTATTGGTAAAGACAAGATCTTTAATAGAAGTGCCCTAATGTCTTATGGTCTATACTTGATAGATTAAGAGAAAAGCGTGTATAACATAAATACAAAAGAAAAAACTTGATAACTCAAACCAAATATGACTTTGGCATTCTCGGCTAGGGAACATACATGAGAGATACATCTTGAAAATCCATAAAGATGGTTATAAAGAGTATTTTGATTTTGAATCAATAGAGACATGTGATTTTTTTGTTGGGCAAGATGACAACAATTCTTCTATGATCGTATCTGAGCTTAATTGGTTAGGGTTTATGTTGATGATTACATGCATGATTAGATTGATCATTGCTTAAACATGATTAATGATGATATCTCAATTATAATGTAATAAACCTAATGAGAACTCCAAGTATTCTATCACTTTGTATTATTAGGGTTTGAGAAAATATAAACCCTAGTTGGCTGAAATTAGGGTTTTCACCAAACAGGCTCATGTTGGGGAGGAATGAGAGAGTGAACTATTGACAACCTTTTGTACTCAAATCTGATGAAATTAATGCACCACGACCGTGGTATGTAGAACATCCGTGCCATCTTAGCACGACCATGACAACTTGCTTCTGGGGCATTTTCTCTTCAACTGACTATTCTCTATATTTCTAGACAGCAGTGCACTATTTGATTTTTATTTATTTAATGGCAAATCAGAATGATCTCAAATTTTAACTGATGCCTTTTAACTCAATTATAAAGAACATTACAAATTTTCTTAATTTGTAGAGAAGTTTTGATCCCTAAAATAAACGAATTACAATAATTTTTTTTGACAAAAAGTTGAACTAAAATAAGAGAAAGTATAGTGAAGGGTCAATGTGCAATTGACCCAAGCAACTCAATTGCTCTATATGGTCGACCTAACACACTACAAGATCTCATAATTCATGATTCATTCCATAGAAATGAAATCCTAGAGAGAGAGGCAGAGTTAGGGTTTGAGAGGAGAAAGTGGTGGAATTGCTGATCTAGGGTTTCTCTATCCGAGATATGATGAACTCAAGTAAGTTTAGCTTTTTTGTAAAGCCTTTCATGGTGAATCTTCTCTCACATGTCAAAACTCTATCTGTAACATCCTAATTTTGAGTAAAATAAATTTTTGGTCTTAATAGATCTTGGACTTCAATGCAAATAAACCCAACATTTCACATATAGGAATAAATGCTTCAATTGAACCCTAAGGTGAAAATATGAACTAATTATAATGCTGAAACCATGTTTTACTAATTCAAAAATAATTGTATATCAACAATAGATTTGTAATTTGATTTCATCAAATATGAGCCCCTACCTTTTAAACAACATTGGATGATTTAGTATGTGTTTAACTTAAAAAAGGAACTAATGAGATATTGTGACTCTTAAAACTAAAATGTAACTGGTTTTTTATATTTCTCACACTCAATTTAAGTAGCGTGAAAAGTCTGGTCTCATATAGATGACCCTAGAGTCCTCAAGTGATTGGGAAAGAAAGCATATGATAAAATCCTAAATAGCATAATTTTTTTTCTCAATATATATATATATATGTATGGGCTTTAATTACCTATCATCGACCCAATGTGATGTCTCAGACCCTTTCGTAGAGTTTGCTATGGTGTTGATTTAGTCAGATGTTCTACGCATCTAGAAAACCCTAACTTTTCTATATGTTAATTCCCCTACGCCTAGATGACATCCATCAAGCCTGTGACCTTCTACGACTTGTGAGGAAACCTGTCGCCCCTTAACTGTCACCTATATAAGAAGACCCTAATCCGATACCTTTCTCATCATTGAGTTCCTCCTCCCATGAATACCTTCATGACCTACGTTGATAGGGTCTTCACCATTAGCTACATGTTCTCTTGTATCATCATGCTCTTACTCGTCATCTTCTATGCCACTGGTCTAGCACCACCCATCACCATGAAGACCACCACACCCACGAGCAACATGCCGCCCCACCTTGGTAGTGGCTTGTCGTCCTGTCACGCTACCCTGGATGAAGGGTGCTCAATGTTCAAGCATGATACATCAACTCGATCCAGAGGGTATCAAGTCAAAGAGGGGTGATGGTCGGCTGCCAAGGAAGTTCAGTGCCTTTCCGCTTCCAGATCCAAGGATGCGCATCTGATTTCCTAGCCTCCAAAACCAACCATGGTTGAGTGACCTAGATCTGCAATACAACACTGTCCCTAGCGGCGCTAGAGAGGAGGTCATTGAGACCTGAGGAGAGATATTGAAGATTAGATCAAAGTGATGTGCGGATGTTAGGATAGGACCAGGAAAAGTCGTTCTTCAAGCCATAGCGTCTGAGCACCCATGGATTCTCACCGGAGGACCTGCCCACAGCGATGCTCTATTTTACAGAGTAAATAGAGGCTGCTCACACCTGGGTAGATGGCGAGCCACGCTCTGCGGGTTGGCGGATCCCGATTGAGAACAAATCCTATGTGGAATCTAGGGCTTGAAACCCATTACAAGGAGGAGCCTCATTCCTGAATGCTGGATTATGCATGGACAGCTAGAAAGGTAATGTTTTGATTAAATCATATCTTATGATTGGTAGACTGTATGTTTGAGTGTAAGGTACCAAATGAAATCTCTTGTGGTCTAGATTTTCATAAAAATGTTAGCTTTTGGGGTTGACTAATGAAATAGTAATGGATTTCATGAGAAGTGATGCATTCATATAATTATGGATTTTTGGTGATAAATAGTTGTAATGGGTCATTAGATCCTAGAAAAAAAAGATTTTAGACTACTAATGATGTCTACAACTGGTATAATACATCTGATCATAATGAATGATGTGAGACTTCATATTGTTGTGCTTGAATGCTCGATTATGAGTGGTAACCCTTATCTAATTCAAGAAAATGGCATGATGATAAGTAAATATCTCAAATATCACATCCAATTTTTTTTCTTGTACATTCTTGATTGTGACTTATCTCAAGAAAACGTCGATAAAATTCCTTGAAATCAATTTTCTTTGTACACTAGTATTATAAAAAAGAATTCTTGAAGTGAAAACCTTTAGATACAAAACTAATAAATGCCTAAAATCAATGCAAGAACCAAGTCAATATCACCTCATGACTACATTCTAACCACTACTATTCCATCATCCCAACTACCTGACACATTAATGAAATTAAGATTTTTGTGAAACATAATGAGTCACCTAAGCACTTAGTGATTCCTATTGTATATAACTCCTCTAGAGTCATGTATACATTCCTAGGTTAAGAATTGAAATTATAAATATCAAAATTTTGTGTTACACTACATAATTATTAGATAAACAATGGTTATCATAGCCAAGCTTAAACCTTTATCAAATTTTACTAGATATCATTGTCACTAAACTTTATGTGATGTTTTATGAGTCAAAAATTTAGATCTACTTCAATTGTATTTCTCTATTTGCATTTGGTAGGGCCTTACATATATATAATGTTTATTTTAACATAAATTACCCAAAGTTTTATATATCTCTTAAAATTGAGAGTTCCAAAAATCTAATGGTATTGTTTATTATCACATTTTAAATTTTTTATTCTCTTACTATGGACTGAAAGCAAATTTTTTTAATCTATACTTTTTGTGCATGTATATTGTTATAATGTTGGATCCGTAACTTCTCTCTCCTTTTTTTTTCTTTTTTCTATAAAATATCATTATTACATATATAGGAGGAGAACCTATTACTTAATTCTCAACTCAACATGTTTTCTAGGGGCTTTATGTCAAAGTTATCATGAGGTTTTTTAGCAAGTTTTGTGTAAGTAGGCTTTCTCATCTAAGTCCTAACATATTATCATTTATTTTCTTTCTATTAAATGTGATTAGACATACAAAAATATTTTATAAATCAAGTTAGTGAGTAAATTCAAGATTAGGGCTTTCCCAAGTAGTAGACGTCACTCTGTCCATGTCGGTATATAAAATGAGGATAACCCACCACCATCTAAGCAGAGTGGGAGTAATTATGCCATAACCTTCACTAAAACTCCTTACTTAGACACCCCACCTTATTCCACTTACACGGTGATGTATTATTTCAAATCAATTAACAAGTTTTTGAGTAAATTATCTATCACTATTACATATATTTTAGGGTTTCAAATGGAAGTGATCAATTATGGGAATTTTAGCATTCTAGGTTTTACTAAAAAAGAATTTTGCAATTTTTTAGTGTTGTACCTAACTAATGAGGGACTGTAGGGTACCCTTTCAATTTACATGCTTATGGTGATTCAAATGTTCGAAGATCCGTATTCTAAATCTACATACATGTGTCTTAAAACCTCTTTCTCAATAGTATCTCGATATGAATATGTGTCTAGGGGAGTCCTAAAGATAGTAGACAATCTAGGTATGTTTCATGAATTTTTAAATTAAGATATATACCTACGTCCTAGGTTGTTGGTGTTTTGTAATTGGAGTCTAGGTATATCCTAGTAATATTAGGTTTTGTTGTGACTTTTGCCTATGTTCTAGGTGTACTACTATTTAACCCTAATTTCCATAAGACATGCATGAGTGTCGACTATTTATAGTCTATGATATCATGTTGTAAATCTATCGTGCCTAGTGTTCTACCCTTTATGAGTGAACAACACTATCACATGTGGGGGTAACTAGTACTTGGGGACCTGTAGTTGTCCATTATGCAATATACAGGGTTGGGGGACATGACCCGCCAAATCTAGTGAACCAAAGATCTTAGCCAATACTTCAAGTTTTTTTGGCGATATCGAAATAAACCATATTTCAATTACTACAACATGCCTTTGGTAAATGTAAACATAAAGTTTTCACTTCCATTGCCTACTTTGTCTCCATATTTCCCAACAACAAAATGGTTAAACCAAAGGTAACTCTAACATATATATGCTTGAAAACAAATATAACACATTGAGTGGCATTAGGTTCTATAATCACTACCTTATATCATAATACTTATATGTGTGCTAACATGTATGGTGTTCATAAAATATGTCACATATGTTTCCTTTGCTAACTAACATGAACACAATGGCTAAAATATGTTTGATAGGAAGTATCATGTTCTTAATACATGAATTATAATTGGTATTTTCATGCCCATAAATAATAATGATGTACCATTCTCTAAATAAATATTGAATTAATATACTTAATAGGTTAGAAAAGTCAAACATGGACATTTTTGCATAACAATATAAGTTAAATCTTTTGGTAAAAATATGAAGATAATAGGACCCAATTTAATGGATGTTGATGAAAATGATGTAATATCATAATAAATATACAACGATGATACTAAAATGTAATTGTATTACAACTCATAAAACAAAACTCCAATACCCTAATATAATGGCAAAATCGTGATCTTTGGCCCCAATTATCTTGGGTGCCAAGTTTTACATCAATCGAACAATCTTGGATGCTTAATTTCAATAAGATAAACTCAAAAATATTTAATAATATACTATTTGACCCAAGTGGTAAGTAATGATCAATTCTAATTTCTACATTTTTTAATTAGTCAAGTTTAAAATCTAGTATTATTTGAACCTTTCTTGAACCCCCAAACGAATAGGGAAAAAACTATATGTAAAACCCACTAAAATGGTAATTAAATGAATTAATACTCCTGATTCCCTATAGTTCTTGATTTCCACTTTGACATAATTTATATCCCAGATTTCATATTATTTTTGGAGGTTTATTTGGTATGCAAGATTTCCTTTATTTTGACCACAATTAAAAACCCTGGTTGTTTTCATGTTGTTATCATCCCATTCAACAACCACATCACCATTTCCTACCTCGGGTAGGAGACAATGTCGAGGAAACATAGTTTTTGTTGATTTTTTTGTCACCTAACTTGTCTCTCCTTTCCTCTCACGCCATAAAAATTACGTAACATGTTTCCAAAAAAATTTGCACTGTTTGATCCCAAATCTTCTAGGGTGTGGTTTCCCCTACTACTCAAACAAACCCTCTCTTCCTCTTTTCCCTATTTAAAATTCCTTCTTCTTTCCTCCCATCTCTATGTCTCCAGAACCATATAAAATGTATCCCAAAATATTCACACAATCCTCGTACGCTCTTTTTGCATGTCTGATTGATTAAGGTTGCTCCAACCTTTTAACCTCAACTTCTATCATGTTCTTGTGTTATCCCAACCTAGTCGGCAATCTTCATACCTCAATACTTCTAGATCTCACATTTCACCTCATTGGGCCTTGGTGAAGCTTCTTCGGGCTTTGATTCCTCCTACAAGTTGAATACTCATTTCCCCCCATTTTCCTATCATTTGCCTATTGTTTTTCATTTGATGTGCAATCTGGTCTTTTATTGATCTTTAGTCCTATTTTTGCAACCTTTGACTCCTCCATGAGGTTGGAATCACCCCTACTTACTAATTTCCATTGGGTCCTTTGTTCTCTAGTTTCCCACGTGCTGCTCCTTGATAGCCATGGTGGGAGTTGTGGTTGTGGTTCCTGGCCACCTTCAAACCTATTCTTAGGATGGTTAAGGTCAAAACAATAATGGAAATTCATTGCAAATGCATTCTCACATTGATACTTGGGAGAGTTGGGTTTTGGTTTGCCCGCCATGGTGCTCTATTGGAGGTCATCTTCTTTTGGGTTGATTATTGTTGCTTCCGTGTGACTGGTTGAGACAAAGAATATGATAATTTACAATTTCATGGCCTATCCCTCATTCTTTTGTCTTATTTTTTTTTTCTAGGGGTAAAATGGTCTTTTGTCTCTATTCGGGAATGACTCTCCACTTTTGCTCTTTCATCACGATATTGTCACCTTGGAGTGTGGCCATTGGGCCAGCTGACCGGATCCCATCTCCCAAAGAGGATAAGAAATTAACGTGGTTTTTCCAAGATTTGTGAATGGTCCATATTTTTAAATTTCATAACTAATTCTAAAGTTATTGAAAAATTACACAAAATACTCATTGGAATCAAAAAAAGATTATCTACCAATAATGAATATATTTCATACCCTAAATCCAAATATAATTAGAGTAGGAATCTAGGGTTTACAATATACATACAAATTAATGGTTTGTATATATAAATTTATAATAGGTGAAGAAGAACCCTGAATTGGATCTTAGTTTTGTACCTTGATAAGTATGACATACGTCCTGGGGTATGTTGCATTCTACTATCCATATTAATCAATTAACCTGATTATTATCTCTTTTGTTGTATGTTACATCTCCTTAATCACATTGAGAAATCAACCTAATTTATCTCTCTCATGATGTATGCTGCATTACCCAAATCTAATTGAGAAATTGATTGTACTTATCTCTCTCTTAGGCCTCTTTGAGATATTTTGTTAATGAAATTTCTCTTTCTTGACTTGATGACCTATTTGGGTATGATCTTAATAAATTTGAGTCAAGATATTCTTGAACTATCTATAATTTTTGTTGGATTATAAAAATCAAACTTGGCTTCATGATGAAACCCTAATTGTGGTATTGAGCTAAATTGTCCCTTATTATGACATGGAGCTCTAATTTTTTCCACTTTTGTGGTAGCCATTTTATATTGTCCATTTATGTAAAGGAAATCTCATTAATTCTATATCGAAATTATAGTTTCACTTACCTCTACATTTATGCATGCTTTGTGGTTCAGTAGCCCTAAAGTTGTATAAGTACTTTGGTTTGTTGGGGTTATGTGCCTTTTATGTTTTGGGATGGGGGTTATGTGCCCCATACTTGGGTTTTTTGCCCACCTTATATATTGTAAAGTTTGTTTATATGCCTTTCTCTATCAATCTTTAGGATATGATCCCTAGCTGCCATTTTTTATTTATATTTTACTAGTGCTATTTTTATCTCACATGCATGCTGGTTGATATTGTTGATGAGGGGTTATGTTCCTTAATTTGTTTTATTGTGATTTTGTGGAAAATCTTATTTTTTAATAATGGAATGTAATTGTTGATTATCATTTTATTGAAAGTAATGTGATTTTGATATTCACTTGGAAGGTACTTTTCCTCATGGATGGGGAGCCTTGTTATATTTGATGTCCTTTTACATAAAGTTGCTCAATCCCTATTAATATGTTCATACCAGTATTTTTTTGCTAATAACTTCCACTTGTCTTGTCTTGTGGGGTATTCTTCCAACCCCTTAGTTGAAGGATATGATGGACATGTCATGATGACACACACTTGGATTAGTGATCTGATTCTTGGGAGATAGACTTGAGATAGTTTGGATATCCCACGACCTAGATTGTGGAGTTTATGCATTCATGTAATCCCCTTATTGGGAGAGTATTATGTAATTTTGTAAAATTTAATACAATCATTACATTTAATTCTGCTTCTATAATTCGGTATGTATGATATTCATTTATGAATCACTAAATATAAGTTATTCATCCATTGCAAATAAAATTGTACATATTCGTTATGGATGGTGACTCTTATGTTATTTGGTAGGGAGTGAATCCCTTCTCAGGTCCCACTCCTTACTAGTATATTCCGCTTATTATATTTTTTTAATATTGAGATAATGAATAAACTTAATAATATCCTAAGAATTCTTAACTCAATGATATATGGTCTAGGTTAAGGACCTATGTATAACAAGAGTATCAAATCTTATTATGTACCTAGTCAGTTATCTTCATAGATGGTATAGGACAACGACAATACATAAGAATAGAATTTATGGTATGTGATGACTATGTCTCTTTGGTCATGATATCGGATATCAACTTAGATGAATGGGTAATTGTTAGAGAACACATTTTATTGAACATATCCACTTTGACATTGACACATGGAAGTCATATAACGACATGTCAATCATATCTCAATGTGACTGTAATGATTGTGATCCTTACAACTAAAGTCACCACAATATCACATGTTGTTCTATGAACTTTGACACTAGCCCAACGTGCTCTGAAATATGAGTTGTGAAAAATGTGGTGATTGGGTGCACTATGACACATGGGGCATAGTGTGAGTGATCTATATGGTATTTTTCACTCCTTTGGTGATATCCTTGGATGCTTGATAAGA
Organism: Alisma plantago-aquatica; assembly: GCA_963693085.1. Lineage (NCBI taxonomy): Eukaryota > Viridiplantae > Streptophyta > Magnoliopsida > Alismatales > Alismataceae > Alisma > Alisma plantago-aquatica. The sequence continues at coordinate 330,159,962 of OY856411.1, forward strand.
AAGACTATGAAATGCATGGACATGCTCATGTGAGTCAATACATGATATTGAGCTCACATTATCTCGAATATTTTGCTCTAGTTCAAGGAACATATATTGAATGTTAAGAAGATGACATTACATTCACTAAGTTTGATCTAGATATGTGTGACAAAGGGATTATATGGTCATGGCAACATTGATCACTCCATAGGTTGTACTTGTTCTCCAACTCATTCCTATTAATTGGTGGAATTGATGTGTGTCTAGACATGAATCTTTTCATGTGTTGTTTAAACATCACTACCAACATAATTAGAAACCTATCAGGTCACACACATAAGATGCATAAGGGAATTGAAGTTCACAATTTAACATTTGATTACAATGGTTCTAAATCATAAATAGGTTGAGTTACCCTTTGATCGGGTGACTACAATGTCTGGTTGGTCGATCATATTAATTTGATCAATAGATCAATTGATTGTTAGGAAATGGACTCGTCTTTTAACTGGGCATACATGATTGGCCAATAAGGCAACTAGATGGACAATCACAATGATACATGGAAATTATGAAATTTGAAAGAAATTCATATATGGATCTAAACTATCTTGTTCTTCCAATAAGTTAACATGATCGGGCGATCATGGATTGTTATCGAGCAATAAGGGATTGTGATAGACCAGTCACAAAATACGATAAGCCAATCACAATCTAGTCCAAGTTTTTAGCATTAAACTATCTATGGGATTGCAATTAGGAAAGGGATCAAAATTAGATTTGTCCACGTCCATGACTCTCCTATACAAAGGGGGCACGTCCAATGATTGAAACATATCTCTTGTGACAACTTGTCAGACAATTTGCCCATCAAATTCCTTCTTAGAGAGAGTAAGAAATTATAAAAATGGATGCATGGGGTAGGAGAATAAAGGGATTTCTAAAATGCCTAGAACATTGACAACTCTTTTCCTCTATGACTTGGTGGCTTAGATGGTGCATCACATTATCCCTCATTTGTATGGATGAAGTAGAGAATGAGGCACACGTGTAGAGGCTTGGATAAGTTGTTCCATAAGATGAAAACTACACAGTATCTTGGTGGCCAGTCCAAACCTTCTTCTTCTTCTCATCTATCTGGATTTCTTGATAGTGGTTTTGGATCTGGATTCATAAGATTGTGTTCCTCATTGGCATCATGTGTGTATAGTTGTTAGACAACTAGTGTGCACAAAGGTGTCACCTTTATCCCTTCTAATTTGTATTTTTTTACTGACATTTTATAGCTATGACAAATCCTATGGCTAGGGTATAAAGTCAAGATTTTTATTAGTACACTACACCCCCTTCTTGAAAACCCAATAGTGATGTGGAAAGGAAAAATGATGGGGAAGTCCCATATATTTATGTTTTTTATTATTGATAGAATAGCAACCCCTGTTTCATATAAATATGGTAATATGGAAGCGTACAAACTCAAGACAAACCCTAATGGGCCAAGACACATTTGCGCCCATATAAAAATAGACCCAACAACTTAAAAACCAAATAACTAGATTGTCTAATAATCCCCTGCAAGTTGAAGCTTGGGAGAATCCCAAGTCATCTTGCAAACATACATATAGATTAAAGACAAAGCAATATATGAAAAGATAAACTAATCCAATGCAAGAAAATTTTATTCTCCTCAATGTAAAGCACTCAAACATCCAAATATTCACCCTCAAGTAGATAATCTCAAAAGTTGGCATGTAGGTAGGTAGCAGGAGCTTCTCAATTAGTATGAAGTGGCATATGGATTAGAAACACATAGCAACAAATTGGAGCAAGTGGCATCATTCTAGTTGCTAGCATCATCAAGTTCATTGAGTGCACACAGAGTCAGGTTGACTAGAGAGTGTTGGTACATAGAAGCAAGTAGTCATCATGCATAGAAGAACACAGACAAGAAAAGAATCAATAGGTGGAAGGCAAGAACAAGCTAGAGAGAGATGGCACACAACAATAAAAAGTATACAACATAGATAGATAAAATACCATTGTACAAGGTATCAAACATATAAAGAACTCAAAGACCAACTGTAGATGGAACTCAATCATGTAAAGTCACTAAGAAAATTTTCATCATATGCTCTCATAAGATATTTTTCATCATAGTAGCAAACATCTTTGTCTTGACAGTGATGAATAATAGTAGTAGCAGTGGTGGCATGAATAGGGCATGGACAAAGAGTTAATGTGCAAATAGAGCATGGACAGTAGATAGTGAAAAAACACAAACCAAGAAATAAGATGTTCTAATCATGGCACAAGTAGAAAGAATGATGTCTCTGGATAGAAAATCAATCAACAAATAGCACAAGAGAAATCAATAACTTCATAACAACAATCAAGATGATGATGAGTAAGTTTCTCAATCTCTTCATAAGGTAAATAGATCAATAATAGTAGTAGAATGATCCATATGACAATAAAAGCAACACCACATACAAGAACTATAATTTTCTTCTTCTCTCCTCCATCTCATCTCATCACTCTACACATCATTCTCTATTTTCCCCTCATACAACCATGAAAAGAGTGAAAAGAGTGGTTGTGATGGAAAGTCAAAAACAATGGTAGAGGTAGTGTTTATGTAGGCAAATATTTGGAGAAGGTAAGTGACAACTTGAGTCAATGTGTAACATGTCAATTACATATATCATAGTAGATAAGTATGTGGCTTTTAGTGTGACCCAAAAAGGGATATTACAAATCTAGGGGGTGCGTGGGGTGAATCCCATGTGGTATGTAATAGAGAAAAAATCGAATTTAGTTAAGGGTCTGATTAGTCAGTAGGCACAATATTTATTAGGGGGTAGTACAAGCATTAAAGAGATAGGCAATATGTATGTAGGTATGGAAAGGGTGGGGAATTAACGAACAAAACAAGTATACATTGTTGGAAAAGGAAAATTAGTGTTGTGTAGATAATATATTGCACTAAGATATAGCAATAGTAGCAGATGACACAATGTGTAAAGGGACATGTTGTGTCGTACATCGATATGTGATGTAGCAGGAAGCCAACACATTGTCTTTTGAAGAAGACACACCATGTCTCGTAGTAGTAACTCAAATAGGCAAAAAGTAGGTGGCACGCCGTCATTTAGATTTTGAAAGAGGATAAGATGGAGAAGTTCCCTTGTGTGTCTTGATCTTGTTGATAGAAGGATCTTGTTGATAGAAGGGCTAGAATAAAGGGGAAGCGTACAGACTCAAGACAAACCCTCGTGGGTCAAGACACATTTGGGTCCATATTACAAACATACCCAACATCTTAATTAACTAATTAAATAGAATCTCCAATTCTCCCCCTCAAGTTGGAGCTCGGGAGAATCCCAATTCAGCTCGTAAATAGATAGACAGGCAAGAGAAAAATGAAAAAAGATACAATAAGCAGGAAGGTAGCAAGAGCTTCTTCATCATTGTGAAGTGGCATCTAGATAAGAAGTAAACAATAGTAGGTAGGCATCATTGTCTTCATCTCAGTCTCTATTATCATGAAGTAGACTAGAGAGTGTTGGAACACAAGAAGCACTAGTCAATGTGCATACAAAGCATGGATAAGAAAAGAGTCAATATGTGAAAGGCATAGATAAGCCAGAGAGTATTGGCATATAGTAGAAGAAATTAGATGACATAATTGGATATAAGTCTAGTTTACACACATAACAAGCAGAAAAAGACTCCAAGATAAAAGGCAGCAATAGAAAAAATATTAAACTCCATCATACGCAAGTAAGTTGCCTAATAGAAAATTTAGCATCTCCTCTCATCATATAGTTTCCATCATAGTAGTAGATGTGATAGTCTAGAGAGTGATTGGTTACAGTCCTTAGAGAGTGTTGGTTCATAGAAGCAACAATAGTCAACATGTCAGGACATGGACAAAGAGTCAATGTAGAAATAGAAATGATGAAGTAGAGGTCAACATCCAAATAAAGAACAGGTGTGTAAGAATTTGAGGTGGAATATTATCACACTAAAAAACTCACTCAGGGTTGAAATCCCTGAGATTTTACTAAAACCTTGTGCAATAATACCACCCACAAGCGGACGGATCTTATCACAGTATAGTTGAGGATCGAATCCCAAGGGACACATTTTTAAGAATCATTGTTAGTCGAATCTAGTTCAAGCAAGACTAATATTTAGAATTATTGATTGGTTTGAGGTTAATTATACTAATTGCAAGGAAGTAAAGAACATAATTAAGGTTGATCTATATTAATGATATGGGATCACTGGGGTGGTCTCAGGTTTCACCACCACTGCACAAGCAAACACATCCAATCACAAAACATCCAGGAAAGATCTAACTATCCAAATATAACTGTTGTGAACCCTCCCTGAGGGATCTTTAGGTCAGCGTAAGCATCTCCGTAGGCATCAGAGGTCTCATCACCATCCAGATCATACACTTACGATTCTAAAGATACAAAATCCAACTAAAGATGTGGGCCCCCTATATAGGCATTAGGCACACAAAAGCGTCACCGTGGGCTAGATGGCTCATCCCCTCACGGATCATACACTTACGACCTCAAGAAATCTCATTCTATTTCTAGTTTGAGAGTCAATCACGTTAATCAACATTCTAATCCTACATATTGAAGTTCTCACAACATAGGAAAGAACAAGATAAAAGCAAGTAGGTGATCAATCTACAAGAAAACATCGACGATTAACAACGAAATGAAAAGTTATATACATTGCCTTAGAATGTTAAATGAAAAGACATGGAAGCATGGGCAGTGGGGATACACTACTACAGAACAAGCCTTTAGCGTTAGTTAATTAAGGGCTTTAGTGTCGATTTCCAAGAGACACCCAAGTGGGCGCCACTAAAGGTTGACCCCTTTCGACGTCGGTTCCCAACCTACGCCAAAATGCATCCTACCACCAAAAACACGCTAGTAAAGGGACTATAGGCATCGATTTTTTTAAAGAAAACTGACACTATAGAATGGTTACAAACGTCGGTTATTAAAAGAACCAACATCAAAATGCTTCCCGCCACCAAAAATGCACCAGAAAAGGGCCTATAGGCATCGGTTTTGAAAGATAACTGGCGCCATATCAACTGAACCGACGTCCGTTTTGTGCTAATAACCAACGCCATATCCCTTGCCACCATGGTCGTGCTTCCCAGCACGACCGTATTTCTTGGACACATAGACGTTGGTTTTTTTCAAATAACTGACGCCTATGTTATGATTTTTTTTCTTATCATTTTGCAGGCCTACTATATGGATGGTCAGCAGGATGAGAACTTACAGTTCAGTTCTGAACTGTAGGTTTACAACATCCATTGAAATCAGTCAACAACAGGCCACAAACCTACAAAATTAACAAGATAGACAATATTATATATATGTGATTCACACACATGTATAAGCACATTTAATTCATATTATTTTTTCATCGCACACATGTAGAAACCAGTAGCAACCTGCAGTTCCATTCATTTCATCTCTTTTCACATTCAGACACAATAGACAGTGAACGTCTTGGGGACAATAACTAGTAACTCCCAATGCTTACCACTACATGTAAGAAAGTAGAAAATAAATAACTCAAAATCCACAATAAAAATGTAATTTTCTTAAGTCCAAATTATAAGCAAAGTAAACTTACTCGACATTGAATGGAGCTATTATCACTGTCTTATTATTTTTACCAAAATATTAAAAAGCATCATAGCAGTATGAAGTAACTGAATATGGGTCTACATCTACAAGACTAATCAAAGATGGAACTAAAAATCCCACATGGGAAAACCCAAAATCTATACATATCTTGTGTAAGTGGCTGCAAAACATGTATTATGTATGCATCAATATATAAGAAACCAGATCACCGTATATAACACAAGGTATATGGATGTATAAACAAGATCTCACCATATCCACAAATCTATCATACATGTGTTCAACCATTCATAACTAAACAACTCTAAAATATCTTGTATAAATATCTTGTTTTCGTATGATTGACCTACATTTATACCTATGCATTAATACGTACGTATGCAGAATTTGTATTACGTATGCATTAATACATATGCTAAACTTGTATAAATAGATTGTTATTGTATGATTTACCTACAACATCCTCTGGAATAGTAACAATTATAGGCCAATTTGGATCATGTTCGTCGATCCATACTGCCACACCCCTACAATTAGGACCTATCGAGGCGTGTAGGTCCCTTGGAAGCCAACTTGGTAGTTGAGGAGGTGGAGGCCGAGATGTAGAGGGTCTCGTCTTTTTGACCTGTATATATAATTTCAGATCAATTGACTCATATATACACACTAACAAATTAAAGTAATGGAAATTTATCATACAATATCAGTATAGAGGACATTCACTTCGAGCCACAATATCATTCCGCCTACTGCCTCACCAAGTGTTTCAGCATCTGGGTGTGCATGAGGTAGTGCAAGATTCGTCCAGTCGGGGAGTACATGTATCAGGCTCACACGTACCACACCATCTGGTACTGGATACCCATGAAACTTGCACCCTTTAAGGGGTGGGTAAACCGACGCGTCTACAATGATATATTCTTGACCTTTTAGTCGGCATGGCTTCAACCCCTTCAAATTTACATAAAGAATGTTATATACATATATACACAAACATATCATCTTGAACATACTAGCTATTATGTCATAAAAATACTTACAGAGGACGTGCTAGGTGGTGGGTCTATAGGATTACTCCCAACCTCTACAGTATGAGCAGTAGGAGAAGAGAGACCCACCACAGGTTCTATTTGAGTTGTAGTCTGAGATGCCTGCCACTTGCTAATTGATTCATGGAGTCTCTTATCAAGTACTTCCTCGGCTCCCCTATCAATTAACGAATCGACCTATACATGGATAAAAGAAATTATCTTCTGATTATTGAATTCCCTTTCGCAATAACATTCTAAAATAAGAATAGGTTACCTCAGCTTGTGAAAGTCCCACTTTTGGGACAGGTTTGCGTTGGGATGGCCCAAAGAACGCTTTGATGGCCACACCAGTGCCTGCACCCCTAACATGTCCAGGATGCTCCAGGTTACCCAGAGCAACTATCAGTTTGTTCCTTGTTCCCTGAGGGATGAACTTGCCTTCCTTCCTCTGCTCGTGCAACTCCCACTAATCACCATCAACAAAAATTAGTAAGTAAATATAACAATAATCAATATCGATCGATTGCTCTAAGAGTTGATTTTTACCATTTTTGCAGCTGCCTCAGTAGTTGCGGGCTTCAGTATGTCTCCCTTCTTGTTTTTCCTCCCAGCTATCCACATAGCATGGCAAGGCAGAGGTGCGAGAGCAGTAGTAGAGGACTCTGCAGTCTCATGAGTAGCAGTAGGCTGAGCAGACTCATCCTGTAGTCTTTGGTGAACGCCTGCATACCCTCTTGGACCCATTGTGTGGTTGTACACATTCAGTGCACACCTTGCTCATTGAGCATCGTTGATAACCTAGTTAGTTAGCACATTGATTTGGTTAGTAACACTAAAGGTTAATCTTGAATAGGTGAATACATAAAAACATATATTAATTAAATTGGGAGTGGCGCTTAATACCTTGAATTCATCTATTTTTCGTTGGGTAACAAATGCCTACCAGTCTTTGGGGTCCAGGTAGTTCCATTGTTGTGTGGCTTCCTTCTTCCTAAATTTATTTTTTTAAAGAGAATACAAACAAAAATTATTAGTGTAGAGTTAGTGAAATAGTGATCAATGTCTAGAATTGGAAATCAATCAAGAACCGCTTCTCAGCATCGCGTATGTAATCTCGGGTGAGATTGGTCCTATAGTTCCTTAGGACCCTCCCACATCGTTGTATCACACATTTACGATGCAGATTTTCATCCATATCAAATATGCTCTGCAAATCAAATAGAATTGGTATGAACTAGTATCCTAAAAATTAGTAATCTACACAAATAGAATTAAAAAAAATAATAACTCACGCATAGTTCCTTCCATATGTGGTCTTTCTTCCCCTTAGGAACTTTATGCCAGGATTCTAGGTTAGGACTATAATGGCTGCGAGTAAGAACCCCAAGATATGAAACAAATGAGTTGTGGTTCACTCCATATGGATTTCCTACATGATCAAAATCCACAGCCAATTTGGGTCCATTGCCCCATTGCTGTATTAACTTGTTCATCATTGTGATGCCCCTCACTTTCTCAATTTTCTTTTGCTGCTCATCAAGTGCTGTAATTTCTTCATGGGGTACATCACCAACCTAAAATTTGATAAAAAAACACACTTACATGATATAATTTTAAATGAACATATAGATAGAAACCTCAGGGATATATTCTTAAAACTTACATTGTTAGGCAGTGTAAGAAAGTCCTCACCCTCACGGTGATCATCAACATGGTCATCATGGGAATGCTCAGTCATCTGAAAGCTCACATTCAAATTATAAAGTAACACTAATTGTAAAGTTCACATTGTAAAGTACACATTCACATTGTAAAGTAATTCACATTGTAAAGTTCACATTCACATTATAAAGTTCACATTCACATTGTAAAGTAATTCACATTGTAAAGTTCACATTCACATTTTAAAGTAATTCGCATTGTAAAGTCCACATTCACATTGTAAAGTTCACATTCAGAAAAATAAAACATATAAAAATATAAACATTCATGCCTCTAATATTGTGATCTTTTATCAATTAACAATCCTTCATTGTGATCCCCGTGAACATACAAGTCATTGTGATCCCCAGTTTCAATGTTTGGTGGTGTTGACAACCCAATTGGGAATGGACTGGAGTCATCATACTTATCATAGTACTCTTCTTCATCTATAGGATCTTCATCTACATGTGTTGTCATTCTTATATATAATAAATGTGTACCACCTATCCCATTCTTGAACACTTAATCTCACTAGTAAGTGTATAATGTGTATTGGGTTTTCAAGAGAATTTCGGCAACATTTCCCCGTTGTTCTCCAAGTACTTATGTACTTAGAGAACAAACGGGGAAATGTTGCCGAAATTTTCTTGAAAACCCAATAAAAATTATACACTTACATCCTAAGTGAGATTAGGTGTTCAAGAACAGTCCCAAACCGGTGACTATCTAAGATTTACTCATAATGAGTAAATCTTGGACGGGTTTCTAGGCCAACAAATACATGTGATGTCATTCTTATATATAATAAATGTGTACCACATGTCCCATTCTTGAACACCTAATCTCACTAGTAAGTGTATAATGTGTATTGTATTTTCAAGAAAATTTTGGCAGCATTTCCTAGCTATTCAAGAAGTACATATGTACTTAGAGAATAAATGGGGAAATGCTACTGAAATTTTCTTAAAACCCAATACACATCATACACTTACATCCTAAGTGAGATTAGGTGTTCAAGAACAGTCCCAAACTAGGGACTATCCAAGATTTACTCCTAATGAGTAAATCTTGGACGGGTTTCTAGGCCAACAAAATATAACACCACTCATAAGTAGGCGTGTCTGATCACATTAATAATAAATAAAGAATTCAATAGTTTCAAACATGCAATAATTCACAATGTAATATTATAAACTACAAGAAACACGGTTATTCCCCACACTCTAGTAGACATACTAACCAGAACATGGTATTTCTACCATACAGTCATATACCATTACTATAATCATCAAATGTTAGGATTGGAAAGGTATTTGTCAATCGAACTTGTTGCAAACCAGAAAAACTTATGATGACTGAAAACATTAAGATCAAGATGGTGGAGTTAAAAAGAAAGATTACAAACATGCTAATAAATTTAAAAACACACACATTCAAATTAACTAAGAATTTCATGCATACCTAGATGAGCATTCATATCATCAAAGACAAGAGGGATTGTATAAATTTATAGCGGTTTAGAGAAAATGAGTGTGAATCTTGTTAAACATACCAAGATTTTTAACCAGGACACAAATTTCCTTTAACATTTTACAAATATATGCAAGCACAAGATTTGTTCATATCCTAGGTTGATTTACAATAGCAACATATAAATAAGTAAACTCAAAGCATTAGATAAATAAATATAATCAGTAGATAAACAAATACAAAGCAATAGATAAAAAAGTACAGCTTAGTTGATAAACAAATATAAATTAGTAGATGATTAAATAATTTTAAAAAGTAGATGAATAAATACCAAGCCCTAAATTTAAATAATGTGATGAATACAAAATCATTAGATGAACAAATAAGTAGATAAGTAAATAGAAATCAGTAGATAAGTAAATACAAATCATTAGATATATAAATTCAAATCAGTAGATAAGTAAATTCAAATCAGTAGATAAGTAAACACAAATCAATAAAAGTAAATATGAAGGACAGGGAGTAGACGGAGGATAGGGAGTAGAGGGGGCTGACCTTGGGCGATGGAGGGCAGGGAGCAGATGGAGGAGAACGGGTAGGGAGAAGGTGGAGGGGCGAGCGGAGAGTCGGCGAGCACAAAGGGCACCGACGAGCAGATAGCCGACGAGCACAGAGGGGCGCTAGAAAGCAGAGAGGGCGAGTGGAGAGGGAAAGGGCGGTGGCTGGCTGACAAGTAGAGAGGGAGAGGGCGACGGCAATCACAGAGCGCACAGTAGTAGGGAGCAGTGCGGCAGTGCGAGCACAGAGCAACAGGGAGAGCAGCGGCGGGTGGCGACACATAAAATCGATCGCCAGACCTATTCTCGTGGGGATGAAATAGAGAAAGGGGAAGAGTCGGCTTTGCCCAGGTACTATAAAGTAACCATCAGCGTCGATTATTAAAAGCAACTGATGCTAATAACAATAGTCGGCAGTTACCATATAAAAACTGACGCCACAGGGGTGTAAAATTTTTTGCGCAGACAACACAGGAACACCCATTGGCGTCGGTTACTTCAAGCCAACCGACGATAAAAATGCCACTAATTTCTATCTCGTGAAAAACCTTTAGTCGTCGGTTTTTAAGTTAATAACCATCATTGTATGTTAAATTTTGAAGGAATAATTTTGCTAGAAAATTTGGAATTGGCGGTCGATTTTAGGCGTCAGTTTCTTATTAACGAACCGACGCTAAATAATAAGTGATACCCGTGTCTGGGAACTCTTCACTTATAGATGTTAGTTTTTGTATTTAGCTGACGTTGTACACCTTAGGCATCCGTTTCTTGTATACAACGGACGCCTATAAATGTGACGTTATAAGCCATTTCTGTAGTAGTGCTAGTCCCTGCACCCCAGCAAAAAGGAACTACTCACTCACGAAGCGAGAAACAAGAAGAATAAGAGAGAGGGATGATTCCGCTATGAGCATGATGCAGAAGGTAGTCACAACTCAGTGAAGATGATGAAGTCTTCTACATCGTGTCAGAGCATATCTGGTCGAGGAATGAGGGATGCCAAGACAGACTGGGTTGTCTTTCTCACTCCTACTTCCTTCTCTTCTCAGTCTCCCTGCTCACAGTAGGTAGAGCAGGTGAAGTGACAGTAGCGTGGATCTAGATCTAGATCGAATCTTGCATTTGGGCAGCCTGGCAGCACCCCGGATCCCCCCTTCCCCAAATGAGGACCCAACTGGTCCTATTTATAGTCACTGGTTGGGGTCTTCACAGTTTGGGCCCGGTTACAATTTTTACAACTTTGCTTTAATAGTTTTGGGGACCGTTTAGTGTTCTTAATGGTCTAGGACTTTTGTCCAAACAGTCTTTGAGATCATTTAGTGACCAAACGGTCTTGTAGTTCTATGCTCTAACGGTCTTGGGAAACCGATAGGCTTCTATCGGTCTTCTACATCCAAATGGTCTTGACCCAGCAACCACACGGTCTTCATCCGATCGGTCTTGGGCATTCTGTCCATGCAGTCTTCATGCCCTAACAGTCTGCACTACTCCGATCGATCTTCATGCTCACAGGCCGTCCAAAATGGTCTTGCTATTCTCGCAGTTTGTGGCCCTCACGATCTGCAACTCCAAACGGTCTTTGACTCCGTACACACACTCTTGGTCTCACGCTCAAAAGGTCTCATGGTATGTAGTTCTATCAGTCTTGAGACTGTGCGCCGCCTATGCTGTAGGTCCTGGTTGAGCAGGTAGTGCGGTGGTGAGGTAGGTAGCGAGGGGCGCTGGGCGACGGTGGCGTCGAGGCGGTCAGGTGAAGGAGGCAGAGGCAACGCTGTTGGTTGTCATCGTGGATGGTAGAGGAAGGTGTTGCATCACTGTTGTCATTCATGGAGGAGGCGCTGATGATGGCAGCAGGTGGTCTGGTTGGCAGAAGGAGGTAGGCGCATCGTCGTGGCCGAAGAGGGGTCATGGTATCTTCGTGATGCTGCTAAAGGTGGTGGAGGTGTAGGTGGTGCTTGCAAGAGCCGGAGGAGTTAGGTTTGCAGGTTGGATGGAGAAGGAGGTAAATAGAGAAGGAGGAAGAGATTCAACCGGTCTGTGTAGAGTGGGGTTCCATACGGTCTTGAGTAGGTGACTGTGGTTTCCCATACGGTCTTGAGTAGGTGATTGTGGTTTCCCATACGGTCTTGAGACCGTGAGGCCACACATGGTCTTGAGACCGTGTGGAAGGGAAACCGTTTGGAGAAAACCATGTAAAGAAAAGGAACACAAGACCATTTAGGCAGGTGAATGAGAAGCGTCGATCCATGATCTGATGGTGGGGAAAGGCTCACGGTCTGAAGACCATGCAGATGAATGGCTAAGACCGAAAGGTCCAAACCAAATGGATGAAACCGAACGGTATAGATCGATTTTTTAGGACCGTTTGATCAAGACTGTTTGGTCAAGACCAATGATGAGAGGATCTTGAGTGAAGGTAGATTTAGGGCAAAGAAAGGTGGGTCCCACTTATTAGGGTTTGATTTGGATGATGGTTGATGGAGATAAAGGTGGAGTGAAGATAGTGATGATAGGTTTAAATGAAGGTGGGAGCCATCTGATGGTTGAACCTCCTCATGACCTGCATAAAGTCAACATAAACCCAATCAATAACCTTGATAATTGAACCAATTAAGTAATTATGTAATTTGTGAGATTTAGGATATGAAAGTGAAAGCATTGAGTCGAATTTGGCCCCAGATGGTGACTTAATATCATGATGAATATTCATTCATAAAAACACCACGAACTTAAACATTGCTCGTCTTCAAGTAACGCAAAATCTGAAACAGTCGCCAAATGAATACTTTCAACTCCTATGGTTGCTTCTTCTTCACATCACAATTGTTTCCTTTCTGCCTAGTATGACTGATCATCTCAACTTCCTGAGACCACTAAACACATCTTACCATATCTTTGTTCCTGAGTTTGTTTTCCAACATCACTTCCTCCTAACATTTTCCAACAACAAGCATGTCAAAGAGTTTTGTAAGAGTCCAGAGATACCCACAGAACAACAAGTGTGCACCTCATCTGACACTAGTGTTTTTCAGGGTAGTGGAGGCATTCATTGTGCCTTTAGGTGGAAAAGGGAGTGAAGGGTGGTATGGAAGAAATAAATCTCTCCTCTATTCGACTCGAGATTTGTATTATATGATTTGCAATTTCATTTATTGCATTTTTTGTGTGAATCTCTCCTCTATTCGACTCGAGATTGTATTTGTTTGTGTGCACTTTGGCATCTTTTCTTGGTGGTACGCCCCTATTAATTTGCGAGGGGTATGGAAGAAGTAGATATAGAGGGAAATGGTGTGCCACCCTGAACATAGGGTTTGTCACTATTTTGGTTATCTTGTTTCTTTTTTGATGGACGGAGGGGTACAAAGATGATGGAAGAGGTGTAGAAGAGAGTTCACATCAGAATGCAACTTGATTTACAATTTTGTGCACCGGGTTGTTCTCTTCATCGCACTCTACTCAAATAACGACTTGATGAGGATCCAGTGGAGAGTCCATGTTATTGTTCCACTTATCAGTTAGGAAGCACGATGTATTTGATCGCTATCAGTTCGACAAACACTTGCCATTTTTGCAGAAGGATCATGATGTTAGGATTCATAAGCTTCACAAGATGATTTCAATCAATAGGCTAGTTTTCAGAAAATGGCCCTTTTGAGGATCTGCTTCGAATAAGGAGGGTATAATGATTCGAAAGGCATAGAAGGCTAGGAAATTGCTTTTAATGAAACATAAAGTGTCAAAACTTCATCAAGTATCTGTTCAATTTCTTTGAAAAACTTCTAAAATTTTTGATTTTTTTTGAAAATTTTGGTCAATAATGCAACGATGAAAACTTAAGTCTAAAATAGATGGGTGAAGGTGGAAAGTAAAGTACGTACACCCACCCTCCACCCCGAACTTAGAAATTTTCTCGTCCCAAGCAAACCCTAAATCCAAGATGGAGGGGAAAATTCATTTTGTTTGGACCACCAGATGTGGTTGCATTCCAAGCAGCGTGCGTCCTACATCTGAAAATCTCAAAATGGCATCTCACGATGCGATTTTCTTATTTAGTGAAAACTTATCTAAAATTTAAAAACAAAATCAAGGAAGATTCTAATTAAAAGTAAAAATGAATTTATTGATCAGGTTGCCTCCCGATAAGCTCCTTTGTTTTATGTCGATGGCTCGACTGAACCCTTCAATTTTACTGTGGATATGTTGGATTGGAAAGATCCAGCATTGCTGCGGTGCTTGTGTCAGCTAAGGTGAAGTATGTCTTCAATCGTTGAACATTTGCCATAAATTCACTTGACTTTTCACTCCATAAAGAGAAAGCACCATGTGGGGAGATGCTCTTGACAATGTAAGGCCCAGACCATTGTGAACGGAGTTTCCCTGGGAATAACTTCAGTCTTGAGTTGAATAGAAGAACTTGGTCTCCCTCACATAAGTCTTTTCTTTTCAGATGACCATCATGCCAAAGTTTCGTACATTCTTTATAGATTCGTGCATTTTCATAAGCTATCATCTGGAGTTCTTCCAGCTCCTAATGTTGTAGAATCCTGGCTTGGCCTGCTTTCTTCATATCAAAATTTAGTTGTTTTATTGCCCACCATGCTTTGTGTTCGAGTTCTACAGGAAGGTGGCATGACTTCCCATAGATTAACCAAAATGGTGTAGTACTAAGGGGAGTCCTAAGAGCGGTTCGGTAGGCCCACAATGCGTCTTTGATTTTCTATGATCAATATTTTCAATTGTTTGCGGATGGTAGGGTGAGGCTACTTTGTGCATTACATCATATTTTCTCAGCAATGCTTCAAAGCTTCTTTCTAGGAAATGAGATCCTCCGTCGGATATCACAGTGTGTGGGACTCTGAAATGGGGGAAAATAATATCTTTGAATATTTTGGTGATGGGTTTGGAATCGCTAGTGATGGTTGGTATGGCTTCTACCCATTTTGAGACGTAATCCACCTCCACTAGGATGTAGGAAAATCCTTGAGAAGATGGGAATGGACCCATGTAGTCGACACCCCAAACATCAAATATCTCAAATTCTTGCCACAACTTCAGTGGCATCTCATCTTGTTTTGTTATGTTCCCCGTTCTCTGACACTTGTCACATGATAAGACCAAGTTGTAGGAATCTTTGGATATGGTTGGCCAAAAGAAACCACATTGCACAAATTTTATAGCAGTTTTCTTAGAACTCATATGGCCTCCAACTTGGCCTGAGTGACATTGCTCTAAAATGAGTTGGGATTCTTCCTCAACAACACAACGTATGTAAAGACCATCAGCACAGAGCTTGAAGAGGTACGGCTCATCCCAGTGATACTGCTTCACATCATGCATGAATTTCTTTAGTGCATTTCTGATGCATTCGGGGTGGATGACACCAGTGGTCAGGTAGTTCACATAGTCTGAGGACCAATGGGTAGCTTTTGAAACTTTAATTAGTTGGTCATCCGGAAGAGAATCATTGATCGGGATCTTCTCGATTTCTATAGTGTGGATACGACAGAGGAGGTCTGCCACAACATTCTCTATACCCTTCTTATCTCTTATCTCCAGATCAAATTCTTGCAAGAGGAGAATCCATCTGATTAACCTGGGTTTAGGATCTTTCTTTGCTAGGAGGTAACAGATAGTGGCATGATCTGTGTAGACAATGACTTTTAAACCCATGCGATAGGAATTGAACTTGTTAAAGGCATACACTACTGCAAGGAGTTCCTTCTCAGTAGTTGCATAATTCCTCTGAGCTTCGTCAAGGGTCTTTGATGCATAATAAATGACATGATGTTTCTTATCTATACATTGGCCTGAAATGGCACCCACAACATAATTACTGCAATCACACATAATTTCAAATGGGTGATCCCAATCTGGAGTTCAGATGATGGGCGTTGTTGTAAGAGCATGCTTCAGGTTGTTGAAACTTTTGATGCATTCTTCATCAAAATGGAAATCAACATCCTTTAGTAACAAGTTGGTCATAGGCTTGGTTATCTTGGAGAAATCTTTGATAAACCTTATGTAAGAGCCTACATGACCAAGGAATGCGCGAACCTCTATTACATTGGTTGGGATAGAGAGTTTGGAGATCACTTTGATCTTGGCCTTATCCACTTCAATTCCTCGGTTACTGACCCTATGGCCAAGGACAATGCCTTCTTTTACCATAAAGTGACATTTCTCCCAATTTAACACAAGATGTGCTTCTTCACATCATTTGAGGACCAGGGAGAGGTGCTTCAGGTATGAGTCATACGAATCCCCATATACGGAGAAATCATCCATGAAAATTTCCATAATGGTTTCAGTAAGTCCAACAAATATGGTTACCATATAGCATTGGAAAGTGGCAACAACATTACAAAGTCCAAATGGCATCCTTCTGAACGCATATGTTCCAAATGGGAAAGTAAAGGTTTTTTTCTCTTAGTCATATGGATGTATAGGTATTTGATAGAATCTAGAGTAACTGTCGAGATAACAGAAATACTCTTGGTGAGCCAACCTTCCTAGGACTTGGTCAAGAAAAGGCATTGGGAAATGATCCTTTTGAGTCGCCTTGTTTAGCTTCCTGTAATCAATACACATCCTCCACCCTGTGACTGTTAGAGTGGGGATGAGTTCATTATCTTCATTCTATATCATTGTAGTCCCACCTTTCTTTGAGACAACGTGCACAAGACTTACCCATGGGGAATCAGAGATCGAATAGATAATTCCTGTCTTGAGCAACTTTATAACTTCATGGCAGACAACTTCTTTCATATTCGGATTGAGCTTCTTTTGGTGTTCAATAGTTGGCCTGTGATCTTCTATCATGGGGATTTTGTGCATGCACAATGCTTGACTGACCCTGATGAGATCACTCATCTTGTATCTTATGGATTTTCTTCTTTATTTTTATTCTGTCAAGAGTTTATCTTCTTATTCTGTTGTTCGATCAGAATTTATGATGACTGGGCATACTTTGAGGTCATCTAGAAACACATACTTCAATCCCTCAGATAGGGGTTTCATTTCAGGAGCTTGTGGTTTTTCACATGCTTCATCAGTGACATCCATAGCTTTGAGTTCCTCAATCCTGGTTTCAGGATCTTCTTCAGCCGTATCGAGGTGGAGAACACAATCCTTTATTTGTTCATCAATGGATTTATCAGTGGATGGGTTTGTTAGAGCCACTTCTAATGGATCGTTTCATTCATAATCCTCTTGCATAAGCAGTATCATCTGCTCTATGCATTCAATCAAGTAGACTTCTTCTTGCATACTCGGTCTTCTCATACTTTCAAAAATGTTAAACTCGAGGGTTTCTTTTCCTAATCTGAGCAGCAAGGTTCTTGCTTCAACATCAATTAGAGCTCTTGCAGTGGTGAGGAACGGACGTCCAAAGATGAGAGGGTATCTAGTGTCTTCCTTTATGTCCATGAAGACAAAGTCACAAGGGACATAAGAATCTTTGCCAACCTTGACAGGGACATCCTCAATGATTCCTAAGGGTAGAGTCACAGTGTTATCTGCAAGTTGTATTGTCATACTACTTGGGAGTAGTTCAACAAACCCTAGCCTTTTGCAAAGGCTAACTGACATGATGGAGATACTGGAACCAAGATTGGTCAATCCTTTCTTACATGATGAATCACTGATATGGTAGGATATCCTAAAAGATCCTGGTTCTTTCCACTTCTTGGGAATCTTACTCTGGATGATGTATGAAGTAGTTGTTGCTAACTTGACTGTCTCATATTCTTCAGTTATATATTTCCTGGTGAGAAGTGACTTCAAGTACTTTGTCCAGGCTGGTATCTCAGCTAGTGCATCTAGAAAAGGTATATCAACATGAAGCTTTCTCATGGCTTCCTTGAACTTATTGAAATGAGTATCAAGCTTGGTTTGCCTTAAATGAGCATGGAAAGGAGGACAAGGTTTGTACACTGGAACATCCGACTATGGTATTTCTTTCTCGGTACCAATAGGTTTTTCATAACTTTCCTCATATGTCTTATCTGTTGTTGCTGGCCCTTTTGGTTGAGACTTAGGTGTTTTAGAGTCTTAAACAATCATCGGTTCATCCTCGTTGTAATAACCACATGTGTCTTGATAGGAGGATTAGAATAGTCTTTTCCAGACCTAGTGGTGATAGCCTTCAGTTGCTTGGAGTGCTTAGGATTATTTTCTGGTTGGCTAGTAAAGGCTCCAGTAGGTGGCTTCATGCTAGCTACAAGTTGAACTAGTTGAGATTCAATCGCCTTCCGATGAGCTTGCTAGTTAGCTATCATAGTTTGTTGTGACTCCAACATCTTCTAAATGGTTATTAGTTTGTCATCCGGAGAGATATGATTGGCTTATTTACAAGAAGCTTAACTAAGACTCTCTGTGCTCCTATCCTAGACAAGATGATGAAAAGGCTTGATTCCTAGAATTGTGAGAAGTTATCCTTTGCTGGCAGAGTTGAGTTGATAATTTTAACATTGTCTTCCTATCACATGTTTTGGTTGGATGAATTTACCCTTCCTAACAATGTGACTATGGATATTGAGAAAATTATGAGGAACTTCTTATGGAATGATACATAAGATCACAAGCATATACACAATGTCTCTTGGGATACAATTTGCAAACTAAGGAAGGAGGGGGGCCTTGGCATTCGGTATGTGGATGACTGGTCTAGAGAGGGTATGCTAAAGAACCTATGGGAGATTGCCAACAGTAAGGAGTCCTTGTGGGTTAAATGGGTTCAAGAAAGGTATATTCAACGGAAGTCTATTTGGGGTGTGGAGAGCACATCTAGCTCTTCATGGCTCTAGATGCGGATACTTAAGTACATGTATATTTTCAAGTTCCATGTGGATTTTATTGTTGGAATTGGTGAAACATTTATGTTGTGGCATGATCCATGGATATTGAAGAAAAAGACTCTTACTGAGCTTTGTGACCAACAAATGGTTCTGAGGTTTGGTCAAGGTCAGTTTTGTCGAGTTAAAACCTATTTGTTGAATGGTGTTGGGAGTTTTCCAAAGATCAGGGGAGGAGGTCTGGTGGAGAGCATTCTCAGTCAACAACCAATGTTGCAGATTGGAGGGGGATTATATAAGTTTCGAAGGTGGGAAATCATTCAGATTAAAAAATGGATGGAACATTGTTCAAAGGGTTAGCTCCAAAGTCTGTTGGGCTAACTGGGTTTGGAGTCATAGTGTGCCTAGAAGTTGGTCCTGTATGCTCTGGAAATCTTTTCTTTAGAGATTAACCACAATGAATTACCTAAAGTGTGTGGGTTTCCAATTGACTTCATGTTGTAGTATATGTAAGAACAATGAAGAGGAGCAAGTTCATTTGTTGTTTTCCTATTCATTTAGTTCTAAAGTTTGGAGTTATTTTTCAAGCTGCTTTTGGTGATGCTCCTTCAAGCCTCATGGAGCTACTAAATCTTGTGGGAGAAAAGAAGCTGACATCTATAGCAATCATATATCACATAGGGCAAGAAAGGTATTGCAACATTTTGGAGGGCCTAGGAGAGAGCATGTAGTGGTTTGCGCTTGTTCTTATATTGATATGAAGAGATGATGTAGATAGTTTTTCAGTTATGTGTTGGCTGTGTGGTACTTCGTGGCCTAAGTAGGTGAATTCCAATGTTGCTACAACATGGTTGTGGAGGCCTCTTTTTCTTTTTGGTCTTGTATAGTTTGTCTTTTGTTTGTTGTGTTTTCCCTTAGTGCCTTGCCTTGGGTCAATTGTGTATAGATTTCACAAAGTAATGGAAATAGTAACACCTTGTTTACACCCAAAAAAAATTGAAGAGATGAAATGTGGGAAACATGTTTTGAAAACAATACTGGATGATAGAAAATAAAAAATCCTTTTCTAATAACCCATCGATTTAATATGAATTTTGGAAGAAGTAACCAATCAAAAAAGGGAAAAAGCCATGTATATGAATACATTATACAAACAACAAGCTGGTCCGGGCCCAATGTAGGCATGGCCCAATTGGATTCAGATGTGTGGCTAAGTAATGTGCACAACTGGAAGGCTAAAAAAGTCAAAAATCCAAGAATGCCCTTGCGAGGATAATGGTCCAAAATTATTTCATGGGGGCGTTGGGGTCATTGAATTACCAGGTATCTTCCCCTTCGAGCCATGGTGTGAGCACCTTGTAGGATCTCCCTTGGATTTGATCCAGGCCATGGTGCACATCCTTCTCTAGGGAGCTGAAGCTCTTCATGAATTTCTCACTGTATGATGATGCCAACAAGCTAAAACACAGACCATGGCATGCATTGGAGCTCAAGGAGTTGTTCCGGCCATGGCCAAGTGCTACTGCGGGATGGTCAGGTGAGAAATATCATAAAACACAGGGTTGAGGAACCTCGTGGGAGTCTAATAAGGTTGAAAAAAAAAGCTACGAGGAGTAAGAGAATTTGTGTCCTTGAGGCTTGCTAGAAAACCAAGAAAATAGGGGAAAAGGTCAGAGATCCAACACGATGATTCAAGGTGCAAAAACATCAATTAATGTCAGGGAAATCTTCATTGGGGTCAGTATGACAGCTCAAGGCTTTTCCCAAGTCATAGGACCAAAGGGGAACCATCATGTTAAACTATCAATGAGAACCTTGAACCTGACTACAAGGTGGAACGAATCGGACAAGTATGAATAAAACTAGAAGAGGGAAAGCAAAGAAGGAGTTGTGGTGTTTCTAATAGGACAACCAAATGTACCAAAGGAAGTATAGGATGTTGCGGGGAGGTCAAGGTCATCATAGGTGAATTTTTATTAGGTCATGACATTCGGGGGTACAAAATGGAAAATTAACCGAGGCGGAAGAATGAGCGGTGGATGTGGGTGGATTATGACTCGTTAAATAGGCATTCAAAGGGTTTCCTTAGCCTCTACGAATTGGGGTTGTGAGGTGGAAAAGGCCCTAGTTGGGCATTTCACACACAGATTGATAGGGAAAGTGAGTAATGGCTCGCTGGATTTGGGGGAGAGATACAAAGTTGGTGGAAAAAAGATCTTGTGATTAGGTGGAGTAATGAGGGAGAGAGAGGTCAGTGAAGGAAAGTGCTTGAACCTGGTTCAGACTTGTGAAACTGTTAGAGGTAGAGGATGATTGCATAACTGTTGGATCACATGCAACGTAAATGATGACCATCCGATGAGAGTGAGAGAAGGAAAAATAAAAGGATGTAACACGTAAAAGGTGAAAAATGTGGGACTATAGGGAAAATTGATGCAATAAATGATTCTGTAATTAGATTTGAATCAAACTATATGGAAACTTGTTTAGTTAATTTGAACAGTCAAATATGGTCGAAATGAGTCCAAATTTGGATCACAGACTAATAAGGTACTTGAGATCCTTCCTAGACAATTAGATTTAGGTTTTGCACATATCTTGTACATAGTTTGAATTTATGCCATTTAACTCTAATTTAATGTATTAATGGATGAAATAAGGGGAAAATACTTGTCTTTATGAGTACTTGAGTGAAATTCGAGATAATCACATATAAGTCACTCAAAGGCCATGTACTATATGCTTTATGCCTTTCTAAAAGACTTTCTTTCCAATAGTTTCTATTCCATATGCATATTTTTGAGTTCCACTCCTTTTCTCTTTCTCTTTTATTTCTTTTTACACTTTCAAGGATAGGAGAGAGAAAGGAAAGGAAAAACTAATATTCATCCTTTTGAGTTAATTACAACACATAATGCATAGATGAAAGAGAAATTGTACTTTGAATCAATTTTTTTCTTACTTTGCTTTCATATAAGAAATATGACTTCATGGTTTTTTTCATTAATCCCCTAAACTATCATTATTTAAGAAAAACTACATTATCATGCTTAAATTAATCTTGAAAATTTGGGATGTAAAAATTGTGCCCACATTAAAATAAATTCCATCCTCAAAATTTTCTAGGCTACTACCCACCTTAAAGGTTTTTTCTCTATACCTCTTTATTTAATCATAACTAGAGTACTAAAATTTTCATGAAAATAAATATTTTTCATAAATGGTTAATGTGGACATTAAGTGTTACATTATTCCTCATATTCTTTTTCCACTTTCGTAGTGAAAATCCTAGCTTGTCTCTTAGGAGGTGGATTCTGGTCCTTATGATGGTTTTGGTCCTTCTTTAAGATCTTAAGCCAATTTGGTTTGATAGGCCCTAGTTTTCCATAGTAGCAGCATGCTCCCATACCATGTCTGCATGTGTCTACACGATGGTTCTCACAAGTAGGACATTGGGGTCGTTCAACCTCTGCTTCAAGTAGCTTCCTCGTAGTTGCATGGTTGTTGGGAGGAGGGTGTAGGTTGTGTTTGTGAGGAATATCCTTCTTGAGTGATCTCCCAGGGTGGTCTTCCAACTCTAATGCCGCATCCATGGCTTCTTGAAGAGTCTAGGTACTTCTTCAAGTTAAGGAGAAACTCAGGTCAGACTTGAGTCCTTGAATGAACTTCTTGCATCATTGTCATACCCATACTTTTGTAGTATCTTGAGCTTCGTGGCGTAATAGGTCACACTCATGTCACCCACTTGATCTAGGTTGGCAAACTATAGATCCTTTTTCTCTATCATGGCTTCAAACACATAATGCTCATGGAAGGCTTGAACAAATCATTCCCATGTGAGTGGAGGTGCCCAACTGCCCTTGATTTGAGGACGTTCTCCCACCATGTATGAGCTTCTCCTTTCAATATGTGGGTTGAAAAGTGAACCCTAGAGTATTGAGGCCATTCTGTGTCATGGAAACAATGTCTATGCCTCTAATCCACTCCTCAACTTTGGTGAATACATCAATTTCTCCTTCACTAGAGAAAGAGGCAGGCCTTAACTTAAGGAAGTCCGCTAGTGTCACCTCATGGTGCCTAAGGGAATGGGTCCTTTTCCCAAAGTATTTGTGAGTACATGTACAAGATCCTCTATGGTTGTCTTAGGGTTTCTCTAATGGTCTCTCCCTTCACTAAAGAAACTAGTACCATCATCCATCTTATATGAGCCTGAGATCTCTTAGCCCCATATTGATAGGGAAAGTGAGTAACGGCTCGCTGGATCCAGGGGAAAGATACAGAGTTGGTGGTGAAGATATCTCATGAAATGGTGGAGTAATGAGGGATAGGGAGGTCAACAAAGGAAAGTGTTGTCCTTGTGGTTGATTGGGGACCTGGTTAGGATTCTAAAATTGAGAATTACTCTGATACTGGTTGTAGTTCCTGTTCTGAAGGTTACCCTTAAAGTTTCCTTGATTCCCAAAATTTTGTTGTTGGTTATACTGGAATCCTGGTGGGCCACATTGTTGATTGTTTGAACCAAGTTGTCATGAGTTTTCCGCTCCTAAATGATTTCCATATTGAAAACCAGGATGGTTCCTATTCTAATTTAGATTGTAATATCCTTGACCAGGGGTGGTGTTGATAGCATTGAGATTTTCCATTTGACCATTATCTCCTTGTCCATAAGCGTTGCTTAGAACAACATCGTAGAGAACATTGCATGCTAATGTGGAATGATCAGTGCCTTTACATGCTTCACAAAATAGTGAAGTCGACTTGATCTGCTCTTGTTGTTGAGGGGGTGAACGTCCTCTTCCAAATGCAGCAAGGGACGGTTCAATATGGTCTTGCTTAGAAACTAAGAGTTTGAGGGTTTCAGTGATAGACTTGTATTCTGGAATAACTTCATCCATAGCTACCTTCAATACTCCTTTACCTACATATCTACCCCAATTTGCTTGATTTTCAGCTCCAAGGGTTACAACCTTCCATGCGCTATCATAACTTTGACGCATGAAGTTCCCTCCAAATGAGGAATCTAAGAATCTCTTGATATCGTCATCCACACCACTATAGAAGATCTCAATGAGTTGATTCTTAGGAATACCATGGTGTGGACACTTGCATAGAAGCTCTTTATATCTTTCCCATGCTTCCATAAGGGTCTCTCTGAGGGCTTGAGTGAACATTGTTATTCGACCCCTAATTTCATAGGTGAGAGAAGGAGGGTAAAATTTTTCCAGAAAAATGTTTTGTAGTTGTTCCCATGTAGTGATGGGCTCACATTACAAGGAGTTGTACCAACTCATAGCTCTGTCAACAAGTGAATACTTGAAAAGACAAAGTCTAATGGCATCACCGGACACTCCATTCTGCTTTGTCATGGCACATATATCAATAAACTTCAGAAGATGTTCTTGACTATCTTCTCCTTGTTTACCATATAATGGGCTGTTTTGAAGCAAGGTAATCCAATGTGCTCGTATCTCAAAGTTGGGAGCATTGATGGGAGGAGGTTGAACCAGGTGATGAACATCAACAACTTTAGGGATTGAGAACTCCCTAAGATCCTTTTGTAGTTCTGTTGCTTGTGTTGCTGCTTGTGCTGCTAGGATTTCTTCTTGAACCGTAGCTCTGGCTTCTTGCACGAGCCTTTATCTTTGTGCATTAATGGCTTGAGCTACCCTTCGGGCTATTTCCTCCTCTTGAGCCATTCTTTCTTGATTCTCTCTATTTTGATGATGAAAGGTCCTATCTATCTCTAGATCAAAGCTAGCAGAGAGTTTGGGAGTGTTCCAATGGTGCATACACTAGTCTTTTGGATGTACCTGAAATGGAAAAGTTTCAAAAGTGAGATCCATGGAGTAGAGTCAAATTCAAGTGAAGGATCAATCGTATCAAAAGAAAAACAAAAACCTAGATTATCCTTAAAAGTACTATATTTGACTAATTGATTTTGTTGTCCTCAACAATGGTGCCAGAGTTTGATGTAGAATATTATCGCACTAACAAACTCGATCAGGGTTGCAATCCATGAGCTTTAACCAAAACCTTGTGCAATAATACCAACCGCAAGCAGACAGATCTTATCGTAGTATAGTTGAGGATCGCATCCCAAGGGACAACATTTTTAAGAATCATTGTTAGTCGAATCTAGCTCAAGCAAGACTAATATTTAGAATGATTGATTGGTTTGAGGTTAATTAAACTAATTGCAAGGAAGTAAAGAGAAGAATTAAGGTTGATCTAGATTAATGATATGGGATCACTGGGGTGGTCTCGGGTTTCACCACCACTGCACAAGAAAACACATCCAATCACAAAACATCCAGGAAAGATCTAACTATCAAAATAGAACTGTTTCGAACCCTCCCTGAGGGATGTTTAGGTCCACGTAAGAATCTCCTTAGGCATAAGAGGTCTCATCGCCATCTGGATCATACACTTACGGTTCCGAAGATAAAAAATCCAATTGAAGCCGTGGCCCCCCTATACAGGTGTTAGGCACACAGAAGCGTCACTATGGTGCCACATACCGCTATCACATAGATAGCAAGGTGACACACGAAAACATGAGGAACTACCATACACCACATATTACTGAAAACACGGGTTAATTAAAACCGATTTCGAAAAGCATACATAAGAGAACTTTTGCATCCAGATCCTACAAAGAAAACATGTTATACAACTATTACAGGCCTGACATATGTCCACAGGTTAGGGAAACCAGCTGTCCTGCAGCACATGAGTTCATCACCTATTTATACACACATAATGGGCCACATTAGGCCAGTAGTAGGATATAACAAAATACATCAGCTATACATCGTGAAACATTGTCAAAATGCCTCTGAGGACCTGAGAGTACATGGATGACTCTAGGAATCTACTACAAAACCATAAAAACAGCATCATGTCCATCTCTTGCCTTCTACTGCTCTTCCTCTTGCTGCTCGGCCGCAACCTCGCGATCGCCACAACGTCTAGCGCAATCACCTAAAAAGGTTTCATTCCCCTTGCAACTACTATATTTTCTTTGAAACTAAGGCTTTAGTCCTCCTACCCTTGGTATGGAATATATGGATTCTCAGCGGGGTGAGACACACAGTCACAGTGAGAAACATAACTCCCCATCGTAACTATAAAACATCAGAAGGTTAAAGCAGATAACTGATATAAGTAGATTATATGAGCAGCATACTGAGCAGGTCTTACTGTATTATCAAACTTACCAAGATATCCAGGAGACATATAACCTGATTTTCTTTATGAAACATGATTTACAAGATAAGATTTATAAAATCTTATCACAAAACATCAGGAACATACAAGTAACTACAAGGCATAACAAGATCAACTACACAAGTAAGGCCTCAACCAATGTTCCGTGTTTAGCCTTAAGCAATAAATATTATTCAGTTGGATTACGTATTATTATGCCCTGAGGAAGTGAGCCGTACCACTAAAATCTAGCCTTCGGTTGCGAAACCCAAGCCAGTGCCATAAAAGGTCAATGGAAGAGCCGGACTCCACAACCTCACCACCTCATGGTCAGTGCACGAGTGCAAAACAAGTAGGACCGCAGTCTCATGCTTAAGTGGCCTCAGCCATAGGGCCAGGCTACCCTCTACCTAGCCCACCTCGGTACAGGTAACGACGCTAGTGAAACTGAGCCACAAGCATGTTCACCGTGCTCTGAGCCATGAACGCATTCATGCTCTCTTATCACACATCTTGAGCCATGGGCTTGTTCACCATGCTCCAACATATTGAGCCACGAGCCTGAAACCGTGCTCTGGAGTGTACAACCGAAGTTGCACTCTAATCATCCTCATTTTTGGCTAGGAGAAACCACACATATTGAACAATATGCGCTTCCAGGTTAACCCACTGGAGAACCTATTTCACCATCACCAGCTACTGATGATGATGGATCTATGGCCAGGGCATACTACAAGATATGTTCCACTATAATTAATTAGTATAGTTTAAGTGGATTGTTGAGGCAACCAAGTTGTAAAACATACATAGCATTAAATTACATGATCACTGTCACCATCACATTATACTGGGATCTCAATCCCTCATCATAGAAAGCCAGTGCCTCTCAAGGCATCATCATCTTACACCATCACCTAGGATAACAATCCCTCATCTCATCATCAAGAGGATAACAGCTCACTGGGCATTCAGCCCTCATCAGGTCCTCAGACCTATCTCATCATACTGGTGATGCATGTTATCTCATCAACAAGAATTATCATCATGCAATGTTATTCAAACACATATACCTCATAGCTCTTACCTGGCTATGAATTCACCTGATACACCTACATAGTTAGTATGCACATCAAAAGAGATAACTCAAAATCACTA
This sequence comes from Alisma plantago-aquatica, assembly GCA_963693085.1. Classification (NCBI taxonomy): domain Eukaryota; kingdom Viridiplantae; phylum Streptophyta; class Magnoliopsida; order Alismatales; family Alismataceae; genus Alisma; species Alisma plantago-aquatica. The sequence continues at coordinate 330,187,552 of OY856411.1, forward strand.
GACATAGATCTTACTGATTATTATGTCATTAGGGTTGCAGATGTACATGTCGTGATTATAATCATATGAGGCATACAACTGTATCAATTACATTATGGTTATCGAATCATAAGAATCCACTTATTCCATTTATCATATAAACATAAACAAGTATCTTGTTATCTGATCTAGCATAGCACTGGTTCACAACCCATCATTCATATAATATCAACGATATAGGTGCGATTACAAGACAACACATCACTAGCTAGGGTTTCCAGGTTAAGCATAACCCTCACTAAAGGTACCAGCTACCCTTGCTAAAAGTGTGATGGGTATCGTGGCCCTTACCACAGGTGGTATCACGCAGGGTAACAACCCTCACTAAAGGCCTGTCAGCCAAGGCACTTAGCCACATCTGTCGGCCACCTCAAACATAAGAGTGTATCGGTCAACAAGGCCTATGGGATGTCGTGCCACCAAGGTAACATGAAAGCATCATCCAGCTGGGGTATGGAGGTGTATCGTGCAGGTGAGCTATGTGTGCATCGGGCAGCTAGTTGTGTCGACTAATACCCTATCTGCTAGCTAGGGTTAGGGTTGTATTAGGAAACCATCTCACCACTGCAATGACCAAGATCATGGTGCCCAAGCCAACGCTATAATGCCCACCATGCACACATCACAAAATGATACAAGGGCACCACAAGGAAGCATATCGTCCAACAAGATCAAGCACACCATATCGACCGCCACTAAGGCAAGCACTAGGGTTTCACCAGTCAACACTGTATCAGGAAGCAACCCTACCAACCTGTGTCACCCAAGCACAAAACAAAGGCACATACATAGATAACAACTAAACACCATATCGGCCAAGGGGATAACACCCACTAGGAGAAAGGGTCATCTCAGGCAAGGCATATCGTCTAAGGTCACCAATAAGATCAAGATGGTCATATCAGGCACAAAGCCAACCAAACTCAACATGACCATAACGACCAAAGCTAAACCCAAGGTGAGGGGTGTCGGGAAACATCACCACAAAGATGTATCGTGCAAGGCATAAAGGTTCATCTCGGATTGGTAATTACTAACCTCAAGATCACCATCATCAAAACCCTAATAGATCAAGAGAGTTGGCTCACCTCTCAACAAACAAGACAAAGGGGTTTTGCACAACCTCCATCACATATCTCGGGCAACATGATAGATCATTTCCATATCATCTAAGCTACAAACCTCTACAAGGTCAACATCCAACCAAGGCTGACCTCTCTAATCCATGGTGAGAGAAGAGTCTTGCCTAAGCAACTAGAGTATAGACTCACCTCTCAAAAAACAAGTGAGAGGAGTGTTGCCTATACCACTAGAGCCGAACTCACTTCTCAAGACCAAATGGAGAGAAAGGAGTTTTGCCCAAGAAACTCTATACATATGGTTCGACCACCAAGGTCAAGAACACATCTATAACATGAACATATATCCACAAGGTACATGGTCGATCAAGGTGAAACATAACATGCAACAAGAAAAGGAAGTAGTATAGCTATGGTTAGGAGTTATGTATCCCGCCTTAAGTAAACTCCAAGCTCCTAGCACAAAGCTCCCAAGCTCAAGCACCACCTTCGGCCACCTTAAGAAGAGAAACAAAACTTGTAACCACAATCGTCGAAGAGCAAGCAAGAAAGAGAAGAATAAGAAGGTGCTAAGGAAAGAGGGAAGATGATCACCACAAGAAGAAGAACAAGGCACTCTAGGGCTCGGCCACAACTAGAGGAAGAAGAAGACTCCAAGGAGAAAGAGGAGGATCGACCACCAACTTGCAAAGGAGATGTGTTTCCCACCAAGGAAGGAAAGGAAGAAACACCAACTAAAGGGATCCTAAACAAGAGAAAGGAGAGGCATATATAGAATAGGGTGAAGGAGAAAACAAGGCAAGGTGTCACCCACCTAGGGACACTTGTCCATGGGCAATGCCACCTTCTCATCTCACCACATCCACATGTCCAAGGCATTTGCCACATCCAAGCATCAAGCACCAAGTGTCCACAAGGGGGTGACACAAACGATGCCAAAGGTCAAGGATGGTCAAAGGCCGACACACCACATGGGTGATACACTCTCTTCCCCAACACAACCTCATGGCTGACACAACCATAGCTGACACAAAGCTCCCAAAAACCCTTGCCCGATACAAGGTCCAACAAGGCAAGGCAAGGCCCAAACAAGGCAAATCAAGGCCCAACAAGGTTCAACCAAGCCCCAGGCAACTCAAGCAACGAGCCCAACCCTTCCTCTCAACTCTAGAGGAAGAAAGGAGAGATAGAAACACCTCTCAAGGTGACAAACTTGCTCATAAACCCTAGACTTGGGTTATTTGCAAGTAGCACACCCCCAACACTCAGCAAAGCACAAACAAACCCTAATCACCACTAGAGGTGATTAGCAAGCAACTAAGCACAAGGGTTAGGCAAAGCAAACAAGATATGCCCAAAATGGAGGTCAGGGTCCTTACATGCCATAAACCTCTACAAAGGGATTTTCCCCTCGAAATCTAAAGAGAAAAGTGAGGGATACTTCCTGCTCATCTCTTACTCAAGCTCCCATGTGGCTTCCTCAATGCCACGATGATGCTAAAGAACGTTCACAAGAACCAGGTCCTTCCTCTTCAACTTCTTTACTCTTATGTTAAGGATCATCATTGGACCTTCCTCGTAGGTCACATGTTCATTGAGCTCAACCTCAACTGGCTGTATCACTGTCCCTGTGTCTGATTGACTTTTCTTCAACATGCTGACATGGAACACCAGATGTAACCTATGCAACTCTGGCAACAGCTCTAACTTATAAGCTACCTTGCCAACATGTGCTATTACTGGGTATGGCCCCATAAACCTGGGTGCCAGTTTGCCTTTCCGGCTAAACCTCAACACACCTTTCCATGGTGAGACCTTAAGATACACTTTGTCTCTCACTTGGAACTCTAGAGACCATCGGGGATTATTTGTGCATGACTTCTGTCTGTCCTGTGCCGCTTTCAACTATTGTTGTATCACTTTGATCTTTTCTGTTGTCTACTGCACTAACTCAGGACCCAAAAGCTGATACTCGCTAGACTCATACCAACATAAAGGAGATCTGCACTTACGTCCATATAGAGCCTCATAAGGAGCCATGTCAATGCTCCACTGGTAACTATTATTATCAGCAAACTCTATCAAGATGAGATGCACGTCCCAACTACCTAGGAACTACAAAACACAAGCTCGGAGAAGATCCACCAAAGTCTGAATAGTCCTTTTAGACTACCCATCTGTCTGCGGGTGGAAAGTGATGCTGAACCTCAACTGCGTTCCCAACACTTTGTGCAACTGTTCCCAGAAATGACTCGTGAAATGGGGTCCTCTATCAGAGACTATCATTGTAGGCATGCCGTGCAAACACACTATCTCATCTACATACACCTGAGCAAGCTTCTCTATTGTATACATTGTCTTTACAAGTATGAAATGGGCAGACTTTGTCAATCTGTCCACTATCACCCAAATGGAATCATGATTCCTAGCTGTCCTTTGCAGACCAACCACGAAATCCATGGTTATATGATCCCATTTCCACTGTGCAATCGACATGGGTTGCAACGTACCTGCCAGCTTCTGATGCTCAACCTTGACTTGGTGGCATACCACACACCTAGCCACAAACTTAGTACATCTCTCTTCAAGCCAGGCCACCAATACAGGTCCTTTAGGTTATGATACATCTTGGTGACCCCTAGATGCATAACATACATCAATGTGTGTGCTTGCTCGAGCACTAGCTTTCTCAGATCATCAACATTGGGGACCGCCATCCTACTATGATAGCAAACTAGTCCATCCTTGGACTAATGGAACCCATCAAGATTTTCACTGCCAAACTCTGATCTTATCAACAGAACTGAAGCATCTATCTGTTGTGCATCCTTGATCTGTTGTCTCAACGTAGGCTTTACTTGCATTTGTGCCAACAATCCTACCAACAAAGAAACTTCTAACTGTACATTCATCTTCCGTAAAGAAACAAACATATCCCGTCTATGGCATACCAAAGAACTCAACTGTGCTTTCTTTGTGGGAAGAGAAGAAGACTTCTTGCTAAGCACATCGGCTACCACGTTCGCCTTACCAGGATGATACTCAATGGTGCAATCGTAATCATTGATCAGCTCCATCCAGTGATGTTTTCGCATATTCAGCTCACACTGCGAGAAGATGTACTTCAAGTTCTTATGATATGTAAATATCTAACACACTTCCCCATAAAGATAGTGTCTCCAAATCTTTGATGCATGGACCACCATTGCCAACTCCAAATCATGTGTCGGATAAATTCTCCTCATGTTTCTTAAGTTGTCATGAAGCAAAAGAAACCACATGATATTCCTGCATCAGCACACATCCTAAGCCTTTCTTGGAAGCATCGCAGAAAACAACATAGCCCTTCCCAGACTCTGGCAGCACAAACACTGGAGCACTAGTCAACTTCTCCTTTAAGCTTTGGAAAGCTTACTGACAACAATCATCCCAAACAAAGGGTACATCCTTCCTGGTTAACTTTGTTAATGACAATGCGATAACACTAAAGTTCCTTATAAACCTCTAGTAGTATCCTGCTAAACCTAGAAAACTATGAACTTCCGTTGGCGTCTTTGGTTTCTCCCAATATGAAACTGACTCCACCTTCTTAGGGTCCACTCTGAATCCTTCTACAGATATCACATGACCCAAGAAAGTCACTTCTTATAACCAAAACTCACACTTACTGAACTTGGCATACAACTGGTGTTGGCGAAGAAGAATCAACACTTGTCGAAGATGTTGTTCATGCGCTTGACTGTCCCGACTATAGATCAAGATGCCATCTATAAAAACTACAACAAACTGATCTAGAAACGGGCGGAACACTCTATTCATCAGGTCCATGAAAGCAGCAGGCGCATTGGTTAGCCCAAATGGCATAACCACAAACTCAAAGTGACCATACCTCATCCTAAAAGCTGACTTCGGTATGCCATCCACCTTAATCCTCAACTGATGATATCCATACCGTAGATCTATCTTTGAAAACATCATAGCACCATGAAACTGATCAAACAGATCATCTATCCTCGGCAACGAGTACTTGTTCTTGATCGTGACTTTGTTCAACTGTCGGTAATCTATGCACAACCGCATCGACCCATCCTTCTTTTCAACGAACAGGACCGGAGCACCCCAAGGTGATGTGCTCGGTTTCACAAAACCCTTGTCCAACAACTCCTGTAACTGCTTCTTTAGTTCTGCCATCTCATCTAGAGCCATCCTATACGGTGTCTGAGCAACTGGTTGTGTTCCTGACACCAGATTGATCTCAAAATCAATCTCTTGAGGTGGGGGAACATTGAGGAACTCAGTGAGAAACACATCCACAAACTCCCAGACAACAGGCACCTCCTCAAGGATAGGATCCTTTGCCTTGGTATCCACAACATGGGCTAGGAACTCCTTACATCCTTGCCACAACAACTTCTCTGCCACCATCGCTGACACTAAGCACATCAGAAGAATCTTCCTACCTCCTTGGAAGATCCACTTCTTACCACCATCCACAAACACTGCTTGCTTGGAACCATAGTCCAACACAACCATGTACTTCTCTAGGGTATACATCCCAAGGATTACATCGAATCCATGCATATCAAGTGGTATGAGATCCACTTGTATGTTGTGTCCCGAAAAGGATAAAACACAAGAGGGACTCTCTTCTCAAAGCATCGAGGAACCATCAAGAGTGGTTTCTAGCAATAGGCTATCTTTCTTAAAACTAATAGGTAAATGGCAGCTATCAAGCATACTACGTGCGATAAAAGAGTGCGTAGCACCTGAGTCAACCAGAATAGATATAAAGCAAAATGAGGACAAATCAGAATGAAATAACTCCATTCGACCTACTACCACTCGTGGGTTGACTATCGCCTCTGGCTGACTCATAGCATACAATCGACTCGTTGCTTGTTGTCCACGTCCTCTACTTCCTTGGGCAGACGATCCCGCTTGTGATGCTTGACTGCATCCTCACCCTCTGCTACCATTGGGCTGATATCTATCTGACCTTTTTTGATTCTGCCTCAGCTCCTGTGTCACTTCAACATCTTTCCTTAGGCAATTTGACCTCAAATGCCCGATCTGACCACAAAGATGACATGACTGGTCACGCTGTTGTGGCCTAGACGACCATGTCACTGCCAATGAAGTTGTACTATGTGCCTTTGATAGTGAAGAACCATATCCTCTTCCCTTACACGGGAACCACTGTGACGGTGCACTGGAACTTCTTAACCCAGAAGGTGCTGAAAACTTTGGCTTCTTAAAGACACCATACCTTTGCCCTTGAAACTAAGCAGGCCTCTTCTTGGTCATGGATTCTCTTTTCTCCCTGACAGACCATTCGATCCTCCGAGCAGACTCCACAAGCGTGGCAAACCACTCTCGGTTCTCCAAAGAAGCAACAGGTGTCGTCAACTCTGCGCTCATACCCTTCTCAAACCGTATGATCTACTGGTCATCTATATTCGCCATGTGAGGACAAAATCTCAGCAGATCCATATACTTGGATTCATACTCAGTGATGCTCATCGATCCTTGGCGTAGATGCTTGAACTGGTTGATCTTCTCGTCTAGATATGTCTTCAAAAAGTGTCTACTGATGAACTCTCGTTGAAAAACCTCCCAACCGATCACCTCACCAGGTCGCTTCTCCTCCTCGATGGCCCATCAGTGGCCAGCACTACCTTTTAGAAGGTAGACAACATGCTTTACTTTGTCTGCTTCGGGGATGTCGAGGATCTGGAAGGCCTTCTCAAGACCTATCAGCCACAGATCTGCATCTGGCAGATCAGCCGTTCCAGCGTAATCCGAAGCTCCGACTCGGCGAAGCTGCTCAAAGGTCTTCCCAATACCTGATGTTTCACCATGGGGAGCCTGTGCTCTCAGCGGAGGCACTGGCAATCTCTCTACCATGAGATTCATCATAGCCATCAACTGCCCCATAAGCGGCTGGTAGGCAGGGTTTTCGAGAATGGCTGGGTCAAGTTGGGGAACCTCAGGCACCTGATCTTCATGTGCCTGCACTCTAGCTCCATCAACTGATGTAGCCTCACTTCTCTCAGCAACATGTTCATCATGGTTTCCAAAAATCTTTAAGCTTGTTCTTCTGTTGAGGGCAGAAGATTATTGTAAGAAAATCTAGAAAACTCACAAGAATAGGCACAAACCTAGTCCTAGATCCCTATAGACTCAGAGAACCTAGAGCTTTGATAGCAAAACTTGTGGCACCACATCTTGCTATCACATAGATAGCAAGGTGTCACACGAATGCGTGAGAAACTACCATAAACCACATATTACTGAAAACACAGGTTAATTAAAACCGATTTCAGAAAGCATACATAAGAGAACTTTTGCATCCAGATCTTGCAAAGAAAACATGTTATACAACTATTACAGGCCTGCCATATGTCCACATGCTAAGGAAACTAGCAGTCTTGCCAGCACATGAGTTCATCACCTGTTTATACACACATAACGGGCCACATCAGGCTAGCAGTAGGATATAATGAAATACATCAGCTATACATCATGAAACATGGTCAAAATGCCTCCGAGGACTTGAGAGTACAGGGATGACTCTAGGATTCTACTACAAAACCATCAAAATAGCATCATGTCCATCTCTTGCCTTCTACTGCTCTTCCTCTTGCTAATCGACCGCAACCTCACGACCACCACCACGTCTAGCGTGATCACCTAAAAAGGTTGCAAACCAGTAGGGTGAGACACACAGTCCCAACGAGAAACATAACTCCCCGCTGAAATGATAAAACCTCAGAAGGTTAAAGCAGATAACTGATATAAGTATATTATATGCGCAACATACTGAGCAGGTCTTGCTATATTATCAAACTTACCAAGATATCTGGGAGGCATATAACCTGACTTTCTTTATGGAACATGATTGATAAGATAAGCTTTATAAGATCTTATCACAAAACATTAGGAACGTATAAGTAACTACAAGGTATAACAAGATCAACTACACAAGTAAGACCTCAACCAATGTTCCGTGTTTTGCCTTAAGCAATAAATACTATTCGGCTGGATTACATATTATTATGCCCTGAGGAAGTGAGTCGCACCGCTCAAATCCAACCTTCGGTTGCAAAACAAAAGTCGGTGCCATAAAAGGTCAATGGAAGAGTCGAACTCCACAACCTCACCACCTCATGGTCAGTGCACGAGTGCAAAACAAGCAGGACTACAGTCTCATGGTTAAGTGGCCTCAGCCTTAGGGTCAGGCTACCCTCTACCTATCCCACCTCGGTATAGGTATCGACACGTGAAACTAAGCCACAAGCATGTTCACCATGCTCTAAGACATGAACGCATTCATGCTCTCTTATCACACATCCTGAGCCATGGGCCTATTCACCATGCTCCAACATATTGAACCACGGGCCTGAAACCGCACTCTGGAGTCTACAACCAAAGTTGCACTCTAATCCTCCTCATTTTCAGCTAGAAGAAACCACACATATTCAAAAATATGCACTTCCAGGTTAACCCACAGGAGAACCTGTTTCACCATCACCACATAGTAATGATGAAGGATCTATGGCCAGGACAAACTACATGATATGTTCCACTGTAACTAATTAGTATATTTTAAGTGGATTGTTGAGACAACCAAGTTGTAAAACATACATAGCATTAAATTACATTATCACTGTCACCATCACATTATCTTGGGATCTCAATCCCTCATCACAGGAAGCCATTTCCTCTCAAGACATCATCATCTTACACCATCACCTGGGATAACAATCCCTCATCTCATCATCAAGAGGATAACATCTCACTGGGCACTCAGCCCTCATCAGGTCCTCAAACCTATCTCATCATACTGGTGATGCATGTTATCTCATAAAAAAGAATGATCATCATGCAACATTATTCAAACACATATACCTCATAGCTCTTACCTGGCTATGAATTCACCTGATACACCTACATAGTTAGTATGCACATCAAAAGTGATAACTCAAAATCACCAGACATAGATCTTACTGATTATTATGTCATTTGGGTTGCAGATGTGCATGTCGTGATTATAATCATATGATGCATACAACTATACCAATTACATTATGGTTATCGAATCATAAGCATCCACTTATGCCATTTATCATATAAACATAAACAAGTATCTTGTTATCGCATCTATCATAGCACTGGTTCACAACCCATCATCCATATAATAGCAATGACATAGGTGCAATTACAAGACAACACATCACTAGCTAGGGTTTCTAGGTTAAGCATAACCCTCACTAAAGGTACCAGCTACCCTTGCTAAAAGTGTGATGGGTAGCGCGCCCCTTACCAAAGGTGGTATCAGGCAGGGTAACAACCCTCACTAAAGGCCTGTCGGCCAAGGCACTTAGCCACATCTCTCAGCCAACTGAAACACAAGAGTGTATTGGTCAACAAGGCCTATGGGATGTCGTGCCACCAAGGTAACATGAAAGCATCATGCAACTGGGGTATGGAGGTGTGTCGTGCATCTGAGCTATGTGTGCATCGGGCAGCTAGTTGTGTCGGCTAAGACCCTATCGGCTAGCTAGGGTTAGGGTTGTATCGGGCAACCATCTCACCACTGCAACAACCAAGATCATGGCTCCCAAGACAACGCTATAACGCCCACCATGCACACATCACCAAACGATACAAGGGCACCACAAGGAAGCCTATCGTCCAACAAGATCAAGCACAACATATCAACCACCACTAAGGCAAGCACTAGGGTTTCACCACTCAACACTGTATCGGGCAAAAACGCTACCAACCTGTGTCTCCCAAGGCACAAAACAAAGGCACCTATAGAGATAACAACTAAGCACCATATCATCCAAGGGGATAACACCCACTAGGAGAAAGGGTCATCTCGGTCGAGGCATATCGCCTAAGGTCACCAACAAGATCAAGATGGTCATATCAAGCACAAAGCCAACCAAACTCAACATGACCATAATGGCCAAAGCTAAACCCAAGGTGAGGGGTGTCGGGAAACATCACCACAAAGATGTATTGTGCAAGGAACAAAGGTTCTTCTCATCTTGGTCATTACTAACCTCAAGATCACCATCTAAGCTCCCAACCTCTACTAGGTCAGCATCCAACCAAGGCTCACCTCTCTAATCCATGGTGAGAGAAGAGTGTTGCCCAAGTAACTAGAGTATAGGTTTACCTCTCAACAAACAAGCGAGAGGAGTGTTGCCTATACCACTAGAGCCGAACTCACTTCTCAAGACCAAATGGAGAGAAAGGAGTTTTGCCCAAGAAACTCTATACATATGGTTCAGCCACCAAGGTCAAGAACACATCTATAACATGAACATATATCCACAAGATACATGGGCGATCAAGGTGAAATATAACATGGAACAAGAAAAGGAAGTAGTATAGCTAGGGTTAGGAGTTATGTAACCCTCCTTAAGAAAACTCCAAGCTCCTAACACCAAGCTCCCAAGCTCAAGCACCACCTTCGGCCACCTCAAGAAGAGAAACAAAACTTGTAACCACCATGGTCGAAGAGCAAGCAAGAAAGAGAAGAAGAAGAAGGTGCTAAGGAAAGAGGGAAGATGCTCACCATAAGAAGAAGAACAAGGTATTCTAGGGCTCAACCACCATTAGAGGAAGAAGAAGACTCCAAGGAGAAGGAGGAGGATCAACCACCAACTTGCAAAGGAGATGTGTCGCCCACCAAGGAAGGAAAGGAAGTAACACCAACTAAAGGGATCCTAAGCAAGAGAAAGGAGAGGCATATATAGAAGAGGGTGAAGGAGAAAACAATTCAAGGTGTCGCCCACCTAGGGACACTTGTCCATGGGCAATGCCACCTTCTCATCTCACCACGTCCACATGTCCATGGCATTTGCCACATGCAAGCATCAAGCACCAAGTGTCCACAAGGGGATGACACCAACGATGCCAAAGGTCAAGGATGGTCAAAGGCCGACACACCACATGGGCGATACACACTCTTTCCTGACACAACCTCATGGCTGACACAACCATGGCTGACACAAAGCTCCCAAACACCCTTTCCTGATATAAGGTCCAACAAGGCGAGGCAAGGCCCAAACAAGGCAAAACAAGGCCCAACAAGGTCCAACCAAGCCCAAGGAAACTCAAGCAACGAGCCCAACCCTTCCTCTCAACTCTAGAGGAAGGAAGAAGAGAGAGAAACACCTCTCAAGGTGACAAACTTGCTCATAAACCCTAGAATTGGGTTATTTGCAAGTAGCACCCCTACACTCAGTAAAGCACAAACAAACCCTAATCACTACTAGAGGTGATTAGCAAGCAACTAAGTACAAGGGTTAGGCAAAACAAACATGATAAGCCTAAAATGGAGGTCAGGGTCCTTATAGTTAGCATGGGATAGATGGATCGTCCCATCACAGATCATACACTTATGACCTCAAGGAATCCCATTCTATTGCTAGTGTGGGATTCAACCGCGTTAATTGAAATTCTAATCCTACATATTGAAGTTATCGCAACATAGGAAAGAACAAGATAAAAGGAAGCAAGTGATCAATCTACAAGCAAACATCAACGATTAACAATGAAATGAAAGGTTATATACATTGTCTTGGAATGTTAAATGAAAAGACATGAAAGCATGGGCAGCGGGGCTAGTTCCCGCACCCTAGCGAAAAGGAACTACTCGCTCATGATGCGAGAAACAAGAAGAATAAGTGAGAGGGATGATTCCACTATGAGCATGATGTAGAAGGTAATAACAACTCGGTGAATATGATGTGGTCTTCTACATCATGTCAAAGCAGATCTGGATGAGGAATGAGGGATGCTAAGACAGACCGGGCTGTCTTTCTCACTCCTACTTCCTTCTCTTCTCGGTCTCCTTGCTTGCAGCAGGTAGAGCAGGTGAAGTGACAGTAGCGTGGATCTGGATCTAGATCGAATCTTGGGTTTGGGCAGCCTGGAGGCACCCCAGATCCCCACTTCCCCAAATGAGGACCCAACTAGTCCTATTTATAGGCACTGGTTGGGATCTTCACGGTTTGGGCCCAGTTGTAAGTTTTACATCTTTGCTTTAATAGTTTTGGGGACCGTTTAGTGTTCTTAAAGGTATAGGACTTTTTTCCAAATGGTCTTTGAGATTGTTTAGTGACCAAACGGTATTGTAGTTCTATGCTCTAATGGTCTTGGGAAACCGATAGGCTTCTATCGGTCTGCTACATTTACATGGTTTTGAGCTAGTGACCACGTGTTCTTCGTTTGATTGGTCTTGGGCATTCTGTCCATACGCTCTTCATGACCTAACAGTCTGCACTGCTCTGATCAATCTTCATGCTCACAGGCCGTATAAAATGGTCTTGTTATTCTCGCGGTTTGTGGCCCTCACGATCTGCAAATCCAAATGGTCTCGGGATCCGTTCACACACTCTCGGTCTCACGCTCAAAAGGTCTCATGGCATGCTGTTCTATCGGTCTTGAGACCGTGCGCCACCTATGTTGTAGGTCCTGGTCGAGCAGGTAGCATGGTGGTGAGGTAGGTAGCGAGGGGCGTTAAGCGACGGTGGCATCGAGGCAGTCAAGTGAAGGAGGCAGAGGTGACGTTGTTGGTTGCCATCGTGGATGGTGGAGGAAGGTTCTACAACACTGCTGTCATTCATGGAGGAGGCGACAATGATGGCAGTAGGTGGCCTAGGTGGTAGAAGGAGGTAGGTGCATCGTCGTGGCCGAAGAGGGGCCACAGTGTCGTTGTGATGCTGATGAAGGTGACTGAGGTGTAGGTGGTGCTTATATGCGCCAAAGGAGTTAGGCTTGCAGTTTGGATGGAGAAGGAGGAAGAGATTCAACCAGTCTTGCATATAGCGGGGTTCCATACGGTCTTGAGTAGGTGATTGTGGTTGCCCATATGGTCTTGAGACCGTATGGAAGGGAAACCGTTTGGAGAAAACCGTGTAAAGAAAAGGAACACAAGACCATTTAGGCAGGTGAATGAGAAGCGTCGATCCATGATCTGATGGTGTGGAAAGGCTTGCGGTCTGAAGACCGTGCAGATGAATGTCTAAGACTGAAAGGTCGAAACTGAATGGATAAAATCGAATAGTACAGATCGATTGTTCAGGACCATTTGATCAAGACCGTTTGGTCAAGACCATTTTTGGTCAAGACCAAGGATGAGAGTATCTTGAGTGAAGGTATATTTTGGGCAAAGAAAGGTGGGCCCCACTTATTAGGGTTTGATTTGGATGATGGTTGGTGGAGATAAAGGTGGAATGAAGCAAGTGGTGATACAGTTAAATGGATGTGGGAGCCATCTGATGGTTGAACCTCCTCATGACCTGCATAAAGTCAACATAAATTCAGTCAATAACCTTGATAATTGAACCAATTAAGTAATTTTGTATTTTGTGAGATTTAGGATATGAAAGTGAAAGCATTGAGTCGAATTTGGCCCCAGATGGTGACTTAATATCATGATGGATATGCATTCATCAGGACCTAACCTTGATTTATGGTTGAACATGCTTTCTTATCAAAATTGGATGATTAAAACCTTAAATAAACCATACTATGTGATCTGATATCATATTACAAGCCTAAGTTTCAAGTTTGGACTAGTTGGGACACTATTTGAGCAAGTTATGGATTTATATGCCTATTTGGACTTTTGTGCAATTTACTCATATCTAAGGTTTTTCTTGTAATTTTTCATATGATTCTTGTGACTCATATGTTTTTATACTATTATTGATTTGGTTGTACCAATGGGAACCTTGTTACACCTTGGTTATTTGGTGACATCTACCTAGGTTCGAACTTAGGACTTCCTGTCATAGATGGGATACCTTGAGTGCTTGAACGTGATGGTTCTTATGGTTTGGTGGGATCTGATGGCTTCCCTTGGGTGTTGGGATTTGATGGTGTGAACTTTATGTGTAAAGGTTGATGTTTTTCCCTTTTGAAGCTCTCTAGATTGATGGTTCACCAAGAGAGGGGCTCAACTGATGGTGGTGCTAGCATTTCCACCCTTGTGACCAAGGGGTCAAGATCCACTGGTCATCCTACTATTGGAGGTCGATGGATGACATGGGAGTCAAGATTCAATGGTCCTCCTGACTCCCACAATTGATGGTCCATCTGGTTTGCATGGACGTGATGCTTTTGACATTTGACACATGGCAAGCAAGCCTAGACACCTCAGCCTTCTCTTCTCTCTCACCCTAAGACTTATAAACCTCTGTCATCTCATGCAACCAAACCATCTAGACCTCTTTTCTTCTTCCTACTGCTTGGAGCTCGTTCCCCTTTCTTGGGGGTGAAGAAGGATCTCAAGGTAGAAGAATCTTGGTTGATCTTACTTGCATGTGCACCTAGGGTTCAGATCTATCCTCTGTTCAAGCTTGTAGCACTTCCTTATTTTTTTCTTGACCTCTGCAAGCAAGCTATTCCTCTTTCCCTTCATTTTCTCTTGTTTTCCTACCTTCCTCTCTCTTCTTCTTGGTTAGATTCATTGTGGAGCTTCAGGTAGAAGTTGAAGATGCTTTCATTCTTGCTTATTTAACCTACGGTTTGCTTGCCTTTGGAGAAGGAGCTAGCTTGTCTGATGGGAGTGTTCAAGTTAGGGTTTCTTCCTTCTCTCCTTGAGATTCCTTATTATTTGTAGCTTCATATTCATTCCTGAGATGGTTTATATAACTTTCTCCACATTTATTGCTTAATCCTAGCTTGCATGTACTAGATCTTTCTCTCAAACATAGTTTCAAGTAGAAAGATGCTATCCTTGCCTAGGGTTTGAGCCTATGTGGTAGTTTGTGAGTAGTTAATCTCCTAGGTTATACCTCTATCCTTGTTCATGACCCTTCTTTGGTAGTCGAAGCTTTAACATTTGCATGCAAGTGGAAAACAATGGAATTTGTTCATTCAAACAATGATTATTTCTTAGGGTTTAGAGCTGATTTCCCTCCTTGTGATGCAACCTGATGGTTTGGTTTTGGTGTTTCTTTGTTTGACCTTCTTGTACCAACCAATGGCTTGGACTTAGCTTCTTTGTTGGACCTTACAATGCTTTAAAAACATTGGTCTTGATGATCTCCCAGGTAGTTCAAGTTGATGGTCTTATTTTCTCTCAAACGATGGTTTTTCTCTAATGCTTGGAGCTGATTTTCTCTTATTTTTATAACTCGATGGTTTGGCTACTTACACCAAAAGATGATTTTTGACTTAGTGTTGTTTCGATGATCCATCTTGTGCTTGATAATGATGGTCACGTTACACTCAACCAAAGGATGATTTTTTGCTCCTTAGTTGCTTCAAATGATGGTTTCTTAGGCTTCACCTAATGATGGCTTTACTTGGAGTTTTAGCCATGTTTTCCCACCTAGAGATGACATTTGATGGCTTCATTGAGTCAAGACTCCATGGTTTCACTGGTTCTTTGGTCGATGTTTCTCAACCAATGGGTTCACTGGTGCAAGATTCGATGGCCTACATAGTGTCCACATCTGATGGTGGACCTAATATCCACGACCGATGGTTCCTCTAATGTCAACAAATGATGGTGTTCCTAGTCTTGACAATAAATGGCCTTTTTAGGTCAAGTTTTGATGGCTCTTCTAGGTCATGACTTGATGTTTTCCCTATGTGAATGATTTAATGATCTTGTCTATCTTGAATTTGAAGGTTTGTATTGATGTATATGATTCAATGGTGGTGTTTTGACTAAGTAACCATAATCCAGTGGTTTTGCTTGATGTACAAAGATCTGATGGTTGAGTACATAATTTGATGAGAATCTTAAGTGTGAGTGTTGGTTCTTGGTTACACATGATCTAATAGTCTTACCTTTGCCCTTGTATGAACATAAATTGGTGGTAACAATAAAGTGTTAATGTGTAACACCAATTCAAGCTACCTTGTTAAATATAACCTAAAAGAGATTAGATATGATAGTTTAAGTGTATATGTCTCCCTCTATGTTGTTATAATGGAAGTTTTATATTATACCATTAATGGATAACTTGCTATATTAGTCGATGAACATCATATCTCTTATGATTAATGCAATAGTATGCTAAGTCTATGTATTACATCTATGATGGTGATTGTTGAACCTTATAAAGGGTGTTGAAAGATAATGACGATCATGCAGGAAATGATATGATGGTCTTAATGAAACTTGGGCACATCTTGAGCCCTTATGGAGGTGTAATCCTCTTTATGTTTACAAGTGTTGGCACCCTAGGATAATGTGATAAGTATTTATATCCTGCGATGGTGTGATGACAAGTATAGTCTCATGGATGGTAATTAAATAGTATCATGTGATGTTGAAATAAGGTATGCTTCTCATACATTTTATATCTTTTGGAGGTGTTATATATCCATGTTTTCTAGAAATTAATTAGGGTTTGTATGCCCACTTGTTAAATGCAACCTTAACTCATCCAATTGGCATTAAAAATTATCAAGTAAAACCTAATCATGTCGTGCCATGTGCCATAGAACCATTCTAGTTTCAGGACTTGATGGATCGAGAAACGAGTATTCCTAAGGGAAGCTCAGAGTTGCATACATAATCATTGAGTATGTGTGGGAGAATGAGACTGTGTGTCCTTAACATCCAGATTCTAAGGTTTTGAGGATGGTTGTGTTCATACCTTGGAAGGAGAATGGTTGTAGTTGTATCTCAGATACATAGATGTGATGTAATTGAGGATATATGTGGTTGTACCTTAGATGATAGGGTTTTGGATACCCTAGTTACTGGTGTCATGTCCTGTATACTAAGGGTGGACTAGGTTGTTTTGCAGCTTGACCTTATGTGTCGCTATGGCAGACTCGTATTGACTGAGGATGGATGAGATCTTAGGATTTTGACTCTTCTAGATCTTGTATGGAACTGATTGTGACCAAGCGGTGGTCAGTTGGCATTTGAGTGGTATACCTCAAATTGTCTAGGGCTTAATAAAAGATGTAATCATCCCATGTGGTATATTTTTTAGGGTTCTATGCAGCGCTTCACATTGGATGATAACTCTTTTATGGATCCTTTCACATATAAATGATGTATAGTGTAATAAGAGGAAGTAATCTAGGTTATATTGTTATATGTTGGTATTGTTGGTTAGCTTTATGTTGTTAATTATCTCATGTTGATAGATATACTTTATTGTTAGTTATGCATATAATGTTAGCCCTACTCATTATGTTAACTACACCTGATCTCCTGAGAATAATGTTATCCTTTAACTATATGTAAAAGACACTGGTTAGAAATTCTGTTAAAGGAAGTTTTATACCTGGTATTTCTATTATGTTATATAATCTTCCCTATTTGTTTATTACTTGTTTTGTTGTAAAGCATAAGCATTGTTGAGAGTTATATCTATTGCTAGGACATGGGTCTCACCTCATGGGTCACCACATCTTTTTAGGTGAATGGAAGAAATGGTAGAAGACATGTGATAGTGAGGAGGAGTTGTGAATATGGACCTTAGAGAAGGTTATTTAGATGTCTAGTGTGTCCTAGAGTCATCCATGTACTCTTAGGTTGGGGCAGGAAAGTTTGTATACAATATTTCATCAACTTGAGCTTTTGATAGTATCATGATGCTTGTACATGTGGTATATGTGGATCATGTTCTTCTGTATATATGTTGTGGTTGAGGCCACAGAACAGCTATAAAGATACTTGGCATGAATATACACAAAATTATTGGGCTTTTATGTAAATGATCTTGGATATGTTTGGAATGTTAAATTGGTTTTAATTTATCCTCTTTTTCTGATATATTGTTACTTAGTGATTGATAGTGCTTTGGCTTTTGAGTAATCTCATTTAGTGTGATGGGTTCTCACAGGGCGTAAGATGGTATAAAAGCAAAAATAGCAAATAAATAGTGCTAAGTTTTGTATAAGTAGAAAGAGTGACGTCGCATGATAGAAAAGTCAATCAAAGATGGCACAAGTGAAGTATGTAACTTCATATAAACAATCATGATGATGATGAATAAGTTTCTCAAGTGCTTCACAAGCTAAATAGGTCAATCATAGAATCATAAGGATTCATATAGCAGCAAAAGCAACACCACATAGTAGCAGAAAAAATAGCATGAAGATCTATAGATTAGTAGAAGTAAAATATTATTCTTCTCTCTTTCATATCACCCTTCCATCTACTCATCATCCTCTATTCTCACCCTCATGTCAACCAAGAAAAGAGTTAGGAGGGTGGAGAGTCAAAAACAACAGTAGATGTAGTGTTTATGTAGAAAGATATGTGGAGGGGTTGACTAGCAACTCGACTTAATGTGCAATATGAATAGATACAGGTAGCCACCTGAAAAAGGTACAGGGGTGTAAGAGGTGAAGCCCCTATGGTATGAATTAGAGAAAAAATTTATATCTAATGAAGGATCTGATTAGTCAGTAGGCACAATATGCATATTTTAGGGTAATACAAGCATTGAGGAGGTATTCAACATGTATGTACTATTGGAAAAGTGGGGTTAAAGAACAAAAAATAAAATTTCTAGAAGCGAAAGATAAGTATTGATCATAAATATAAAGATAGGGATTCATTAATTATAGAAGCATCTGCCATGTAAAAGAATTGCCATAGATGATGTAGCAGCAGTAGCAGTTGACACGATGAGTTAGTAAAGGAAATTTCATTTTGACATCAACAGAGGAGAAGTAGAAGTCATCATCAAAAAGAAGAAGCGACATGTCGTGTTGTGGGGGCAACACACTGTATCAGTTGACAACTTGAGGCAGAATTAGGGAAGAAGGCAAGTGACATATCGTGTCATATAGGAGACATGCCATGTCAAAGTATATAATTCACAATCAAAGTCACAAACAAATCATAACTCCGCCGACTACCATGTCAAATAGAGACACATCATGTCAGTGATGGAAAAGTAGTAGTAAACCCCAAAAGTGTAACCAACGGGTGGAGAAATATTTAAAGATCTCTACCATAGAAAATAGGAATGATATATCCCCCAATATCAGCTGCAAAAGGAGATCTTTTTCCATGATTAGTGATTAGATCTCAATGTTGTGGTGTCATGAATGAAAAATGTGGTGGCATGGATGGTAAAGGTGGTGTAGATGACAATGTTGTAGATATAAGTGGTGTATATGATGGAGGTGTATATCTATAGTGGTGTAGATGATAGTGGAAAATAGGGTAGTAGTGGCAGACCCAAAAGCAACAAATAATGATGGTGGCATGGTGGCTGATCACTCTATTTCATGGGACAAAAGTGTAAACACAATTATCCCGTCAAAGATGTCAAACTTTAAATTTATAATTCGACTAGAAGAGATGTCCACAACTCAATACAGAGTCTGTGTAGTAGTATGTGATAGATTACAGGCACAAGTAGAATAATAGAATAAGAATGTGAGGTCTTAGCTTAGTCTTGCCTAACCAAAGAATGATTTGGTGGTGTTTTGATCAAGGAACGAGTTAACCTAATTAAACAGTAAATCTAAGTTATGAAAGATCAAAAAAGAAATAAATATAAATCGAGAACTCAAGATAAAAGAGACTTGGAATGGGTTTCACCAATCAACCCAACCACAACCATGTAAACCCTTCACTCTTATTTTATATATGTTTCCTACTTGTTTTGCAAACAGTCACAACAAAATATCTATTCCTTCCTCCTCTTGGTATCCATATAGATTCTTATCTAACGGGGTTGTCTCTCTTGAGGTAATAACCAAAAGTTCGACGAAAAACTAAATGACTTTTGTTATAGAAAATCCTCACTCTTGTGTATCGTTACTATCTTATACTTCAAATCTAGTTTAAATCATTCTGTCAAACAATATTCATATCAATCGTCGGAAGTGGGTAGCTAATCATCAATCGACACAATAAAAAATAGTATAAGAACACAATTTTAAAGATGAAAAATTACATGGTTGGGAGGGCCTGATGGCCACTCCCAACCCAAGTTATGGAGTTTAGCCATGCAAGGCTAAAGAACAAACATTGTATGAATAGAATAAGTCATGATGAAGAAAGGAAAGGAAAGGAAAGGAAAGGAAAGGAAGGGGATTGATACAATGGTAGATCAAATGATTGATCTACCAACCTCTCAGATGATCTCACTGTGGTCGACAACAAGGTTGACAACTTCCTCCTCCATTTGATCTTGGCTTAAAGTAAGAAGGTCCTTTGGATTGGTGATGATGGTGGAATGGATCTGCAAAGGAGCGATGTCAATAGCTAGATCGATAGATCTAGATAGGTCTTGTCCTTCGGCTCTGGAACTTGGGGGAACTTGGTGGCAGACTCTCGACCTTTTGACTCCAAGGATCCAAGATGCATTGAAGTGATGCCCTGGGGATCTATTCAAGACTTTGACCAGAGGCCTATCTAGGTGGCTCATCCATGTGGCATCGGTGTAGATGTCGACAACTATGTTGATAGGGAATTCCTTCGATAGGTGTTTGTCGATTGATAGAGATATCGATCTCTTCTTGGCATCGATAGAGTATCTCTTTGCTGAGAGTCTATCAGTGTGATGATGTTGACAAGGGTGTCAACTGGTGTTTTTAGGATGACTCCTTGACAAGATTCTTTTGGTCTTTGAGAGACGTCGACAATGGTGTCGACGCGACCTATCGTTCGAATGATCAATGGTATGGATTGTTGATGTCTCCTTGATAGGTGTGAGATTTGTACTTTTCTCAACATTCATTACTTGATAGATAGCTATCGAGGTTCTTCAATTTGACAAGTAGGTGCTCGAGAAGTCTGTCGAGCTTGAGTTAGTTCTTTTGTTGACCCTTTGGGTGAAGGCTTATCATGTCGACTAATCGGTCAATTGTTGAATCAAGGTCCTTTAAACAATTGCTCATACTTCATCAGTTTCACTGAATTTGCATCCAATTCCTTCAAATATCATCAAAACTTAATCAGAACTTTACAATTGATCAAAAAATAGCTAAATGAATGAATTAGAACATCTATACATAAATCTTAAAGGTTTTTATTATGAAAAAGGCTACGAAAAGTGCACCAAAACTAATGTTATCAACTCCTCAAACTTAGAATTTAGCTTGTCCTCAAGCTAATAGAATCATCATCCAATTGATCGAGCAAGCAAGATCCATAAATTATTGAAGATAAAATGTTATATAAACCTCTTGTGAAAACTACTCAATTCTTCATAAAATGACAAAACTTATCATGTGCGTTAATTTGGCAAAGGATTCTTCTCTTGTCTTATTTCCTAGGTATTTTTGAGTCATATTCTAATCTTTGGCATATGTTTCACTTTTTCAAAGTAACTTTCACCCTCATCAAGGAATTTTGTACAAGAGATAGGTAGGTAAAAATGTTTATCAGTATTCCTTTCTACTTTTATGTCATTCGAATACATGTTCATTAAATGGGCAAGTGATCCCTACGTTCCAAACCAGTTGGCTTAACAGCAGTGATTGCACATCCTAAGTATCACCATCCCGGATTGCATACCATTAAATGAACACCATTGGAATTGAGTTAATGTTCTTAGAGACTAATAAAATCGATATCTCTGTGTTCATGAGTACATCAATACATCATTTTAATAGTTCTTCATAATGGCACATCTCTCTGATTATTTTTTCACTCACTCTTTTTGGGATTTTATAAATTAATGTTTTGGAAGAAGAAATGAGGTAGCTCTTTCTTTGTTTATGTGAAAACATGTCGTTGATGAGATATGATTTTTTGTGATAGTTGAATATTTTTGAAAAAGAATTATTAGGTAAATTTCTTGAAGTTATAATCAAATCAGAGGGAGAAATGAAGTTTTGCTAAGAGAAAAGCATAAAAAGTAACATCAATAATAAAAAGATTCTCCCTGTGATATCTTATAATTTTACCAAAAAGGTATAGTTTGAAGGCAAACTAGATTCTTTGTAGAGGGAGTTTTTTCATTGTCTGCATTTCCATGACTTCATAAAAGAAAGTTTAAAAATTGTGATGGAAATGAAGAAATGCTAAAAGAAGAGAAAGAAAGTAAAGTTTTTGATACTAATGATACCAATCTCACGGGACTACACCCCCTCCCAAACTTACAACAGACTCTATTCTCAGGGTGCAAAAAAGAAAGTAGGAAAAATGTAATCACGTGAGATGTTTAGCAGAAGTCAATTGTCTCCCATGGATACTGTAGCAGCATCACAACATAATTCCCCAGATACAATGATAGTTATCATTGTGGGATTCTTCAACACGGAATGTGGAGAACTCCAATAGTGTACATCCATCTCAAGACATAAAAACCACAATCATTGGAGAGCAGACGTTGCTGAGGACAACGATGCTAGAATTCTAGAATCTTCCATATTTTAAGTTCCTAAGAAGCATATCCACTTCCAAATTCTCTGATCATTGGAATGAGTACTTTGGTACATGCATATTCTATCCCTTCATGTTCACTACAAATGAGAACATAATAAAGAGGACCTTCAGGATCAAAAGAAGCATCAGAGATGTTATAAAGTACAACTTCCCATTCACGAGTGAAGATTGTAAGAAGATTCCAATGGACATTATGAAGTATGGGTATGAAAATGTATCGAGGAATAGAGTCCTACAGATGAAGAATGAATAAGTCTTTTTAACCAAAATCAACATCTTGGCAGAGATCATTCACCAGATCAGCGCCAGCCATATAGACATCATCAATATTTGAGCATAGAAGAGATTGATAGGCCCCCATAAGGCCATGAGATAAACATCCCCTGGGCTAAAGAGTTTCAAGATGATCGTCCTTCATAACCAATAGATCATCTTTACTAAAAACAACAATATTGCCACATGGTTAATGTGACGAAGTGGATTTTGGTTTAATTTCGAGGACGAAATATCTTTCAAGGTGAGTAAGATGTGATGGAGTGGATTTTTTGAAATCCATAAATCTCCAATAAAATATTAGGATCCATATCTTGAGTTACAATGAGAGTTCCAAGTGTTTTGGTAAAGTGGAAATGTTGAATGAGATTCATATAATGATTAAGATCTCTCTTTCTATGCCTTCTTGAGGAAATTAATTGGATGGCCTAAAAATTGAGTTTTGGCACCAATTTTGAGTAGAAGGTAGCTTGAGTGGTAAGAAATCTATGGTTAAATTTTGGTGACAATCGGATGCTCCTAGAGGAAGATATGGAGGTTTGATCTTTGTGAAATGATGTGCAATATTAGTGTTGTTAGCCTAAGTTGTTGTTTTTAATAGGTGTCACACACCCCCTTAGTTGGGCCGGGCCTGCAGGACCAGATCCTAGCCCTAGATTTTTGATCTAGTGGAAGCGGGGTCTTCTTTAAGTGAGCCGCAGATAGGCTCATGTGGAGGACTGACTCAGGGCGTTGGATTGGATATCAAGGGTCCTTGTTTTGTCCCTAACCTTGCGGTTATTGCCTTGACCGAAGGTAGCAACCACGGCGTCGTGGGAAAGCACCCACACCCCTCATGCTCGCTGATCGTGGGACGAGAGCTGGTGGCCTCGACTCCTTGAGAGAACTCGTTCAATTAGAGTCTGAGTCTTTGGGAGGAGAATAGAGAGAGTCGACCTTCTCCTTTCCCCTGTCTCTCCAGCGTCACCTATAGGATACAGAAGTAGGGAGAATGAGCTATCAAATCTCCCTCTCATCTCTATTGTTGAGAGTAGAGAATAGGACTTGAGGCTGATGGAGTTCTCTAATGTTGGTGATGAGGTGTAGATCTCGCTGGCTTCTCGTTGCTGTGGACTCAGGCAGCGACTTCTGGTTACAGGCCTAGCACGCACAAAGGGCGTC
Source organism: Alisma plantago-aquatica (assembly GCA_963693085.1). NCBI lineage: Eukaryota > Viridiplantae > Streptophyta > Magnoliopsida > Alismatales > Alismataceae > Alisma > Alisma plantago-aquatica. The sequence goes on from OY856411.1 coordinate 330,211,456, forward strand.
CAGGTATGTGGCCGACAGTGCCGCTCGCACAGATCACAGGCAAACGGAAGCGCCCAGAGTAGCTGTGGCCGACGGCTTCATGCTTGGAACCCTGCAGTAGCGTAAGATCAGAAAGGGGGGGGGGGGCGGAGCTTGGGCGGCCGACCACCGCTGAAGCCCTTCACCCAGGCGGCGGCGCCGGTACACACCCAGAACAAGCACGAGAGCCGAACGAAGGAGTAGTGACCTCGGCGGCGGCACGGAGCTCCTGGAGACTTTGGATCATGATGGAAGGGTCTAAGGTGGAGAGATTTGATGTCCATTGCTCGTCAGAGACCCTTCCCATGACGGAGGCGGCATGGAACGGAGCCCGCTTGCGGCGCTCTGTTTCACAGAGCAAACAGGGGACCGCAAGCGCGAGAGGGCGAGAAAGAGGGGAGAAGATCGCTCGGGTTATCGGGTCTAGTTTCTCGTGGATCCAACCCCCAAACCCGGTCCGGGTCCCCGCCAGCAAAGGGGGGAGCGCCCTGCCACGTGGCGCCCACCGGTTGGTCAGAAAAGGTAAAAATCTTAGTAATTGCTCAGATCTTCTATAAATCGCAATAAATAGCTTGAGTATCAGAAAATTACATATAATATACCAAAATGCTCAGAAAAATGAGTAGAATAACATAGAACCATCTTTTCAGTCGGTTGATGCTCTAATAGTAGAGTTATCATGTAAGATGTAATATGCCCTTTTGATGTATAATAAATAATAAATGAAGACCTAAAATTATGGAAAAATGTCAGTAACTCCATAATAATGTTTATAATGCACCTGATGTCAAGTATAATCATGTTGATGTACGAAATCATGTAATTTGCTTAATATGGCTAATTAGGGCTCATAACCCTAATTAATATGTAAATAATGCATACATGGTCAATAAATGATGAAATTTACAGAACAATCTTATATTAGTAACTGGAAGCTAATCTGGAACTGTGATGTCTGTTAGATACATAAAATTCATGTTAGATGAAGATGACCTATAATACATGTGATGAAACCCTAATTTGAGTAATACATGTAACTTAGGGTTAATATGTATCAATAATGATATTGAACCTAATGTTCAGATAATGAGCTTTGATAATGAGATGCAATCTGGAAAATGACATTAGTGAGATAATCGTAAGATAAGAATGCAAGTAATCATGAGAATATCCCAATGAACTAAGAGAAACCCTAATGGACACAATTAGGGTTAAGATGAGATATAGATGATGAGAACCTGATGATAGTATATGGTCTTGTCTTGATCAGGTTTAACCAAAGATATAGTTGATATCAGGAACATGTGATTTAAATGATCTATCTCTTTGGAAGGTACGCCATTACCTCTTACTTGGCTTATTATACAATATGCTTGTGTTATATGTGTAGTAAAATACTTGGCATATGATATTGGATGAAATGATTGTTCTTGTATGATATGTTGCATGATTTTCCATACTTATTGCTATGAACACATGAAACATAAGATATCTGGTCCATCATATGATAGCACTAAACTCTTTGGTAGTACAGTGCATTGAAGTGATCTCAAACTCTTTGGTAGTAGATCACATGTGTTAGATCTCAAACTCTTTGGTAGTAGATCACACGTAAAATGATCTCAAACTCTTTGGTAGTAGATCATAAGGCCTTAAAAGCATCAAATCCCTTGGGGGTAGATGTACGAGATATATGATGGAAATGTGCTTAAAAATATGTGTTCTCTTTTGTTAATGAATATCCTTGTGCAAGTATACGCTTTTCTTATATCCTTCTGTTACTGCCAAGTATATTAGTTTTATCTTATTGCCAAGATATGATGAGAGGTATATAAAAAGACACGTAGGCGTACTCAGTACAATATTCATGAAATATTGTGCTGACGTGTACCGCATGTAATCTTTTGTATAGGTTATGGTTATGCTTTTGAAGATCCAGGATAGTGAGAGTTGTATGGCGAGCTGATGTACAGGTGGACCTGTTGTCTTAAGATCCTATTGTTTTAGCTGTAGCTCATGTATATGTATAGTTTGCTGTTCAATATGTAATATCAAATTTTGTAACAATTCATGTTGTAATTATATGTTGAATGGTGAACATGTGTGTATGGTTTTATTATTGTTCATGTGCATGTGCTACTGATTGTTTCCTTTTGACTTCCTCTGATTTTCTTCTTCTTAGCCTTGTGTGGGATGTTTAAATTGGGATTCTCACTGAGGTGAGGGTTTCAATTTGGACGTCACACATCAGATTAAGTTTTAGAAAATCCGGGGACGTCACAGGTGGTATCAGAGCATGAACAATAGCAAAGCCTGACATTTGTTCATTATACAACTCAAAACTAAAGAACCTTGAACTTAATAATCTTTTAGGGTTAGATTAGTCGTCTTTTAGAGACTAGATCTGACCTAGCCTCTAGGTTAGCACCTAGATGTCCGAGAACTAGGTCTAGACTAGTGCTTGTTGAGTAGCAAGTCCTTAGATGTCGTACTTTCCTTGTAGTGCAGCGGTATGGGACGTTGCACTATTTAGAAATGACGTACATAAAAGGAAGAGAAACCCTAGACATATGGCGCTCGTTGTCTAGAGTAGCTACACTAGTCTACACCATGTTCTCACCCTTTTCACTAGTTTTCATGACACTGTACTCTCTACTATGTGTGGGACACTCGTTTCAGGATTTGGTTTTGGATTCCAATCGGATCGAACCTCGATAGTTTTCTCTGACGCTTGTTTCATCGGAGAAAAACTATATAATATTTTATTATGTATATGTATTATAAAAATGTGTCCCCACACATGTACGAGTAGGAGGTGGCCATGCAACCTAAGCAAAAGTGAATGACATCAATCTAGAAGAGAGAGTAGTTCTAGATTAGATGTCTAGAGCCTTGTTAGAATATATGATAGATAGAATAGATGAAATAAGTTTGATGATACGATCTAAGTATTATATAGATGTTATAAGATAGTTCGCGATGATCTATGTTTGTCTTTAAGGACGTAAGTGTAGTTTTGAGGATTTGAGATAAGTTTTGATGATGCAAGTAAATAGGCTTTTATGAGATAAGATATGTTAAGATGAGACAAGTTGTGAGTCAGCATGAGCCTCAAGCTCTTTTACAAAGGAGGACCTCTAGTGTTGGGACCAGTTTCGGGGTTAACTCCAGAGAGAGTGAGACCCATTGGGAGAAGGTCAGAGAACCTAAACTCCAAGATAAGAGAATTTTAAGATATGTGATATGATATGTCCTAAACTAGACTACTCCTGAGTGATTGAGTTGAGTTTCTTTATGTATGATTCCTTTAGTCTTCTCGAACCCTAGATGTCCTTGGGAGGACCAAACCCTAGAGACAAAGAGAGGCTGGTTATATATGTGCATATGTGAACATCAATACGAGTGCCTGCCATCTGGGCGAGGGAGAGAGCCCAAGACCCTAGAGGAGGTGACTATGTTGGTTTTTGTGAAGCCTCATGCTCGGGTTGGTGGTTTCCCACATAGGAATCTAGTGGTGTATATAAGAGAGTTTTGGGTAAGCATGTTTCATGGGTAGAAGACTTGTGATGAGAACATAATGTCATATCATGTTTGGTTTGTGTTTATGTGGCATGATCTTGTGAATTTGATCACTAGTGACAATGAGGTAGTCTGAGAACCCTAGACTAAGAAAGGAAAGATAAAGTTTCTGCCTAGGATATACTCATAGAAATGAGTGAGCTCGGAGAGACTGAGCATGGCACTACCCCCATGATATGGGTCAGGATAACCTCAGTTGGACTAGATGATGTTTTCCTATGTGTTTGAGGAGCCACTTGTATAAGTTGGTTTAGTACAACCACGGTAAAACAAAGATAATAATGTAATATGATCTCGATGACATGATATATAGAGATGACCTGATGGAAACCTATAGATGGTTTAATATATATATATATCAGTGCATAAATGGTTAACCATGTACATGAATAATGGTGATAATATGATAGTGTTGGTTAATCTTGTGAGAATTCATTAATAAATGTTACAATTTATCATGAGTAATGAAATAAGATCATATGAATGAAATAAGTTACATGAGGTGTTAATCTTAGTGCTTAACAAACATAGAAAATATAGTTTGACAACTGGCACAACATAATGGTTATGACACCTTGTTATGATCTAGATGGATAAAGTGAGTTAATGATAATTAACTCCCTCCTAAAAGGCATATGTTAATGATGAACATGTTCTAACAAATTACCTCAATAAAATGGTGATGACACCTTGAGATAATGGGATGACTATAGTTAACTTCTTTGGAACATGATAATATGATGTAGAAACCCTAATTCATGGGTTAACATAAGGAAGCAACCCTAACATATGCGATATGTAATGACATAACCTAAGCTCCTAAACCTTGGTTGATCCTTCTATGAAGTGAGGTTTCACCCTAGTCGCTTTTGAAATCTCCTAAGAGTGGTTTGGATGTGACCATGGAACTTTGTTTCGTGAATATGTTACACGTAGATTAGTACCCATATGTGGATGAGAGCAAGATAAGGTTTTCCCTCGAAGTATGAGTATGGTTTACTTTCGAGGACGAAAGTTCTTTTAAGATGTATATGATGTGACGAAGTGGATTTTGGTTTAATTTCGAGGACGAAATATCTTTCAAGGTGAGTAAGATGTGATGGAGTGGATTTTTTGAAATCCATAAATCTCCAATAAAATATTAGGATCCATATCTTGAGTTACAATGAGAGTTCCAAGTGTTTTGGTAAAGTGGAAATGTTGAATGAGATTCATATAATGATTAAGATCTCTCTTTCTATGCCTTCTTGAGGAAATTAATTGGATGGCCTAAAAATTGAGTTTTGGCACCAATTTTGAGTAGAAGGTAGCTTGAGTGGTAAGAAATCTATGGTTAAATTTTGGTGACAATCGGATGCTCCTAGAGGAAGATATGGAGGTTTGATCTTTGTGAAATGATGTGCAATATTAGTGTTGTTAGCCTAAGTTGTTGTTTTTAATAGGTGTCACACACCCCCTTAGTTGGGCCGGGCCTGCAGGACCAGATCCTAGCCCTAGATTTTTGATCTAGTGGAAGCGGGGTCTTCTTTAAGTGAGCCGCAGATAGGCTCATGTGGAGGACTGACTCAGGGCGTTGGATTGGATATCAAGGGTCCTTGTTTTGTCCCTAACCTTGCGGTTATTGCCTTGACCGAAGGTAGCAACCACGGCGTCGTGGGAAAGCACCCACACCCCTCATGCTCGCTGATCGTGGGACGAGAGCTGGTGGCCTCGACTCCTTGAGAGAACTCGTTCAATTAGAGTCTGAGTCTTTGGGAGGAGAATAGAGAGAGTCGACCTTCTCCTTTCCCCTGTCTCTCCAGCGTCACCTATAGGATACAGAAGTAGGGAGAATGAGCTATCAAATCTCCCTCTCATCTCTATTGTTGAGAGTAGAGAATAGGACTTGAGGCTGATGGAGTTCTCTAATGTTGGTGATGAGGTGTAGATCTCGCTGGCTTCTCGTTGCTGTGGACTCAGGCAGCGACTTCTGGTTACAGGCCTAGCACGCACAAAGGGCGTCCAGGTATGTGGCCGACAGTGCCGCTCGCACAGATCACAGGCAAACGGAAGCGCCCAGAGTAGCTGTGGCCGACGGCTTCATGCTTGGAACCCTGCAGTAGCGTAAGATCAGAAAGGGGGGGGGCGGAGCTTGGGCGGCCGACCACCGCTGAAGCCCTTCACCCAGGCGGCGGCGCCGGTACACACCCAGAACAAGCACGAGAGCCGAACGAAGGAGTAGTGACCTCGGCGGCGGCACGGAGCTCCTGGAGACTTTGGATCATGATGGAAGGGTCTAAGGTGGAGAGATTTGATGTCCATTGCTCGTCAGAGACCCTTCCCATGACGGAGGCGGCATGGAACGGAGCCCGCTTGCGGCGCTCTGTTTCACAGAGCAAACAGGGGACCGCAAGCGCGAGAGGGCGAGAAAGAGGGGAGAAGATCGCTCGGGTTATCGGGTCTAGTTTCTCGTGGATCCAACCCCCAAACCCGGTCCGGGTCCCCGCCAGCAAAGGGGGGAGCGCCCTGCCACGTGGCGCCCACCGGTTGGTCAGAAAAGGTAAAAATCTTAGTAATTGCTCAGATCTTCTATAAATCGCAATAAATAGCTTGAGTATCAGAAAATTACATATAATATACCAAAATGCTCAGAAAAATGAGTAGAATAACATAGAACCATCTTTTCAGTCAGTTGATGCTCTAATAGTAGAGTTATCATGTAAGATGTAATATGCCCTTTTGATGTATAATAAATAATAAATGAAGACCTAAAATTATGGAAAAATGTCAGTAACTCCATAATAATGTTTATAATGCACCTGATGTCAAGTATAATCATGTTGATGTACGAAATCATGTAATTTGCTTAATATGGCTAATTAGGGCTCATAACCCTAATTAATATGTAAATAATGCATACATGGTCAATAAATGATGAAATTTACAGAACAATCTTATATTAGTAACTGGAAGCTAATCTGGAACTGTGATGTCTGTTAGATACATAAAATTCATGTTAGATGAAGATGACCTATAATACATGTGATGAAACCCTAATTTGAGTAATACATGTAACTTAGGGTTAATATGTATCAATAATGATATTGAACCTAATGTTCAGATAATGAGCTTTGATAATGAGATGCAATCTGGAAAATGACATTAGTGAGATAATCGTAAGATAAGAATGCAAGTAATCATGAGAATATCCCAATGAACTAAGAGAAACCCTAATGGACATAATTAGGGTTAAGATGAGATATAGATGATGAGAACCTGATGATAGTATATGGTCTTGTCTTGATCAGGTTTAACCAAAGATATAGTTGATATCAGGAACATGTGATTTAAATGATCTATCTCTTTGGAAGGTACGCCATTACCTCTTACTTGGCTTATTATACAATATGCTTGTGTTATATGTGTAGTAAAATACTTGGCATATGATATTGGATGAAATGATTGTTCTTGTATGATATGTTGCATGATTTTCCATACTTATTGCTATGAACACATGAAACATAAGATATCTGGTCCATCATATGATAGCACTAAACTCTTTGGTAGTACAGTGCATTGAAGTGATCTCAAACTCTTTGGTAGTAGATCACATGTGTTAGATCTCAAACTCTTTGGTAGTAGATCACACGTAAAATGATCTCAAACTCTTTGGTAGTAGATCATAAGGCCTTAAAAGCATCAAATCCCTTGGGGGCAGATGTACGAGATATATGATGGAAATGTGCTTAAAAATATGTGTTCTCTTTTGTTAATGAATATCCTTGTGCAAGTATACGCTTTTCTTATATCCTTCTGTTACTGCCAAGTATATTAGTTTTATCTTATTGCCAAGATATGATGAGAGGTATATAAAAAGACACGTAGGCATACTCAGTACAATATTCATGAAATATTGTGCTGACGTGTACCGCATGTAATCTTTTGTATAGGTTATGGTTATGCTTTTGAAGATCCAGGATAGTGAGAGTTGTATGGCGAGCTGATGTACAGGTGGACCTGTTGTCTTAAGATCCTATTGTTTTAGCTGTAGCTCATGTATATGTATAGTTTGCTGTTCAATATGTAATATCAAATTTTGTAACAATTCATGTTGTAATTATATGTTGAATGGTGAACATGTGTGTATGGTTTTATTATTGTTCATGTGCATGTGCTACTGATTGTTTCCTTTTGACTTCCTCTGATTTTCTTCTTCTTAGCCTTGTGTGGGATGTTTAAATTGGGATTCTCACTGAGGTGAGGGTTTCAATTTGGACGTCACACATCAGATTAAGTTTTAGAAAATCCGGGGACGTCACAGGTGGTATCAGAGCATGAACAATAGCAAAGCCTGACATTTGTTCATTATACAACTCAAAACTAAAGAACCTTGAACTTAATAATCTTTTAGGGTTAGATTAGTCGTCTTTTAGAGACTAGATCTGACCTAGCCTCTAGGTTAGCACCTAGATGTCCGAGAACTAGGTCTAGACTAGTGCTTGTTGAGTAGCAAGTCCTTAGATGTCGTACTTTCCTTGTAGTGCAGCGGTATGGGACGTTGCACTATTTAGAAATGACGTACATAAAAGGAAGAGAAACCCTAGACATATGGCGCTCGTTGTCTAGAGTAGCTACACTAGTCTACACCATGTTCTCACCCTTTTCACTAGTTTTCATGACACTGTACTCTCTACTATGTGTGGGACACTCGTTTCAGGATTTGGTTTTGGATTCCAATCGGATCGAACCTCGATAGTTTTCTCTGACGCTTGTTTCATCGGAGAAAAACTATATAATATTTTATTATGTATATGTATTATAAAAATGTGTCCCCACACATGTACGAGTAGGAGGTGGCCATGCAACCTAAGCAAAAGTGAATGACATCAGTCTAGAAGAGAGAGTAGTTCTAGATTAGATGTCTAGAGCCTTGTTAGAATATATGATAGATAGAATAGATGAAATAAGTTTGATGATACGATCTAAGTATTATATAGATGTTATAAGATAGTTCGCGATGATCTATGTTTGTCTTTAAGGACGTAAGTGTAGTTTTGAGGATTTGAGATAAGTTTTGATGATGCAAGTAAATAGGCTTTTATGAGATAAGATATGTTAAGATGAGACAAGTTGTGAGTCAGCATGAGCCTCAAGCTCTTTTACAAAGGAGGACCTCTAGTGTTGGGACCAGTTTCGGGGTTAACTCCAGAGAGAGTGAGACCCATTGGGAGAAGGTCAGAGAACCTAAACTCCAAGATAAGAGAATTTTAAGATATGTGATATGATATGTCCTAAACTAGACTACTCCTGAGTGATTGAGTTGAGTTGCTTTATGTATGATTCCTTTAGTCTTCTCGAACCCTAGATGTCCTTGGGAGGACCAAACCCTAGAGACAAAGAGAGGCTGGTTATATATGTGCATATGTGAACATCAATACGAGTGCCTGCCATCTGGGCGAGGGAGAGAGCCCAAGACCCTAGAGGAGGTGACTATGTTGGTTTTTGTGAAGCCTCATGCTCGGGTTGGTGGTTTCCCACATAGGAATCTAGTGGTGTATATAAGAGAGTTTTGGGTAAGCATGTTTCATGGGTAGAAGACTTGTGATGAGAACATAATGTCATATCATGTTTGGTTTGTGTTTATGTGGCATGATCTTGTGAATTTGATCACTAGTGACAATGAGGTAGTCTGAGAACCCTAGACTAAGAAAGGAAAGATAAAGTTTCTGCCTAGGATATACTCATAGAAATGAGTGAGCTCAGAGAGACTGAGCATGGCACTACCCCCATGATATGGGTCAGGATAACCTCAGTTGGACTAGATGATGTTTTCCTATGTGTTTGAGGAGCCACTTGTATAAGTTGGTTTAGTACAACCACGGTAAAACAAAGATAATAATGTAATATGATCTCGATGACATGATATATAGAGATGACCTGATGGAAACCTATAGATGGTTTAATATATATATATATCAGTGCATAAATGGTTAACCATGTACATGAATAATGGTGATAATATGATAGTGTTGGTTAATCTTGTGAGAATTCATTAATAAATGTTACAATTTATCATGAGTAATGAAATAAGATCATATGAATGAAATAAGTTACATGAGGTGTTAATCTTAGTGCTTAACAAACATAGAAAATATAGTTTGACAACTGGCACAACATAATGGTTATGACACCTTGTTATGATCTAGATGGATAAAGTGAGTTAATGATAATTAACTCCCTCCTAAAAGGCATATGTTAATGATGAACATGTTCTAACAAATTACCTCAATAAAATGGTGATGACACCTTGAGATAATGGGATGACTATAGTTAACTTCTTTGGAACATGATAATATGATGTAGAAACCCTAATTCATGGGTTAACATAAGGAAGCAACCCTAACATATGCGATATGTAATGACATAACCTAAGCTCCTAAACCTTGGTTGATCCTTCTATGAAGTGAGGTTTCACCCTAGTCGCTTTTGAAATCTCCTAAGAGTGGTTTGGATGTGACCATGGAACTTTGTTTCGTGAATATGTTACACGTAGATTAGTACCCATATGTGGATGAGAGCAAGATAAGGTTTTCCCTCGAAGTATGAGTATGGTTTACTTTCGAGGACGAAAGTTCTTTTAAGATGTATATGATGTGACGAAGTGGATTTTGGTTTAATTTCGAGGACGAAATATCTTTCAAGGTGAGTAAGATGTGATGGAGTGGATTTTTTGAAATCCATAAATCTCCAATAAAATATTAGGATCCATATCTTGAGTTACAATGAGAGTTCCAAGTGTTTTGGTAAAGTGGAAATGTTGAATGAGATTCATATAATGATTAAGATCTCTCTTTCTATGCCTTCTTGAGGAAATTAATTGGATGGCCTAAAAATTGAGTTTTGGCACCAATTTTGAGTAGAAGGTAGCTTGAGTGGTAAGAAATCTATGGTTAAATTTTGGTGACAATCGGATGCTCCTAGAGGAAGATATGGAGGTTTGATCTTTGTGAAATGATGTGCAATATTAGTGTTGTTAGCCTAAGTTGTTGTTTTTAATAGGTGTCACACACCCCCTTAGTTGGGCCGGGCCTGCAGGACCAGATCCTAGCCCTAGATTTTTGATCTAGTGGAAGCGGGGTCTTCTTTAAGTGAGCCGCAGATAGGCTCATGTGGAGGACTGACTCAGGGCGTTGGATTGGATATCAAGGGTCCTTGTTTTGTCCCTAACCTTGCGGTTATTGCCTTGACCGAAGGTAGCAACCACGGCGTCGTGGGAAAGCACCCACACCCCTCATGCTCGCTGATCGTGGGACGAGAGCTGGTGGCCTCGACTCCTTGAGAGAACTCGTTCAATTAGAGTCTGAGTCTTTGGGAGGAGAATAGAGAGAGTCGACCTTCTCCTTTCCCCTGTCTCTCCAGCGTCACCTATAGGATACAGAAGTAGGGAGAATGAGCTATCAAATCTCCCTCTCATCTCTATTGTTGAGAGTAGAGAATAGGACTTGAGGCTGATGGAGTTCTCTAATGTTGGTGATGAGGTGTAGATCTCGCTGGCTTCTCGTTGCTGTGGACTCAGGCAGCGACTTCTGGTTACAGGCCTAGCACGCACAAAGGGCGTCCAGGTATGTGGCCGACAGTGCCGCTCGCACAGATCACAGGCAAACGGAAGCGCCCAGAGTAGCTGTGGCCGACGGCTTCATGCTTGGAACCCTGCAGTAGCGTAAGATCAGAAAGGGGGGGGGGGCGGAGCTTGGGCGGCCGACCACCGCTGAAGCCCTTCACCCAGGCGGCGGCGCCGGTACACACCCAGAACAAGCACGAGAGCCGAACGAAGGAGTAGTGACCTCGGCGGCGGCACGGAGCTCCTGGAGACTTTGGATCATGATGGAAGGGTCTAAGGTGGAGAGATTTGATGTCCATTGCTCGTCAGAGACCCTTCCCATGACGGAGGCGGCATGGAACGGAGCCCGCTTGCGGCGCTCTGTTTCACAGAGCAAACAGGGGACCGCAAGCGCGAGAGGGCGAGAAAGAGGGGAGAAGATCGCTCGGGTTATCGGGTCTAGTTTCTCGTGGATCCAACCCCCAAACCCGGTCCGGGTCCCCGCCAGCAAAGGGGGGAGCGCCCTGCCACGTGGCGCCCACCGGTTGGTCAGAAAAGGTAAAAATCTTAGTAATTGCTCAGATCTTCTATAAATCGCAATAAATAGCTTGAGTATCAGAAAATTACATATAATATACCAAAATGCTCAGAAAAATGAGTAGAATAACATAGAACCATCTTTTCAGTCGGTTGATGCTCTAATAGTAGAGTTATCATGTAAGATGTAATATGCCCTTTTGATGTATAATAAATAATAAATGAAGACCTAAAATTATGGAAAAATGTCAGTAACTCCATAATAATGTTTATAATGCACCTGATGTCAAGTATAATCATGTTGATGTACGAAATCATGTAATTTGCTTAATATGGCTAATTAGGGCTCATAACCCTAATTAATATGTAAATAATGCATACATGGTCAATAAATGATAAAATTTACAGAACAATCTTATATTAGTAACTGGAAGCTAATCTGGAACTGTGATGTCTGTTAGATACATAAAATTCATGTTAGATGAAGATGACCTATAATACATGTGATGAAACCCTAATTTGAGTAATACATGTAACTTAGGGTTAATATGTATCAATAATGATATTGAACCTAATGTTCAGATAATGAGCTTTGATAATGAGATGCAATCTGGAAAATGACATTAGTGAGATAATCGTAAGATAAGAATGCAAGTAATCATGAGAATATCCCAATGAACTAAGAGAAACCCTAATGGACACAATTAGGGTTAAGATGAGATATAGATGATGAGAACCTGATGATAGTATATGGTCTTGTCTTGATCAGGTTTAACCAAAGATATAGTTGATATCAAGAACATGTGATTTAAATGATCTATCTCTTTGGAAGGTACGCCATTACCTCTTACTTGGCTTATTATACAATATGCTTGTGTTATATGTGTAGTAAAATACTTGGCATATGATATTGGATGAAATGATTGTTCTTGTATGATATGTTGCATGATTTTCCATACTTATTGCTATGAACACATGAAACATAAGATATCTGGTCCATCATATGATAGCACTAAACTCTTTGGTAGTACAGTGCATTGAAGTGATCTCAAACTCTTTGGTAGTAGATCACATGTGTTAGATCTCAAACTCTTTGGTAGTAGATCACACGTAAAATGATCTCAAACTCTTTGGTAGTAGATCATAAGGCCTTAAAAGCATCAAATCCCTTGGGGGCAGATGTACGAGATATATGATGGAAATGTGCTTAAAAATATGTGTTCTCTTTTGTTAATGAATATCCTTGTGCAAGTATACGCTTTTCTTATATCCTTCTGTTACTGCCAAGTATATTAGTTTTATCTTATTGCCAAGATATGATGAGAGGTATATAAAAAGACACGTAGGCGTACTCAGTACAATATTCATGAAATATTGTGCTGACGTGTACCGCATGTAATCTTTTGTATAGGTTATGGTTATGCTTTTGAAGATCCAGGATAGTGAGAGTTGTATGGTGAGCTGATGTACAGGTGGACCTGTTGTCTTAAGATCCTATTGTTTTAGCTGTAGCTCATGTATATGTATAGTTTGCTGTTCAATATGTAATATCAAATTTTGTAACAATTCATGTTGTAATTATATGTTGAATGGTGAACATGTGTGTATGGTTTTATTATTGTTCATGTGCATGTGCTACTGATTGTTTCCTTTTGACTTCCTCTGATTTTCTTCTTCTTAGCCTTGTGTGGGATGTTTAAATTGGGATTCTCACTGAGGTGAGGGTTTCAATTTGGACGTCACACATCAGATTAAGTTTTAGAAAATCCGGGGACGTCACAGGTGGTATCAGAGCATGAACAATAGCAAAGCCTGACATTTGTTCATTATACAACTCAAAACTAAAGAACCTTGAACTTAATAATCTTTTAGGGTTAGATTAGTCGTCTTTTAGAGACTAGATCTGACCTAGCCTCTAGGTTAGCACCTAGATGTCCGAGAACTAGGTCTAGACTAGTGCTTGTTGAGTAGCAAGTCCTTAGATGTCGTACTTTCCTTGTAGTGCAGCGGTATGGGACGTTGCACTATTTAGAAATGACGTACATAAAAGGAAGAGAAACCCTAGACATATGGCGCTCGTTGTCTAGAGTAGCTACACTAGTCTACACCATGTTCTCACCCTTTTCACTAGTTTTCATGACACTGTACTCTCTACTATGTGTGGGACACTCGTTTCAGGATTTGGTTTTGGATTCCAATCGGATCGAACCTCGATAGTTTTCTCTGACGCTTGTTTCATCGGAGAAAAACTATATAATATTTTATTATGTATATGTATTATAAAAATGTGTCCCCACACATGTACGAGTAGGAGGTGGCCATGCAACCTAAGCAAAAGTGAATGACATCAGTCTAGAAGAGAGAGTAGTTCTAGATTAGATGTCTAGAGCCTTGTTAGAATATATGATAGATAGAATAGATGAAATAAGTTTGATGATACGATCTAAGTATTATATAGATGTTATAAGATAGTTCGCGATGATCTATGTTTGTCTTTAAGGACGTAAGTGTAGTTTTGAGGATTTGAGATAAGTTTTGATGATGCAAGTAAATAGGCTTTTATGAGATAAGATATGTTAAGATGAGACAAGTTGTGAGTCAGCATGAGCCTCAAGCTCTTTTACAAAGGAGGACCTCTAGTGTTGGGACCAGTTTCGGGGTTAACTCCAGAGAGAGTGAGACCCATTGGGAGAAGGTCAGAGAACCTAAACTCCAAGATAAGAGAATTTTAAGATATGTGATATGATATGTCCTAAACTAGACTACTCCTGAGTGATTGAGTTGAGTTGCTTTATGTATGATTCCTTTAGTCTTCTCGAACCCTAGATGTCCTTGGGAGGACCAAACCCTAGAGACAAAGAGAGGCTGGTTATATATGTGCATATGTGAACATCAATACGAGTGCCTGCCATCTGGGCGAGGGAGAGAGCCCAAGACCCTAGAGGAGGTGACTATGTTGGTTTTTGTGAAGCCTCATGCTCGGGTTGGTGGTTTCCCACATAGGAATCTAGTGGTGTATATAAGAGAGTTTTGGGTAAGCATGTTTCATGGGTAGAAGACTTGTGATGAGAACATAATGTCATATCATGTTTGGTTTGTGTTTATGTGGCATGATCTTGTGAATTTGATCACTAGTGACAATGAGGTAGTCTGAGAACCCTAGACTAAGAAAGGAAAGATAAAGTTTCTGCCTAGGATATACTCATAGAAATGAGTGAGCTCGGAGAGACTGAGCATGGCACTACCCCCATGATATGGGTCAGGATAACCTCAGTTGGACTAGATGATGTTTTCCTATGTGTTTGAGGAGCCACTTGTATAAGTTGGTTTAGTACAACCACGGTAAAACAAAGATAATAATGTAATATGATCTCGATGACATGATATATAGAGATGACCTGATGGAAACCTATAGATGGTTTAATATATATATATATCAGTGCATAAATGGTTAACCATGTACATGAATAATGGTGATAATATGATAGTGTTGGTTAATCTTGTGAGAATTCATTAATAAATGTTACAATTTATCATGAGTAATGAAATAAGATCATATGAATGAAATAAGTTACATGAGGTGTTAATCTTAGTGCTTAACAAACATAGAAAATATAGTTTGACAACTGGCACAACATAATGGTTATGACACCTTGTTATGATCTAGATGGATAAAGTGAGTTAATGATAATTAACTCCCTCCTAAAAGGCATATGTTAATGATGAACATGTTCTAACAAATTACCTCAATAAAATGGTGATGACACCTTGAGATAATGGGATGACTATAGTTAACTTCTTTGGAACATGATAATATGATGTAGAAACCCTAATTCATGGGTTAACATAAGGAAGCAACCCTAACATATGCGATATGTAATGACATAACCTAAGCTCCTAAACCTTGGTTGATCCTTCTATGAAGTGAGGTTTCACCCTAGTCGCTTTTGAAATCTCCTAAGAGTGGTTTGGATGTGACCATGGAACTTTGTTTCGTGAATATGTTACACGTAGATTAGTACCCATATGTGGATGAGAGCAAGATAAGGTTTTCCCTCGAAGTATGAGTATGGTTTACTTTCGAGGACGAAAGTTCTTTTAAGATGTATATGATGTGACGAAGTGGATTTTGGTTTAATTTCGAGGACGAAATATCTTTCAAGGTGAGTAAGATGTGATGGAGTGGATTTTTTGAAATCCATAAATCTCCAATAAAATATTAGGATCCATATCTTGAGTTACAATGAGAGTTCCAAGTGTTTTGGTAAAGTGGAAATGTTGAATGAGATTCATATAATGATTAAGATCTCTCTTTCTATGCCTTCTTGAGGAAATTAATTGGATGGCCTAAAAATTGAGTTTTGGCACCAATTTTGAGTAGAAGGTAGCTTGAGTGGTAAGAAATCTATGGTTAAATTTTAGTGACAATCGGATGCTCCTAGAGGAAGATATGGAGGTTTGATCTTTGTGAAATGATGTGCAATATTAGTGTTGTTAGCCTAAGTTGTTGTTTTTAATAGGTGTCACACACCCCCTTAGTTGGGCCGGGCCTGCAGGACCAGATCCTAGCCCTAGATTTTTGATCTAGTGGAAGCGGGGTCTTCTTTAAGTGAGCCGCAGATAGGCTCATGTGGAGGACTGACTCAGGGCGTTGGATTGGATATCAAGGGTCCTTGTTTTGTCCCTAACCTTGCGGTTATTGCCTTGACCGAAGGTAGCAACCACGGCGTCGTGGGAAAGCACCCACACCCCTCATGCTCGCTGATCGTGGGACGAGAGCTGGTGGCCTCGACTCCTTGAGAGAACTCGTTCAATTAGAGTCTGAGTCTTTGGGAGGAGAATAGAGAGAGTCGACCTTCTCCTTTCCCCTGTCTCTCCAGCGTCACCTATAGGATACAGAAGTAGGGAGAATGAGCTATCAAATCTCCCTCTCATCTCTATTGTTGAGAGTAGAGAATAGGACTTGAGGCTGATGGAGTTCTCTAATGTTGGTGATGAGGTGTAGATCTCGCTGGCTTCTCGTTGCTGTGGACTCAGGCAGCGACTTCTGGTTACAGGCCTAGCACGCACAAAGGGCGTCCAGGTATGTGGCCGACAGTGCCGCTCGCACAGATCACAGGCAAACGGAAGCGCCCAGAGTAGCTGTGGCCGACGGCTTCATGCTTGGAACCCTGCAGTAGCGTAAGATCAGAAAGGGGGGGGGGCGGAGCTTGGGCGGCCGACCACCGCTGAAGCCCTTCACCCAGGCGGCGGCGCCGGTACACACCCAGAACAAGCACGAGAGCCGAACGAAGGAGTAGTGACCTCGGCGGCGGCACGGAGCTCCTGGAGACTTTGGATCATGATGGAAGGGTCTAAGGTGGAGAGATTTGATGTCCATTGCTCGTCAGAGACCCTTCCCATGACGGAGGCGGCATGGAACGGAGCCCGCTTGCGGCGCTCTATTTCACAGAGCAAACAGGGGACCGCAAGCGCGAGAGGGCGAGAAAGAGGGGAGAAGATCGCTCGGGTTATCGGGTCTAGTTTCTCGTGGATCCAACCCCCAAACCCGGTCCGGGTCCCCGCCAGCAAAGGGGGGAGCGCCCTGCCACGTGGCGCCCACCGGTTGGTCAGAAAAGGTAAAAATCTTAGTAATTGCTCAGATCTTCTATAAATCGCAATAAATAGCTTGAGTATCAGAAAATTACATATAATATACCAAAATGCTCAGAAAAATGAGTAGAATAACATAGAACCATCTTTTCAGTCGGTTGATGCTCTAATAGTAGAGTTATCATGTAAGATGTAATATGCCCTTTTGATGTATAATAAATAATAAATGAAGACCTAAAATTATGGAAAAATGTCAGTAACTCCATAATAATGTTTATAATGCACCTGATGTCAAGTATAATCATGTTGATGTACGAAATCATGTAATTTGCTTAATATGGCTAATTAGGGCTCATAACCCTAATTAATATGTAAATAATGCATACATGGTCAATAAATGATGAAATTTACAGAACAATCTTATATTAGTAACTGGAAGCTAATCTGGAACTGTGATGTCTGTTAGATACATAAAATTCATGTTAGATGAAGATGACCTATAATACATGTGATGAAACCCTAATTTGAGTAATACATGTAACTTAGGGTTAATATGTATCAATAATGATATTGAACCTAATGTTCAGATAATGAGCTTTGATAATGAGATGCAATCTGGAAAATGACATTAGTGAGATAATCGTAAGATAAGAATGCAAGTAATCATGAGAATATCCCAATGAACTAAGAGAAACCCTAATGGACACAATTAGGGTTAAGATGAGATATAGATGATGAGAACCTGATGATAGTATATGGTCTTGTCTTGATCAGGTTTAACCAAAGATATAGTTGATATCAGGAACATGTGATTTAAATGATCTATCTCTTTGGAAGGTACGCCATTACCTCTTACTTGGCTTATTATACAATATGCTTGTGTTATATGTGTAGTAAAATACTTGGCATATGATATTGGATGAAATGATTGTTCTTGTATGATATGTTGCATGATTTTCCATACTTATTGCTATGAACACATGAAACATAAGATATCTGGTCCATCATATGATAGCACTAAACTCTTTGGTAGTACAGTGCATTGAAGTGATCTCAAACTCTTTGGTAGTAGATCACATGTGTTAGATCTCAAACTCTTTGGTAGTAGATCACACGTAAAATGATCTCAAACTCTTTGGTAGTAGATCATAAGGCCTTAAAAGCATCAAATCCCTTGGGGGCAGATGTACGAGATATATGATGGAAATGTGCTTAAAAATATGTGTTCTCTTTTGTTAATGAATATCCTTGTGCAAGTATACGCTTTTCTTATATCCTTCTGTTACTGCCAAGTATATTAGTTTTATCTTATTGCCAAGATATGATGAGAGGTATATAAAAAGACACGTAGGCGTACTCAGTACAATATTCATGAAATATTGTGCTGACGTGTACCGCATGTAATCTTTTGTATAGGTTATGGTTATGCTTTTGAAGATCCAGGATAGTGAGAGTTGTATGGCGAGCTGATGTACAGGTGGACCTGTTGTCTTAAGATCCTATTGTTTTAGCTGTAGCTCATGTATATGTATAGTTTGCTGTTCAATATGTAATATCAAATTTTGTAACAATTCATGTTGTAATTATATGTTGAATGGTGAACATGTGTGTATGGTTTTATTATTGTTCATGTGCATGTGCTACTGATTGTTTCCTTTTGACTTCCTCTGATTTTCTTCTTCTTAGCCTTGTGTGGGATGTTTAAATTGGGATTCTCACTGAGGTGAGGGTTTCAATTTGGACGTCACACATCAGATTAAGTTTTAGAAAATCCGGGGACGTCACAGGTGGTATCAGAGCATGAACAATAGCAAAGCCTGACATTTGTTCATTATACAACTCAAAACTAAAGAACCTTGAACTTAATAATCTTTTAGGGTTAGATTAGTCGTCTTTTAGAGACTAGATCTGACCTAGCCTCTAGGTTAGCACCTAGATGTCCGAGAACTAGGTCTAGACTAGTGCTTGTTGAGTAGCAAGTCCTTAGATGTCGTACTTTCCTTGTAGTGCAGCGGTATGGGACGTTGCACTATTTAGAAATGACGTACATAAAAGGAAGAGAAACCCTAGACATATGGCGCTCGTTGTCTAGAGTAGCTACACTAGTCTACACCATGTTCTCACCCTTTTCACTAGTTTTCATGACACTGTACTCTCTACTATGTGTGGGACACTCGTTTCAGGATTTGGTTTTGGATTCCAATCGGATCGAACCTCGATAGTTTTCTCTGACGCTTGTTTCATCGGAGAAAAACTATATAATATTTTATTATGTATATGTATTATAAAAATGTGTCCCCACACATGTACGAGTAGGAGGTGGCCATGCAACCTAAGCAAAAGTGAATGACATCAGTCTAGAAGAGAGAGTAGTTCTAGATTAGATGTCTAGAGCCTTGTTAGAATATATGATAGATAGAATAGATGAAATAAGTTTGATGATACGATCTAAGTATTATATAGATGTTATAAGATAGTTCGCGATGATCTATGTTTGTCTTTAAGGATGTAAGTGTAGTTTTGAGGATTTGAGATAAGTTTTGATGATGCAAGTAAATAGGCTTTTATGAGATAAGATATGTTAATATGAGACAAGTTGTGAGTCAGCATGAGCCTCAAGCTCTTTTACAAAGGAGGACCTCTAGTGTTGGGACCAGTTTCGGGGTTAACTCCAGAGAGAGTGAGACCCATTGGGAGAAGGTCAGAGAACCTAAACTCCAAGATAAGAGAATTTTAAGATATGTGATATGATATGTCCTAAACTAGACTACTCCTGAGTGATTGAGTTGAGTTGCTTTATGTATGATTCCTTTAGTCTTCTCGAACCCTAGATGTCCTTGGGAGGACCAAACCCTAGAGACAAAGAGAGGCTGGTTATATATGTGCATATGTGAACATCAATACGAGTGCCTGCCATCTGGGCGAGGGAGAGAGCCCAAGACCCTAGAGGAGGTGACTATGTTGGTTTTTGTGAAGCCTCATGCTCGGGTTGGTGGTTTCCCACATAGGAATCTAGTGGTGTATATAAGAGAGTTTTGGGTAAGCATGTTTCATGGGTAGAAGACTTGTGATGAGAACATAATGTCATATCATGTTTGGTTTGTGTTTATGTGGCATGATCTTGTGAATTTGATCACTAGTGACAATGAGGTAGTCTGAGAACCCTAGACTAAGAAAGGAAAGATAAAGTTTCTGCCTAGGATATACTCATAGAAATGAGTGAGCTCGGAGAGACTGAGCATGGCACTACCCCCATGATATGGGTCAGGATAACCTCAGTTGGACTAGATGATGTTTTCCTATGTGTTTGAGGAGCCACTTGTATAAGTTGGTTTAGTACAACCACGGTAAAACAAAGATAATAATGTAATATGATCTCGATGACATGATATATAGAGATGACCTGATGGAAACCTATAGATGGTATTAGGATAGTATGGATCTGAGGAAGATGAAGAATGATTCTCATATTTGCGTTCTTGATGAGATGAAGAAGGGTGATAAAGATGATTATGACGTCTTAGTGGACTATCAGGAACATCATGTATTGTCTGCTGTGGCTGAGAGATAGGTTTGCTTATGGTAGCAACTGGAATTGGGATGGTGGCGGGGTGCTTTGAGGTAGGTTGAGGTTTTGGTTGCTTTCTTTTAGCAGAGGATGGAGAAATAGGTGGTCGTTCATCTTTTGAAATATATGGAGAATCTAGATCATGCTTTGGTGACACTTGGAGTTCTTCCAAATCATAACAGACTATTCTATCTTGTTCACTTTCCTCTGATATATTGGACACATGCTTCTTAGGACTCTTTGTTACAATAGGCTTCGTATGGACCCTAGCCGATGACATGCTTGGCTGTATTGAACTTGTCATGTGGAAATTTTGAATAAGCTCAGTGATTCCAGCCTTAGAATATAACAACTTTTCCTTGTCATAATCTTCTAGTCAAGGTAAAGGAATGGAAATCTTGGTTCTTCTAAACCTGCAGTGTCTAGCATTATCATGGTGTACTAAGATACCAATAGATGTTAGGTATGTTTGATGATATAACTTTTGCCTTGCATTTCCTTGAAAGCTACATAAGGCGGGTGTCCATATGCTTGGAATATGAGTCTGATGATACCACCCATGTAATATTCTTTTTGTGGAGCTGAGAAGATGAGCAACCATTTGTCAATCAAAAGGTGGTCGATGTTGACAAGTCGGACTTCTATTATAAGAGATAGTACATAAAGTTATTCAAGATAAATGCTATAGTCTATGACTTTGTGAAGAGAATATTAGCCACAATCTTTTGTATTGTCCTCCAGAATCCAGAATGCAACACAGATGCCTTGGATTGCTAATAATGGTATTTCCTCTGCCCTATCAATTGCCCCCAATATTTAGAGGCATTAAAATTAGAATCTTCCTTTTCAAGAAATCTTGTAGAAGCTTGTTACGACCCCACCTCCCGATAACCCCCAATTAAGGGAGACCGAGAGGTTGAGCCGCACCCATTAAACCCAGATCAAAGGTTCGACATATAACCATAAACAATTATTAAATTCTAACAGACTATACTGAAAATGGTAATAAAATTTTTCTTTACATACCTTTTGAAAACTTAGATCTCTAAAATTCTATCCACTTTGATACTAATCTATCTAATCCTCCTGTGTACTTTAATTCTCTTTTAGTATCACATGTGCCACTTTACTGTTTGTTCTTTTCATTGTACCTAAAACGCCGACAAACAAAACGTCAGTCAGCCGTAGCTGGTATGTGGGGGAAACAATAAACATGCAACTATGATAACAATGTAATCATTCAATTAATCATTTAACAACCAAGTTTATGTTTTAAGCCAAACTACTCAAACCATCTTTTCCACAACTCTGTGTTGTCCCTATAAGGACTTACATGATACCTCTATTAAGGTGACTTGATGGACCTGCCCTCTAGGCAGCCAAAGTCTTTCATGACCCTACCCTCTAGGCAGTCAAAGTCATTCATGACCCTACCATATAGGCAGTCAAAGTCATTCATGACCTGATGTACCTACCCTCTAGGTAGTCTTTTATCAGGTCAGCCATTATGACACAGAGGAAATAATGGATTGAGCTAGAAGGCATATACATTAGGTGATAGTCATAGTCACTTTATACTTTGCATGAAAGAAATAAACATCCAAACTGTTTAGTTGCATTCAATGCGTTTAAACATTCGGGAAACATAAGAGGTTAACCATAAGTAACCACATACCTGATCCATAGCAACTTTATTTCCATGCATTAACATTCATCACAATTAACAAGCAATCAACAATATCCTGAAAATAATGCATAACATCCAAGTGTCATTGTTTTATTCAAACATCCTCAAGATCAACTTGGATTCCACCTTATGATTTCTAGGCCAACTTTAGGGTTTTATTAGGGTTTTAGCCTTCATTATGCATTTATCACTTTTAATGCTCTTTTAGTTCACAAACCCTAATTTCAACATTATAGACACCATTAAAAGTCAATTAAATCCAATATATCTCTTTTACACTAAAACTACTATCTTTATCAATTTAAGTCATGGCAAGATCATTCATGTTTAGGTTTCTTTGAATTGACAACTCAACAAAGAATTATAGTTCGATTCTCCGGGAACCCTAATTACTACAATTCTCATTATTTATGTCAGTAAACGCTAATGTATCATTAATTCCACTTTATACACTAGGAACCCCAAAATATCAACATTAATGATCTTTTATACTCAAATTGGATTTATATCAACATAACTTTGTCTTATTCATAGATTTGCACAATTAAAATCATTAAAAGACATATCCTCCTAAATTAGGGTTTCTAAGCTCATTAATACAAACTTAGGTATATGAAACCCTAATTTAAGCTAATTATGTACAAATATCATCCTTTTTATTATCAACATGTTAATATTCGTTCTAAACATTCAGAGAACATCACTATACTCAATTATTATCAATACCAAGGGTTTTTCATTAATTAAACCAGTAAATATGATAACTTTATACACTTTTTGAATTGAGAACAGAATCAGGCTTGAATTATATTTTCTTTGGATTCCTCTCGTTCTGAGGATCAATTTTCATATAAAGTTTGTTTTAATCGGAGTTACGGTTCAATAGATACGAATTTATAAAGGAAATACCTTTTCGGCCAATCCGAAGCTGCCACATCGTCTATATCCATGCATGCGGCTCGCAATTGAATTTATAACCAAATTACGTTTCTGTCCCTCACTTAAGCCGTTGCCGCTTTATAACCCGAAGGGGTAGAACCGTCCAACACACTTGGTTCTCCTTCAACCTTGCGCAGCAAGAGCCGCGCCGCCCTAGCTGCGACTCTGCAGCGTTGCGCCGGCATCTCCTCCCTTTCCTGGACCCCGTCGGCCTCCGGGATGGCCCTCCCATCTCCGGCGACCTCCTCCGCACCCGTCCAGGCTGCGGCCGGAGTCTCAGATGGCCGGGAGGTGCGGTACTTGGGCCCGCAAGACGCAGCCTTGCTGCAGCCCTCTGGCGGTCGAGCACAGGTGCAGGAGCGTCGAGATGCTACCCGATCATCCTCAGGTCGTCAAAGGCACCACATGCCTTCGTTAGGACGACACCATGGCCCTCATGGCTGCAGGGTTATAGCTATACCCTAGAGGTTAGGGTTTCGGTGAAGAAGGTGAAGAAGAGATATATATAGCAGCATGGACTCCCTCTGGACTCGATCCTAAGAGTCTACCCTTCATACAGGGTGAGGAAAGGAGACTTAGTTCGGCTATACACTAATAAGGAGTCCCTTTCCAAGTAGGAAACTAATTCCTTCAAAAAGAAACTAGCTCTCTCTTTCTCTCTCATATTCCTTTAGTATTCCTTCTTCTTTTAATATTAGGATTATGAAAATCCACTTTCTTATTCTCTTTAGACTTGCATTTTAATTATTTGTCACGAAATCATGTTTCCTTTTAATGGAAAATACCATCTTAAGAAAATAACACAAAATCCATTAATAATGAAACACATTATCATCTTATTTTGCATTTTTATTATTTTCTCTTTCTTTCCTCTTTATTGGGACTCCTTGGATCCCAAGATACTCCATTATTTCGAAATTACTTTTTAAGGATACTTATTATCCTTCTAGATGCATCTATATGCATTATTTCACATTATCTTGTTTATTTCTCATTTAAATATTCCTTTTTGAGGATTTATTTTTATTTCTCTTTTATTTTCCTCATTGGCATCCATTTTAATATTAACAACCTTATGGATACGAAATTTCCCCAAGAAATCTCATTTATGCCTCTTTTCATTCATTTTCCATATTATATCATTATTTTCCAATTTCTTTCTTCATAAAGAAATACTTAATCAATCTTTACTTTTTCTTATTACTTTTCTTTGCAACTTTAGACTCCTTGGAACCCAAGGAATCCAAGAGGCACGAAATCCCTCTTTGGATTTTCCCTCTAGATCTTTCTACATATTCCTTTCCTTAAATATTCAATTATTCATTCACTTATTGAATTTTCTTTGTTATTTCCTTGTTATTGGGCCCAATAGCCAATAAAGCCCACAAATCAAACAACAAGGCTATTTTAAACAAAATCCATTCATTCTCAACCAAATATATGATTATTTGTTCAAACATCTTTAATATGAGAAATTACATTTCTCACCAATCGAACCCAAAAATTGGGGTTATAACATCCTTCCCCTCTTATAGGAATTTTGTCCTCAAAATTCAAACAAGCAAACAAACAATTCAGGATAAGACCTTTCCATGTCCATCATTGGCCCCTATGTGGCTTTGCTGTACTCATGGCGTTTCCAAAGAACCTTTATCATCACATATTCTTTTCTCTGAGTTCTTTCATCCTGGCGTCTATGAACTACACAGGTGACTCAGGCCATTTCAGCCTCCCTTAGGGCTCACAAGGTTCATTGCTCAGCACATGGTCGGGATACCTCACATAGTGCTCTAAATTAGACACATAGAAAACATCTTCCATTACTCTATCCTGAGGGGTAGGGTCAAACCTAACCTTCTCCACCCATCCATCTCTAATGGACCCATGTATCAGGGACTCCACTCTCTTAGTTATAACTTAGAGGGGTTGGATTTTCATGTCACATTTTCTCCCACAGTAACTTGTATGTTAGTCTACTTTGCATCTGCTCACGACTCTCATTGTCTCTAGGCTCCTTTCAACCCTTACATGATCAAAGTGACTTCATCTACATGCACTGGGGTCCCTTTTTCTAACCATCATGTGGTCCTTTTCACCAACATCACCTTACTGAAGTGGTGACCGACACAACCCCCCTTACAGAGCTTCATATAAAACCCGATACTGGCTATGGTGGTCACTGCTACATATTTCATAGGACAAGAACTGTCTCTAGATATCACCCCGAATGAGCACACACATGCCCTCATCAGACCCTTTAGTCTGGATCATACTAACCATAGTTAGGGGTGATAAACTATACTAACATAGAGTTCTCAAAGTACCTACTTCCACCTTTTGGAAGGGAACCTTTAGTTCAAACTCAAGAACCTTTGAACTTGCTTCATGGTGTAATTGAACCATCTTTCTCATGGGTAGTTCAACTAGATCTGTCCCTTAACAGAACTCTTTCCTTCTCATGTCAACTAGGTAAGGCGATCTACCATAACCCATATTGCATCTCGACCTTCCTCGGTCTAGGGGAGACCTATCACAACATCAATAGTGATGAACTCCCATTCCCTCTTAGGGACTCTTTTGTCCTCCATATTGATACACTGGGTTACTGGGATTCGTCCTTTACCTCCTGGCTTGCATGGCCATAGACCACATGCAACTTCATCTTAAGCATCCAAAGTGCTATTGCCATTTACCACGGTGTATGGTGATCTTCAATCATGATTTCCTGTATGTCATGATTCTTCAAGATCGATACCTCTGAAACCCTAAACCACTCTAGTCTGGGTTTCATCTCCTTCTTTTCCAAAGAAGTGCATCTGAGGTTCTACCACCATCCTTTCATTGCATCACAGACTAGACTGGCTAACCAAACAACCCTTAACTTTCCAACAAATCTTGTTACATCTGAGTATTATCCAAACACATCTCCCTTTTGAACTTAGGGTTAGCCATACAACCTTTTCTAGCTTCTAGTCAAACAAGTCAGATGTATCTCAACCAGAGCATCCTTTACCACCTCACATCCTTGGATATTAGGTAAACTTTGAAGACATACACTTCCATGTATTTCACTTATCATATCACCTCGAACTCCATGTCTATCTCCATTAAGAATACTCTCTGATTTCATCATCATGGTGACCAAACTCAACCTGGTATAGCTTGTAAGCTTCACATGCTCATAAGGTAACTACCTCATTCCTCTAAGTGTTTACAAACCATTCATGTATCATTCACTTTGACAGGGTAGATTATCTTCTCTATCCCCATTTCTCGTGGCAACATTCCAACCTACATCATCTCTTATCCTTGGTGTATGGCATGCGTAATGTCCTATCTCTCACTCCCATAACAAGAGGATATAAGCATTTGGCTGCAGTCCAAATACAAAGTTCTTTCTGTTTAAAGAGTAGAGATGGTACATCCCACCTTTCCTGTACACCTTTAAATCTAAGTTGCAACGTGCCACATATGTCTCTTCATCACAAACATCATGATATCCAACTAGACTTGAACCTACTGGGGTTTATATCCTTAGTCATCTCCTCTAGGTCTATAGGGTACCGACTCTTTTGGGGTCATCCCTCATCCCTCATGCATCAAGAGAGTGCCCTACTCATCTGCCCTTTGGGTCCCATGAGTTCATGAAGGCGATCAATCTTCTAACCCATGGCCCTCAGACAATGATAGTTGTTACCTCCTAACCCTATGGTCACGTGCAACTGGGGAATTAGGCAACTCCTACTTTCATCGGTCTTATCCCTACCTGACCCTAGGATAGACTTAGGATTCTCCATTATGGAACATGTTCACTTAGAACCTTACCCAAGTCTTCATCATCTCTCTTTCTGCATCCATGGGCTGCCTCTCATCCGTTCATAGGCATCATGGCAACCTGCCTACCTTGGTCAAGCCCCATACTGGTTACCTCCATGGTAACACATTCACATGCAATTAGAGATGGATATCTATGGGTCTACATGTTCATTCTCATACCATGTACTTTTCACTTAACTTCTCAAGATCCTGTGAGACCTCTTCAGGTTACCTTAACCAACAAGACTGATATACACCTTACCAAAGGGGTCGCTCTCCCAGGATGGGAGGAAAACTATTTCTTTACAACAAGGTCACAAAAGCTCTAGGGTTTACATCCACACGAGCCTACTCAACCCTAGAAAGCTATTAAGGCATAAGCAGATCACCTACTATACCATGCTTAGGTCATTCTTGTCCTCTTTCCTCAAAGTTGATTCAAAATCATACCTTTCTTTATCATCAATCTAGCTGTGAGGGATCCATCAAACACACCTTAAACTTAAGGGGCTTCCTCTTTTCCTCTATACATGAGGAGTACCATGCTTGCTTCTATAGGAACTCAACTTCTCATCATGAGCAATAGGTACACCACTTCCCCTCTTAGGCCTAGGAACCCTAGGTTTACTTGTTGGTGTCCAACTGCATGCTCCATCTCTTAACTACGAACCAAGCATGAAAAGGCATGTTATGCACTTCTGGTCATCCTTCAACTCGAGCAACACTTAGGGTTGGGTCCTCCTTAAGGACAACCAACAAGGTACACGGCCTCATAACCTGCTACTAAACCTTTCTAGGTCTAAGGAACTCTTCTTCCTACCTCAGAAGGTAAACATCTATACCATAGGCCCATAGATACCAGAAACCTCTTCCTTCCTCTAGGTTTGGTCTCTCTAAAGACAACCAAGGTATCATCAACTTCCAGGGATCGATCATAAGGCAACCACTATCATCCATTGTTCAGGGTTTTAGGCTTCTAACCTTCTTGCTGGGCTTCGTCTCTTTCTAGAGCTAACCCTACATCCAACCTTACCATTACAAGTCCTTTCTTCATGAAGGATCAACCTCTAAAGCATTCTCTACATGGGTGAAGCTTAGGTTCGATCTTATGGTTGCTCAAGATCATCCACAACCCTTTATGCTTCATCATAATTCCTTATCTAGGGTTTCATCCTACCTTCAGCACCATGACGTGCCCTAGGTTCCAGCTATGCCCTACTGGTACAAGACCATAGGGTTTCTATGGTCCTTCACTAACATCATCATCTAAGAAACTATACTTTACCCTAACATGCATGACCCTTCCCAGGGTTGGGTTGCCAAAGGTGCTAAGTCTCCCATGGATCATATGGCATCCCAAAGGCATGTCCTTTCAAACATCTGGTCCAACTCATCTCTCTCTAACCTTCACTTAGGGTTAGGGTTAGCATCATCCTCAGAGGATGTGCCAGGTCTCTACTTGCAATGGAGATCTCTATCTCCAAGACTAACTTATCCTCCTGAGAAGAAGGTCTAGCCTCAGGTCTCTTCTGAGGACATGACAACTCATGTCATATGACCTAAGCATGTATCTATTATTTATTTTGTGCTTAATCTATTAAGCTTATGTCCATGAAATCTTGTTTACATGCCTTTCATTAATTTAGTGGAGGATTCCCTAAACCTTATTAACCTTACCCATACCTAAAGAGGGTGAGGAGAAGAAAGAAGACCCTAATCCTTTAGGTCCTTATCAGAATTTTGTGATGAGAAGGGATGAATAAGATGAGAAGTCCTAAAGGTATCTTATTTCGATTCATACCCTAAGACTTTGGCCAGGCGGTCACACGGGTCTGGGAGTCCTCGTAATCCGACTAGCGGTGCGGAGGAAAATCTTGCCAGCCCCCGGTCATGATCCCTTTCTAGAAACCTCCATCTTTCGGATACTCCTCTAATAACTCCCTTGGGTTCTATGGAGTTTGTAAAATTTAATAATTATTAATGGTTAATTGAGGAACCCAAACTCTGATACCAAATGTTACGACCCCACCTCCCGATAACCCCCAATTAAGGGAGACCGAGAGGTTGAGCCGCACCCATTAAACCCGGATCAAAGGTTCGACATATAACCATAAACAATTATTAAATTCTAACAGACTATACTGAAAATGGTAATAAAATTTTTCTTTACATACCTTTTGAAAACTTGGATCTCTAAACTTCTATTCACTTCGATACTAATCTATCTAATCCTCCTATGTACTTTAATTCTCTTTTAGTATCACATGTGCCACTTTACTGTTTGTTCTTTTCATTGTACCTAAAACACCGACAAACAAAACATCGGTCAGCCGTAGCTGGTATGTGGGGGAAACAATAAACATGCAACTATGATAACAATGTAATCATTCAATTAATCATTTAACAACCAAGTTTACGTTTTAATCCAAACTACTCAAACCATCTTTTCCACAACTCTGTGTTTTCCCTATAAGGACTTACATGGTACCTCTATTAAGGTGACTTGATGGACCTGCCCTCTAGGCAGCCAAAGTCTTTCATGACCCTACCCTCTAGGCAGTCAAAGTCATTCATGACCCTACCCTCTAGGCAGTCAAAGTCATTCATGACCTGATGTACCTACCCTCTAGGTAGTCTTTTATCAGGTCAGCCATTACGACACAGAGGAAATCATGGATTGAGCTAGAAGGCATATACATTAGGTGATAGTCATAGTCACTTTATACATTGCATGAAAGAAATAAACATCCAAACTGTTTAGTTGCATTCAGTGCATTTAAACATTCAGGAAACATCGAGAAACATAAGCGGTTAACCATAAGTAACCACATACCTGATCCATAGAAACTTTATGTCCATGCATTAACATTCATCACAATTAACAAGCAATCAACAATATCCTGAAAATAATGCATAACATCCAAGTGTCATTGTTTTATTCAAACATCCTCAAGATTAACTTGGATTCCACCTTATGATTTCTAGGCCAACTTTAGGGTTTTATTAGGGTTTTAGCCTTCATTATGCAGTTATCACTTTTAATTCTCTTTTAGTTCACAAACCCTAATTTCAACATTATAGACACCATTAAAAGTCAATTAAATCCAATATATCTCTTTTACACTAAAACTACTATCTTTATCAATTTAAGTCATGGCAAGATCATTCATGTTTAGGTTTCTTTGAATTGACAACTCAACAAAGAATTATAGTTTGATTCTCCGGGAACCCTAATTACTACAATTCTCATTATTTATGTCAGTAAACCCTAATGTATCATTAAGTCCACTTTATACACTAGGAACCCCAAAATATCAACATTAATGACCTTTTATACTCAAATTGGATTTATATCAACATAACTTTGTCTTATTCATAGATTTGCACAATTAAAATCATTAAAAGACATATCCTCCTAAATTAGGGTTTCTAAGCCCATTAATACAAACTTAGGTATATGAAACCCTAATTTAAGCTAATTATGTACAAATATCATCCTTTTTATTATCAACAGGTTAATATTCATTCTAAACATTCAGAGAACATCACTATACTCAATTATTATCAATACCAAGGGTTTTTCATTAATTTACAATCAGGCTTGAATTATATTTTCTTTGGATTCCTCTCGTTCTGAGGATCAATTTTCATATAAAGTTTGTTTTAATCCGAGTTACGGTTCAATAGATACAAATTTATAAAGGAAATACCTTTTCGGCCAATCTGAAGCTGCCACGTCGTCTATATCCATGCATGCGGCTCGCAATTGAATTTATAACCAAGTTACGTTTCTGTCCCTCACTTAAGCCGTTGCCGCTTTATACCCCGGAGGGGTAGAACCGTCCAACGCACCTAGTTCTCCTTCAACCTTGCGCAGCAAGAGCCGCGCCGCCCTAGCTGCGACTCTGTAGCATTGCGCCGGCATCTCCTCCCTTTCCTAGACCTCGTCGGCCTCCGGGATGGCCCTCCCATCTCCGACGACCTCCTCCACACCCGTCTAGGCTACGGCCGGAGTCTCAGATGGCCGGGAGGTGCGATACTTGGGCCCGCAAGACGCAGCCTTGCTGCAGCCCTCTGGCGGTCGAGCACAGGTGCAGGAGCGTCAAGATGCTACCTGATCATCCTCAGGTCGTCAAAGGCACCGCATGCCTTCGTTAGGACGACACCATGGCCCTCATGGCTGCAGGGTTATAGATATACCCTAGAGGTTAGGGTTTCGGTGAAGAAGGTGAAGAAGAGATATATATAACAGCATGGACTCCCTCTGGACTCGATCCTAAGAGTCTACCCTTCATACAGGGTGAGGAAAGGAGACTTAGGTCGGCTATACACTAATAAGGAGTCCCTTTCCAAGTAGGAAACTAATTCCTTCAAAAAGAAACTAGCTCTCTCTTTCTCTCTCATATTCCTTTAGTATTCCTTCTTCTTTTAATATTAGGATTATGAAAATCCACTTTATTATTCTCTTTAGACTTGCATTTTAATTATTTGTCACGAAATCATGTTTCCTTTTAATGGAAAATACCATCTTCAGAAAATAACACAAAATCCATTAATAATGAAACACATTATCCTCTTATTTTGCCTTTTTATTATTTTATCTTTCTTTCCTCTTTATTGGGACTCCTTGGATCCCAAGATACTCCATTATTTCGAAATTACTTTTTAAGGATACTTATTATCCTTCTAGATGCATCTATATGCATTATTTCACATTCTCTTGTTTATTTCTCATTTAAATATTCCTTTTTGAGGATTTCTTTTTATTTCTCTTTTATTTTCCTCATTGGCATCCATTTTAATATTAACAACCTTATGGAACAAAATTTCCCCAAGAAATCTCATTTATGCCTCTTTTCATTCATTTTCCACATTATATCATTATTTTCCAATTTCTTTCTTCATAAAGAAATACTTAATCAATCTTTACTTTTTCTTATTGCTTTTCTTTGCAACTTTAGACTCCTTGGAACCCAAGGAATCCTAGAGGCATGAAATATCTCTTTGGATTTGCCCTCTAGAGCTTTCTACATATTCCTTTCCTTAAATATTCAATTATTCATTCACTTATTGAATTTTCTTTGTTATTTCCTTGTTATTGGGTCCAATAGCCAATAAAGCCCACAAATCAAACAACAAGGCTATTTTAAACAAAATCCATTCATTCTCAACCAAATATATGATTATTTGTTCAAACATCTTTAATATGAGAAATTACATTTCTCACCAATTGAACCCAAAAATTGGGGTTATAACAAAGCTCTTGCATCCTCTTCTTCTAAGATACTGAATATTTTGTTTAAGATTTGATTGGTGAGAACACGATCAACATTGTTAATGCAAACTTTCAACTTTCTAGGCGAGGCTTCTTAAATAGATGAGACGAATTCCAATTTTTCTTAAACACGGGCTCTTGGTTTTATGAAACAGAGATGATCCAAGTTGGACCAAGCCAACATATCCTGGACTCTTGCCCTAATGTCGATCTCCTCAAGAGAAGTCAAAGAGGCAACACGAGTGGGCTTGAAAGAAACTCTTTTCATCGCCTTGAATGCTTCAAGATGAATTGTGTCCCTAGGCCTGAAGGTTCCAGAGTAAGGGAGCTCTACTTGTGAGCCCATAATTGCTTCAGGTTTAGGTTCATTAACCCTGGGCTTCTTGTCTCCTACTGATGCATGTTTCTCAAGAAGAGGTATCTTCTCCCCCTTCCTTGATGAGATTGTACTTCCTTGCTGAGCCATTTATAAAACAAAAAGAATAAGCATGAAATTATGTATGACATAACACTATTGAGTACTATTGTCAACGGAAGTGTGGATCGGTCAAAGAAAGCAGTGTTGATTCAATTTTCGATCAAGATTAATAGTCGATGAAAATCAAGACAGGTAGGTTGACAACACTGTCAACCGTGATAATCGACAGAGCATATTACTATCGATAGGATTCAAGACAAGGTCGAAAGAGTCATGAAAAGAAATTGAAATGGTCAATGTAATGACAAGAATGGCCTTAGGTGTCGACTGGTATGAGGCTATACCTATCGACTTATTGAGAGAAGAAACATTGATAGGAGTTTGAAGGTCTGGCTATCGACAATGAGTGTGGTGATAGGAATCATCAATAAAAATGTTGATAGTCGAGCAGACAAAGAGGCAACACTTTGCTCTGATTAGGAGGCAGTAAGAAAATCTTACTATGGGTCAGGTGTTTATGGCTGAGGTTAAGGTCAGTGAAACTAAAATTGGGTATCTGGATAGTAGATCTAGATCCGAGAAAAAATGGTTGTCGATTTGCTGGATTGACTGACTTCTCAGACGATGGAAAGTCTTGTTGACTTGTAAAGTCGATAGTTAAACAACTTGATCTCATCAATAACGTCAACCTCGAGATTGATAGATGAATCTTCAAAGACTATCAACCAAAACTTATTGAAGGGTCAACAACTATTCAAAGAAAGAGGAAATTCATCTATTAGTCGACGCTAAAGGACACTGACAAGGTATTCAGAAACTTTTTAAGTAAAATTCAAAAAGTCTGATCAGAAGTTAGGTCGACAGATCATGGTAAAATGACTATCTTTTGATCATCATTTAGAAAGAAAACAATTTTCTACCTTGATTTAGATGTGACAAACTTATAAAGTTTTTATGAAAAATCAAATTGGCAAAATTAAAACAAATCTAAAAGACAGGAATGATAAATGCTTGGGTTTCCTCCTAAGTAGCACATTATTTATAGTCATGTAATTTGACTCTTGGACATCTTTATTTGACTTCCGACATGTCTCACAACTCTAAGTACGTTTTTCTGGTGATAGATTCATCTTCATAGTACCTCTTTAGTCGGTGACCATTAATGGGAAAAGTGGTTGATTTCTCACTATGAATGTCCATCATTCCATAGGGATAAATGGTAATCATTGTGAATGGTCCAGACAAATGAGACTGAAGTTAACCTGGAAAGATACGAAGTGTAGAATTGTACAACAGAACCTTGTCTCCTTTTGAAATGTCCTTTTGCTTGATTTGAGAGTGGTGCCAAATCTTGGTGTGTTCTTTGTATATTTTGGTTTTCTCATAAGCATGTAGACAAAGTTCTTTCAACTCCTGTAATTGCAAAAATTGCTTCTCCTTGGCAAGTCTAGCATCCATTTTTAGGGCTCTGATTGCCCAATAAGCTTTGTGCTCCAGCTCTAACGGGAGATGACAAGATTTACCATAGATCAAGCAATAAGGGGTAGTTCCTCTGGGTGTCTTGTAAGAAGTTTGATATGCCCAAAGAGCATCATTGAGTTTAGATAACTAGTCTTTTATTGACTCTCCCATAGTTTTATCAAGAATTTGATTGATCTGTCTGTTGGAGTCCTCCACTTGGCCTATAGTCTGAGGATGATAAGGAGTAGATATCTTATTTTTTCTCCAAGTCACTTCAAAAGAGCCTCAAACTATTTCTCAATGAAGTGTGAACCTCCATCACTGATTAATGTTCTGGGAACTCCAAACCTTGGAAATATTATCTTTGTAAAAAGATGTATGACTTTCTTGGAGTCGCAAGTTGAGGACGACATGGCTTCTACCCATTTGGAAACATAGTCTACAACCACGAGGATGTACTTGTTTCTAAAAGATGGTGGGAAAGGTCCCATGAAGTCTATCCCCCAAACATCAAAGATTTCAACTTCAATCCATTCAGACATTGGCATCTCATTCCTTTTGCTAATGTTCCCAGTGTGTTGACATGCATCACATTGTTTGGTAAAGGCATGTGCATCTTTAAATATAGTTGGCCAAGAAAAGCTAGAATTCAGAATTTTTAATGTTGTCTTCTCGGCACCTAGATGTCCTCCATAGGGGGTGCATGACATTTCTCTAATATTGAATGATCCTCCTCGTGATCCACACAAGGGCAATACACATTATTTGCATATTTTTTTTGGAAAGGAGGGGATCATCCCAAAAATAGTTCTTGATGTTAGAAAAGAATTTCTTATTTTGATTGTATGTCATCTCAGGAGGCAACTTTTGACATGTCAGATAATTGCAAAAATCAACATACCATGGAGTTACTTGGTTAAGAGAATGAATAAGGAATAATGATTCATCTTTATAGGACTCATTGATCGGAAGTGGATTGCTTTCTTCAACCCTTATTCGATAGAGGTCATCATCCACGACATTGTCTGACCCCTTCTTGTCGATGATTTCATGTTCAAATTCTTGCTGTAGGAGTGCCCATTGAAGGAGGTGTGGTTTAGTATTCATGTGATGATTTTGAGTCGCATTTATAGACCTATTTCATATGTGTTTTGTGCTCTAATTACTCATTTTTATGGATAATATTGCATAATTCACTTAATTTGGTCTTTGCCATCATATTATATCAAATCCCCTTTGTTTTACTATTTTGAGCATTATTTATCATAATATTATTATATGTGTGGATTTACTTGGTCTTGTTGTGAAATTTCAGGAAAAACAAGTATATGCTTCCGTCGATACCATCGACAGAAGTCGATACCATCGGCCAAGCCACAGATTGCCAGACGAGAGGAGCAGAACAGAGTCGATACCATCGACACCCAAGTCGATGGTATCGAGATTCCTTCAGATTGCTGGCAAGGAAACTGTCGATACCATCGACCCAAGTCGATGCCATCGACACAAGGAGAGCTACAGCGTCGCTAGAAGACAAAACCGATGCTACAGAAGTCGATACCATCGACGCCCAAGTCGATGGCATCGAGATCACCACAGGCACTCAGAATAAAAGAAAGGAAAGCTACCACTAATCCGCTGGGTCGATACCATCGACCCGCGTCGATGGTATCGACGCCGGCAGATATGCGTTGGATCTGTTTTGATCTCGATCGGACGGCTGTTGTTATTTGACGACCTAATTAGGGACTTATACCTAATGACGGCCGCCCACACGAAAGAGGGATCTCTTTTTTGGATTGCACGAGTGCCGAGGAGGAGAAAAAGGAGAACGGAGGCCGAGAAGCTCATCCCAGGTGATTCGGACGCTGCCGAAGACGATTTCCACCACCGACAGGCGGGGAAGCTCGTGTTTTACGCCAAGGATCCACCGGTTCTTCTCCGTTCAGGGGTTTTCCCATTTATTTCCCATTTTTCTTATGAATTCCCCAATTTCTACCATGTATTCGTGTGAGATGAACATGAGAGGCTAAAACCCTCAATCTTTAGGACCGGGAGTAGCCCGGGAATGCATTGTATGACATTTTTATATCAATAATTCATATTTTTCTCTTAAATCCGTGGTATAGATTCGTTTTCTCCATTTCTATTGTTATGCTTGATCACCATAATAATAATTTAACACCCTTAATCACTTCGACAGAAGGATTAACGGTTGAAAAGAGACGAATTCTACATTAATCAATAAAACCCTTGACAAAGGAGTTGTAAAATTAATGGTGGAAACTGAGAGACCGTTTTTAATGCGCTTAGTTTAGGGGAATGATTACTACGACGGTGGAATCAACCTAAACCTAAGTAGTGAATTACACCACGACAGTGGGTAATTCTCATTTCAGGCCACTACCCGGATAGAGAGAGAAGTGTATGGAATTATATGAAACCTAATACAATGTTGACCCGCGGTGAAACCGCCATCCTAAAGATATCCTTTTGAATTGATTAAATTAACCTTTAATCGATTGTTTTCTTTGTTTGATTTTTATTTTCTTTTTAATTTGAACAACAAAACCCTACTTTGTTAATCGGTCTAGCTGATTGCGATTAGTTAGTAAAAGTCCCCAATAATTCACGTATCCGTGAGTTCGACTCGGGCCTCACAAGGCCTATATTACTCGACGCGTATACTTGCGTTTAAGCGCGTAGTAAAATACACGTCAAGTTTTTGGCGCCGTTGCCAGGGAATACGGCGAATTATTGGCACTTTGAGTGCTAAGAGCGGCCACTCTAGGCCATATTTTTTTTTTAATTTTTTTTTAAAACAATTTCAAAAATTCCTTTATTTCTATATAATTGTGTTGACTCGTTCAAAGCATTGTACTGAACCCCTATTTCCATATTTCAGGTACTTTGCATGGTGCACACACGTAGTCGAGACTACGTGAATCGCACACCTGAGGTTCCATCTGCGGGACCAGAGGACGAGGACTACTACGAGGAGGAACACCAAAGTGATATAAATTTTGAATCTGAAAAAGAACAAGAAGAAGCAATGGCTGAAGCACAGACAATATGGGAGAAGATCAAGGCGTCTTCTTCCTTGGCATCAAAGGGGCCTATAAAGAAACAAGGGCTAAACATTCCAACCTACAAGATCGATCCAGCATTGATTAACCTGGTAAAATCAAACGCATTTCACGGATTGAAAAATGAAGATCCAGTGGCCCACATCAGCCAGTTCGTGGAGAACTGTGATATGGTGAAGATAGATCGATTTCCACAGGATGTGCTCTACCTCAAGTTATTCCCGAGTTCCTTGGCTGGAGTGGCAAGAGAGTGGCTTCATAACCTCGACGACGAGTTTGTTGAATCATGGGATCACATGGTGGAGGTTTTCTTCGAGAGGTTCTTCCCTCCTGAGAAGACCAATGATATGATCAGGAAGATTCACAATTTCACCCAACAGGCGGGTGAAACTTATTCTGAGACTTGGGAGCGATTCCAGGTCATGTTGAGGAGATGTCCACATCATGGATTGGACAAGGAAACCCAAGTGAAGATCTTCTACTTTGCTCTCTCCGAGCATGATAGAAGCAACCTGGACTCGGCTGGTTCCAGATTTTTCTTAAATAACACCGATACAAGATGCTGGGAAATACTGAAGAATATGGCACGGAAGCAATCTTGGGGAGAAAGAGAACGAGGCCCAGTTGAGCAAGCAAGAGTTTCCAGTGAGTCAAAGGCAATGAGAGAGCTGAACGAGAAGATGGACCTTCTCGCAAAGAAGTTGCTGCAGAAGGAAGACAATGAGTCCGAGGATGAGGCTCATGTCAAGTATATGAGGCAACAGAAAGGGTACAGGAATAACGATTATTCATGGCGGAAGGATAAGAAATTTTCATGGAAGGATCCAAACAATTTTCTGCAAGATCCGGACACCAAGCCTGCACCGGTCACGGAGGACAAGAGCACGGAGTTGCTCAATCAAGTCATCAAGCAAAATCAAGAGTTGATGAACACTTTTAGGCAACAAATCAAGCAACAGGGTGAATTTATGAACCAGTTTGGGCAGACTTTGCAGAGCCACGGGGCTCAAATGAGAACTATAGAGACTTCCATGCCGCAGATGGCAGCCGAGATTGCAAGCTTGAAGAAGCCGGCACATCCGAGTTTTCCGGGGAACACCAATGTTCCCGGGGGAAACCAACAGGCCAAGGCCATCTTATTGAGGAGCGGTAAGAAAGTGTTAAATCCAAGGGTGGATGACACAAGCACACCGCAGGACACAGTTGAAGAAGCAACAGTCAAAGAGCAGCCCACACCTGTCATAGAGCAAACTGAGGACATAGCTGAAGATGGTAAGGAAGAACAAGCCACTGAGGAGGAACCACAGAAATTAACTCCCTATGTGCCACCTCACCAAAGGGCACATACCGTTCCGGTCCCATATCCCAATAGTGCAAAGGCAAGAAAGGTGGATGCACAGTTTAAGAAATTTCTGGACAGCTTTGGGAAGTTATCAGTGAATATTCCTTTGCTAGAGGCGATTGAACAAATCCCGTCTTATGGGAAGTTTCTCAAAGATGTAATCACCAAGAAGAGGAAGATACCCGACACTGAGGTCGTGGTATTGAAGGAGCAAGTGAGTGCTTTTATTATGGGCACTTTTCCGCCAAAGAGACAGGATCCCGGTTGTTTCAATATTTCTTGCTTTATCGGGAAGTTCAAATATGGCGAGGCACTTTGTGATTCCGGGGCAAGCATAAATCTGATGCCCCTTTCTACATTCAAGAAACTTGGATTGAAAGAGTCAAGGCCAAGCAACATGACCATCCAATTGGCCGATAATTCTGTGGTGAAACCGTATGGAATCTGTGAGGATGTTTTGGTAAAGGTAGACCGCTTTGTTTTTCCGGCTGATTTCGTCGTTATGGAAATGCAAGACGAGCACGGCAATGAGTTACTACTTGGTCGCCCATTCCAAGCTACAGCTGATATGATCTTGGAGATGGGGAGAGGTCGCTTAACCTTGGGCATTGCGGATGATCGCTTTGAGATGGTCATGCCCAATAGCAATGCATCCACTAAAGCAAAAGCACAGTGCAACATGGTGAAGCATGTGGAACACAATATCTCACTTTGTCTTGGGAAGCCATTTTTGGATATGGCTCATGTGATGAGCATGATAGATAATGGGACCCTAGCAGTGGACCTTATGGAGCAAACTAAAGTTGTCTCTTTATGCAAGGCTGTTGGGTTTCCAAATGATGAAAATGAGGACATTCCACCTTCGTGGGAGGATGATGTGATTATTACTTCCGTCTTTGATGCATATCCGGAACTGCCTTTGGAGGCGTGTTTGCTAAATGTCACTTATGATTGGATGCGGAGTACTTCACTCAAGGAGTGCGCCAAGATGCTTCAAATGCTTCCATGTTTCTACACGAGGCACTATGAAGATTTGGGTACACTTCCCCCACCGCTACAATCATCTCTTATTTGCCCACCTGATCTGGAGTTGAAGCCATTGCCCCCGCATCTGAAGTACGTCTTTCTAGATGAGGAGGACAAGTTACCAGTGATTGTTTCTGCATACTTGAGTGTGGATGAGGAGGAGCAACTACTAATAGTGCTCAAGAACCACCGTGGAGCTTTTGGGTGGTCTGTGGCGGACATCAAGGGGATCTCCCCTACACTTTGCCAACACAAGATTTGGCTCGAGGAGGGAGCCAAGCCAGTCATACAGCCTCAAAGACGTCTAAATCCAAGCATGATGGAGGTTGTCAAGAAGGAAGTCATAAAGCTTCTTGCTGTAGGGATCATTTATGCCATATCCGATTCGACGTGGGTGAGTCCCACACAGGTAGTCCCTAAAAAGGGGGGAATCACTGTCACTACAAATCTTTTGAATGAACCTGTCACCACCCGATTGGTAACCGGGTGGCGTGTTTTCATTGACTACCGCCGATTGAATGCCGCAACTCTTAAAGATCATTTTCCATTGCCATTTATCGATCAGATTTTGGAACGTCTATCTGGTCAGTCGCATTTTTGTTTTCTAGATGGCTATTCGGGGTACAACCAGATTTCTATTGATCCTTTGGATCAAGAGAAGTCTACGTTTACATGTCCCTATGGGACGTTTGCTTACCGCCGTATGCCGTTTGGTTTATGCAATGCGTCGGCGACTTTTCAACGCTGCATGCTCGCCATATTCTCTGACATGGTGGAGCGGTGTCTTGAAGTTTTCATGGATGACTTCTCGGTGTATGGAGCCTCTTTTGATGAATGCCTTTATAACTTAGATAAGGTATTGCAGCGGTGCGAGGACACACACTTGGTCCTCAATTGGGAGAAATGTCACATGATGGTGACGGAAGGAATTGTGCTTGGACACAAGGTGTCTAGCAAGGGTCTTGAGGTAGACCCCGTAAAAATTGAGGTGATTTCTAAGCTACCCCCACCAAATTCTGTAAAAGGGGTGAGAAGCTTTTTAGGACACGCCGGGTTTTATCGGCGATTTATCAAGGATTTTTCAAAAATCGCAAAGCCATTATCGGAATTGTTGGAAAAAGACGCAGTTTTTGATTTCAATGAGAAATGTCTTCACGCATTCGAGGTTTTGAAGGAAAAGTTGATTTCAGCTCCGGTTGTTCAAATGCCAGATTGGACAAAGCCATTCGAGTTGATGTGTGATGCGTCCGATTATGCTGTGGGAGCTGTTTTGGGGCAAAGGGTAGATAACAAGCCTGCTGTGATTTTCTACGCCTAAAAAACGCTTAATGATGCTCAATTGAACTACACAACCACGGAAAAGGAGTTACTGGCCGTCGTGTTCGCCTTTGAAAAATTTCGGCAGTACTTAGTGGGTTCTAAGGTGGTTGTGTGGACTGATCACGCTGCAATAAAGTATTTGATGGAGAAGAAGGATGCGAAGCCTAGACTAATTAGGTGGATTTTTCTCCTACAAGAATTCGATATTGAAATCAAGGACAAGTCGAGAATTGAAAATGTGGTGGCTGACCACTTGTCTAGGTTAGAGAGGGTTGATGAGCAAGGTTTGCACATACCCATTACCGAGACCTTTCCCGATGAACAACTTTTAAAAATTGATTCTAAAGAACCATGGTTTGCGGAAATTGTGAATTATTTGGCTTGCGGGATCATCCCGGAGGATTGGTCCTACCAAGAGAAAAAGAAATTCTTTCATTCATTGAGATATTATTTTTGGGATGACCCGATTCTCTTGAAGCAGTGCAGGGATGGTATTCTTTGCAGGTGCGTGCCGGAGGTGGAGTACGAGAGTGTTCTCCACCACTGTCATGCGTCGCCTATAGGAGGACACCATGCTAGCTCACGGACAGCAGCCAAGGTGTTGGAGAGCGGCCTTTATTGGCCCACTTTGTTCCGGGATGCCTATGATTTTGTTAGGAAATGTGACCCGTGCCAGCGCACATGTAACATCTCAAGGAGACAAGAAATGCCCCTGAATATATTTTAGGAAGTTGAGGTATTTGATTTATGGGGCATTGACTTCATGGGACCCTTTGTGTCCTCAAATTCAAATCTTTATATCTTACTTGCTGTAGATTATGTGTCGAAGTGGTTGGAGGCAATCCCCACAAGGACTAATGATTCGAATGTAGTGTGCAGGTTTGTCAAAGAGAACATTTTCTGCAGGTTCGGGATTCCCCGAATGATCATAAGTGACGGAGGCACACATTTTTGAAATCAGAAATTTGCGACACTTTTAAAGAAATATGGGGTCAAGCACAACATCGGCACCCCATATCATCCACAGACGCAAGGACAAGTGGAGGTATCAAATAGAGAAATCAAGAAGATTTCAGAAAGGACCGTAGCATCCACAAGGAAGAATTGGAGTGCATTGCTACCGGACGCGCTTTGGGCTTATCG
Source organism: Alisma plantago-aquatica (assembly GCA_963693085.1). Taxonomy (NCBI): domain Eukaryota; kingdom Viridiplantae; phylum Streptophyta; class Magnoliopsida; order Alismatales; family Alismataceae; genus Alisma; species Alisma plantago-aquatica. The sequence continues at coordinate 330,253,842 of OY856411.1, forward strand.
AACGGCGTACAAAACACCTATAGGCACCACGCCTTTTAGGCTGGCGTATGGCCGGGCTTGCCACCTTCCGGTGGAATTGGAGCACAAGGCCCATTGGGCGCTAAGAAGGCTGAACTTGCGCTATGATGAGGCCGGGAAAAAAAGGATGTTTGAATTGAATGAATTGGATGAGCTACGCATGACGGCATATGAGAATGCCCGCATCTACAAAGAGCGCACAAAGCTGATCCACGATCGCCATATTGAGATGCGCACGTTCAAGAAGGGAGACAACATTCTATTGTTCAACTCCCGTCTCAAACTGCATCCCGGGAAGCTGAAATCCCGGTGGAGTGGACCCTTCATTGTGGAGGAGGTGAAACCGCACGGAGCGATTCTCGTGCGTGATGGAGATGCCACGTTCTTGGTGAACGGGCAACGCTTGAAGTTGTATTTTGGTGAGAACTACAAGAGGAAAGTGAATGAGGTTAAACTCATTTCACTTGTGCATGAATGAGATGAAGGGAAGACGTCTAGCCTAAGACGCTAAAGAAGGGCGCTTGTTGGGAGGCAACCCAACCATAGGTACATTAGGATAGTTTAATTTTAGTCATAGATTGCTTTTATTTCGTTTAAATTTTAGTTTAAAAATGATACCTTGATCCGTTTGTTGAATGTGCAGGCACAGGCAGGGTCGATACCATCGACACACTCGTCGATGGTATCGACATGGGTTCAGGTTGACACCAGCAAAAATCGCACTGCGTCGATACTATCGACACCCCCGTCGATGGTATCGACATGGTCAGAGACAGGTCGCAATAAAAGTGTCGATGGTATCGACACCCCAGTCGATACCATCGAGATCTCTGGAGATATTCAGACGAATTTTGCTCAGTCAACTCGATACCATCGACGGCCTCGTCGATGGTATCGACATCATCACAGGGTGAATGCAACACAACGACGGTGTCGCAATAAAAGCAAGTCGATACCATCGACATCCGTCGATGGTATCGACGGACATGTCACCGATCCGCACACAGACATCGACGACGATCACAACAACCACGTCAGCGATCCGGGTGCTGCGTCGATACCATCGACTTCTGTCGATGGTATCGACCCGTCAGCAATCCGGGTTTCTCGATCCAGCAAACGTCAGCCGTCGATACTCATGAGGGAGGCGGATACCCGCGAGATGTGTCGATACCATCGACCCGCGTCGATGGTATCGACGGGTCAACAGGGGCGCCGATCAAGCCTATTTAAGGGGACTTGCAACGTCATTTGACGTCACACCTTCAGAGCAAGTATCCTCCTTTGCGCCGAGCACTCCCCCGAGCCCTCCAAGACTGAAGAGAAGCGTCATCGAGCGGAGATCTTCATCGAGCGGATAATTTCTTCTCCATCTTCACCGAGCTCTTTTCTTCTAATCCCATCTTCTCGCAACCATGGTGCACGCCGCCAGAGCGTCGTCCTCAAGCGCACACCCTATGGAGATCGAGGAGTTCATTCCTCCCCCAACCGCTTCCATCCCTCGTCCACGCCTAATTCATGCCAACATGGAGGTGAGGAAGGTCTACGAGGAGATAATGAAGCGAAAGTTTGAGCCCACCCGGTATGTGGACCGGGGCATGATCCAGGAGTTGGGATTCGAGGCCAACTTGGCCTATGTGCTTCATGGACAAGCACGCCTCACCAGCAGAAGCCTACGCCCTGACGAGCTGCAGTACCATGCGGATGGGCAGCCATTTTTCGGCGAATGGCCCACCTACAAGGAACTGGTGGCGGAGTTCATGGAGTCTCTCGACGTCTGCGTCGTACCAAATGACGTGGTAGCATTGGACCGGGAATGGATCAAGGGAAGGGTGTCCTTCCGACTCTTCAACAACAACTACAATCTCACACTGGTCCAGTTCAATCAAATCTTCAACTGGATCCACTCTCCACATGATCACCGAAGGCCGGACGCCCACACCGACTATGCAAAGATCTTCTCCGAGCTAGTTACAGTGCCGGCGGGGAAGACTGTGAGCTACCACAATGCAGCGGTAGCAGATTTTGAGCACCCGTTCGTCCGGGTCTTGCATAGGATGTTGAGCTTGACATTCTTCACTCGAAGTGATCTTGCTTTGAGCAAGTTTCAGGAGAGTGACTTGTTCTTCCTTTACGCACTCCTGAAGCGTCAACCATGCAACTGGGGGGCGTTCTGGCTACAGCGCGTCCTGGCGGTGAAGAGGAGCACAAGGAAGGCTCCAATCCATTTTGGTGGTCTTGTCACCAAGTTGGCGCTTTACTTGGGGCTGAACTTTCAGTCCATGACTCCGATCTCTACGAGGAGCAAGGTGAACGTGCAACACTTGCACCGTTCAAACCTCATTCTTCTCCGGGACGGGTTGGCGTACGATCATTGCCACGTCAACCAAGCTTATCAGGAGAGCTCCCTACCGGACGACGTCTTCAACATAGAGGGCAAGCAGCACTTCCGGTGGCCAATCATAGCCATCGAGTCCTCCGAGGAAGAAGGCGGAGGTGACGAGCAAGAAGGCGAGGCTGCAGAGGAAGAGGAGGCTTTCACACCTCTTCGAGCACGTGTGGCACCACGGAAGCGTCCTAGGATGCATCCGGGTGCATCTTCATCATCTCAGCCCCCGCCGCCATCACCACAGCACGAGCGGCCAACCGAGGATCCCTATTCCATGCAGGGGATGTACACCATGCTGTAGGACATCCAGTAGACTCAGCAGCAGCACATGGCTATGTATACTGGCATCCACGAGACTACGAGCCGGGTACTTGATAATCAACGGGCTATGTTTGAGAACGAGCGGCTCATCCTCGCCAACCAAGAGCAAATGCACAACCGGTTGCAGCGGATAGAGACGCAACAGGAGCCTTTCTTCGACCATTACTGGAGTCAAGACTACTTTGGAGGCTATCCACAGCCTCCGCCGAGGACCCAATATGATCCAAGCTTCCAGGGGGAGTACCCGTCTTGGGATCCTACGGCACCACAATACCCACCACCGCCTCCGCAGGATTGATCAGGGTATCACTGTTCCACCCTTAAGTTGGTTTTTGACTATGAGGCCATAGTCGAATTCAAGCTTAGGGGGGTGGCTGGAACAACTCTATCTTTTATCTTTTCTTTAGTTGTTTTTAGTTTTTGCTTTGTTATTTGTTCTTGCAATTTTAGTTTGTTTAGGATCCACATCTATCTAGTGTAATCGTGGATGTCTTAAAAATTGTCATCTCGCTGTTTTCATGGGAAATTTAAGGGAATTTAAAAATTTCTGTGTCTTTTGGATAGCTTAACTTGGTTGTCCTTTGGGAACTTGTCCTATGAAAATGATTGATTATGTCAACTTTGAAGCAATATGTCACACCCACACCCCCATTGACTCATGAAAAGTGGATAGTAACAGTTGTTTGAGCCTAACCTAATCAAATGGTAATGAGACCTTAATTGGATATAAGAGAAAGAACCCTTTGAACTACTACACATGTCAGTAAGGAGGGACACATGATATTTTTCTAAGGTTCAGTAACTTAATCTTGTGATCATTCCACTTCATATTTTTCCATAATCTACCAAAGAATTGGAAGTAAAGTACAATTTTAATTCCTTCTTGTGTGCATAGCATGTAGATAGGATTTGCATTGTTATTTTCATACTTTTGCATAAAACGAAAAAAAAATGCATAGTGATTCATGCACATTACCTTTAGGTGCATGTCATTTAGTTGCACTCATAACTTTCATGATTTTCATGCATAAGTACACCATGTACCTCAGTTTTTCCTAAAAAGTGATCTAAACTTTTTCATACCCTCGAAATAGTACAAAGATTTCCAATCATGAAGGAAATGGCCTTATACATGTATCTCTAAGCAATTATGGATATGTGGGCTAAAAGAAAGAAAAAAAATTCTGGAAATCTGAAAAACAATTTGAAAAAAAAGAGAGAATTTAGAAGAAAATGGAATAAGAGGGAGAAAGGAACATGACATCACTCGCATTATAGGAAAATTGAGTACATGATGTGGCTTAAGTAGATTTCCATCTCATTTTGAGGTGGAAGGGTAGTGCATGCATCATTTCACCCAATTTTAGGCATTAGGGCATTTCTAATGTGCATTTGCATCATTTAGGACATTTTATTTTATGCATTTTGAAACTGTGTAATACTTCCAAATTCTTCCATGAACCACCCATTCCATCCACCCGTTGCTCGGATTGGTAGGCCACCGTGATTTTCTCCTCACTCATGTTTATCAGGAGAACTGCTTCCATGTAGATGGTAGTTAGGGCGAGCAACGTAGTGTAGGCGATCACAAGATGCACCAATGCTGAATCGACAAATTTTATTATGTTAACTGCCTTATGTGATAGTGTTCATCGGTTTGAAGGATAATTTCTTTTATTGATGATTATTGTCGCCTGTAGGGTAATTACTGTTCTGTGATTAGGAAAGGCCGGTTTGAGAACGTTCAGTGGGAGTCATGTGGAATGTGGCGTGATGTGTTGATTTTTAGTTGACATCTGCAATCCTATTCTAAGGATTAGTTGCTCAAGGGCAAGCAATGTTTAAGCTTAGGGGAGTTTGATGCGATGATTTTGAGTCGCATTTATAGACCTATTTCATATGTGTTTTGTGCTCTAATTACTCATTTTTATGGATAATATTGCATAATTCACTTAATTTGGTCTTTGCCATCATATTATATCAAATCCCCTTTGTTTTACTATTTTGAGCATTATTTATCATAATATTATTATATGTGTGGATTTACTTGGTCTTGTTGTGAAATTTCAGGAAAAACAAGTATTTGCTTCCGTCGATACCATCGACGGAAGTCGATACCATCGACCAAGCCACAGATTGCCAGACGAGAGGAGCAGAACATAGTCGATACCATCGACACCCAAGTCGATGGTATCGAGATTCCTTCAGATTGCTGGCAAGGAAACTGTCGATACCATCGACCCAAGTCGATGCCATCGACACAAGGAGAGCTACAGCGTCGCTAGAAGACAAAACCGACGCTACAGAAGTCGATACCATCGACGCCCAAGTCGATGGTATCGAGATCACCACAGGCGCTCAGAATAAAAGAAAGGAAAGCTGCCGCTAATCCGCTGGGTCGATACCATCGACCCGCATCGATGGTATCGACGCCGGCAGATATGCGTTGGATCTGTTTTGATCTCGATCGAACGGCTGTTGTTATTTGACGACCTAATTAGGGACTTATACCTAATGACGGCTGCCCACACGAAAGAGGGATCTCATTTTTGGATTGCACGAGTGCCGAGGAGGAGAAAAAGGAGAACGTAGGCCGAGAAGCTCATCCCGGGTGATTCGGACGCTGCCGAAGATGATTTCCACCACCGACAGGCGGGGAAGCTCGTGTTTTACGCCAAGGATCCACCGGTTCTTCTCCGTTCAGGGGTTTTCCCATTTATTTCCCGTTTTTCTTATGAATTCCCCAATTTCTACCATGTATTCGTGTGAGATGAACATGAGAGGCTAAAACCCTCAATCTTTAGGACCGGGAGTAGCCCGGGAATGCATTGTATGACATTTTTATATCAATAATTCATATTTTTCTCTTAAATCCGTGGTATAGATTCGTTTTCTCCATTTCTATTGTTATGCTTGATCACCATAATAATAATTTAACACCCTTAATCACTTCGACAGAAGGATTAACGGTTGAAAAGAGACGAATTCTACATTAATCAATAAAACCCTAGACAAAGGAGTTATAAAATTAATGGTGGAAACTGAGAGACCATTTTTAATGCGCTTAGTTTAGGGGAATGATTACTACGATGGTGGAATCAACCTAAACCTAAGTAGTGAATTACACCACGACAGTGGGTAATTCTCATTTCAGGCCACTACCCGGATAGAGAGAGAAGTGTGAGGAGTTATATGAAACCTAATACAATGTTGACCCGCGGTGAAACCGCCATCCTAAAGATATCCTTTTGAATTGATTAAATTAACCTTTAATCGATTGTTTTCTTTGTTTGATTTTTATTTTCTTTTTAATTTGAACAACAAAACCCTACTTTGTTAATCGGTCTAGCTGATTGTGATTAGTTAGTAAAAGTCCCCAATAATTCACGTATCCCTGAGTTTGACTCGGGCCTCACAAGGCCTATATTACTCGACGCGTATACTTGCGTTTAAGCGCGTAGTAAAATACACGTCAAGTATCTTTCATTTTCATGAGATACTTGATTGCTCCATGATCTATATAAATTATCGCATTCCCTCCTAATAGACAAGACATAAATTTGTGAAATGTTTAGACAATAGCCAACATCTATTTCTTGGTAGTTGTGTATTCACTTGAGCTTCATCAAGAGTTTTACTTGCATAATATATGACATGATGTTGACTGCCCCAACAACATAGTCACTAGTGTCACACATTAATTCAAATGGGAGATCCCAGTTTGGAGACTACATGATAGGTGTGGTAGTGAGGGCATCCTTCAAAGTATGAAAAGGTTTCAAGCAATCTTCATCAAAGATAAATAGAGTATCCTTCATGAATAGTTTGGACAAGGGTTTTGCAATTTTCAAAAAGTCCTTAATGTATAGCCAGTAGTATCCTATGTGTCCCAAGAAACTACAAACTAAAGAAACTATTGAAGGTGGTGGTAGCTAAGAAATGGCTTTAATCTTGCTCTTATCGACTTCTATTCTTGCTTCAAAAACTTTGTCTCAGGACTATTCCTTCTTCTACCATAAATGGCACTTTTCCCAGTTGAGAACTAGCTGCTTCTCTTCACACCTTAGAAGAACAAGAGATAGGTTTTTTAGGAAATCTTCAAAGGACGATCCATAGATTGAGAAATTGTCCATAAATACCTCCATAATTTCTTCTATTAGGTTGGAGAAAACAGCTTACATGAACATTCAAAAGGTGTCTGGTGTGTTATATAGACCGAAGGGCATGCAATGAAAGCATACGTCTCATACAAACAAGTGAATCTGGTCTTCTCCTGGTCATCTGGATGAATAGCCACTTTGTAAAATCATGAGTATCCATCCAAGTAGAAGAAGTTTGGATGGTGTTCCAATCTCTCTAAAACTTGATCAATAAATGGTAGAGGGAAGTGGTTTTTGTGTGTATATGCATTCAGTAACCTATACTCAATGCACATATGCCAATTGGTTAATGTGCAAGTTGCTAATTGCTTGCCATCAGAATCCTTGACCACTATCATCCCTCCTTTCTTGGGTACCACATGCACTAGACTAACCCATTTGTTGTCACTGATGGCATAGATGATACTTGCATCTATAAGTTTGATGATTTCCTTGCATACTACCTCTCTCATTTTGTCATTCGACTTCCCATGACCCTGCACTCGTGGCTTTGCATCTTCTTCTAGGTTAATTCTATGCATGCAAACTGTTGGAATGAGACCCTTGATATCATTTATACAGTACCCAAGGGCTTTCTTCCTGCTTCTTAGTTCAGAGAGGAGTTGTTATTTTTGGTTAGGAGATAGTTGTGCATTGACTATAACTGGATTTTTTTCTCATCATTAAGAAATTCATACACTAAACATTTAGGGAGATGTTTAAGTTATGTTAGTGGTTTTGGGGCAGAGTCATCTTTTAGTTCACACTGAATAGAAACATATTTTGTTGTTTCAGTAGGCCCTTGAAATTCTTCTTCCTCTATGGCTGCCAAGTATGCCAAGATCTCTTCAACTTTGGGATCTTCAAACCCTAAAGTAGGATTGATTAGATCTCGCATCAAGGGATCAACTATAGCATTGTGTTCTTGAATTTCTACAAATAGCAGGTTGGAAGAGTAGGCAAAGTAGCTTGTTTCTACTGCTGAAGGGCCTCTCATATGATCGAGTATGTGGAAGTTGATAGATTTGTTCCTGAGTCTTATAGTGATTAACCCATCTGCAACATCAATCAGTTCTAGTGTTGTGAAAAGGAAGGGTCGTCTGAAGATCATTTGACATGTGGGGTCTTCCACTATGTCAATAATAACAATGTCACAAGGAATGAAGAAATTTCCTATACTAATTAATAAATCCTCCACCACTCCAACTGGTTTGGTATAAGAATTATCTACCAATTGAATTCACGTATTGCATTTAATAATGTCAGTGAGGCCCAACTTGACAGCTAAACTATAGGGCATGAGACTCATGCTAGCCCCTAGATATACAAGACCCTATCTTGTTGATGTATCCCCAATGAAGAATGAGATAGTGAAGGCATCGTAGTCTTTTTGTTTCACCGACATATTGGATTGAAAAAAAGCAGACGTCATCTTTGTAAGACATCCCATCAAAACTTCACCCCTCATTCTCTTCTTTTTGATGAGATCCTTCAGGAACTTGGCTATGTAGGCATCTCATTTATGTCGTCAAGAAGGGGAATGTCCAGATGAATTTTCTTAATGGTGTTAAGGAACTTTGTGTATCGCTTCTCTAGTTGTACCTTGATGAAGCGATGAGGAAAAGGAGCTCCAGAAGGGCCTTCATTTGTTTTAAATGTTAGGATGGGACTGGTAGTCCCCCATGACTTTTTAGACACTGGAACTTCTTCTTTATTGGTGTTGACTTCTTCAACAATCGGTTCTGCAGGTTGCAACTTAGACGAGGTATTCCCAAAATGAAATGTGTCCATCCTTGTTTTTTCTTTCTTTAGATTCTATTCAATGTTGGATGGGAACAGTCTGGTTGGTCATCCAATTGAAGTGGCTATAGAATCTAATTGATGATCAATCATCCGATTGTGGGATTGCAGATCTCTTATCTAAGTGTTCACATTACACATTTGTGTCTGCATGTTTGGTAGGATGCTATTATTTCTCACCACACATTCTCCTAAAGACTTTAAATTAGATATAGATTTCTGGTGTTGTTGAAACAAACTTCCACTTTGTCCATTGAAGTTTCCTTGAGGCTGAGGTTTATTTTGATGAAATCCAGGTGGAGTTCCTCTTCCCACAACTTTCCCTTGTCCCCTGCCCAAGGCTTGGGGTCATTGATTCAATTGATATGAATTTTTAGCTGTTGATGTATTCCCATAGGAGAAACCAGGATGATCAGGACGTTTGTAATTGATATATGACACATTTTCTGCCTGTATGTCTTTTACTTCATGAGTGTAGATACAATGGTCTACAATGTGACCACGTTCTCTATAAGTGACAAACTTTATGGTTGCTTCAATAAAGTGCTTTGAATTAGCCTCCTACAGAATTTGGATGTTGGATGCCATTTTTTCTAATTTGTTGTTGAGGTTCTCCAGTAACCTTGAGTCGAGATAACTACTACTAGCGGCTGGCACAGTTGAAGTAGAATTTCTTTCATATTATTTTCTAGCTTGGAGTTGGTCCATGTTGTAGATGATCACCTTCGTAGACTCTGCATCATGCTTCATAAAGTCACTACCAGCTGCAGCGCTTAGAGATGACCTTTCCACCGATGTAAGACATTAATAGAAGGTGGTGACAATAAATCCTTCATTGTACCCATGGTGTGGATAGTATCTCAAATATTCTTTATACCTCTCTCATGCATCTTATAGACTTTATAAGGGTTTCTACTTAGAGTCGGTAATCCTGTGCTTACATCTGACAATCTTCTCCACGGGATAGAATTTGTTCACAAAAGCTTTAGATAGTTGTTGCCAAGACGTAACCCCCTTTTGAGAAAGGTACCATTCTAGGGATTTGTCCTTGAGATAGAAGTGAAAACCCTTCATATAAATAACTTCCTGAGGAACCCTATTCATCTTCAAGGTGTCACATAAATTATTGAAGGTGCCAATATGATGGTAAGGGATTTCCTCCATAGGATTTCTACCAAAAATTTGGTTCTGAATCATGCTGATGAATCTAGGCTTCGATTTGAAATTAGCTATCGGTATGCAAGGGAAAATAATAGTGTCTCTATTATCATTTATGTGTCTTCTTACTAATGAGCGAAGAGAGGGCTTATTCTCAAGATCAGCAGGTGGCTCTCGTGATGCCATTGGTTCGATGAGGAAGATATCTACCTCTTGAAATTCAACAAGGAACTCCAGGGTGGACTAGAAATTATGTTTGACTATCTATAGGCAAAATATTGAACGGATTAGAGTCTAAGACTGGAAACACAAGCAATATTCTGGAAAATAGATAATTTTTAAAAGAATGCTAATAAATGTGTTTATAAAGTTTAGAAGCAATGACTCGTTCCAAGTAGACCACAACTTCTTGAAGATTATCTATCACCTTATTCCCAACAACGACGCCTTAATTTGATCATTCTTTCATGGGCCAAAAGTGTAAACACAATTGTCCAATCAAAGATATCGGACTTTAAATTTTTAACCAGACTAGAAGAGACGTCTACAACTCAATACAGATTCTTTGTAGTAGTACAAGGTTGAACACATGTACACGGAGAATAATAGAATAAAAGTGGGAGATCTTAGCTTAGTCTATCCCAACCAAAGAACAATTTGATGTTATTCTAGATAAGGAATGAGTTAACCTAATTAAATAATAAATCTAAGTTATGAAAGATCAAATAAGAAATAAAGATAAGTCAAGAAAAAAATTTAAAAGGGACTTGGATTGGGTTTCACCAATCAAGCCAACCAGAACTATGTAAAAACTTCAGTTGTAATTTATATATGTTGCCTACTTGTTTTGCAAATAGTCACAAGAAAATATATGTTCCTTCCTTTCTTGAGATCTGGACAAATTTTTGTCTAATGATGTTTTCTCTCTCGAGGTAAAACCAAAAAAGTGATGCAAAACTAAATGACTTTTGTTATAGCAACTCCTCACTCTCGTATATTGTTACCACCCTATATGCCAAATCTAGTTGAAATCATTCTCTCAAATAATATTCATATCAAACGTCGGAAGAGGGTAGCTAATCATCAATCGACACAATAAAACAAGTGTATAAAAACAAAAATTTAAAGAGCATATACCAAAAAATAGAAAGATAAACAATTACATGCTTGAGAGGGGTTGATGGCTACTCCCAACCCAAGTTATAGAGTTTAGCCACACATGGCTAAAGAAACAAACAGAGTACAACTAGAATAAGTCATGATGAAGAAAGGAAAGGAAGGGGATCCATACAAGGGTAGATCAAATGATCAATCTATCAACCTCTCAGTTGATCTCATGGAGGTTGATAGCAAGGCCGACAGCTTCTGCCTTTGTCTGATCTTGGCTTAAAGCTAGAAGGTCCTTTGGATTGGTGATGATGGTGGAATGGAGCCAGAAAGGAGCGAGGTCGATATCCAGATCGATAGATCTAGATAGGTTGATATGTCTCATCCTTCGGGTCTAGAACTTGGGGGAACTTGGTGGAAGCCTCTCAATCGTTTGACTCTAAGGATCCCAGATGGTTTGAAGTGATGCCCTGAGGGTCAATTTATAGTATTTTATCAGAGGCCTGTCGAGGTGGCTCATCCACATGGCATCGGTGCAAATATCGACAACTATGTCGATAGGAAATTCCTTCACATATGTTTGTCGATCGACAGAGATATCGATCTCTTCTTGGCATTGACAGAGTCTTTCTTTGCTGAGAGTTTGTCATTGTGATGATATCGACAAGGTTTTTGACTAGTGTTGTTGGGATGACTCCTTGACATGAGTCTTTTGGTCTTTAAGAGACATCGACAGTGATGTCGACATAGCCTATCGTTAGATAGATCGATGGGATGGAATGTTGATGTCTCCTCGATAGGTGTGAGATTTGTACTTTTCTTGACATTCATAACTCGATAGATGGCTGCCAAGGTTCTTCAATTTGACAAGATGGAGCTTGATGAGTCTATCAAGCTTGATCTAGTAGTCTTTTGTCAACACTTTGGGTGAAGGCTTATCATGTCGACTGATTGGTCGACTGTTTGAAATAAGGTCTTTTGAACAACTGCTCAGACTTCATCAATTACACTGAATTTGTATCCCATACCTTCAAATATCATCAAAACTTAATCATAAATTTATAATTGATCAAAAGATAGAAAAATGAATGAATTATATGTTGGGTTTTAGGGGAGGCAAAGAACGCAGCGGAAACAAATTTTTCTCCCCCAAACCCGGAACAAGGAAATGCGTCAACATCTATATAATAGGAAAGGATGGTTTGTGGAATCATACCTTGTCCCGAGGCTTGCTCGGCGACAATACCTTGTGCAATGCACAGTCTTCACCTCCGGTCTTGGACGGTGTCTGTGCAGCTCCTGGTCGCACCGGGACTCACAACTCCTCCTCTCACCGGGACTGTCGGGATTGACAGTTGTCCTCCTGAGCGGCAGAAACCTCCCGCCTCTGAAGTAGTCCACACGGACCACCTGGAACTCCACACTCCTTGTCCCACAAGGAAGTGGAAGGATTCACACCCTCCTGTTGACGTACTAGTCACCAACACACTCTCCTGCCTCCAGTTGCAACTGCAGTTGTCCTTCCCTTGCTGCACCTCCCTTTTGCGGGAAGCACTTTCTCGGGCTCTCTCTCAGTTACCAAAACCAGAGAGAACGACAACTTTGCAGAGCAACTAGTTGCACTGAGTTGTACTTTGAGAAGCCCCTAATACCCCTATATATAGGAGGGTCATGGGACAGGGTTCTCCATCCCGGTCAATGCGGGACTAAAAGTAGGAGTAGAAGGGTTCGAGATTTTCTACAAAAGCAACCAACTCGCAACCTGAACCGATCTGTTCACAAGTAAACCGGTCAGTTGGGGACCTGAACCGGTCAGTTGGAACACCAACCGATCGGTTGGGACCCATGAGCCGATCAGTTCACTTCTGAACCGGTCGGTTCGTGGTCCTGATCAGTTCCCGATTGACTTTCCTTCTTTTATTTCCAATTGGTATCGACTACCAATCCTTGTTCCAATCAAATTGGGTAAGTGAAACGCAAGGAAAATTCTCACCGACCTGACTTTCCCAAATTTCTCGGTTGCACCAGTTGAACCGATCGGTTCAATACTTGAACCGCTCGTTTCACTCTGATCATGAGCCGATCGACTCAACACTTGAGCTGACCGGTTCAGCAACCTCAGCCGACCGTTTCAACACTTGAACCGATCGGTTGGGAGTACAGGTTGTGTAGAATCAGTCAAATGCGATTTCAATCAATCTGATACTCCAATCAATATGTCCAACACCTTGAACAATATGATATTGAGCTATCAATTGATTGAGTGTTTAATTGAACTACTAAACTCCTTTAGTGATCAATCTAAACATTGCTTGTGGACAAAACTCCTCTTCCAGGTTAAATCCTATGTGTGTGACCCTGCAGGTCCATTTCACGTTGGCAGTGAAAGTCCATAACACTTATGACTTCACAAGCAAAGAGCGGTGCCTAGTCACACATCAGTGCTACCCAAGTGAAAGTAGAAGGCTGGAGAACAACCTTCAATCCTACAATCTGTGAATGGTGTTACAGCGAATGTATAATTCCTTTGTCACTGATATCCCAAATGAACTCGAGGCATGGAACAACCATCCTGTCAACGTTCATTCACTTTCTTGATCTCAAAGTAGATTGAACGAGATATGTATGACATCAATATCACATACTGATTCACACATGCGTGCGCACGCCTATCTCAATCCTACTCATCAAGTGGCCTTGGATATCAAACTCCCTCAGGAGGGACAAATCCCATATCTATCACTCACCCCTCAAAAGCCCCATGTGTCAAAGCCACCCAATCATCACCTTTATAACAACCCATGTTTTAGGACTGCGTTTGATGCTGTCAAAGTGTGCCCAATGACATGTGTTGAGTGTAGTGATTTTAGGTCTAAGAATCACACTCACCACCATCACTGTGAGTACTGACTGTGACTACCATGTCATGGTTCCATGTGTCAAACTCATGGTGGGTCTGTCCGGTACACTTGTTCTCTAACAAGTACCTATGTGTTTGGTTTGATATCTCTATATCATGACTAATGAGATTCTGTCATCAACCAACACCACAATCTAGTCTTGTGTGTCATTGCTGTCTATCTGCCTTCCACAATGACATCTGACTAGGGACAAAACAAGAATGTACAAACTCTTAGCATCCGTATGATCTCATCGTTCATGTCCTTAACCTGAAAGCATACGTCATTGAGTACTGTCATTCTCTATACATTCATTCTGTTCTATCACTATCTCATATGACTGAACCAGAAAGAATTGGAAGCTTGCCTTTGATGTTTGTCAAATCAATCTTAATGTATCCCACCAATCATCCCATGATTGGCTCTCAGGGCATACATACCAACAGACTCCCACTTGCACTGCGAGCCAATCACCCTTGAATCATATTCATAGTAATCTTCAAACATGTCCCACATGTTACTGTGCTCTAGTGCCAAGATAGTGAGTAATGGCAACACCTTGCCAAAGTAAGTGTAAATTGCATGTCTCTCATCTCTTCACTGCACGTCACACGTATGAGATGGAGTTTCCGTAATATGCGATCTAGTATTCCTTTGCTAACATTTAGCCACATTGCATGATCAAGGATTCCAGACTTGTCATCAATGAGCGGAATGTCTTATAAGTTCATCTCATGAACTTCCAGATCCATATAGTATCTACTGCTGTTCTCTAACGCATAGATACTCGGAATTTTCCTTTTGAATGGTTTTATTGGAACACTTCCAATTATCAACAAACTTTCACTTTTATATATCCTATATATATTTTGCAATTAATTTTCTGTCCTTTCGGAAGTTTGCATCAATGTAACTCTTTACATCGAACTCTTCCTTATCTCCATAGAACTAGTACTTCTCAAGTACTTATCAAGTTGTCATGGTATTCCAGTAACCCTTATTGGAAGTAGACAGACATCCACTCGTCATGTCCCACATACGAGTTATTAGGATGAGCACATCATATTGCCATGTCATACATACAAGATGATGAATTCATTTTTGTTCTTGCCATGTCCATACATGCAAGATAATGGGATGATTACATACATGATAGATCCATATCTATTCTTAGTGTTCTCATTCTTAATAAGAATTGAACACTTGGCCTTGGGATACTAACTCCATGTAACATGGAAAAGTTCTCTCCCACTTAATTTGTGTATACTGAACCCTTCAGTACATATTGCCAATGTATGCTTTCTCTTTTCAGGTCAAGAGGTTTTCGAGAACTATATCTACAGATCTCTATTCCTATCACATAGGAAAAATCTCTATCTTCCCTAAAGATAATTTCCACTTTTGGATTTCCATTCTAGAACAATTCCATTTCACATCAACATGTGGAATGTGAACACACTCCCACTAAATCACAGATCCCTTCTTTATCTTTGACATATCAGTCAAACCCTTTGACTATATCATCAAAGTAAAGATCCAATTCTGAGTTGCTTGTACTCAATCAATCACATTGATTAGTCCATTGTAACTTATAGACTTCATTTGCATTTATGGATTCATAAACCTTATAGGTTGTGTCACATACACATCCTTATTTTATTCCTCATAGGAATGCAGTTTTAGTATCCATATGCCAAATGGCTTAGTCATTAAGTTGCAATCAACAAGCATCATCCTTCTCAAAATGTTATCCATGTATCTTAACACATAAGATTCGTTTGCACTTATGGATTTCATCCAATGAGTGCTACCATCAAGGTCATACCTTATGGTTCACATGGATGTCATTTAGGATGTAATGGTCATAAACCATAACTCAAAATTCGGTTCCTCATATTCATCTAGATAGTTGACTCATCACATGAACAACTTATCACATAGATAATCGAGGTGTATCTGTTAAGGATATAAGAACTCACAACCCTTGTGATTCTTAATTTCTTATATTAGTGTGGGGCATTCTTTTAATAAGAAGAATTCAGTTATTTGATAATCATTCTCTAACTCCTTAGAGTATGATTCCTTCTTGATTTAGACATCACCATGCCTTAATCATGAGTTCACTATGATACACTATCATAATGACTCATAAGGATCTCAAACATTTGGTCCAAGTATTTCATTCATTGATCTCCTCAATCACTTCACCAAATTTGCACTTCATCTATGATAATCTTGAACACTTCAAGATATTCATATTGGTATTTCTCTAAACACCATTTGAAGTATTAGCATTTGTCTCAATAGGTATGTAAATACATCACATGTATTATACCTAATAGGATAATCATTCTCCCACTACCATTAGTGAAGATTGATTAATCATGTCCAAGATATTCATGTCTCTTACTGGTTCTCTAACCAAAAGAGTCTAGATTTATCCATCACATGGAAACTAGAAATGAATTTCTCATGATTGATGCTAATTTGATTGTTTGAGTTATCTATAACTTTTAGGTATCATTTTATCTTATGCATACTATGTATCACAAGATAAACAAGGCATTGCCACAAAGATCATATCTTTAAGATTGAAACATCAACTTTATTAATTGCCATCATTGTCATACAATATGCAAAAATAAAGTGTTTCTATCTATTGGAAATATATGAAATAGCAGTTCTCAACTCTATTTCGTGCCCTTTAGGCTGAAATAAACTGAAAGATACTCCTATCTATGGCAGCAACACTTGCTCCAATGATGGGTACTTCTTTCTTGGTCCTTTCACAATGGCCATCACTTCCTTGCGGATCTTGCATATCATATATGATAGATCCATATCTTGGTATCATATACCTCAGATAAAGAAGCGGTTCATTTCATGATACCTTAGGTGGAGATCTCCATCCTCTCCTTCATCTTCTTTTGTTCTTCCAGATATAGAGGGCAGTTCCCTCATACACCCTTTCCCCATGTGCCTTGAGGCTGAACACGGCTTGGATTGCTGGCTAGCATCAGAACACTTCTTTGCTTTGCCCTTGTCCTTGCCCTTAAGAATTACCTTTTCTTTGATCACATCAAAGATTATGGTTTGTCTTTCTTCATCTTTGCCTCTACTATCCTCAACATATCCAACAACTCTGTGAACACTTGTCAAAGCTGTTCATGTTGTAGCTTATCATGAATTGTATGATCATTGCAACATTTGCAGTATCATACCAATAGCCAACTCTTGGCTCAGACGGAATCCTTCTTAGTCAGGTTTTCCACATACCCAGTCACATTGCGTATGTGAATACCTTACTGGATCTCCTTCTGTCATGACATACTAGGACCGTATCTTGGAGACATCATATGTCTCATGTTGTCTCTGCAACTCACAGTTCAGAGAACACAACATCAAGCACTCCTCATTAATGTCATCTTCGGTATTCTTCCATAAGCATACTTTCAGCCATTGATGTGGTGGGATCGAGTTCATCTGGTTCTGGTATAATTAGGACTTAGAGCTTTCGCTCTTTGAGAACACTTCTAATCATCCTAACCAGTCATGGAATTATTCCCATTTAATTTGTTGGTCTCAAAGACCGATCGCAAATAAAGTGATTTGTTGATTAACCATTTATTTTAACAAAAGGAAATATATGCAATTATAGTCCAAAACTCTTTTTGACTTGTTTGATTGATTTGAAAAGTTGACGATAAAAATTAGGCCTTTAATTAATTATCACTCCCACTATTTTACTTCAAATTGATAGCCCTCACCATCAATTCGGAAGATTGCAGCGTACAACCTTCTAGTGGGCAAGATCCTGAAATCCTCTAAGTCATGAGTCAGCTAGGGCTGATCACCCACAACTTAGATCTCTCAGGTAGGCAACTCTTGCCAATTGCATCATATGAAACTCTTGATAAGATGTCATATACAACTCTTTGCAATGATCATCTCCATGCCTCAAGGTACTAGATCCCATCTAGATCACCTTGTTAAGTCGGACCCAAAGCAAACACGATGAATATGCACCCTGCTAGGGCAGGCCCACACATTCATCCTTCACGCTTCCATGAGATAGACGGTGCACCATGCTAGGGCGTGCCCACACTTGGTCGATCAAGCTTTTCACGTGTGTCACATTTGGAAGGCATCTAAAACTTAATATTTTAATGAGGGATTTGGTTTTTATATACATATACATATCCAATCACCACAATACATAGTACGTATCATATACATGCTATATCCCACAGAAAACATGCACAAATGATAAAAAGCGATGATTATGACCATCCTAATGTGATTCCTCGAGCCAAGAGGAATCACGATCATCTAGGTCAACATCACATGCAACATGTATAAGATGAACATTTGTGCCTTGCCATACGAGTTGATCAACTCATCACATGAATGATCTGTACTCTCCAGCCAGTCGTCTGGGTGCCACCAACCGATCAGTTGGCTCCTCCAACCGATCGGTTCGCCTGGACGTCGTGCATCTCGTCATGTCTGCCACCCGGTCGTCTCACTCCTCGATCGGTCATCAACCGATCGGTTCACTGCTTGAACCGACCGTCTGGAACATCAACTGATCGATTCATGCCTTGAACCGATCGTTTCAGCTGTTGTCTTGATGTCCGCCGGTCTTCGAAATAACAGGAAATAAAATCTATCCTATTATTACATTGCTTAAAATAAGAAACCCCAAGTTACATTCTGGGGGGGGGAGCAAAGGTAGGAAAGAATCTCGAATTATTTCGAGTTACATCAGGAATAAGAGAGGGAAGATCGGTGCACAGACCGAGATGCAAGCAACCACAAACAACCACACATAGATAGGGGTTTATAGGCCATAATCATGCTACACACACATCCACCAAAAACTCATTTAAGGGCGACGCGTATCGAGTGCATTAATAATACATATCATATATGTAATTTGGTATTTGTGGATTTAGGATTGTACATGCATAAAGCCGATATTATTCACATCGTATGCAATAAATAAAGGCGACAAACCAAAATCGATCATATCGATATTCCTAAAATATAGAGCAGTTTACATGGCTCTGATACCACTGTTGGGTTTTAGGGGAGGCAGAGAAAGCAGCGGAAACCAAAATTTTCTCCCCCAAACCCGGAACAAGGAAACGCGTCAACGTCTATATAATAGGAAAGGATGGTTTGTGGAATCATACCTTGTCCTGAGGCTTGATCGGCGACAATACCTCGCGCAATGCTCGGTCTTCACCTCCGGTCTTGGACGGTGTCTGTGCAGCTCGTGGTCGCACCGGGACTCACAACTCCTCCTCTCACCGGGACTGTCGTGATTGACAGTTGTCCTCCTGAGTGGCAGAAACCTCCCGCCTCTGAAGTAGTCCACACGGACCACCTGGAACTCCACACTCCTTGTCCCACAAGGAAGTGGAAGGAGTCGCACCCTCCTGTTGACGTACTAGTCACCAACATACTCTCCTGCCTCCAGTTGCAACTGCAGTTGTCCTTCCCTTGCTGCACCTCCCTTTTGCGGGAAGCACTTGCTCGGGCTCTCTCTCGGTTACCAAAACCAGAGAGAACGACAACTTTGCAGAGCAACTGGTTGCACTGAGTTGTACTTTGAGAAGCCCCCAATACCCCTATATATAGGAGGGTCCATCCTGGGCAATGCGGGACTAAAAGCAGGAGTAGAAGGGTTCGGGATTTTCCACAAAAGCAACCAACTCACAACCTGAACCGATCGGTTCACAAGTGAACCAGTCAGTTGGGGACCTGAACCGGTCAGTTGGAACACCAACCGATCGGTTGGGACCCATGAGCCGATCGGTTCCCTTCTGAACCGGTCGGTTCGTGGTCCTGATCAGTTCCCGATTGACTTTCCTTCTTTTGTTTCCAATTGGTATCGAATACCAATCCTTGTTCCAATCAAATTGGGCAAGTGAAATGCAAGGAAAATTCTCACCAACCTGACTTTCCCAACTTGCTCGATTGCACCAGTTGAATCGATCGGTTCAACACTTGAACCACTCGTTTCACTCTGATCATGAGCCGATCGACTCAACACTTGAGCCGACCGATTCAGCAACCTCAGCCGACCGATTCAACACTTGAACCAATCGGTTGGGAGTACAAGTTGTGCAGAATCAGTCAAATACGATTTCAATCAATCTGATACTCCAATCAATATGTCCAACACCTTGAACAATATGATATTGAGCTATCAATTGATTGAGTGTTTAATTGAACTACTAAACTCCTTTAGTAATCAATCTAAACATTGCTTGTGGACAAAACTCCTCTTCTAGGTTAAATCCTATGTGTGTGACCCTGCAGGTCCATTTCACATTGGCAGTGAAAGTCCATAACACTTATGACTTCACAAGCAAAGAGCGGTGCCTAGTCACACATCAGTGCTACCCAATTGAAAGTAGAAAGCTGGAGAACAACCTTCAATCCTACAATCCATGAATGGTGTTACAAATAATGTATAATTCCTTTATCACTGATATCCCGAATGAACTCGAGGCATGGAACAATCATCCTATCAACGTTCATTCACTTTCTTGATCTCAGAATAGATTGAACGAGATATGTATGACATCAATATCACATACTGATTCACACATGCGTGCGCACGCCTATCTCAATCCTACTCATCAAGTGGCCTTGGATATCAAACTACCTCAAGAGGGACAAATCCCATATCTATCACTCACCCCTCAAAATCCCCATGTGTCAAAGCCACCCAATCATCACCTTTATAACAACCCATGTTTCAGGACTACGTTTGATGATGTCAAAGTGTGCCCAACGACATGTGTTGAGTGTAGTGATTTCAGGTCTAAGAATCACACTCACCACCATCATTGTGAGTACTGACTGTGACTACCATGTCATGGTTCCATGTGTCAAACTCACGGTGGGTCTGTCCGGTACACTTGTTCTCTAACAAGTACCTATGTGTTTGGTTTGATATCTCTATATCATGACTAATGAGATTCTGTCATCAACCAACACCACAATCTAGTCTTGTGTGTCATTGCTGTCTATCTGCCTTCCACAATGACATCCGACTAGGGACAAAACAAGAATGTACAAACTCTTAGCATCCGTATGATCTCATCGTTCAGGTCCTTAACCTGAAAGCATACGTCATTGAGTATTGTCATTCTCTAGACATTCATTCTGTTCTATCACTATCTCATATGACTGGACCAGAAAGAATTGGAAGCTGGCCTTTGATGTTTATCAAATCAATCTTAATGTATCCCACCAATCATCCCATGATTGGCTATCAGGGCATACATACCAACATTATAACATTTAAACATAAATCCTAAAGGTTTTTATTATGAAAAAGGATATGAAAAGTGCACCAAAACTGATGTTATCAGTGACCATGTAGACTAATAGCAGCAATTTCAAGATAAACTATTATTATTTTTATGGAGATTGCTCCTAGAAGAAGCAGGGGTAGGAGATCCATACGAGCATCCAAGCAACACCTAAGGGCAGCAGTTGCCCGCAAGCAAAGAAAACTATCCTTTTCACTCACTCTTCCTCTCTCAAGGTTAGGGGAGTCTCAAGAAGGCCTTCTTTATTACCATGTGGAACTGCAATATGATGGGGAAGGACCATGTGTGTAAGTTTTTCTTATTAATAGAAGGGAAAACCCCATTTCCTATAAATAGGATAAGGGGGAAGCATACAAACTCAAGGCAAACCCTAATGAGCCAAAACACAATTGGGCCTAGATAAAAATAGACCCAACAACTTAAATAACTAAATAACTACATTCTCTAATAAGTAATCCAGATTCAATGGCATATGCTTCTAACGTCGATTTCGCTCTTGAACTGCAAAATGATTCACTAGAAAAATCTTGTGGAAATTTTTATCCAAAATAATTGCCAAATATCATGTATGATATGTATTTCATATTCCAATGTGACACCTTGAAAATAAGTTTTTTTGTGGATGTTGATATGTCAAACAGATCATTTTGTGTGATTTGAGACATGTAATATTGCTATTTTTCTTTTATCAAAAGCTACGTAATATGCATATGCCTTGCATGTTATTCCTCTCTGTATTCATTCTTCCTGTAAAATCTAATTATGTAAGAATAGGATGATGTAAAAACATCATCGGTGGATCATGGTGGAGTGGAGGAGACGATCACAAGCCCACACTAAAGAGGATGGTCCTTGGAGGGTTTGTGATCAAGATAAGAGAATGGATCAATTACAACACAAGATATGCCCAAATCAGATATTTTTGATCAGCCAATCAGCATGCCTGCTCAAGAAAATAGAAACGTTGAAGGAGCTAATTTAAGATTACATTTAGATGTTGATATCTAGGTTATTTTTCCTACATGAACAATCACTTCCTTTTGTCATCTAAGAAATATTGGTCTCAATGCAACAACGTCCCCATCTGTTATGTAGTGGCCATCTTGCCAATGTTAATGGACAAATATTACTTATAAGTAAATGCCATCTCATCAACTTTGATCATAGCGATGAATGATGATGTAACTCACCCCAAGAAACAAAAAAGATCTAGGATAACAATCCTTCTCCTCAGTCATAGATTAGATGCAAAACAATAACCAAACATGCCCTTCGAGATGTCATTAACTTTTATCCTAAAGGGAGGCTATAAGAAAGGTACAAGGAGGGATGTGCATTTAATGAGAACCCCCTATGATGGTCATTCTTTGCAAAGAAACATATGAAGTATCCCTCTCCCTCCCTCAAAACCCTAGATCTTCTGTGCAAAGGGGAGGATGGGACAAGTGTATGTCCCACATAGGACCCACATGGGTAGCTAACCAACCATACCTTGGACTTAGTCTTGAGAGTGGCACTTAGTCTTGAGAGTGGCACTTAGTCTTGAGAGTGGAAAACTATTAACACTAATTTTTTAGTATATCTCGATCTGGTTCATGAATGGCTGAAGTCATGACAGTTTTCAACCCAAACAATGGAGGAATAAGACATAGATATCTGAAAAAACTGCAAAACTAAGATAAATCAATGAAAAACCATGGGCATGATCATTTTCATCGAATTTGACTAAAAGGTAGTATAGGTCATTCTAGAATGTGTGAATTTAATTCAAAGATTGCATATCTATGATTAGCATCTAAAGTAATGTCAATTTATGAATAATACGATTTAATGAAGTACTCAATTGACTGAATTATGACTACATCCATGATCAAATATTAAACTATAATTTGAAAAATCAATGCAATTGAAAATCACTTATAGCAAAAAAAATACTTGTGTATTTCTTTAATAGAGGTCATTTGCACAAATCATATATTAAAAATTCCTACAAGTTGGAAGGTTGTTGTAATAATGTGCATTATAATACAATACTAACCTAATTTCTCAATTACCCCAAAATGGCTTGATTTTAGAACACCTAATATTTCCCATGATTCTATGACATAATGATGGTCACTATAGTGTATATCCACTTTTTGAGTCAATGATATGCACATATTTTCATGAAACCCCATCTTACACATGATCCCTAATATTTTCATTAATATATTGATCATGCATACTCTTATTAATTACAAATATATCACACTTTCTCTTCTCTCTAATATGAAGGTATGCTCTAACTTTCACTCCAATTGGAGTTTCCTAACTCCCTCTACAAATTCCTAATGTTTGCACCCAAAATGCATCCTTCTACTCCCTTTTTCCTTTGTGTGTTGTCTTTTTGGGCTGTTTTATCCCTTTAGGGGAAGGTCCATAGACGTTAACTAGAGTCTGTCAGATCTCAATATGATGGTTATGGGGTCATCCCCTACCTTAGGTCGGCCTAATACATGGCACCTATGTGTGGGGGAAACCCTAGCACTAGGATGTCATCCGTTTGTTCTTCATTTCACCTAATATTGGGTCGGTTAGAATAGTCTCAAGAATATGTACCATATACATGTTTTTAACCTCCAATCATTGTTTTATGAAGCTTCGAAGCATCAAAATGTTGTGCTGCCAAGGATGCCTTTGCCTCCAAATCTCCCTAGCCCTAGACTTCCCATCCTATATAAGAAAACCTTTGACTCCTAGACACTCCCACATAGGAAACCAATAATTTTGATTTGTCTCTCGCACCCTCTCGCATTTTTTCCATCTTAAGGAACGTCCAACAGCCACAACAAAACTGTTCATAGCCCCTCTCTCTTCTTGGTATTCTCTCTCTCTCTAAAAAGTTTGTATACACATAAATTTTGCATATATACTCATAACTGTGTGATACTATAGTCTATTTTGATTAGGGGAATGAGAAAATCCAATAAGACTATTATTAAGATCTATTCCCAACCCTTTCTAGAAGTTCTATATGATGATCCTTAAATAAAAAATCAAATTCTTATATATACTTGATCTATTTTTCATATCATGGATCTTACTCGTGATTGTGACTTATATCTTGTGAATCCAATACGTGATGGCATGATATTTTGTAGTGATCTGAGACAAAATCATAATTTGATAAATAATAGTTTTAAAACTCAAGATTGTAATTATATGCATGAAAATAATGATGGATCTTCCACATATGAGGGTATCAGATAATTTGATTTTCCCTATCTAAAATTATGGACACCTTGATCGTGACCCATTCCCTCCATTGTTGGAAAGTTACCTTCCTGATGAAGGTTTAAGGTTCAAGTGCACATTATGGATTAGTTGTGGACCATCCTTTGATATTGATAATAATGATGTTGGAACATGATGTTGGACTTGAAAAGTTAATAATATGGAATCTCAATTACTAATGAGATACCACAACTAAGAATGATATTGAGACTTAATAAATCATAATCTGGTCCTTGTGACCCTACATATTGGTGACTGGAAAATTAATGCATGCATACTCAATTTTGTGCCAGCATTTCACTCTCATCTACTTTAGACTCCCAGATACTATATTACTCAGAACTCTAGTGAAGGTACTTTTATTATCCTTCTTGTCCTAAATATACCAATGATTTCTTGTACAATATATTTGATCCTTTCTTATGGAATATAATAGTATTTGTTTGAACAAAGTGACTTTCTATGGTACAATGTCCCATTTTTCTAATTATAAGTATATTTTTAAAACCTTGAACATAAAATAAACAAGCCCTCACTATTGTAATTGATATTAACATGAAAAAACACCCTCACCATTGGTGTATCTAGGGTTAATGCATGGGTATGAACAATCCCTCAACTTAGGGTGATGAAGGGTCTAATGTACATTAACATAAAAAGATTCACACCTAGGGGTGCAATAAATAGATTCAATGTGGAGGTAAAAAGGCCCTCACCTTTTGGTTTAGATAGGGTTTAGTACCTATATCCTAAAACCTATGTGGTGGAGGAATATAATCTCCATAGCACTATATAATGGAAAATGAGAGTAGAATGCATGGTGTTTTCTTGAAGAAGTTTTTTCATTAAAGTTTTATTCTTCCGTTATTCTATAAATGACAAGAGAATATTTTATTATGGAATTTCATTTGTTTCACTGACAATGTACATGTGCATTTTCATTGATTGTGTGTCATGATTTTCCCCTATTAGGCAAAAAGGATGACTAGTAAAGAGATGCTTAAGATTTGCTTCCACACTCAACTACTTTGATGACAAAGACTGAACAAGTTCACTAAATCATGAGGGATGATATGACTTGGGTTGGTTAGTTCTTATAAATATTTATGTTTTAGAAATCTTATTTAATTTTCATGTATGATGTGTGTCTGATTGTGGACCGCTCAAAGATGGATGCCTCAATTTCTATAACACTATCTAGGCAATGAGATTAGGATTGTGGTAAATTTATTTTTTTGGCATTTGGTATCATGCCAACACACACAATATCCACATGATTATTATTTAAAATTTCATATGTAGTATAAACCCAAGAAACCATAAAGTCCACAATGGTGAAAAATAGATGTCTAGGCTCTGAGTTCCAATGATAGTTACCCCCTATTCATATTGTAGTGGTGGTTGAGGTTTCCTAATTTTCCTAGCCTTAATTGATCTAGAAATGGACCTATAGTTCTTCTTTGAAACCCTAGAGAGTCGTCTATCATCTCATATTTTTCTCTAAGAAGTACCCTAAGACCACCTATAAGATTGAAGTGGAGTGAGTCCTCATCTCTTCTCTCCCCTAATAGGTATCCTGACTTGATCCATACTCTCTCAATTTTGGATTGCACGAGGAACAATTAAAGTATGAAATAAAATATGGATCAATATCATACTATGATATGAGATATCCTTGCATCAACTTATATGATAGAAGGACTTAGAAATATCTTGCAGATGGCTCCACAAACTCACAATCAAGGAGAAGTACCTTATGGAACCACAAAAGATGGGAAGGAGGATATTGATTAAAAGGAAAAGGGAAAGGACACTGAAAAGGAAAAGGAAAGGGGAGCTGAGATGGAAAAGGAAAAATAAATGGAGACTGATGAGGAGAAAGAGGTTGACAAAGATAAGGAAAAAGGATTGGATAAGGGGAAAGGATACAAAAGAGGTAGGGAACACAAAGATGATGAAAATGAAGAACCAAGAATGATCTTTAAGGATGGCATTTGGGAGGAACAAAATAAAGTTCTCATGGATTCTATGATCAATTGGGAAAACCGCACACCATCCTTAGTTCTTGGAGGAACTCACATCACCCTGAGTGACTTTATCCCTTCATCCAAGCCCCATTTACATGGAAATAGGAACAAAAATAGAGGTTGGAATTGCAATGGCGGGCATGCTCAATTACGAATTCCACTTAATAGTTAGTATCCACAAGTCCTTCTATACTTGTGGAAATAATCATGGGGGAAGGTGCAAATATCCAAATCTGGTTTGTCACTATTACAAGAAAGAGGGTCACCTCAGGAGTCATTGTGCTCTTTTGGTTATGTAACTCATTCAATTCTTGCAATAAACCTTATTATTTTGGAAGCACCATATCTTGAATAATCAAATTGGATTCACTAGTGTGTTGGGCATTCTCTATTTATCTATGACTCAGAACCTATCATGTATTTTAATTTAGAAAATAATATTAGTTAAACCAAATTGATCATCTTTAACTTGAACAAGAATCATAAATGGCATCACAAGTCAATTTTGTGACATAATGGTTATGATACAAAGAATGATAATGTGAGTCATGAGATCTAGATGTTTTGTCAATCTCAAATTTTGGGGACAAAACTCCTCTTGGGGAGGAGGATGTACCAAAATGCATTTTGATATGATATTAATGAAATTACTCAATTACACATTATTTGAATTTATTTTACAAATCCTAATATTTCATGTGATTTCATGACCTTATGTTGGTTACTATTATGTAAATCTACTTTTCACGTCAATTATATGTGCATAGTTTCATGAGCCCCCAACTTACATACACTCCCTAATCTTTTGATTAATATCTTTATTATGCATACCCTTCTTGCTTTGAAACTTTGTACACTTGTTCTACTCTCTAAGATAAATTTATAATACAAATTCTACTCCAATCATAGTTTTCTTGCTCCTTTTACAAATTCCTAAAGGTTGCACCCAAAATACATGTTTTTACCTTATTTTCCCTTTTCTTTTTGTCATTTTGGGTTGCTTTTCCCTTAATGGGTTGGGCCAAACACACTAAACATGGTGGGATACTGAACCCATGCCATCACATCTCAATCTAATGGTTGTGGGATCATACAGTACATTGGGTCACCCTTCTACAAGGTTTTCGGGTGTGAGGGAGACCCTAAAACTTATATATCATCTGTTTGTGCTCCAATTAGCCTAATCTTGGGTCCCTCACAATCTTATCAAGAATTTGTATCGTATACATGTATTTTCCACTCCAAATATTATGGTTTCATGAAGTTTTGAAGCTCTAAAACTTTGCACCTCTATGGATGCTTTTGCCTCCAAATAACTCTAGCCCTAGACAGTCCCCTCCTATGCAAGATACCCCCTTTGACTCCTTTACACTCCCATGAATCCAGCGAACAACTTGGATTTGTCTCTCATCCCCTTTCACATTTTTCCATCTTGTTTGACGACCAACAACCATGGCAGCATTGCTCATCGCATCTCTCTCTGGCTCTATCTCTCACTATCTATAAGTATATAAGTATATATATATATATATATATATATATATATATATATATATATATATATATATATATATATATATATATATATATATATATGTTCGTTCAATACCCGTTAGCCAAAAAAGTAACTCTGTGAACAAAAAAATTAATTTTGTTGATAAAAAGTAACTATATGACTAAAATGTTAAATCTGGAAAAAATACATAGCAAATATGTATATAGTTGTATTTTTGTTATAGTTGTTGCAAATGTAACTATCTATGTATGAAAAGTAACAGTTTGCAAGGTAAAGTAACCTTCTACATCCCAAAAGTAAGAAAATCCAAAAAATGAACCAAAATAGGGGACGGGTAGCTACCCGCGCGGGTATTGAATATGGGCCATATATATGTATGTATGTATGTATGTATATATATATATATATATATATATATATATATATATATATATATATATATATATATATATATATATATGGTTATTCATTCGTTACCCGCACGGGTAGCCAGAATTTTCGCTACCTGCTGGAGTAACTCGGGTCAAAAGAGTAACTATATGGTACGCTGGAGTAACTCGTCTGAATAGGAAGAGTAACTATATGGTACGTTGGAGTAACTCTGATAGCAAAAGAGTAACTGCACAGAAAATATACAGTCAGTAAATATATGGATGGGTTTTTTGATTTTGGAGGGGGGCAAATGATATTATTTTTGGATCAAATTTTTTGGAGAGCTAGAAAAAATGGTCCTTTACAATTGCAAAAAAAAATTAAAAAATATCGGGAAGTGTGCGCAGGTAGCTACCCGCGCGGGTATTAAAGATAAGCCCTATATATATATAGTTATTATGTGTGTGTGTATCTTTGTGGTATTCTCTCTCACTCTCTCTCTACCAAAAAATTTCATACTCTTGGATACATACTTAGAAATATGCAGTATGATAGTCCATTTTGATTGTGTGAATGAGATGAATTCAATGAGACTATTAATAAGCTCCAATTCCGAACCCTTTTCTAGAATTACCATATGATGATCTTTAATGTTGATTATTAAATCAAAAATAGAATCTTTATATATATTTGATCTATTTTTTATATTGATCTAGTTTGTGACTCTAATTTATATTCTTGAGAATCACATACTTGATGACATGATCTTATCTAATGATTTGAGACTAGAAACAAATTTGATTATTAATCAACTATGAATTTCAAAATTATAACTATATCCATGAAAATGATGATGGATCTTGATGATGGGTTCTAACCCTAAATTTGTGATGTTTTGATAATGAGTGTATCAATTATCATGATTTTTACATAACATTGGATTTGAAGTGTTATCCTAGTTTTTGTCATTTCAAATTTTTTTCACATGAAACCGCCCGCCTTATACTTATTAATGTTATCTTGTCCAAGCTTAACTATTTAGTTTGCACAAAGTGTAAATAGATATTCAAATGCATACTATGAAAATTACATACATATTAAACATTGGATCTAACATTATTCCATAGTATGGAATACAATGATCATGAATAATACTATAAATCCCTGAAAAATCATATCAATATGATGTATTTAAGCCCTCCAACAGTTTTATGTTCACAACTAATTAGAATGACATATATGCCCCCTATGAACCTCAAATATATAAATTCATTGCATACGATCCCCACTATATGTAATCATCTAAATTTTACTTTTGGAGGTCTAACATTTATTTAATAAAATCCTTGCTTAAAGTAGTCTTAATATATAGGGAAACTGAGGGTATACACTAATTGTGAAAATTTTAAGTTGCTATATGAATAGAATTAGCACTATTCATGTATCACTTTTTGTGATGCTACCCCATCTTTATTTTTTTTCTTTGATTACATTTCCATTTTCATATCATCATATGCTAAGACAAGTGCCTTGATATTCATATTATGTTGAATTTCTTAAGTTGATTGATTTTAGTACATTTCTATAATGTTAGATTTTAACCAGAAAATGGTAGTGTTATGCAAACCCACCCACATTATATTTATTTACTAGAGATTTTAATTTCAGATTAATTTATGTTGTGAAAAATATTTGGTTGGTCTTGTTGTAGTGACTCTTTTCCATCCTTATTACAATTATTCTCTTCTATTAGATCCTATGACCCTCAATTTTATAATTTGTTTAATTTTATTAGCCTAATTTGCTCATATTAATTTCAACTTAAATTTGATTTGAAGTCATCTATATTTAACTTGATCAACTAGCACTAATTTTCTTTTTCTTACATATGGTCCTACATAAAAGTACCCCTTACTCTCTAACGCTATGTTTGGTACGCGATTGATGAAGGGGAGTGGAGGGGAGGGGAGGGGAAGGGAGAGGAAGGGAGGGGAAACTTATTTATGTCTGTTTGGTTAGCATGGGAAAGGGAAGGGGAGAAAACATAAAAAAATGTCATTTTGTTAACAAGTCATATCTTTGCAAAAGGTTATATAAACCACACACATATTAATATATAAAAAATCAATATAAAATAAATTCACATGACTTGTGATCCAAATAAAACTATTCTTATTATTGTTTTGTTAATGGATACATTTCTCATGTCTAAGTCATTGAATTCTACACTTTAGGAGTTTGGTAGTATTGCATACCTCTGTTGTTGTCACGTCCTTTCGTCGGAAATATCTTGATTATATGAATATTATTATCTAGTGATGTACAATATTGTTGATGTAAATAGGGACTATCACTTATCTTTTATTAGTCACAATAGTTATATGTGTATTCCCTCCATATTTATAACTTTTGCTCTATTTATTTAAGTTCCCTCCATAACTTGAGAGTTCCCTCTACTTTCTTCCACAGTTCCCTCTATTTTTTATTTTTCCTTATGTTATTATATTTGTACTTTTTAGTTATCTCAAATTTTCTATATTCTTTATCAACATTTTTTCTAGACCTTTTAAGATTCCTTCTAAATTCTTCTCTACATTCTAGTTTTATTCTAATTTCCTTTTATTTTTATCTTTTCCCTCTAATTTTTTTCCTCCAAAATTTCCCAACATTTTTTATATCCCTCCAAGTGAGGTGAGAGACTACATGTTCTTTTCTCATTGGTTGTGATATATACAAGTATTTGTTGCCATATTATTTATATTTTCCATTCACATTCCATATTTCCCTCCAAACTTTATAATAAATTTCATGTGAAGTATTTTCTCTTCCCCTTGTCTCCACTCTGATTTGGTGAGAAGAGAAAAGTGGCTGGAAATATACTTAATTGTTTTCCCTTCATTCCCTTCCCTTCCCCTACACCATGTGCAACTAGACAACCTAAGTCATTTCCCCTCCCTTCCATTCACCACGTACCAAACAAACCGTAAGGTCTTCTGGACATACAAACTAAAATGTAAAGAAGAAATTATAGAGCACACTAATTTTCTATATTGGTCATCTTTAGGATATAAAATTGTTATTCTTAATAACATAATAAATGAGGATGTACATGAAAAAAATGAGGATGTACATGATTTTGCTGAATAGTTGTTTTTTTCATATGTTCAATTCAAGGAGATGAGTTGTAGCATACTTGTTGATAAGAGTCGAATCGATTGGAGATTTTAGGTGTTCTAAGCAAGTTTCTTATCGTTCTTTTTGTAACATATTTATGGTACTCCTTCTTAAAAAATAATATTTTATTTAAACACACAAAAATTTTTGATGGGTTAATTTTTTCTTTGTTGGAATAGGTTAACAATTAGTCTCATGCATGACAAGATATTCATTTGATGGTATGTATACTTTTAATTAATTTATCATTATTAAATTAAATTTATGCTTGAGACATGTAACAATGTAGAAATTTATTTAATGAATTCCTTTTTTAGCATTTAGATATAACACTTGGAAATAAGTGTGAATAATTAGACAATTCTAATAATCAAATTTATATTGGAAATCAATGATTGTTATAATGAAAGATCATTGATTCGATATCTATTTTGTCTTTCAAATAAACAATATGACTAACTTTAGAACCATTACACTTGTCATTTGATAAAAAACTATCTTTAATTGGTAAGAATTAGTATACTTTTGCTTGATAAGATAATCAATAAGGGATGAAGTGATGTTGAGCATACATTCATGTAATAGACAGAATCTTAAAACTACATTAACCATCTTTTCTAACGGGTAGAGTGCCATTTGTAGGATCTTTTGAGTGTTTGTGTATATTTCATATAATTTTTATAATTGAATTATTAAATTTCTTTCACCATAATAAAAAAGATTTTTTTTTTGGAACATACCAAAAGGTAGCTACAGATTACATGGTGTCTGGAAGAGGATTAAAAATTCTATAGAAAGCCTGAAGATCTTCCTGGTAAGTAGACATAAGGGAGGTCGGGCAGGTAGCCCATGAACATGAATCTTCGGGTTGTTTTAGGCACTGCTTGGCTATCCAGTCTACTAGCGTATTCTAGATTCTTCTCTGAAACATTACCTTGAAGAGTGGGCATTCAACACCTAGGAGTTGGATGGCCTTGGTTAGGAGGACATATCTGGGTGGGGGTGCTTCGATGCCCTTAATCCAATTTGAGGCATTTCGTGAGTCTGTGATCAAAATTCCAGAGCTAAGACCTTCCTGTTTCACATACAGCAGAGCTTCCCTGATGGCCAACATTTCTCCTCTCATTGGATATATGCTGGGGGAACGTTGAGCTTGAGCGTGGAGCCAGGCTCCTTACATGTCTCTGACGATCAAGCTAGTAGCACACATGCCTACAACTTTGTTGAGTGTCGTATCCACATGGATAATAAAGGAGTGAGGGGTGATGGGAAAGCTTATGGTACTTGGGGGTGTCACTGAAGGAGGTGACGAGGGGATATTGAAAGCCTATGTAGCTGTGGTTATCGCCGCTCTGCATTGAGTGACGATCACCGATGGAGGTAAAGACTTGCTCTCAAAGATGTGGAGGTTCCGGGTTTTCCAGAGCCACCAGTAGGTTGTAGCAAAGCAGACATCCCAATTGGGTATCCTACTAAGGGTCTTCAAGTTATATGAGATCCAGTCCTTGATGGAAACGAGAGTGAAGAAATGTGCTATGTCCAGAGGCAACATAAGGGTCCACACTGCCTTCGCCTATGGACAGTCCCTTATGGCATGGATTGTATCCTCTAGAGGACAATGGCACTGCTCGCATGAAGAATCTTATGTGAGGTGGCGCCCAGCCCTTAGCTCATTGGTGAGAAGCCTTTCATGATGAAGTAGCCACAAGGTGGTTTTAATATGTTGTTGAGTCTTCAAGCCCCAGATAGAGCCGTAACAGTCAATGCTAGCCGTTTCGGTGAAGTTCATGATGGTCTTGTATGCAGAGTTAGATGAGAAAGCTCCGTTTGCAGAGGGTAGCCATATTCTTCTGTCCTCTCCATAAGTATGACTCAGAGGTGGCATGAGGGCAATGGCGCATGCTGAAGGATCACCAAACCAAAAATTGATGAAGCTGATGTCCCATTCTCCAGAGTCAGATACGAGGCATGACACTGTCATGTCTTTGATATTATTAGGGATCGTGAGGTCCGCCTTGAGGTTAGGGGCGAAACCATCACCGACCCAAAGGTCTGTCCAGACGTTTGTTTTGTCGCCTGAGATAGCAGTCATAGATGAATTGTTTCGAATGAGAGGTAAAAGAGTTCTGATCCCCTCCAGGTGTGTGAGCCATAGGTAGATATAGAGCTTTGCCTGCCATATTTGGCATGCATAAGTTGTGTCCAAGGTGTCAGGCCATGCTGGATGTACTCCCATGTGATCTTTGCTAGTAGAGCTTTGTTGGAGCCTACTGTCATTCTCACTCTGAGGCAACCTCTGTGAGGTGGTTTAGTCATGTGTTTCCAGGAAACCAAGTGCAGCTTCTTGGTGTCATGTGTTCCACTCCATATGAAGTTTCAAATCAATTGGTCTATACTGTATGAGGTGGAGGCAGGTAGTAGAGTGGATTGCATTGTGTAGAAAGATTGGGTGGATAGTACAGACTTCACCAAAGTGACTCTACCTTCCATTGAAAGAAATATGTTCTGCCAACTATTAATCTGTGAGCAGATCATGTCGTTCAGATATTGGTAATGGTCCTTGCTTTTCCTCTTTGTGGATGATCGGGATGCCTAAGTGTCTTCCCAAGTCAGAGGTTTCCTTGATATCTAAAGCTCTACTGACCTCCTTTCGTACGTGTCGTGGGGTGTTAGAGGAGAAGAAAATTGAGGCTTTTCCATGGGAAAGAACCTGACCTGAAGCTTGGCTGAAACGGTGGAGGCACCGGTTGATAGTGGTTGCCTGGTGAGTACAGGCTTCACCGAAGAGGATGATATCGTTAGCAAAGCTGACGTGGGTGAAGGCAAGCTTTTGTCTGGTTAAACAAATAAGTTTCCATTGGCCTAGTGAAGTTTCTTCTTCAATCAATTGACTTAAATGCTCAAGGCAAAGGACGAAGAGGTATGGAGAGAGGGGATCTCCTTGCTTCACACCACTGGTCGGTTTGAAAGAGCCTATTTCCTCCCCATTCCAGAGAACTGAAGTCGTACCTGAGGTAATGATCTGCATAATAATGTGTGCAAGGTTACTGGGAATATGCGTTCTGGAGAGAGTATCAACAATGAAGGGCCAACTAAGCTTGTCGAAAGCCTTCACAAGATCTAGCTTGATGGCACAAAAATGCTTCTTATTCTGTTTGGATTCCATAGAATGGATGATCTCCTGGACGAGTACTATGTTGTCTCCAATTTTCTGACTGGGAACGAAGCTAGACTGGTAAGGTGAAATCCATGGGGAAAGGTATGGCTTTAGTCTGTTGGTGATGACCTTGGACGGGAGTTTCAAGCAAACGTTATTCAATGAAATCGAGCACAGCTGCGAGCAGGATTCTGGTTGTGGCACTTTGGGGATGAGGATCAGAGTAGAGTTCGTACTTCATGGCTAAATGAGATGACCCGCAAAGGGGCCTTGTACAAGATCACAAATATGCTATTTAAGAATAGACCAGTGCTTTTGGATGAAAGATGCAACTATACCATCTGGACCCGGAGCCTTCAGTGGTGCCATGGAATCGAGAGAGACCTTTATCTCGTCGTTGTCTGGGGTCTGAGCCAGTGACTCCAATGCTTCCGCGTTTGGAGGGACAAAGCTCCCGATAAAGGTTCCACTGGAGTGGCGACGTAGATCGGGCGACGTTTCCTGGTAGACGTTAGAGAAAAAGGACAAGATAAGGTTGTTGAGATCCTCACCTTCCTCAATCCAGTTTCCCTGAGAGTCCTTCAGGCGGGTGATCTTGTTCCTGTTCCGTCTCGTTTTGACAATAGAATGGAAAAACTTTGTATTATTATTGCCCAGCTTGACCCAAGAATAGTGAGTCTTCTGTTTTCGATCCAGCTCTTCCCTTCATAGAATCTCATCCAGTTGACATTGTAATTCCACCGTGTTTTTTGCTAGATTGTAATCGAAATTGAGAGCTAGTTGGAATTGGTTCCAACGGATTGTGTTTCCGAGCCGATCTTTCCTTCTTCTGTCTTCTTTCTTCTTCTTCACAGCCCACAAAGCCGCCTTCTTCAGAAAGCCTGATCCTGTTACGCCAAAGGGGGCTCCGGGATCCCAGTTGCTCAGAAGGAAAAGTTCGAAACCCTCTGTCACAGAGCAGCTGGCTGCTGTACCATGGAAGGAGTGCCTTTTGTGTTGTGGGTCGGCGTAGGTGACTAGAAGAGGGGCATGGTCAGAGTTGTTCCTTTCAAGAACCAAGACTGGAAATGATGTTGTAAGGTCGAGCCAGTGACTATTGCCGAGAGCTCTATCTAGCTTCTCGTGAAGGAGGCCTCTCCTAAAGGTAGTACGGGGGCCGTTGGTGCTGAGGTTGTGGAGATTGCATGAAGTAGTAGCTTCAATGAAGTCTTGACTATTCGCCTTGTCAAAGGATCTACTGCCGAGTTTCTCCGATTGGAACATGACCACGTTAAAGTCACCCACAACAACCCAAGGTGTGGCGATTTCAGAAGCAAGCAGGTTGAGGTGGTGCCATAGGAATTTCCTACTTCCCCTTGTGGTGCCTCCATACACGAAAGTGTAGAGGAAGTTGCTATTTATGCGACAGTGAATGAATTTCTTGTGAGAGAGGAGAACTTCCACTTGGGTACTCGCCTTCCATAGGACCCAAATCCCACCTGCGAACCCTACCGCTTCAACTCTGTGATAGTTTGGGAAGCCCATCTTCTTGATTATAGTGGTGGCCTTGTTTCCGCTGCAACGAGGTTCATAGATTCCTACTACAGAAATGTGGTATCTGTTGACAAGATTCTTCAAATTGTTATGGGTATCGTCGTCACAGATACCCTAAACGTTCCAACTCATGACCTTCATTGATTACCTTCTTCTAGGGTGGAGGTGCCCATCTCCTGTGCAACCTTCTCTAAATCTTGGAGTTGTGACTATTTCCCCCTTTTTCTAGTAGAGGCTCATCCGAGATCCCCCGCGTGGATCACCTTCTTGTTTCTAAGGTGGATGCCTACAGACAGTTTGGACGGGCTCCTGTATGACACATAAGACAGATCAAGGTTACCCATGTTGAACTGGGTGGAGACGAAGGGGTGTGGTTGCGTAGGTCTTCCTTGAAGAACCTTGTCACCGGAGGGTCATGCCACGGTGTGGTCAGATGAAGGGGCGGGAATCAGTGAGGGCTCAGACGTTTGGGAACACATATTTTGGGGAGGTTGGTGGGTGCATGGAGAATTGGATGTTCCTTGATTTCTAGGAGGTCTGTTGTTCCTTTTCCTTAGGCTCCAATCGATGCCTTCTCCTCCTCTGCCAGTTATTCTCTCTGCCACATTATCAGCGTCGATGATTTCTTGGATATCCTCTTCTTCCTCTGGATCAACCTCTAGCCCCTGGAATCTGTGGTGGCCCTGGGACGTCTTCCACTGTGGGTGTGAGGGCTGCTATTTCCTTGGTTTCCACGTTATTGGTTTGGCGTGGATGTCCTCTGAGAAGCCTGCCATGTGTTGCTGCATAGAGGTAGGGATGAGGGAGCCTATTTCTACACTTGCCCTTCTGGCCACGTTCTCCTCTTCGATTTTCTTCTTGCAGTCCTTTTCGATGTGACCTGCTCTTTCGTAGTGGAGATAGATATAGGGTATATTCTCATACTCTACCTTATAACGGATACCGTCAACCCAGATCGCTGGGACGAGTGGCAATTCCATGTTGAGTTCCACCGCTATGTGTGCGAAATGGCCCCTCCGTTGGAGCATGGTGTTCGTGTCTACTTTAATGGTTTTCCCAAGGCGATTGCCAATTTCTCGCAAAAGCACTTCCTGGTACAGGTGAATCAGAAAGTTAGGGATGCGAACCTAGGCTACGATGCTAGGAGCGAGGCTCTGTCTGGGGAGAATGACGGAGACCATCTTTGAACTATTAAGTAGTAACCAAAAATCAGCCAAGGCCCGCCTGCCAGCGCGTTAATATAATCATCTTCTGCTTGCAGTTGAACAATGTAATAATCGTTCGCCACGTCAATCAAGTTGAAGCCCCCACCGATTTCCACAGAACTTTGATTCTATCTCTTAACGTTAGGTATCTGATCTCCTGTGAGAGAAGTTTTACAACCACAGAGTATTGCCACAGTTTCAGAAGGTCTTCCAGGGCTTCTTGACGGAGGCGGAAGGCAGGGAAGCCTTGCTCGACGGTGATTTCTATGAATCTTGAACTATTATGTTTATAGGTGCAGAGCCATGGCTTCATCTTAATATGCCTATTTCTTTATATATGTATGCATAATAATAATACAGATGAAATTCTTAAAGTATAAGAACATTAAGATCTCATTTTGTTTAAGAGCCTGGATTGGTAATTTTTTATGATATGTTTAACATACACTACCGTTCTATGATACTTTCTGTTGACGAATCAAAATCTCTACTTCCTATTATGACTTGGTGTAATTAGTACCTCTTAATGTTATAGTCACAATAATTGTCTTTTCTGATGTCCCTTTTAGAGAATACGTCAAAATGTGACTTCCATCATTTTCCAGATGACGGATATTGCACAGGAAACGACACTTATAATTTTCTTATCAATTGTACATGCACTACAACAATCATTTTCCACACTCTAGTCTTGTGTATTATTGGTGTCTATCTACCTTCCACAATAACAACTGACTTGAGACATAATAAGAATGTACACACTCTTAACATTCATGTTATCTCATCCTCCAAGTCACGTACTTGAAGACATAGTCATTGAGTATTGTGATTCTTTAAACATTCATAATGTTTCCTCATAACTAAATGAAACAGAATGAATTGAATCTTGCCTTTATGAGTATTAATCAAATCCTTTGTGGTATATGCCATATCAATCATCACATGATTGGTTCTCTGGTCATACCTTACCAACAAACTCCGACTTGTACTTAGAGTCAATCACCCACAAATCTCATTCTTAGTGATCCAAACATGTCCACCATATTTCTGCAACGCAAGTGCTTAATCCAGCGGGTTAGCAACATTTTTCTATTAGTCAATATATTGCATGATTCTTATATCTTCGCTCTGAGATGAAACCACTGTAATATGGTATCTGATATTTCTTGCCTAACAAGTAGCTCCATTGTTGTCACAGTACTTCTACTGAGTCATCAATGGTTGGAACATCTATAAGTTCATTATATGAACTTCAAGATACATATAATATCACTCTATGTTCGTAACACAATTATACACGGCTTCAATTGTGGAATATAATTCATTGTTATTAGTTTGGAACCCTTCCAACTAACAACATTTCTCCTTTTTAATCAAACATATTATTTTGTGACCACTTTGTCATTATGGATGCTTGCATCGATGTAACCCTTAACATCCAACTCTTCCTTTTACTCTTATCCTTATTGACTAGTAATCTATCCTTAAGTACTTCTCAAGTACTAATGGATATTTCTAATGATATTCCAATAACCCTTATTCGAATTTAGTATCATCTTATCATATCCAATACATACAAAATTATATGGGATAAATACATTTATAGAATTCATGATATATCCATTGCTACAACCTATGGCATCTTAATCATCTTATTTTCATTCTTCTCAAGAATTGAAACATAAGGTTCTTGAGAGACTAATTCAGATTATCTCTCATTAAATCCTTTCCGTGTTTGAACTCTTTCAACACATTGCAATCGTGTGTGCTCAAGCTTTCATGGTGAAACATTCAAAAAGTCTCTACAACTTGATCATTATCTTATAAGATGTTTCACTTAATCCTTTATAATTGAAGATGTTTTCCATGTCATATCTCAATATTCACAATTTTGAGATGTTATTCCTCGTCATATGTGGAATATTCATATATATTCTCACTAAATCTTTTGTAATCATATA
The DNA here is from genome assembly GCA_963693085.1 of Alisma plantago-aquatica. NCBI lineage: Eukaryota > Viridiplantae > Streptophyta > Magnoliopsida > Alismatales > Alismataceae > Alisma > Alisma plantago-aquatica. Next base: position 330,293,241 of record OY856411.1, read on the forward strand.
TTTCGTCTTTCATCTTGATTCAAGTAGAACTATTTGACTATCCTATCAAAACAAAAGATCCATCCTCTAAGATGCTTGTTTCAATCCCAGATTTAACTTTGAAGTTTATAGACTTTATTTGCATTCTTGAATTTATAAAACATTTTAGGTTGTGTCATGCACACATCCTCTAATGTATTCCATTTAAGGAATTCCATTTTATCTTCATATGCCAAATCTCTTAGTCTATGTTAACTACAACCACAAGCTTGACAATTGGTAAAGGAAATTCTATCATGTTCAACAACTTGATCTAATTAGAGAAACTTTTCATCAATTTCTCTCTTTTTTGTTTTACATGTAGGTCTTTTTCACAAGACCCTATTGCACCCTTTAGGTATTACCCTTTTAGGTAGTGCTATCAAGGTCCTACCTTGTTAGCTCACACGGACCCCATAATGGCCTTGAGTGGTTACTTAGATTATGGTGCTTAATATGTTCTAGTGGATTAGTTGGATTTTCCTATCATGACCAAGTTGTGTGCGTTGTTGTATTCATAATCCTCAAATCTCATACATGTTCCACTAGAACTATTTTGTTTTCATTTATTTGATGAACTTGAGATTCTACAACATCTTGTGATTCTCTTAATTCTCACTTGTACCTATTTGTTGACCTTGAACATTTTGAGATCTACTTTTACTCCCATTGATTCTTTAGGAACTTAGTTATCCTATCAACAAAACATTTTTATTGGATTGGTCATAATAGTAACATTCAACAATTATGGTTTGTAGATAAACCTTTTCAAGAAACAACTTTCTCAATGTAGGTTTCAAACCTTTTAGATATATTGGGAAATTCCCAATTCATATCATATATAATGTCATTTAAACCATTCAGATGGTACATTATTTAGTGATAGGGATATTTTATGAGAGTACAATCATATAATATCAATTGATAATTATATCATGACTGATCATGGTATAATTCCTTCATTCTGATACATCATGATATTTAGATGAATTTTACTTGTGATAAATTATCACAGTCCATTCTTTGAAGGTACTCAAGGTATCAATGTAAAGTATTTCAGTTTGATCTCATCAAAGTTTCTTAATACTTTCATCAAATTCATACTTCATTTATAATCTCCTTGAACACTTCAAGAGATTTATGTTTCTATTTTACTGAGTGTTGGCATGTACACTGAGAGAGCTAATCATATGATGATTGGGATGTGGAATTAGATACCTGATTTGATAATAATAAAGGTAATTCATTCTATTATGTTTGTCTCAGTCATGATATGATGACACAAACGTAAGTAGATGTCTAAAGAATGATGTTACTCAATGATGTATGTCTTCAAGTACGTGACTTGAACAATGAGATCATATGGATGCTAAGAGTACATACATTCTTGTTATGTCCCTAGTCAGATACTACTGTGGAAGAAAAATAGACAACAATAATACATAAGACTAGATTGTGTGTTGACTAATGACGGAGTCTCATTAGTAATGATATATGATATCAAGTCACTCACACAGATTCATGGTACAAAATAGTGTATCAGACAAACCCACCATGAGAGTGATACATGGAGACCATGGCATGGTAGTCATAGTCATATTTCATAGTGATAGTAGTGATTGTGGTTCTTAGACCTGAAGTCACTACATTCATCACATGTTGTTGGGTATACGTTGACATCATCAAACGTAATCCTAAAATACGGGTTTCTATATAGGTGATTATTGGCTAGCTTTGACACATAGGGACTGTGTGTGAGTGATTATATGGGATTTGTCCCTCCTACAGGAGTTTGATATTCTAGTCTCTACATAAGTGATAATAAGAAAGATATGGCCATATTCATGTGATTCAATATGTGATATGTGAACTCACATGCATCTCAAACAATCTTCTCTAGTTCAAGGAACATGGATTGAATGTTGAGAGGATGATGATTCCATGACTTGAGTTCAATTTGGATATCAGAGACAAAGGGACTATATGGTCATTGTAACACTAATCACATATTGTAGGTTGAATTTGTTCTCCAACTTTATGAATTACTTCGATAGCAATGATGTGTGACTAGGCACCTATCTTTTCTTGTGTTTTCATAAGTTTGTTATGGGCATTCACTGCCAACGTAATTCTAGACCTATAGGGCCACACACAAAGGATACACTTGGATTATAGGATTATATTCATGAATGATGATTAGATTAAATACTATAGGTGTTTAGGTATTCAATTAAACAATAGATCAACTGACTGGACTCAGAATATTCAAGTTCAAGTGTTGGATTGACTGATTAGAGTGTCAGATTGATTAGAAACTAAATTGGCTAAGTTATGCTAGAACTAGGCCATGAGATGACTTTCTCGCATGATGGTCGTAAGCCAACCATTTTGTGTGAGCGAGACGTCCGGTTCATGGTTGTGAGACTGTTGGTTCGTGAGTGAGATGATTGGTTTGTGGTAGTGACACGACTGGCTCTCATGAGCTAGACGCTCAGTTTGTGGGCAAATTCGATGGCATCAAGGATTAGTGCTGATGTCATGTTGTGCATTAATTGGATTTGAATTGATAATTTGATTTAGAATAGGAAAGTGCATGAAATGATCATCTCCCTATGTGAGATGATCATTTTGTAGTACAAGACAACTGCCTCACAGATTGCAAGTTCTTGAACATTCATGATTTTGGACCCTTCTACTCCCACACCAATTGGGAACCCTGACTCTGGCCTCTACTATAAATAGAGGGGTACTGGGGGCTTCTCAAGACACATAATTGAGAATCATTTGATCTGACAATTGTTTTACTCTCTCGTTGTGGTTACCAATAGAGAGACCAAGCAAGTCCTACCCATCAAAGGGAGATATAGCAAGGGAGTGAACAACTAAGGATCGGTTGTGGGAGAGCATGTTGACGACTAGTATGTTGAAAGATGGGGACAACTCCTTCCCTTTGGCTTTGGTACCACAATGTGGATTTCCCAGTTGTTCGTGTGGACTACTCTAGAGGAAGAAGGTTGTCGTCTACCACTATGAGGATGACATCAGCCCACAGGGTTGTGGTGAGATCACAGGAGCCACTACAAATGTTGTTCCAGTCTGCTATATGTAGTGAAGACCAGGAGATGCATAGACACAGTCCAAAAGCAACTAGAAGACAATTGCACATCTACAACAATGAGGAGTATGTTGTTGGACTTGCTCCAAGACAAGGTATATCCTCAAAACCATCCTTTTCATTATATAGTTGTCGATGCGATCCACTGGTTTATGGGGAATATGGCAACAAAATTTTTGTTTTAATTGCCTATATCTGTGCTCTATTACCCAGTAGTGGTATTGTAACAACCCCGCCTCCCGGTAACCCCCAATTAAGGGAGACCAAGAGACCAGAGCCATTATCCCAATTAACAAGATCAAAGGTTCGACAAATAATCAATAACAATTATCAAATTTTACCAACTAAACTAAACACGGGTATAAAATAAAACCTTGCATACCTTTTTAAAACTTTGGTAAGCTACTCTATCCACAGCCTTGATTCATTCTATCTAATCCTCCTTGCACTTTATTTCTTATTTCCACAATGTGTCACTTTACTATTTGTTCTTTCAATTGTTGTACCTAAAACACCGACAAACAAAATGTCAATCATCATATAAGAATATACTGGTATGTGGGAACAACCAAAATTTCACAAATATGGCTAACAATTTAATTATCACAATCAGGCTAATTAGCAAACGAATTTACATTTTCAATGTGTCATTCTCCACCGCTTTTGCCCTAACCCTGGAATACCCCTCTAGGGTTTCTCTTTTGCCATTGACTAAAGGCCACCTTCTCAATCCCGAGCTTGGTGTATGGGGGTCACCTCTCATGGTGCCCCATGGTCATGAAATATAGACCACCTTCTCATTCCCGAACTTGGTGTATGGGGTCACCTCTCATGGTGCCCATTGGTCTACCCTCTTGGGCCTGACCTTTATGGCATCTTCCATTAGGGTGGCATGTAGGTGCGAGAATACACATGTATTTATAATTGTGATAACCATAGTGACTTTATAATTGCAGTATGAACATCCAAACTGTTTAGTTTCAATCAATGTGATTAACCATCTGGGAAAACCATCGGGAAAACTAATGTGATTACTCATAATTAACCACATACATGTCAGGCTGAATTGAGATAGAATAGTCCAATCAATCAAGACATCCAATCAAGCAAGTATAAGAGTCCTGAAATTACAACCAATTCCTTTTTATCAAAATCTATTCAAACCATCTTGCTACTTAAGGTTTCTATTCCCTTTTTAGGATTTCTACCTCTTTTAGGGTTTACTTTGAAATTAGGATTTTACTTCATCTTACTCTTTTAAACCCTAATTTTCTCATCTATCATTCACGAAAGTTATTGAGGTTACCTTCTAACAACACATAACCTTAATTTCAGATTAAAGCACAATTAATCATCACATAAGTCCATTAACCCTCGTTTTCATTAAAGCTACCATTTTTATCCTTTTAATCTATGAAAAAGTCATTATGCTCATTTATCATCAATTCCTAGTTCATTATGGTCTAATTCACATATGAACATTATTTATCATTAATTCTACCTTTATCCATTAGAACAATCCTATTTATCATATTAAGGATATTTATCCACAATTAAGAACCTTTATACTCAAAATAGCTTAGAACCATCATCTCTTAGCTTTATTCATGCATTTGAATAATTAAAGCCATTAGGAGACACAAAGACTAACATTAGGGTGTCATGGCCCATTAAAGCTTATTTATGCACATAGAACCCTAAATTAACCAAATACGCATAAGGTTCATCCTTTTAGATCTAATGCACCTTTTTATAAACAACATGTTAATATCAACTTTAAACATCCATATAACCCTTCCTAATTCATTAATCATTAAAGATTAGGGTTTTTCATCAATTAAACCATTAAAGATAGAATCTTTACATTCTTTATGAATTTCAAGCAGAATTTAGCTCCAAATATAATTCATTTTGTGTTCCCCTCATCCTAAGGATCAATTTTCATATTTGGATCATCTTCATCCGATATTTCTACAATTAGTTACGTATTTTACAAGATAACCCCTTTTTTTCACCAATAAAAAACAGCCACGTCGATTTATCAAAATTAAAACCGAGCTAGCGGGCAATGCACATGTTTAACAGAAAGGGGCTGTGAAATTACCGTAAAGGACTTTCCCTTACAAAAGAATGTGGGGGCAGGGATGTACTTCCCCCCTATATCGTCTTCAACCTCAGGTTCTACTTCCGCAAGCCAGTGGTCAACTGTGGAGTTGACTCCGTGTTTCACTCCTCCTGGGCGTACGACAGGGGAGGCATTACCTTCATCTTGCTCCCCCAAACTTGTCTAATGCCTCAATTTCTTCGAGGCTCACCTGAGTCATCGGGGCAGAGCACCACTTCTCTGGCGAGGCACAAAGCCTAATCAAGGAAGCACAGCAGAACGTTTCCTTGAATTGAAGGCGTCTGTGAGTGCATTTTCCCTTCCTGGTTGCATGACGGTAGCTTGAGGATCTGCTCCTACCGCACAAAGTCCCCCCCTATATATAGGGTCAGCTGCAGAGTTCGGCCAATTTTGGGACTCTCTCATCCGTCAACGAACATTCCCACAAATATGGTTGGATGGCTTCGGAACAGCCTCCCGAAGCCAATGGAGCTCTTCTCGCTCCAAGATCTCCATTCCTGTTCGAGAAATCCCTCAATCAAAGATCTCTCAGGTGGACTCTGTACGAGCAAGTCCCCACGAGACTGGGATTCACTCACAGCTGTTGGATCGTCAATCCAACGGTCGCGCTTAACCTGAAAAACAATAAAATTGGGATTTAATCCCAGATAAATTGTGACACCTGATTATTATGCGATTAATGTCCACACTTTAGGATATTTTGTAAATTGCATAACTTGGAAACCGTTTTTCCAACCAAATTTTAAGGGTTTCTCTCTCTTGCCTTTATCCACTTGTATGTCAAGTTTGAGTTCGAAATTCTAAAAGAAAAATACTATTTCTTCATAGGCAAGTTACTCATATTCAAATCCTTTAAATGGTTATTTTCTCTTTCTTATTTTCTTATTTCCAATATTTCTATTCCTTAAAATCCAAGAAAACAAGTGGGGTTCGAAATATTTCTCATTATGACCAAACCCTCACTGCTCTCTTTATTTCTTACATTATCTTCTTATTTCTTTATTAAAATATCTTATTTTGAGAATTTCTCTTTATCTCTCTTTTTATTTTTCTTATTGGAATTCATTTTAACATTAGAAACCTCATGGATGCGAAAATCCACCAAAGGTAACTCAATCATACCTATTTCCACTTATTTCCCCTATTTTATCATTGTTTTCAATTTCTTTCTTAATAAAGAAATATTTAATTGATCTTTCCTTTCCTAGTTGCATTATCTTTGCAACTTTGGACTCCTTGGGATCCACGTAACTCAAGAGGCACGAAATCCACCTTTGGATAACGTTCCTTTGCCTTCTAGAGGTTTCTACATCTTTCTTTTCTCCTTTTTCTTATTTATTCAATTAATGGAGTTTCTTTGGTCTTTTCCTTGTTATTGGGACTAATAGCCAATAAAGCCCACAAAACAACCAATAAGGCTATTGTAAATGATAACATTTTATTCAAAACAAATTATATCATTATTCATTCAAATATCTTTAATATGAGAAATTACATTTCTCACCAAATGAAACCAAAAGTTGGGAAGTTGGGGTTGTAATAGGTATCAGAGCCACATCAATCTATTGTATTTTGGGATAATTGATATGATCAAAATTTTATTTTATCATTTAATTATTCCATGTGATACAAATAATTTCTTGTTCAATTAAATACCATGATAATCCCTAACTAATATATATATATATATATATATATATGCAATTTATATGTGTCGCCCTAAAAGCAAGTTTTGTTGGTGGATGTGTAGCATGGTAATGGCCAATAACTACTATTATTTGTATGGTTGTGTGGTTGGTTAATCCTATTTTATCTCAGTACGTACCAAGCCTTTACCTTATCTTTTCAATATAAAGTTAGTTCTTTCCTACCCTTTCTCCCCTCAAATATAACTCAAGGTTTCTCTATAATCATGTAATAGTAAGATAGTTTACTTTTCTAATATGACAAAGAACAAAGACGTTCAGACGATGCCAACCAAACATCTCAGAGACGGGTCGACCATTGGAGGACCAAAATGACAAGCTGAACTGATTGCCTGGTGGATCCAATCGATCGGCTAGAGGATCCAGCAGATGGTGGATGGAAATACCAGATGACCAAACGACCGGCCAAGAGGCAAGCTGATCGGTTCAAAGGTTGAACTGAACAACCCGGATCGAAAAGTATGGATCTTCATTAACAATAGATTTTTTCATATGATGTAGACATAGGTTGTGGTAATTCCTTGTGGCTCCAAGAAATTACATTAGGCTGGCTATAAGCATTGCTTTTTGTTTATTGCATATTTTTGTTTTGGGATATAACATTTATATAATACCTACTATATATGCAATGATTGAATAAAGTATATGTATTTATAAATACAAAACCCCTCAAATAAAATAATAAGCCTTATATTCTTTCTAATAGTGATACACATGAAAATATTGATCAACTAAGTTTAGGTTACGCCTTCGCGTGGTGCAATGTCTATCTCATAGAAGTGTGATGGTAGATATGTAGGTTATGCCTTCGTAGGGTACATATCTATGATATCCTAGAACCCCAACCTTTTTTATGTAGTTCTTCCTTTATCTTCCATTTTGGACCTCAATCTTGTCCCCACCTCCAATTTCATGTTTGAATACAATGTGATACGTAGTTGATAATTTGAGTGTGATTGATACCTTGATGACCCTCAACTTGAATCTAATTTAGTTTTAAAACATACCACTCCTAGACATCCTTTACTTTTATGATCATTGTATATCTGAATTTTTATATGCCTTGTCCTCATGTTTATTATGTAGATCTTATCCTCACGATTCGAATACAGTTTTCTTTCCCAATTTGGAGCTATGATGTGAAGGTTATGCCTTGTTGAAAATCTATCTTTAATTATGCATTTTTGCCCTTTTTTCCTTTAGTAGAGCCAACTTTAGCCCCCTTGGGCCCAACAAGGGAACGGCCCAGGAACCCTCACTTTTCCTTGAGAGCCGTCAATAGTTCTTTCCATTAGCTAATCATATCATGTGGTTTCCTTCCCTTCTTTTCTAGATTGTCCAATCTTTGTCCCACAAATTCAACCTCTCATCCAATGGCCAGTAAGTTGTCTTGCACCTCCATACATTCACCAACGCAAGTGACATCGGAGACCACCTTCCCCAAGCTTTGGCACCTCCTTTTTGCACCATCTTCCCCCCAAATTGATGCCTCCTCTTCCTATAAATCCCCGTTCCAAGTTGTTTTCCACTCTTCTTTGGTCTTATCACAAACCCTAACCTCCCCAATTTTATTCGTCCCCCTTAGAGGTTGTCACCTGCCCTAGATTGGGCATTCCTCTTCCCTGCTACTCTAGTAAGATATGATGGCATGTACTTGCTTGCAACTTCAAGGAGGTGGCAGATGACCATCTCGCACGAGCCCTCTCCCACTCCTTGCCTTATCTGGCCTCACGTCGATGAGCTCTAGATAGAGTTGTCATGGCTGTTGTGCAACTTACATAGGATGGTCATGCAGAAAATGAAGGATGGTGAGCCCTTGGGTCTAGGGATTCTTGGTCATGGGCGGTCTAGATCTCCCCAGTCCACGAGCATCTGGGTTAGGGTCCAGCGGTGGCACTCCGGTGGGAAACCATACGCGAGCCACGGTCAAGGCAACCCTGAGACACAGAGCGGTGGCGTACTTTCGACTGATGCAACCCTATTTTAGGGCTCCATCATGTACCTTTTTTCATGATAATCACATCTACATAGTTTAAATTACAAGTTATTCCCCTCAATGTGATCTTTTATGATAAATGCACTTATACCTCCTTTCATGTGTATTTCAGGGAACTTATGCATGCATTGATGGATGGGAGAGAGATGAAGGACGTCTATGGGGTTTTACACCCCAAGAAGTGGATCTACCTCTTCCCCGAGTTATCCTTGGATGCATAAGAACAATTCAAAGAAAAAGGAGGCTAGATGGAGAAGATGAAGTAAAGATCAGCACCAAAAATCCCAAAATGGTCGTGGTACATCCACCACGGTCGTGGTGATTTATGCACAAAGAGATCCAAAATCAACAGGGAATGTGCTCAATTTACACATGAATGACCACGGCCGGGGAGCTCAAAATGGCCATGGTTATTGAAGACCCCAAGGTCGTGGCCCCGAAAACAACAATGGCCAGCACACTCCAACTCCCCCGTGGCCATCCCCTCGCCCGTGATGAATTATGCACAAAGTTCCCCAAAATCAATAGGGAAGTGGTTCATTTTACACGTGAATGACCACGGTTGTGACCATCACCACGGTCGTGGCCCTTAAAGACTGCCTCACCTGTGGTGCTCCCCTCACCCGTGGCCTCCTCCTCCAACACAACCGTGGTACCCCACATTGCCGTGGTACCCCTTACCCAGCATGACCATGGCACCCGACTACATCCATGGTCACCACATATACTTATCATTTCCACACCACTTCACACCTCGTCCATTCCATACCCCCATGACTATGCCATGCAACCGAAACCATGGTCGTGGCACCTCAACATGGCCGTGGTGACCACCTAACCCTACCCATTTTCACCACTACTTTTCCTACTTTGCCCCTACTTACCCTAGTACTTCCCACCACCTATATATAGATAGGTGGTGGCCACAGCACAAGGGTTACACTCCCACAACTTCCATTATTCCTCCTCACCCTCTCTTGAGTATTCATTGCATTCCCCTTGCAGTTAAGCTCTCCACCCACCATTTCCACCTCATTTCCACCATAGAAACCTAGTTTTCTAGGTTTTCTACCATAGCTCCCTCCATCTTCATACCCATCATCCACCTTGGAGGAAGGAGGTCACCCTATAGAAGCTAGGAGGTGAAGAAGGAGGATCTACTTCAATATCCATGGATTCCTATCCCCTTCTTCTCATTTATTTTGCCTTATGTTTGATTATGTCTAGCTAAGCCCCTAGTGGTGGGCTGTTTGGGGGTAAATATGTGACTTTGATACCATGTTGGGGGAGAATAATTTGTAATGAACATAAATTCATTCTATGATGATTGCCTTTGCTTCTATGTCATTTCCCATTATCTTGCATGTGGATTTTCCTCTTAAACATAAATTTCTTGCTTTGTGATATTTGATGCCACTTAGCTTCTATGAGGAATTGGAATATATGTAGCAAACTTATGAATGGCTCCTAGGTCCAATTAGTGGATCCCTATCTAGCCCCCTTTGTTCCTACAAACATATCCCTCCTTATACAAGTGAGTGTGAGATCTAAGTGACTAATATAAATTTCATAGTGCAATTGCCTAGAGCTTTCTTAAGGCTAGATGGCTAGTAGCAAGAGGTGAAAAACCATCATCTCTACTCCCATTCCTACCCTTGGCTCTCAATTGCCCTAATACTACTTACCCTACAAACCTAGACTTGATAAGTCCTACTAGAATTACACCTAACCCTAGTTCTCCAGCTAGTAGTATAGGGTACATTCTAATAGCATTTGCCTTTTTGTTTGGTTTTCCAATCTGGATTGTATTGTGATAATTTCATGCTATGTTGAAACCCCCCAACTAATTTCAAATCACATTCCCAAATGGCCCACCTACCCAATCCATTTCTTGAAACCCACCTTAGACTTCTTGCTTGTTAATGCTAGTGTATCTTAATTGTCTTTGTCTCTTCTAGCTAATTGCTTAGTCTTACTAGTCATGGTTAATCTAGTTCCTTGCTTGCTTTAGTGTCTAACTTAGTTATTAGTTTCTAATTGACTTTCTAGAGTAGAGTAGATCATCTTTCTCTTGCTTAGTTGATTTCTTAATTAGCCCCTTAGACCTAACTCGCTTAGGATAGCCTAGTTTTTCGTAATCTAGTTTTCATATTGTCTTTACTTTCTAGTTATGTAGTGTCATCAAACCAAAACCCCTTTTAAACACTTCAACCCTAGTCTCTTCTTTAGGAACATAGCCAATCCCAACAAAGCTCTAGTGCCCCCACTATCCATGTGGTTTGCCCCCCTTTACTTGCCTCTCACCCATACTATAACATGACCACGTGCGCTTGCGGGAGCATATTTTTGTGTTGTGAGTGAATCTTTTTTTTGGGGGGGGGGAACCAACACATGTTGGTCACCTAGCCAAAAAATTTGAAACTATGGGTACATTGAAATAAAAAATAGAATAAAAACTATCTAATTCCTCCATATAAATTCCCTTGAGGATCGGGGGGCATTCTTCTAGAGAAGAGAGGTCGTCTGGTTGTTTGAGGCACTGTTTGGCTAGGATATCCGCTAGATTGTTCCTTTCTCTCTTTACATGAATCATCTTGTCCACCATCACCTGTACTTTCGGAGCTCATATTGAGAAGACTTGCAGCTTATAGACTTCAGGTGGATCCGCCTTACCGAGGGACCATTCAACTACAAGCTTAGAGTCACTCAGGATAGTTGCATTCGAGATACCTTGGGACTTCAGGTAGTACAATGCTTTGGATAGTGCAAAAAGCTCACCCCTCATCGGGTCATACCCCCAAAAGAGTTCAGTCGATCCTCTCTTCCATCGACCAGTGTTATCCCTTACTACCATAGCTGTGGACATAGTGTAGTTTTTCCCATCCACTGCAGTGTCAACATGAACTATGGTGGTCCCTGGCTTGATGCTAATCTTTTGAGGTAAGCCTTGCTTCAAACTTTGTGTGTGGTTGTGGTTTACAAAGGCTCTGGCTACTACCATTGCCTCTCCTCTACAGATCGTAGCTAACCCCGTCGGAGGTTTGGCACTATTTTCAAAGATGGCGGCATTTCTGTTCTTCCAAATAATCCAACAAGTGATGCTGAAGGTCACTCCCTAGTCCTATTGTGTTTGGATGGATTTCAAGTTATAGCCAATCCATTCCACCACCGTGTTGCTCGTGAAGAATTGGGATGTTGCGAGGGGGGGGGAATGAGGTTCCATGTCTTCCTTGAGTCCGTGCAATCCCTAAGAGTGTGTAGGATGTCCTCATCGGCACCATTACATCTAGTGCAGGTGGCGTTGTCAGCAAGTTTCTTCTTATGGCGAAGAACATTTGTTAACAGGCGTTGTCTATTCATCATCCAGATATGTGTTTTGACTATGTGGGGAGCTTGTAGCGCCCAAATGGATGTGTAGTGATCAAGCGAGAAAAGGTTCCCACTGGAGCTGAGGATGTGGTAGGCTGAGTTGACTGTGTAGCTGCCATTCAGCGAGGGTGCCCATGCCCACCTGTCGTTGCCATATTGAGCTTGAGGAGGAGGCATTTGAAGAATTTCTTGTATTGTATTGGTTGTAAACCAGTAGGCAAGGAAATCAGTGTCCCATGTCCCATCGTCCGTGACCAAGCTCACCACTTTGAGGTCCCTTATGTCTTCCAGTATTGTTCTATTGGTCTTTAGGGCTGGTATGATGCCCTCTCCAACCCATGCATCACCCCATACCTTTGTGTCTAAACCAGAGAGTACTAGGCATCGTGAGTTGCTTAGGAGGAAGGGAAGGGACGGTCGAATGCCCCACCAAACATGAGATCCTGAGGAGTTGCTTGTGCCTTGGCTTGTGTACTTGGCCTTCATGAGTTGAATCCATGGGAGGTCGTTATCTTGAAGGAACTTCCACGCCATCTTCATAAAGAGGGATTTGTTATAATCTCTAGAATTCTGTATCCCTAATCCCCTGTAGTGGAGAGGCTTGGTGACATGTTTCCAGGACACTAAGTTCAGGCGAAGATTGTTCACGGGGCCATTCCATAGAAAGTTTCGAACCATTTGGTCAATCTTATCACAACATAACATAGGAAGAAGGGCCGCTTGCATTGTATAGCATGGTTGGGAAAGAAGAACCGACTTGACCAAAGTAACTCGACCAGCCAGGGAGAGGAAGTGATTTTGCCAAGAACATATGTGTGATTGGAGTTTCTCCAGTAAGTGTTGGTAATGGAGTTTCCCTTTCCTTTTGTGAATGATGGGTAAACCTAGGTGTCTTCCCAGGTCGAGAGTTTCATTTATGTTGAGCTTCCTACAGATCTGGTTGCGGATGACCCTTGGTGTGTTGGTTGAGAAGAAGACTGCCAATTTCTCATGTGAAAGAAATTGGCCTGATGCCCTGCTGAAGGATTTGAGGCAGCGTTGGATCACCTTGGCCTGGAGAAGGGTAGCTTCCCCAAACAAAACAATATCATCAGCAAAACTCACGTGAGAGATAGGGATTTTTTTCCTCGTGAGTCTGATGGGTTTCCATTCATTCCTGGCTATCTCGGCTTCAATCAATTAGCTAAGTCTCTCAAGGCATAGAACAAAAATATAAGGGGAAAGGAGATCTCCTTGCTTGACCCTGCATGAGGGCTTAAAGGAGCCAATGTTCTCTTCGTTCCAAAGAATGGAAGTGCGTCCAGATGTGATGATGTCCATAATAATTGAGATCAGGTTTCTTGGAAGAGGTTTGCGATTGAGGGTGTCTTCAATGAAAGCCCAACTCATCTAGTCGAATGCCTTGACTAGATCAAGCTTAATCGCCATGCAGTGCTTACGGGAATGTTTTTCCTCCATGGAGTGAACTATCTCCTGGACAAGCGTCATGTTATCGCCAATGTGCCTGCCTAGTACAAAACTAGACTGGAAAGGGGATATCCAGTTGTTTAGAAAGGGTTTGATACGACCAGTTATAATCTTCAAGATGAGCTTGGTGCACACATTGTTGAGAGAGATGGGCCTCAATTGGGAACAACAGGGATGGGGAGTCTTGGGAATCAATACTAGAGATGAGTCGGTAGCGCCAGGGGGAAAGCGCCTTCCTTCAAAGGGGCTAGATACGAAATCTATGACCTGGTTCTTGAGCAGCATCCAGTGTTTTTGGAGAAAGTGAGCATCGACCCCGTCTAGGCCCGGTGCTTTCAACGGGGCAATAGATTGCAGGGCTTCTAGTATCTCTTGTTGGAGCGGCATTGCACACAGGCTGGCTGTGAGTGTCCCCGAGCAGGGAGAGAAGACTCCAATGAATCTTTTAGTTGCTTCTTTCCTCTCTTCTGAGGTCAGATCATAATATACTTCAGAAAAGAATGATAGGATGAGTTGCTTAACTTGGTGTTCCTCGTCCACCCAGGTGTCGCCGTTATCCTTCAAGCGGACAATTTTATTCACCCTCTTCCTCGTCTTGACTAGATTCTAGAATTTTTTTGTGTTATTATCACCGAGAGTGACCCAATCACAATGTGCTCATTGCTGCCAATCCTCCTCCTCGCTACGCAGGATATTATCTAACCTGTTTTGCAAATCGATCGTTTCCCTTGACGTGGACATTTCAAAGCTTATTGCTAAGCAGGTGTGGTTGTATTTTATCTTGTCACTGATCTGATTCTTCAGCCACCATGTTTCTTTTCTACTCTTGGCATCCCACCTTGATGCCACTGGAAGGAAGCAACCTGATGCATCCTGAAGAGGGGTTGTTGTATCCCAATTTGTTTCCATGAAGGGTTGAAAGTCAGTGTTCGTCTCCCACCTTGCCGAAGTTCGTAAGTGGTTGCTTTTGGTGAAGTTAGCGGCGGCTGATGATATTAACAGGGGTGCATGGTCGGAGTGGTTCCTTTCCAGAATCTGGATTGGATTGAAGTCAGGCATGTCCAACCATGCTTGGTTTCCTAACACTCAGTCCAGGTGCTCATGAAGAAGGCCACACCTGAAAGTGGTGCGGGCTCCCTGCGCTCCAACATCATGTAGTTGGCAATTCTCCATGGCCTTGATAAAGTCGTTGCTATTTGCTCTGTCGAAGGATGAACTCCCAAATTTCTCAGTAGAGAACATAACCACGTTGAAGTCACCTATAACCACCCATGGTGTGTAGGTTGTAGGGACAATACGGAGTAGATGGCTCCAAAGAAGGTTCCTACTATTCCTTGTCGTTCCTGCATAGACAAAGGTATAGAGGTGGTCGTTGGCTTTACAATGTACAAATTGTTTGTGTGAAAGAAGGATCTCCATGGAGATGTTGTTGTTCCATAGAATCCAAATTCCTCCTGCATAACCGACCGCCTCCACTCTGTGAGAGGAAGAGAAACCCAACGTCCTAATGATTCAATTAGCCTTCTTGCCGATGCATCTTGTTTCGAATAGTGCCATCACCGATGCTTTATACTTCCTTTTCAATTCCCTGACTGCATTTTGGGTATCTTCGTCATAGATACCCTGGGTGTTCCAAGTGATCACTATCATTTAGAGGCTTCCTCCAAGGTGGATGAACCCATCGCTCACACTTCTTCCTCTAAGTCCTGGAGCAGGGACTGCTTCCCCCTTTTTCTAGTGGTAGCCCTTCTCAGGTCTCCCGCATAAACCACCTTCCTGTTGCGGAGGTGTATTCCTATTGAGTTTTTGCCTGGGCTCCTATAGGAGATATAGGATGGTGCCGCCGTGTCTGTCCTTCCTACCGAGAAGACCGTAGAGAGGAAAGGGTGGTCCTGTTGGTCCCTTCCTTGCAACATCATGTCACCAGACGGAACGACTACTGTGTGGTCAGAGTTGGAGGGCTATGTCGCCTGGTATTGTCAAAGAGGGGGTTGTTCCTTGCTTGTCTCCTCCACCTGCTTAGTTCTGGAAGAGTCTCCTTGTTTCTTTTGGCTTCTATGTTGATTCTTTCGCTTGCTCCAGTCAATGCCAGAAACTCTTTCTACAATCTCCTCGACCGTAGTGATTTCCTGATCTTCCTCTTCATTATCTTGGTCCGCCAGGTTTATGAACCTTTTGGATGTATTCTGGGCTCTTTTCTGGGTATTGGAGTTACCTTGCTTTCTTGGTTTCCTGAAAACTAGTTCGGTGTGAATGGATTCCGAAAACCCTTCCTTCCTCTACGGCGGCGGTGTAGGTACGATCAAGCCTGCTTCCAATATTGCTGCCCTAGCTTTGTTTTCTTCATCCATCCTTGTTCTGCAGTCCTTCTCTAAGTGTCCGGCTTGGCCACAATGTAGGCAAATAAAGGGTATGTTTTCATATTCTATCTTCTATCGGGTGCCTGTGATGGAAACCATTGGGACTAACAGTTTCGCCATGTCCAGTTTGACAGCCAGCCATGCAAATCTACCCCGCCGTTGGAGCTTGGTGTTCAGATCAATCTTGATCGTCTTCCCTAACCTGTCTCCTATTTCAGTCAAGAAGTTCTCCTAGTAGAGGTATATGGGGAGGTTTGGGATATGTACCAATGCTACCAGCTTGGGTGGGGATGCCAGTACCGGGGAGAAGGCGGGAAACCACCTCTGTACTGTCAGATAGGAGCCAAATATGGGCCAGGGGCCTCCTGTAAGGGCATTGATGAAGTCGTCCTCCGTTTGAAGTTGTACAATTAAGTAATCATTGTCCACATCAATGAGATTAAAACCTCCCACAGGTTTCCATAACGATTTGATTCTGACTCATAACGTTAGGAATCTGATCTCAGGGGCTAGGAGCTTGACGATGACCATGAACTTCCATGGTTTCAGCAAGTCCTCCAAGACTTCTTTCCTTACGTCAAAGGAAGGGAAAACAACCTCTGTCGAGAAGATAATGTCCTCAGGCCTCAAGGTGGTATCTGTTTGATCAACATCAATGTGGATAAACCCTTGTTTATTAAAGAGATTGTTTCCCATGCCCATGGAGTCCTTATAGGATGGGCGAGTCTGTTGTTCCTCGCGCGGGGGGTCTGCGACATGAGGTGGTGTGGAAAGTCTAGGAAATCTTCCAGACGGCGCGTCGCCTTCATCGATATCCATACTAGAATGTCCAGGATGTTGTTGCGGTTGGGTGTTCCTGCTGGAGGAGTAATTCAACATGATGCCTGTCGTGCCCAGGGGGATGGTGGAACTCGGCCTCCCTGGATTGCCATCTCCTTCTTCGTCAAGAATTCCTAGGTTATCATGACGACCACCAGTCGCCTACAGAGAAACCCTAGGTGTTGCCATACCACTTAATACATTTCAGTGTTGTGAGTGAATCTAGTTTGGGGAAATATGCTAAATATCAAAAGACCACACGTGCGTGCAAAACTGCACCACCGACCAATGGAACGAAGCAACAAGAAGTGGTGAGCACTGATTGGGGGACCTAGAGAAGAGCAGCCACAGGATAAGGATCATACGACATGATGTGCCACATCAATTTTTGGTAACACCCCTCTTTCTCCAAAGTTTCAACACACATGTTCCAAAAATGATATATCATGCATCCTTTATCCAAACATGGCATATTATTTATGATTTTTAATCTACTCGACGAGATCTATCCAATGAACCTCGTTTCAGAATCTAATTCCACTCCTAAATCCTGTTATGTTGAAAATGACATCACTTAATCTCTTTTATTACATTGAATTGTGATTAATGCGAAACTATGATCATATAATAAACCCTATTTGCTTTCGATGGTCCTAAATACTAACCTATCATATTGTGTGGTCTTTGATTCAAATATTATCATGTTTATTATTTTAATGACCCTTATTAATTGAAGGAATCATGAAACATGTGTAACATGGATCTTGATGCTAAATGATCTTTAGATGGATGCTCAATATGTTTTAATGCACCTTAAATCATCATTATTGCTCCATATTAGTAACTCTTAATGCATGATTGATAAAAGAATTTTTATATACTTCCTTGAACCTTATTGCAACTTTATGATGTGAAAAGTACCATTCATGTGATATTTATGGATTCTAATGATGTTCCTTACCTAATCATGTAAATTTGGTCTGACTATCACCATGTAATGATTTAATTTCAAAGCTAGTAACTTATCTTATGTCTTGTTCCCTATTGAGCCAAGATCTTGTACTAATAAGCTAGATTTTCCTTATAAGATCTCAAGTACCTACTTTGTGCATTAAAATGATCTAGTTGATCTAGTTTGTTTCTATATGATGCAAGGTGACTTTTATGCAAATGTTTTTCTCCATCTAGTTCAAATCAATAGATTTATCATACTTGCAACATTAATGCCAACTTGATCTATTCTATGCTCTTTAATGATCCTATGACTTGCAAATTTAAATGTATTTCATATGATTGATCTAATATGGATAATTATGATCTTGTAAGATTAGACCATGATGATAATCTAAATCTTATGCTTACTGTACTCCTAAATCAGAATCTATCATTATCTAATCTTACCCATGATTATGATGGTTCACCACGACCTAGAGCCTAATGTTGACCCTTGAACTACGTTGATTGGTGGCATGCATATTTGGAACTATGGAATCTAAGTTTGAACTGACTGAAACCTAGTTCTAGGTGAACATCCACATGGCTTATATGATGTTTATCTTAATCAAACCTAGTAATCTAAGGCACCATGTTATATCTTTTCTTTGCAAGGTTCCCTTGGTTTGATCATATCTAGGACTCTTACTCAAGAAACATAAATTGTACTCTACTCATGAGGTATGCATAATATCTTGACTGCAACACTCAGGCCCACTGCCCGAGGCTCTAGTAGAGTTTTTAGGAATGATGACCGGCCCCACAGACCATGACTAGCCTTAACTGCGTGCTTTCTCCTCACTCACGTGCAAGCCAGGGTCAACTTACCAACTGATCACCCATCCTATTACTACTCCAAGTTGAGCACGCTTAACTATGGAGTTCTTTAGTGATGGGCTCCAAAAAAAGGAGGCGCACCTTGGTGATATGGGTAGTTCAATCATTCCTTTTAAGATCATTTTATCCTAGGCCTCAAATCTTGGGATGTTACAATCTCCCCCACTTAGACTCTTGACATCCTCATCAAGGCTCAACTATATGGCCTCATAATATTTCCCCATTTCAGTGCAGACCCAACATGGCCCATGGACACCCAGCTCCCGATCACAGAATACCAGTGCAAGGGTGGCTACATCACCATGGATAGTCCTTTCCTACATGCCTGGACCGTATGGCTCAAGACTGGCATGCCACATGCCCATGTGAGGCCCACCTACTGGAGGGGTTATGGCTCTAATACCATTTGTAACGCTCGGGCCCACTACCCGATGCTCTATTAGAGTTTTTAGGAATGACGATCGGCCCCAAAGACAACCACTAGCCTTAACTGTGTGCTTTGTCCTCACTCACACGCAAGTCGAGGTCAACTTCCCGACTAGTCACCCATCCTTGTACTACTCCAAGCTGAGTACGCTTAACTATGGAGTTCTTTAGTAATGGGCTCCCAGAAAAGGAGGTGCACCTTGGTGATATGGGTAGTTAAATCATTCCTTTTAAGATTATTTTATCTGAGGCCTCAAATCTTAGGACGTTACATTTACCCTACTATATTATTGGCTTGTTTGTATGTATGCTCATATGAATGATTGGCTAGTAATTACTTGTTTGAGCTACTTGTTCCCTACAATTAGTATGTTAATTTTGCTTGAAATATGTTGAACAAACCTCAAACATAATTGAACTTGTCCATTATACAAACCTAGTGTACCTTCTTGTAATCTCGAGATAAGGTCACAAGGTTGGGTTCCTTACTTGAGATGTCAAGATAAGGCAAACCATGTCGAAAAAAGGGTTAGCTAATCTTGAGCACCCTTACGGACCCTTCTATTAGGAAGCTGGTCAATGGCCATATTATGTTGTTGAGTATAATGGAAATACACTTACAACACACTTTGTATAAAAAAAATGTCATTTAGTATTTCACACCTTATTTTCTACTTATTGCTTGTATGATGTTTCTAGACGAGAAACTTTTACTATACTCTTAAACTGTTACTTGCCTCTTTCATAGTGTACTTAATGCTTTACCATTAATATTTTTTGTTTATTTTATTTGTAGTTCCCAAATAAAGATCCTCTGCACTAAGACTTTAAGATCAAAAATGAAACACCAATGGTTTGCTTGAATCTAGAAATGGGTACATGTTTCTCTATCCCCTTCTAGTATCTTGTTATGTCTTGTTGTTAGTGCTTTTACATATATATTGCCTGTGTGAAGTTCTTGCTATCCATTCTATGTACGGACGCCCTGGTCCACTCACCTTTGGTTGTGTATTCATTAGGAGTGTGGACTTGGGGTAAAAATAGTTCCATGACAAATGGTATCAGAGCTATATACACAGGTCTATATATGTGTTTTAAGACATAACACCTCTTAAGAATCTAGGGAGGACTAAAATCCTTTCCTTCAAGTTTAGAGAGTCTTCTAGCATCTCATCTCTTCTTTAAGGACCACCTAAGCCACCTAAGTATATCATGATTAGTTAGTTTTCTTATCCCATCATGTGATTCTTCTCTCTTGACTATTGATCACATGACATCTCGATTATGGGTAGTGTATGCATGGGGAGAAGTAAAACTCATTTGAATTCATGAAAGTTGATTAACACGATAGTGCCATGATCAGATCTTAAATTGAAAACCTTATTTGATGAATGCAAGTAGTCTTGGAAGCCTTAGATCATATAGAATTGATTTTACTTGAATCCATACAAGTGCTTCCAATGTTTGAGGTAAATTCTAGATATGGTGAAATCAGGTGAAACTCTTGCTTTACACCTCATGTTTGATGAGGTCCCTATTGATTAAACCTATGATGCCCTATTGTTGATTAAACCTCAAACATAATTAGGCAAACCTTTCCCCAATTTGATAAGATCATGCCATGAAATAACCATGTCTTTGGAATCCTAGATCATGATCTGAAGACTTGTTATAAGAGGAAGATTCCCAATTGACCATTATTCCTCTTTATAGGCTCAATTTGAATTATTTGATGGACCTAGACCTCAATCATGCATTATTATACTCAAACTCTTTGGTTCTCAATTTGACTTCCCGATTTTCAAAGTATACCCTTACCTTATTCATGATAGCAACATGACACAATTATGACCTTGATCTTACAAAGTCTTGAACAAAGTTTCCCTATTATGACCTTGGCCTTGCGGAATCTTGAAATATGAATTTTCTACTATGATCCTAAGGTTTGACTCTTGATATTGTGAAATACGATTTGATCATATGATACTTACCCTATTCACATATTCTCGGAGACACATGATTAATATGGTTCGGTGTTCTAGATTGGGGTGTAGTTGACTTATGGCTCCCCTAACCTAGGTCACATGTATATTATGACTGCCTCTGAATTTTCATCTTGTTGATTATTTAGAGTTTGTAAAGGAAACCCCTTCCACCTGATTGTGATTTCTTGACCTAAGTCTATAATAGGTCAAACCTATGATGATATCAATACTCTATCTTGAAACTTGATTTAATGATGATCTTGAAATATGATGACGTTATTATATCTTGTGGTTGACTTCCTAGAAAGACCTAAGTCTGGATCATTCATTGACCTTGAACACCATGATAATGAACTCAATATTGATGTCTTCAAATGTTTATCATTACTTGAATATGGCTCAAAATGTTAAGTAATTATTTCTCAATTGTTGTATATGGATGAATGATCACCCTTAGGTCTAAATAGGAATCTTGAACCTGGGTTCAAAATGTTTGGACTTATGACTTTGATGTCCAAACTTGACTCTCGATATTGATGCATGAAATCCTGACTCAAGATTTTTGATCTTGATATTGACTTGACTCATGTAATCACCCTATTTGGATTTTGAGATCACCTTCGATATATGACTTATACTTTCGTGTTCCCAAATCTTGGAATTTTGAAACTATGACTATGTTGATTTGCTTGATTTATGACTTAGGGGTGAGCTCCATGTGGATTAGGGTGGGACCTTTCATTGATTTTGAGAACGAAATTATGATGTTGAAATATGATGTATGCCTTGAATTATGGAAATATGAATTCTCAATCATGGATGTATAATCCCACCTAGGCCAATGTAGAAGATATAATCCTAAAAATTGAGAATGAAATTCATTTTGGACTCTTAATTCAAAGAACTCTGTTCAGTTGACCTAAAAATGTAATCTCTCCTACTTTGTGATCTATAGGATGATATCTCCCACTTTGTCTCATATGATGATCTTCCCAATTCAACGATCAATGACACTGTACTTTGATCTAGATACACGATTTCTTAGTTGTGAAATAGTTTTGAGGTTGAGGGAATGCCAAGTGATTGTCATATTGAATATGAAATCTCAAGTCTCGAATTATGAAATGATGTTAATTTTGGGGACAAAATTTCTTTTAAGGTGGTGAGGATGTGATAACCTGGAACTCCAACCCTTTTTATGTAATTCTTCCTTTTTCTTGCATTTTGGACATCAATCTTGTCCCCATCTCTGATTTCATGTTTCAATATAATGTGATGCATAATTGATAACTTTTGAGTGCAATTCATACCTAGATGACCCTCAACTTGACTCAAAATTCCTACGCATGTTTTCTTACCGAATTTGGAGCTATGATGTAGATCTTGTCCTCACAATTTCAAAGCATGTTATAATATAGAGCTTGTCCTCACAATTCCAACGCATGTTTTCTTGCCCAATTTGTAGCTATGATGTGAAAGTTATGCCTTGTTGAAAATCTCTCTTTAATTATGCCTTTTTGTCCTTTTCCCTTCAGTTGGTCCAACTTTAGCCCCCTTGGGCCCAATGAGGCGCAGCCCAGGCACCCTCACTTTGCCTTGAGATCCATCCACAGTTCTTTCCATTGGCCAATCATATCATGTGGTTTCCTTCCCTTCTTTTCTAGATCGTCTGATCTTTGTCGCACAGATTTGACCATTCATCCAACGGCCAGTAAGTTTCTTGCACCACTGTACATTCACCAGCACAAGTGACGCCAGTGGCCACCTACTCAGGGCATAATAAAATATGTAATTCAGCCGCATAGTAATTACTGCTTAAGGAAAAACACAGAACATTGGTTGAGGCCTTGTTTGTGTAGTTAATCTGTTATATCTTACAGTTACTTCTATATACCTCATGATGTGTGACAATGTATATATCTTATCTTATTAATCATGTTCCACTGAGAGATGTTGGTTATATGCCTTTTGTACAGCTGGTAATATTGTCGGTAAGAATAGCCTTGTTTTACATATACTGCTCTTGTTAAATCTACTATCAGTTATCTGCTGTTATAGCTTTATCTTTCTGAGGTTCTATAGTTGCGGTGGGGAGTTATGTTTCTCACTGGGACAATGTTCGATTGTCTCACTCCGCTGGTTTTTAGGTGTTCGAGCTAGACGTGGTGGTGGTCGCGTAGTGGCGGCCGAGCAGCAAGAAGAGCAGTAGAAGGCAAGAAATGGACATGCTGTTGTTTTGGTGTTTTGTAGTAGTGTCTAGAGTCATCCATGTACTCTCAGGTCCTTGGCGGTGTTTTGACATTGTTTCACGATGTATGATCGTTGATGTTTTGTATATCCTGCTGTTGGCCAGATGTGGGCCTTTATGTATATGAACAGATGGTGAACTCATGTGATGGATGAACAACTGTTCCTTTAAGCTGTGGACACATATCAGATCTTGTATACGTATATATATGACATGTTTCTGTGCAGGATGAGGACTTGAATGTAATAGTTTGAATCTAAAATTTGTCAAAAGTTTTCTACAGTTAGAACGTTAAATCCAAATATTTTTCAAGTAAACACATTAAACAATATATTATGCATAATTTTTTTTACTCTAGTATGTGATGGTAATCTAGATTATAATCCAGCTAGCAGTCAACAATAACCCCATAGAAATCAAGATCTAGTAAACAAAGACATAAAATATGGTACTTTCTGCATATTTTTTTCCCATGCTTATTTTTGGATATCTTAAGATGCCAAAATTTTGGGTCTCAATATTCTATAAAAAATTATAAGCTGTTGAAATTAGAATCTCAGGTCACATTGTACCTTGCATCATGTTGTCTTTTATTTTCTTCCATTTCTCTTTTATGTTGACTTTTAGAATTCAAGTTGTTAATTTTATAAATTGCCCCGTTGTGAATTGATGATAGGATTATGTTCCAGTAGTGTTGACAACTACAATGTCAATGTTGTTTTTGATGGTGGCATCGTCAACTTAGGCCTGTGGGATACATCAGGTGGGACAAATTCCTCCACTTCTATCTGGATAAGTAAAATTTTCATCGCGTGAATAGCAATATTCTTGGTCAATAGGTTAGGAACATTATGATAGGTTAATGTCATTAATCTATCAAGGTGCAGATATATTCTGTTGGCTTTTTCTCTGATCAGTAAGACAAGCTATGAAAATGTGGCAAAGAAGCTAATCATGTAACTTTGGTCTAACTATCACCATGTAATGATTGAACTTCAAAACTAATTACTTATCTTATGTCTTGTTCCCTATTGAGCCAAGATCTTATACTAATAAGCTAGATTTGCCTTATAAGATCTCAAGAACCTACTTTGTACATTAAAATGATCTAGTTGATCGAGTTTGTTTCTATATGATGAAAGGTGACTTTTATGCAAATGTTTTGCTATATCTAGTTCAAATCAATAGATTTATCATACTTGCAACATTAATTCCAACTTGATATATTCTATGCTCTTTAATGATCCTATGACTGGGACATTTAAATGTATTGCATGTGATTGATCTAATATGGCTAAATATGATCTTGCATGAATAGACCATGATGATAATCTAAATACTATGCTTACTTTACTCCTAAATCAGAATATATCATTATCTAATCTTATCCATGATGAGGATGGTTCACCTAGACCTAGAGCTTAATGTTGACCCTTTAACTATGTTGATTGGTGGCCTACATACTTGGAACTGTGCAATCTATGTTTGAACTATTTGAAACCTAGTTCCAAGTGAACATCCACATGGCTTATATCATGTTTATCTTAATCAAACCTTGTAATCTAAGGCACCATGCTACATTTTTTCTTTACAAGGTTCTCTTGGTTGGATCATATCTAGGAATCTTACTCAAGAAACATAACTTGTACTCTACTCACGAGGTATGCATAATCTCTTGACCATGCTATCTTATTGGCTTGGATGTACATATGATCGTATGAATGCTTGGCTAGTAATTACTTGTTTGAGCTACTTGTTCCCTATGATTAGTTTCTTTGTTTTTCTTAAAATATGTTGAACAAACCTCGAACATAATTGAACTTACCATTATACAAACCTCGTGTACCTACATAAAATCTCAAGGTAAGGGAACAAGGTTAGGCGCCTACTTGAGATGTCAAGATAAGTCGGACCATGTCGATAAAAGGGTTAGCTAATCAGGAGCACCCTTACACTCCCTTCTAATGGGAAGCAAGTAAATGGCCATACAATGTTGTTGAGTATAATGGAAATACACTTAAAACACTCTTTGTATAAAAAATGTCATTTAGTATTCCACTCCTTGTTTTCTATTTCTTGTTTATATGATGTTTCTAGACAATAAACTTTTACTATACTCTTAAACTATTACTTACCTCTTTCATAGCATACTTAATGCTTTAGCATTAATATGTTTTGTTTATCAAATTTGTAGTTGCCAAATGAAGATACGCTGCACTAAGACTCTAAGATCAGAAATGAAACACCAATGGGTTGCTTGAATATAGAAATGGGTACATGTTTCTCTATCCCCTTCTAGTATCTTGTTATGTCTTATTGTTACTGCTTTTACATATATATTGCATGTGTGAAATTCTTGCAATCCTTTCTAGGGATGGATGCCTTGGTCCACTCTCCTTTGGCTGTGTAGCCATTAGGAGTGTGGACTCATGGTAACTACAATGACCGTCATCAAACTGACAACAAATCATTAGTAATTAAACGGAGCAGAGGTTATTTTTATATTAACAGGTATGATAATTCACAGTATGAACAAAATGAAGTAGTCTCCTTTCTTAAGGAGAACATTGCATCTACCCATGGTAGAGTTATCAATCATCTATCTACTTTGCAAGGAATGTAAAGAAACATAAATATCATCTATCAACTAAGATGTATAACTAAAGTGTGAATCAATCAATGTTTTCCATATTCGATCATTAAGCAGATATGCTACACGGATGATTACATTTTTCAATCACACTTATGCCCTGAGGAGATGAGGTATATCGCTCATACTCCAACCGACCACAACTACGTAAAGCATTGGTTCCATACAAGGTCAATGGAAGAGCCAGATGCCATGACCTCTGTCATCTCGATCAGTACAAGACCACAAGTAAGACATCTCGTGTCACTGATAAATATCTTTCCAGGGTATACTGGCAACTTTTCTATAGAGCTATAGCATCAACTGCACTCTCTTCGGGGAGATCTCAATTATCCAACCCCAACCTTCATCATCATCAGGAGATTTGTGATACATCCATCCCAGCCTATATAATGGGGGATTGAGATATTTCATGTTTATCTCACATCAATCCCACATTAATGCGTAAGGATATTCGTGGCCATCACCCCTGCATATTCAAAAATATGCCCTCCGGGTTATGTCGAGGAGCAACCCATTTCACCATTTAGAAAATTTTGATGCTGATGGATCTATGGTCAGGGCACTACATGATAAGATTCCACTTGATTAATTAAGTGCATTACCGTATTCTTTTAGCATTAGTCAAGTTTCAAACAAGAATTATTATAATAGATGCTACAAAGAAAGATATAATACATCGATCAAGTACTTTTCAAATCTTTAGAACACATATATCATTTAGGATCTCAATCCCTTATCTCATTACTGGAAATTCTCATCCCTTAACATTATCATCATGATTACTAGATCTGGGTATTCAAACCCTTAGTTCATCATTGAATACTATTACCACTTATCAGGTAAATAATACCTCTAGGTCCTCAGACCAAGGTATACATGATACTTGTTGCACAAGCATCTCACATGGCTCACAAGGCCATTGCACATCTTGTCACCTCTCACTAGGCAACAACTTATTCACATGGCTCACAAGGCCATTACACATCTTGTCACCTCTCACTAGGCAACAACTTATTCACATGGCTCACAAGGCCATTACACATCTCATCACCTCTCACTAGGCAACAACTTATTCACATGGATCACAAGGCCATTACACATCTTGTCACCTCTCACTAGGCAACAACTTATTCACATGGCTCACAAGGCCATTAATCATTATACTTGTTATACAAGTATTTAACATGCCTTACAAGGTTTATGTAATAAGAGAAATACAATCTTCGCATCATTAGGGTTAGGGCTTCCCTTTATAGCCGAATAGGGTTTCATGTTCATATTATTAATCCAAACCCTAATTCATTGCTCCACACATCTAGGAGCATACATTCATATCATAAGCATGCAATCATACTTATTTGTTCTCATCATTTGTCATTAAATGATTATCAACACAAGGTATGAGTTTCTCTTTCATCCACTAGGATATTGATTACATCATACTTTATTATCTTGATGGACCCTTTCTCAAGGTATGTTGGTCTACACTTATCAAAGTGCATTAGATCTCAATGTTACAATTGACATGACACACTTCATGTGTTACTCATCCAAGTATATTGGATTTAAGGTGCATCAACCTAGAGGTGTTGGATGTGGTATTTATCATGCCTTGATGTATTACTTCCCTCATTGCTTTTAACTTACTTAAGTTCATCAACTTATCTCGTATTATGGTATATCACATCTTAATACTTTATGCACTAACACATCACATTTATCATGTAGTGTATTAGCCATAAGTCACACATTTGAATTACCCAACTATCACCAAGTGATATAGACTCATCTCGAGTTAAGACATTGTTGATATAGGATTGACCATTAGCAATCACTTTAGGTGTTTCACCTATCAGGGTATTAGCCACAACATTACTTGGTGTTACACTCATCACTCCTATGAGTGTCTTTCCCTGACCTTTACAAGGTGTAAATGGTTGAATCATGTATTTCAAGTTGAACACATGTATTGGATTAGGTGTATATCGATCTAGGCATCATCATATCCCTCAAAACCTTACCCATTTAGGTATCAACCTTACTATTCATATGATGTATCAACTTCACCCTTTATGGGTGTAACACCCTCACCTCACTTTAAGATATTGGCCACACCATATGTTTAGTGTATTGGCCATCACATGTACTAGGGTACTAACCACCTTGCCACTCTTGTCATCTAGTGTATTGGGTTACCCTCCATATCATTTTAGAGATAGGTGATCAACACCATATCGTCCAAAAAGGTGTATGCTTACCCAATATCAGTTTAAAGGTATATACTTGCTACCCATATCATCTAGAGGTGTATGTGTGCTTACCATATCGACCTTGAGGTGTGTGTATGCTTCCATATCGAGTTTGAGGTTTATGTGTGCTTCCATATCACTCTTGAGGTGTATGATTGCTTCACACCATATTGGGTAGAGAGGTGTGTGTGTGCTTCATGCCATATCGGGTAGAGAGGTGTGTGTGCACTTCACATCATATCGAGCAGAGAGGTGTGTGTGTGTGCTTCACACCATATCGGGCAGAGAGGTGTGTGTGTGTGTGCTTCACACCATATCGGGTAGAGAGGTGTGTGTGTGTGTGCTTCACACCATATCGGGCAGAGAGGTGTGTCTGTGTGCTTCACACCATATCAGGTAGAGAGGTGTGTGTGTGCTTCACACCATATCGGGTAGAGAGGTGTGTGTGTGCTTCACACCATATCGGGCAAAGAGGTGTGTGCTTAACCCGATATCACTTTATAAGGCGATACCATCTTCTTCAAGCTCTATACCTTCTTTCTAACTGTTATAGTTCAAGGAAACAGGTCTAAGAAACTACTAGAACTCATAATGTCATCAACTATTTCAGAAAATTTCGGAATTAAAAGTAGATCATTAAGTATAGAAATTTAGGTGATGAATAATAACATGATAGAGTTCAAGTTATATAACCCGCCTTAAGAAAAAATTCAAATCTCCATGTTCCTAAGATTGAAGATGACTTATCAAAAGTCCAAGGCTCGTTCACAACTCCTTCATATACAAGGAATCACCATGGATAAGCAATTGGTGAAGAAGAAAAGAAAGGAAGATCATAATCGTAAAATTATGCTTCAATCCAAGGTTGAAGATGATCATGGCCTCACCTTAGGTTAAGTATGAGATTGTAATTGCTCCTTAGCACCTTTGCATGATACCCTATTACTGTTGCACAATATCTCACCACCCTTAGCCGATATCCCCTTCACTTGTGATCAAAACACTTCACTATGGCTGATATCACCTCACTAGGTCGATATCACCCTACTTGGCCGATATGATCTTGCTATGGATGATAACCAAGGCCCTATGCATGATACCACTTCAATCCTGCACAATACAAGGACCCTATGCATGATACCTTAGGGAAGGAGGGTGGTATGATTTGAAAATGTTCACTAAGGGGTGAAAGTAGGGGTATATATACTTGTTGTTCATGAAGAAGTGTGAAAATGAGGTGTCATCAATTTGATCTACTAGGTGCCACGTGTCCATGCATGGTTGACACATGTACATGCATGAATTAACATTTATATTGACATGAAAAACACTTGAGGATAATCTAGGGATGAATTTTCGTCCATTACTTATCCCTTTGAATAAAATATATCAACTAAATCACCACTTTATTCACAACCCGATACAACTTTTCTAAGGAAGTTGTAAACTGATACACTTCACCTCTGTGAGGTGCTTTGCACGTCATGGGCCTTGCCAAGAGTCCAAAAAAAGATATGGGACTCCTCCTATGGCTCCTTGGCCGATAGGCACTCATATATAGCTTTTCAACTTGATACAACTCAAGTTATGGTTTCATATTCAACCCTTTTCTTGGTCATTTCATCACCAAGATTACCATCACTCATATTTGATTCAAAAATTGTTTCTCCTTTTTCTATATCTTCTAAATGATACATAGAGGAAGTAGGGACACTCTAGAGGTGATAATTTGCATTTCAACCCCACATTTTGGGTAAATTACAATTTGTACCAAAAGTGGTGCACAAGGTACTAGCATTATTCAAACAAGTTCAAACATGGCATTTAGGCTTTCCACAAGCCACCACTTAGCATCACTCTCTCTATTATGATTCTAAAACACTAAAGGCATGTTCAATATTTGACTTTTTGCAATATAACCCCTCATCTTGGGTAAATTGCACTTTGGTCCAAAATAAAGGAACATTGCTCAAACAACATTCAATCAGGACCAAACTTGAAACATAAGTGTGTCGCATGATAACAAAACTCCTTAGAGGATTATATTAAATTTATAATCAACTTACTTAGCCAAAACAAATAGGGTTACCTCATAACCTAGGTCAGGGTCATTACAAGTTATAAACCCCTACCAAGGATTTCATCCCCAAAATCCCAGGTAAAGGGAGACAAATATTATTCGTTCATCATATCATCAAGTCTCCACATAACATCTTAATGTCATAGAGATATCATAGAACTTTGATCAACACAAAGTTCTTCCACACAGGGCTATCATAGAATCTATCATGTATGACACATACTCCATTGTCCTTTTTCATTATTGACTATAGAGTCAACTCTATGTAAGGTAACACTTTTCTTAGTCAGAGAAACATTATACATACTCTATTTAACTCAGGTGTCAAACTTCACTGATTTGTCACCTTTCTCAATTTACAACTTTATGTGACAAGATTCTTCATTCTGGGGAGTCTTCCATACTCCTCATTCAGTTTAGCGTTTCACTTCAAGGAATGACCAGAGTTACATTTTATCACCCACTTGGGACTACAAGTCTTATCATACATCTATTGTGCCATTTAACATGTTGACACAACATTAAACTTTCTTACTACTTGTGCCAACTATCTCATTAGCTGTACATTCTCTTGTCATAAGGGGAGGTTACTTATCAATTAAGAACTTATCTTAGAGGTATCTTTAGATGTTATGTATAAGTTTCCTTAACAGATCTAGATAAGGGTATTCTAAGGAATTATTTTTAGCTTGATAAGCTTTTCCCACAATGATTTTACAATTGTTCCTTCAATTAGTACATTCTTATCGATGTTATGTTTATGAAGAGCATAAACCCCTAACATATGATGTCCACACTATTTTATGTAACTAGACTGATTTCATAGTTGGCCACCCAGGTAACCAACATAAATCATCTGATTAGGAGTTATGGTTTACTTTCCCATACCACCTGATATTTCTTAGATACCAGAATTCCTTACTTTGGTATCTGTCACATGTGTCAAAAACACATCACATCCTCATCATTTCCATCTCTCTGTCGTTATTACCAAAGCCACACATATAAAAGGATCTTTATTTCATCTTTGGGACATTATTTATTACACATATCTTTGTCTTGGAACCAAAGTCCAATATGAACTGATACTTTTCTAAGTATCCATCAATGGATTATTTCTAATCCATGCACATCAAGTGTCATAGTACTCACTTTGATTTCCATGTCCCTAAAAGGAGAGAACACAAAGAAACATATTCCTCTTATCACCCCATCATCATCCAGGGTTGTTTATCAAACAGAAGAGATTATCATCTCCTCTAATTATTGCATGAACTTTCAACTGTTCATGAGCCATTACTCTTGTTTCATCCTAGGTTCCTTGCCATTAGCATAGGAATTATAAGGGTGATTACATGTCATCACTCCTTTCTTTGTTATTGTCTAACATGTTCATGAACATTTTGTGATTTTATCACATTTCCCATTTACACATCATGGGAAAAGATCTTTACTATTCACATAGGCTTTATCAGACAGGGATCATCTCCCTTGTTCTCATTATCTTATCATGAGGATTGTACTTTTTATTTCCTTATACACACAGATTGATCTGAGATCATCTCATATTCCATTTAATACACTTAGGATGTGATAAAAATATCCATGCCATATTTTCAATTTCGTTATGCTCACTAGATTGTCTTAAAATGACTACTTGATCAGAGTAATCAGAAAGATAACAATCTAAGAGTTCCATACTCACCTTATCTTCAATAGTTGAATACCTGGCCAGGGTATACAAGTACTGAGATTAGGTAGTATGCACTTTTTTACTATCATATTCCTTACTTTTCATGTCATCAAAAACATAGGATTTATCTTCCCTGGATTTTCTCTAGGCATCACCTCTACACCTCATCCTCTTTCACACAGATAAGAGCAATTATAAAGCATTTAAAAGAATATTGAATCGAATATAAATTCTAGTTCTCATTATTTCTTCCCTATGTTCCCATAGGGAAATCAATAAGGAAATCAATAACATCAATCCTTCTTATGATTATCAGATAACATCAAGAGAAGGCATATAAAAATGAAAAAGCTCTATCTGACTGTTACCCCTCATGGTCATCTACTGGTTTAGGTTGACTCAACACATAGAGTATAGATATTTCATGTGGTTGCTCTTGCCTTTTTATACTATTGGGCTGTGACATTCGTAAGCCCTGCCGAGTCTACCTCAGTTGTTGAGTCATTTCCTCCCTTCTTTTCAAAGAAAAGAGTTTAGTATACTCAACATGTCTATCTATAACATGTCATGCCCTCGTACCATGGTCTTATCGGTCTTATTACCGATGTAAAAACTAAGCCATGGGTTCTTACAGGTGGAAAGTTAGGACTTTTGCCTTTCCTTAGTGGCTACTGCCCTGGTACACTAGGCATTTATTGCACTGATGGCACCAAAAACTTTGGCTTTTTAGAACAACTAGGAAAATGTATCTAAAATTATAGAGACCTTACCTTAATTCTCAGCTTATTGCCCCTTCTTGGGCACTAGCATCACAAATATACTATCTGTCTAAACTTATGGCAGAGTCAATTTTCTTGCCATATGTTAATCCTTCCCACATTTGTAATGTTCCAACATGACCATGTCATTCAAGAACCCTTTTTAAAGCTCAAAGTTTTTGCATTAAGAATTGGTAACCTAGGTTGTAATGCTAGTATCCAGTCTACTATATGTATCACTGTTGTCTTAACCTACCTATCAAGAGCATAAACATAG
Source organism: Alisma plantago-aquatica (assembly GCA_963693085.1). Taxonomy (NCBI): domain Eukaryota; kingdom Viridiplantae; phylum Streptophyta; class Magnoliopsida; order Alismatales; family Alismataceae; genus Alisma; species Alisma plantago-aquatica. Next base: position 330,326,415 of record OY856411.1, read on the forward strand.
GATTCTCTATCCTGATTGGCTCAAGATGGGAATTCTTAGGCACTCGTTCTTCTCTTTCATGATCCCTTGCACCCTCTCTTGGTGCAACAACATTGCTCTTAGCAACATGTTCCTCGTGTTCTACAGTCATTTTTAAACTTCACCCTTTCTTCTGTATAAGAATAAGTCACTATAGAGTATACTGGAGGACACTAGAACAGACTCAACACCTTAGTCCAATGTCTCTCTAGACTCAGCAAACCTTAAGCTCTGATACCAAAACATGTAACGACTATCATCAAACCGACAAAAAATCGTTACTAATTAAGCGGAATAAACATAATAAGAGAATTAACAAAAATCACTAAAATTTAAAACTATTTTGTAAGGAGATCCTTTTCTAGAAAACTCTTACTGAAAGATCCAAAACTCATACATATAATGATTACATTGTACAACATCTCATCTTGAGGACAACATATAACAGGTTCTCTATCAAAACAATACTGGAGCAACATAAAACCTCGAGGCATTCAAGCCAAAATCTCATATTATTCGTGAAACCAGTACGAACCAACTCCAAGGACCTAAGAGTGTAGAGACGACACATATGACTTCTATCTACAAGACATGACAGATATACACTCAACCTGAGCTGTCACTACTGCCTCAACTGTTGTTCCTCCTCTGTAGAAAGATCTTTTCCACCTCGTGCATGTCCACCTAAAAAATGTGGATCGCACAGGGTGAGACAATTGTCCCAGTGAGAGATATAACTCTCTGTCGACCATATTATTATCATAGATTAAACATTTATAAACTAAGCAGAGGTTCTTTTTATATTAACAAGTAGGATAATTCACTGTATGAATAGAATGAAGTCATCTCCTTTCTTAAGGAGAACATTACATCTACCCATGGTAGAGTTATCAATCATCTATCTGATTTTCAAGGAATGTAAAGAAACATAAATATCATCTATCAACTAAGATGTATAACTGAAGTGTGCATCAATCAATGTTTTTCATATTCGATCATTAAGCAGATATGCTGCACGGCTGATTACATTTTTCAATCACACATATGCCCTGAGGAGATGAGGTATACTGCTCATACTCCAACTGACCACGGCTACGTAAAGCATCGATACCATACAAGGTCAATGGAAGAGTTGCCTACCATGACCTCTGTCATCGCGGTTAGTATGAGACCACAAGTAGGACATCTTGTGTCACTGGTAAATAGCTTTCTAGGGTATACTGGCAACTTCACTATAGATCTACAATGTCAATTGCACTCTCTTCAGGGAGATCTCAATTATCCAACCCCAACCTTCATTATCATCGGGAGATTCGTGATACATACATCCCGATATATATAATGGGGGATTGAGAGATTTCATGTTTATCTCACATCAATACCACATTAGGGCATAAGGATATTCGTTCCCATCACCCCCACATATTCAAAAATATTCCCTCTAGGTTATGCCGCGGAACATCCTGTTTCACCATTTAACAAATTTTGAAACTGATGGATCTATGGTCAAGTCACTACATGATAAGATTCCACTAGATTAATTAAGTGCATTATAGTATTCTTTTAGCATTAGTCAAGTTTCAAACAAGAATTATTATAACAGATGCTACAAAGAAATCTATAATACATCTAACGAGTAATTTTTAAATCTTTAGAACACATATAACATTTAGGATCTCAGTCCCTTATCTCATTACTAGGAATTCTCATCCCTTAACATTATCATCATGATTACTAGATCTGGGTATTCAAACCCTTAGTTCATCACTGAACATTGTTAGCACTTATCAGGTAACTAATACCTCTAGGTCCTCAGACCAAGGTATACATGATACTTGTTGCACAAGCATCTCACATGGCTCACAAGGCCATTGCACATCTTGTCACCTCTCACTAGGCAATAACTTATTCACATGGCTCACAAGGCCATTACACATCTTGTCAACTCTCACTAGGCAACAACTTATTCACATGGCTCACAAGGCCATTACACATCTTGTCAACTCTCACTAGGCAACAACTTATTCACATGGCACACAAGGCCATTACACATCTTATCACCTATCACTAGGCAAAAACTTATTCACATGTCTCACAAGGCCATTAATCATTATACTTGTTATACAAGCATTTAACATGCCTTACAAGGTTTATGTAATAAGAGAAATACAATCTTCCCATCATTAGGGTTAGGGTTTCCCTTTATAGCTGAATAGGGTTTCATGATCATATTATTAATCCAAACCCTAATTAATTGCTCCACACATCTATAAGCATACATTCATATCATAAGTATGCAATCACACTTATCTATTCTCATCATTTGTCATTAAATGATTATCAACACAAGGTATGAGTTTGTCTTTCATCCTCTCTAGGATATTGATTACATCATACTTTATTATCTTGGCTTGACCCTTTCTCAAGGTATGTTAGTCTATAGCTATCAAAGTGCATTACATCTCAATGTAAAAATTGACATGACACACTTCATGTGTTACTCATCTAAGTATATTGAATTTAAGGTGCATCAGCCTTGAGGTGTTGGATGTGGTATTTATCATGCCTTGATGTATTACTTCCCTCATTGATTTTAACTTACTTAAGTTCATCAACTTATCTTGTATTAGGGTATATCCCATCCTAATACTTTATGCACTAACACATCACATTTATCAGGTAGTGTATTGGCCATAAGTCACACATTTGAATTACCCAACTATCATCAAGTGATATAGACTCATCTCAAGTTAAGACATTGTTGATATAGGATTGACCATTAGCAATCAATTTAGGTGTTTCACCTATCAAGGTATTATCCACACCATTACTTGGTGTTACACTCATCACTCCTATGAGTGTCTTTCCTTGACCTTTACAAGGTGTAAAGGGTTGAATCATGTATGTCAAGTTGAACACATGCATTGGATTAGGTGTATATCGATCTAGACATCATCATATCCCTCAGACCCTTACCCATTAAGGTATCAACCTTACCATTCATATGGTGTATCAACTTCACCCTTTATGGGTGTAAAATCCTCACCTCACTTTAAGATATTGGCCACACCATACTTTTAGTGCATTGGCCATCACATGTACTAGGGTACTAACCACCTTTCCACTCTTGTCATCTAGTGTATTGGGTTACCCTCCATCTCATTTTAGAGATAGGTGCTCAACACCATATCGTCCAAAAAGGTGTATGCTTAACCCAATATCAGTTTAAAGGTGTATACTTACTACCCATATCACCTAGAGGTGTATGTGTGCTTACTATATCGACCTTGAGGTGTGTGTATGCTTCCATATTGGGTTTGAGGTGTATGTGTGCTTTCATATCACTCTTGAGGTGTATGCTTGCTTCACACCATATCAGGAAGACAGGTGAGTGTGTGTTCTTCACACCATATCAGGCAGAGAGGTGTGTGTGCGCTTCACACCATATCGGGCAGATAGGTGTTTGTGCACTTCACACCATATGGGCCAGAGAGGTGTGTGTGTGCTTCACACCATATGGGGCAGAGAGGTGTGTGTGTGCTTCACACCATATCAGGCAAAGAGGTGTGTGCTTAACCCGATATCACTTTATAAGGTGATACAATCTTCTTCAAGCTCTAGACCTTCTTTCTAAATGTTATAGTTCATGGAAACAGGTCTAAGCAACTAATAGAACTCATAATGTCATCAAATGTTTTAGAAAATTCTGGAATTAAAAGTAGATCATTAAGTATAGCAATTTAGGTGATGAATAATAACATGATAGAGTTCAAGTTATATAACCTGCCTTAAGAACAAATTCAAAGCTCCAAGATCCAAAGCTCCACATTACTAAGGTTGAAGATGACTTATCAAAAGTCCAAGGATCGTTCACAACTCCTTCATATAAAAGGAATCACCATGGATAAGCAATTGGTGAAGAAGAAAAGAAAGGAAGATCATAACCCTAAAATCATGCTTCAATCCAAGGTTGAAGATGATCATGGCCTGACCTTAGGGTTAAGTATGAGCTCCTTATTTCTCCTTAGCACCTTTACACGATACCCTAATACTCTTCCACTATATGCCACCAACATTGGACGATATCCCCCTCACTTGTGATCAAAACACTTCACTATGGTCGATATCACCTCACTAGGCCGATATCACCCTACTTTGCCGATATGATCTTGCTATGGACGATAACCAAGTCCCTATGCACAATAACACTTCAATACTTCATGATACAAGGACCCTATGCACGATACCTTAGGGAAGGAGGGTGGTAAGATTCTAAAAATATCACTAAGGGGTGAAAGTAGGGGTATATATAGTTGTTGTTCATGAAGAAGTGTGAAAATGAGGTGTCATCAATTTGAGCTACTAGGTGCCACATGTCCATGCATGGTTGAAACATGTACATGCATGCATTAACATTTATCTTGACATGAAACACGCTTGAGGATAATCTAGGGATGAATTTTCGTCCATTACTTATCCCTTTGAATAAAATATATCAACTAAATCACCACTTTATTCACAACCTGATACAACTTTTCTAAGGAAGTTGTAAACCGATACACTTCACCTCCTTGAGGTTATTTGCACGTCATTGGATTTTACAAGAGTCCAAAAAATGATATGGGACTCCTACTATGGCTCCTTGGCTGATAGGCACTCATATATAAGCTTTTCAATTTGAAACAACTCAAGTTAAGGTTTCATATTCAACCCTTTTCTTGGTCATATTATCACCAAGATTACCATATCTCATAATTGATTAAAAAATGGTGTCTCCTTATTTATCTCTCTTCTAAATGATACATAGAGGAAGTAGGGACACTTTAGAGGTGGTAATTTGCATTTTAACTCCACATTTTGGGTAAATTACAATTTGTACCAAAATTGGTGCATAAGGTACTAGCATTATTCAAACAAGTTCAAACATGGCATTTAGGCTTTCTACAAGCCACCACTTAGCATCACTCTATCTCTCTCTCTTATTATGATAAAAAACTAAAGGCATGTTCAATATTTGAAATTTTGCAATATAACCCCTCATCTTAGGTAAATTGCACTTTGGTCCAAAACAAAGGAACATTGCTCAAACAACATTCAATCAGGACCAAACTTGAAACATAAGTGTGTCACATGATAACAAAACTCCTTAGAGGATTATATTAAATTTCTAAGCAACTTACTTAGCCAAAACAAATAGGGTTACCTCATAACCCAGGTCAGGGTCATTATAGTAACAAACAATTTTGTGACAATATCTATCGTGTTGGCTATTGGATCAGGCTTAACTCGTGATTCTTAGAGCGTCTAGGCCCAGAGGCATGAAAATGATTATGGAAAGTAGTTTCACATATCATCTATTCATAATTTCACATGATGAAATTGGAAAAGGTTGCCTACCTGGAAAATTGACTATGTTTTGCGGCGTTGGTCGGGCCATAGTTGAATTATCTTTGATTTGGCCCACTAGAATATTGTACACAGCAATATTCTGAATTGATACATGAGGGTTATCAATTTTGAACAAAATAATGGGAGGGATAGCTAATTAGAAACCTAATTAGTATCATCAAATTTATCAAATCAAACCAAATCAAAGATGTTTTGAAAAAGTTGTAATGTTTCTTTGTAGAATCAAATGTCAAACATAAACATGTTACTAGTATGATCAGTCCTTAAGAAGGATAAAATAGGATAATCTTCCACAACTGGTTTAGGAGTTTGAGAAGTGTTCTCAACGAGTGAAAGCTCGATGTCCTTGAAAGACCAGTGCCAGAGGAATCCTCTCCAAATGTACCTAAGGCTAAAATGGATGCTTACTTGAAGCATGTCAAAGATTCCATTGACATTGAGAACCTTATCATGTGTTGTATGAACTATGAGTTTCATGAACAACAAGATAACATGTACATTCTCTAGATGGTAACACATATTAAGAATCATGTAAAGAAATCAAGGTATAATGTCTCCAAAGTGTTGTATGAATGCAAACTAACAACGGGAGATCCAGTAAAGCTCCATGTGCTCAATATAACTGAGCATGTGGAGTGCTTGGAATTTTTATTAAGTCAATATTGAACATAGATATGATTATGTAAGTGTTGCATGAATCATATAATTAGTTAATTAATAGCTTGGCATGTTGTTGTCAAAGCAAGATTGAGGATGGACAAATCTGTGATAGTGATCAGCAGAAGTGAGTCCAAGGACAAAAGGCAAGGCCGAGAAGAGTTATGAGGCTAAGCTGAAGTCCAAGTCTTCTGCACTTAAGATAAGGAGAGGGTAAGTCAAAAAAGAATTTTTCCTTTTCAATTAATGGATAAAAGAAAGAAAGTGCCACCATTGTCACCTGTTTGGAGACTGGAAAGAACTATCCTCTTTATAGACAATTTTGGGAAGAATATGGAGCAAGGGTTGTTGCCTCTACAGTTGGAAGCTATCATTCATGGGCTCATAATAGAATTAGTGAATTGCAATTATGCACTTGCCATTGATGAAAACATCATATGTCTTGTGTGACAAGAACATTATGTTTCATTTTAAATATGACATATTATATGGAAATGCCCTATGTCTTATAAACTATATTGGATAGTTTTAGAGACAAATGTGTATGACACATGTATTGAATGACCTGATGACTTAAAGAATAAATACCTATAGCATTGTCATCTAGAGCACATAAATGGTATGATGGTTATCTTGACTCTTTTGGTTATTGAACCAACATGGACCTACAATTATTATTTGTTGTGCAATATGACAAAAGTATCTTCACAAGATGTAGTGGGGGAATGAGTATTCTATTAGGACTAGTACATACTGATGTGCATAAGACCTTTTACAATAAATGCTAATGGTAGTTGCAAGTACTTCATTATATATTTGCTGATGTTATCAGTAGATATGGGAATTTTTATTTACTAAAATACAAGTATGGATATCTTGAATTGTTCAAGGAGATCATAAATGAACTATGTAACTAACTTGGTAAAAGTATTAAGACACTTCAATGTGTTCGATGGTGAAATATTTTAAACCAAGAGTTTCAGGACCTTCTGGAAAAATCATGATAATGTATTATGATGAACTCCACATGAAACACAATGATATTATATCATGAAATTTCAGTAAGAATGAATCACACCCTGTCATTCATGGTGCGATTGTCAATAAAATGTAGTTGATCTTCAAATTTCTTTTGGGCACATTCTTAACACTAAACAATTTATCGTCTAAAATGGATCAAAAGACACCATATGAGATATGGCATGGGAGTTGTCTTGATGTGTCTTTTATAGTGATTAGGATTTAAAGCTTATATAAGAAAATTGTTTCTTAAAATGATTTATCCAAAAATCACATTAATGTTATTTTGTTAAACATTACTCTTATCCCAATCCTACAATAAAGTTGTTTGTTAATCTATAAGGCTATATTCTAGATGAGAAACTTAGTTTCTAAGGAATTAGTGGGAGTTAGAACTCAAAATGTTTGAGGCAAACAAGAAAATATTGAACCTAAAGAGGTACAGTGGGAACAATAAGAATCACAAAATGTTGTGGAATCTCAAGTTTCTTATGTAACACAAAACCTTATAGTTCTAGTAGAACATGCCAAGATCTTAAAAGATTAGGATATCTTCAAGAAGGTTGTGGGTTGATCATATATGATGAGTCAATTATCTACCTAGAAGCTATTGAGGGACCATAATATGAAACATGTCTTGAGTCCATGAGATCCAACATGGACTCCATGTATTTCAACAAGGTATAACCTTGTTGGATCCATCTAAAGGGGTAAAACCCATAGGGTGCATTTGGGTCTTTGTAAGAAGACCAACATGGAAAGGTAAATTGGTTGTAAAGAGTTTCAAACTAGTTCAAGGTGTTGGATATGATGAAGTCTTTTTCCAGTTACCATGGTCAAATCCATCTGGATCATGTTTTTTGTTGCAGCTTAGCATGACTATGAGATTTGGCACATGAATGTTAAAAACCACATTCCTCAACCTGACATAGACTAAAGGTTTTATAAATCTAATAAAGTCTATAAGCTACAAAGGTCAATCTATAAATTAAAATAAGAATCTTAGAGTTGGAATCTCCTACATGACAAGATAGTCAAAGGGTTTGACTAGAGTCAGAATGAAAATGAAATCTATGAATTCAAAAGATTTTGTGGGAGCATATTTATATTCCACATAATGATGGGGAATAACATCCTTATCCTACAAAAGTTAATACTTGGATGGAAACATGTTTTTATGAAGGGTTTAGGAAAGACATCCTATGTGATAGGGTTGAGGTGTATAGAGATAGATCTGAAAAGCTTCTTGAACTTAGTAAAAGAGAATACATTGGAAAGTTATTGAAGGGTTCAACATACATGACTCAATGAGAGAGAACTTGTCCATGTTCGATGGAGTTAGTCTCTTTGGTGCCTAGTGTCCCAATTCTTATGAAGAATACGAACACATGGAATAGATTCCATATGCATCCACAATTGGATCTATCATGAATGCAATGTTATGTACTTATCCTGTAATCTCGTATGTATTAGACATGATGAAAGGATATCTAGTTATCTAATATGTATTAGACATGACTAGAGGATATCTAGTTATCTGCTATGTGTTGGACTTGACAAGAGGATATCTTGTCATCTCATATGTATGGACATGATTAGAGGACATATATATACCTATCTGGAAATCTCGTATGTATTAGACATGACGAGATGGTATGTGTCAGATGCCAGTGAGAGTCACTAGACTACCATAAATAATGTCCTTAGGTGCTTGTGAAGAACTAAAAGGATATGTTCCTTGGTTATAATAATAAGGAAGAGTTGGGTGTAAAAGGTTACACTAGTGCAAGCTTCTGTAATGACAAATTAATGATCGCAATATAATTTATGTTTGACATTAAACAAGAAATGTAAGCTAGAAATGGTTCTAAGATAATGACAGTTGTTCAAATCTACAAAACAAGATGATTAAATCTGTGTTGTGAGAACAACAAAGGATATTTTATGGATCAAGAAGTTCGTATGGGTGAACTTGTGTGAGATTCCAACCATCGATGACACATTAGAAATACTAGTGAAACAGTGCATCTACTAGATAGGATGGGAATCTCAGATAGCATACTATGGCACTTCCATCTGATATGAGATGTCATACATCAAAGAGATGTTAAAATTGCAAAATTTTGACTTTAGCAAATGTTGTTAAACCCGCTATAAAAGAGCTTGCATAGCAGAAACACGATGGACATGTTAAGAACACTTGGAATATGATTTGTAGGTGATTTTCTCTAAGTGTAAGTGGGATTCTATAGGTATGTATGTCCAGAGAGCTAATCATATAATGATTGGGATGTGGCATTAGATACCTAATTTGATAATAATAAAGGTAATTTCATCTATTATGTTTGTCTCACTCATGAGATGATGACATAGACATAAGTTGGTGTCTAAAGAATGATGTTACTCAATGGAATATGTATTCAAGTGCATGCCTTGAACATTGAGATCATACATATTCTAAGAGTACATACATTCTTGTTATATCCCTAGTCAGATATTACTGTGGAAGTAAAATAGAAAACAATAATACATAAGACTAGAGTGTGTGTTGATTGATGACTGAGTCTCAGTAGTCATGATATATGATATCAAGTCACTCACACACATACATCTTACAGAACAATGTATCAAACAAACCCACCATGAGAGTGATACATGGTGACCATAGAATGGTAGTCATAATATCTCATAGTGATACTGGTGATTGTGGTTCTTAGACCTGAACTCACTAAATTCATCACATGTCGTTGGGTATACTTTGACATCATCAAATGTAATCCTCAAATACGGTTTTCCATAAAGGTGATGATTGGGTAGGTTTGACACATGTGGACTGAGTGTGAGTGATGTATATGGAATTTGTCCCTCCTATAGGAGTTTGATATATAGGCCTCTTGACAAGTGATACTGAGAAATATACGGTCGTATTCATGTGATTCAATATGTGATATGTGAACTCACATGCATCTCAGACAGTCTGCTCTAATTCATGGAACATGGATTGAATGTTGAAATGATGAAGATTTCATGCCTCAAGTTCAATTTGGATATCAGAGAAAAAGGAACTATGTGATCATTGTAACACTGATCACAGATTGTAGGTTGAAGTTGTTCTCCAACTTTCTTAATTACTTGGGTATCAGTGATGTGTGACTAGCAACCTCTCTTAGCTTGTGATGTCATAAGTTTGTTATGGACATTCACTACCAAGGTAGTTTTGGACCTATAGGGTCACACGCATAGGATATAGTTGGATTAAAGGAATATATTCATGAATGATGTTTACATTGAATGCTAATGGTGTTTAGGTATTCAATTAAACAATAGATCAACTAACTGGACTCAGAATCATCAAGTCCAAGTATTGGACTAACTTATTGGAGTGTCAGATTGATTAGAGACTGAATTGGATGAGTTCTACTAGAATTGGGGTACAAGACGACTGTCTCGCATGAGCAAGACTACCATCTCACGTGATGGTTGTGATACAACCATCTTGCATGAGCGAGACGACTGGTTCATGGTTGTGAGATGATCGGCTCGTGTGAGAGAGATGACCAGTTAGTGGTCATGAGACAACTGGCTCGCATAAGTGAGACGCCTGGTTTGTGGGGAAATTCGATTGCATCATGGATTAGTGTTGATGTCATGTTGTGCATTAATTGGATTAAAATTGCTAATTTGATACAGAACAAGAAACTGTGTGAAATGACCATCTTGCTATGCGAGATGTCTATCTTGCTCATGAGATGATCAATTTGTAGTACAAGACTACTGTCTTGTAGTTCGCAGGTTCTTGAACATTCATGATTCTGGACCTTCTTCTCCCACACCAATTGGGAACCTAGACCCTATCCTCAACTATAAATAGAGGGATATTGGGGGTTTCCCAAGAAACACAATTGGAAATCAATTGATCTAACAATTGTTTTCGTCTGTGGTTGTGGTAACCAATAGAGAGCCTAAGAAAGTCCTACCCATCAAAGGGAGGGATAGCAAGAGAGAGAAAATTTAAGGATCAGTTGTGGGAGAGCATGTCGGTGACTAATACACTGACAAAAGGGGACAACTCCTTCATGTTGGCTCTGGTAGCACAACATGGAGTTCCCAATGGTCTGAGTGGACTACTCTAGAGGCAGGAGGTCATTGTCTGTTGCTAGGAGGACAACATCAGCCTACAGTTTGTGGCGAGACCGCAAGAGCTGCTATAGATGTTGTTCCAGTCTATTGTCCATTGTGAAGACTAGGAGCTACAAAGACACTGACAAAGAGAAACTAGATGACATTTGTACATCTACAACAGCGAGGAGTATGTTGTTGGACTTTCTCTAGGACTAGGTATATCCTCGAAGCCATCCTTTCCATTATATAGTTATTGATGCAATTTGCTTGCTTATGGGGAATATGTCAATAAAATTTTGTTCCACTGCTTATATCTGCACCCTATTACCCAACACTAAGTACACATCATCATATTACCAGTAAATAAAATGAGGTATAATAATTGTCTATAGAAATCATTTCCTAAGTTCTTTATGCATCACATGTATGAGGTATGATGGAAGGCTTATCCTCCTACTACATCTAGTAGAGGATGTTATGTCATATTGTGCATAAATAAGGCTATGCATGTATCCTTAGGTTCTATAACCAAAGGAATCTAGATTAACATCAATATGTATTATAGGCATGTATCTCTTATATATACATTTAAGGTGACTATTATTAATGCTATTCTTGAGTTATCAACTATAATCCTTTGTATTAACATTATAAACATTCATCTCAAAATCTTTCGTATGAAGACCACTTAGATGTTTGGGCATTTCCCTGCAAGATCATATCTTTGAAATAGAAACACGAACAATCAATTTATCATCCTTGTCAAACAAGATGCATAAAAGAAATGTTTCTAATGGAATAATGAAATAGTAGTTCAACTAACTCTATTACATTCTCATTGGGCTAAGATAAATTTAAATGTAGACTAAAACTTTTTCAACTCTAGCTCCACCTTGTCCATTTTTTCCTTCCATGAAGGCTTTTACTTCTTGTCAGATCCTACACATCAAGTATGTTAGATCTCGGTTTGGTATCACATACCAAATGAAGATGTAATGAAATTTATCTTATAACGTTTATACCTGAAGTAGATGCCTCATTGCCTTCCTTCTTCTTCTTTAATTCCTCTAACCAGAGTGGGCAATTTCTTTTCCAATGTATAGGCTGGTGACAATCACCTCTTATTTTCTTGACTCCTCCTTTTTCTTTGAGATCTAAAGACATGGGCTTCTGTCCAGCTTAAGAACTCTTCTTAGCTTTGATTTGCCTTTCGACTTCCCCTTTGTCTTGCTGATCACCATCACAGACTTGGGCTTGTCTTTCTTCATTTGTGTCTCAGCTATTCTCAACATGCCTAATAACTTTGTCAATGGCTGGTCAAAGTCATTCTTGTTTAGTTTGTGACAAACTGACTATATGAATCTGGAAGAGACTGTAGAATCACGTCACTGGTCAACTCTTGACCCAAGGGGAATCCCACTCTAGCTAGGTTCTCCACATATCCAATGATCTTGAGTACAAGAGGACCTACTAGGTCACCATCTGCCATGTTGCACTTGAATAGCACCTTGGAGACATCGTATCTCTCTTGTTTTTCCTGATCTTAGAACATGTTCTTGAGATGTGTGACCATCTCAATCACATTCATGTTCTCATGATGCCTCCACAACTCATAGTTCATGGAGCATATCATCACACACTTGACATCCACAGTGTCTTCAGTATGCTTCTTATAAGCATCCTTGTCAGCCGTTGGTGCATTTTAAGGTGGTGTCTCTGGTGCTGGAATTTCAAGGACATAAATCTTACGCTCATGCATGAGAACAATTCTCAACGTCTTGAACCAGTCATGGAAGTTGTTCCTGGTTAGTTTGTCCTTCTCAAGGATCGATCATAGTGAAAAGAGATTGTTGTTCGTTGTCATTTGATTCAACAAAAGAATTTTGCAATTTTGTGGAAAACTCATGTTTATTTGATTAGATTTAAATTTGGGTGATAATAATTAGGTATTTAGTCCATTATCATTCTCATTATTTTGTTCAAATTCATAACCCTCAAGTATCATTTTTGAAAATTGTAGCAAATCAATTTTCTAATGAGCCAAGATCCATATTTCATCATATCATGAGTCAGCTTTGGCATATCGCCCACAACTTGCCTATTTAGGTAGGCAACTTTTTCCAATTGCATTCATATGCAACTGTTGTATAGATTATATGTGCAACTCCTTTCCATTATTATTAATATGACTCTGGGTTTAAATTCTCTATGAATCACTAGTTAAGCTTGACCCAATAGCCAATACAATAATAATGCACCCTGCTTTGGCGGCACCTACATTACTACCATCACACTTCCATGAGGTAGATGTCTCACCACACTTTGGCATAACCAACACTTAGTCGAACAAAATTTTCATGTGTATTTCTATTGGAAATCATCTAAAATTTAATCTATTTGATTTGAAGGATTTTATATATATCATATATATACATATATTGTATCCAATCACCACATATATAGTATCTATCATATACATTCTATATCCCACAACGTAAACATGCAATATAAAACAAAAAGTGATGGTTATGGTCATGTCTACTTGTAATTCCTTGGAGCCACAAGGAATTACTATCACCTAGGTCAATCATCACATCTCATGTATGAACCTACTATTGGGGTAGATCTATGCTTGTCAATCTGGGTAGATCGTTTCAACCCTTGAACTAGTCGTATTGCCTCTTGGCCACTCGATTAGTCATCACAGACGGTCGTCTGGCCTCCAATCCAACTGATGTTTGGACTCCTTCCAAATGGTTGATTGGGTCCACTAAGCAGTCGTCTGGATCCATCGTTCTATTCTCCATATCACAAACTAGTTGTCTCATCTGGCGATGATCATCTTCTTCATTGTTGTAAGAAAAGAAATTATCTTATTACTATTAAACTATTACATTGTAAAGAGAAACGTCGAGTTACATTCAAGGGGAGAAAAGGTAGGAAAGGATTAATTTTACATATGGAAGAGGGAGGTAAAGGTTCGACACATAGATCAAGATAAATAGGAATAAAATCAAACCATCCAACCACACAAATATTGGGTATTGTCCATAACCATGCAACACATCCACCATCAAAACTGCTTTTAGGGTGATGCATGTAAATTGCACATATATATATTCATATATATATATATTCATATATATATATATTCATATATATATTCATATATATATATATATATATATATATATATTCATATATATATATATATATATATTTATTTATATTTATATATATTTATATATATACATATATATATGTAGAGAGAGAGAGTCAGGCTAGAATACACTCGAGTGTATTTGAAGTAGAATACACTCGAGTGTATTCGAAGTAGAATACACTCAAGTAGTTTTTCATGATGCAATATTTTTTCATAAATCTAATACATTGATCTTTTTAAACATCTTGTGAATAGCTCATACAAAAATTTGAGCACATTTGGACATTTATATGTCATTCTATAAAGACCACAAAAATTATGCATTTCAAATTAGTTTCGCACGTCGATTTTGTTGCCCTTGGATATGTGACTTACACACATCCAAATGGGCTCAAAATTTGTATGTAGCCTAGTTATAGTATGATGGTGAATATCAATGGTTTACATTTTGCAAAAAATGGTCTTGATATGAAAACACACTTGAGTGTATTTGGGCGATCTGTACACTCGAGTGTATTCTAGCCTGACTCTCTCTCTCTCTATATATATATATATTAGTTTGGGATTATCTGATCTTTGATTGGATGTACATATGATACAATTTAAATATTCGCATTGTATGCAATAAATATAAACAATTAAATCAAAAATCCGATCATATTGATTATCCTAAAACATAGTAAATTGACGTGGCTTTGATACCATTGTTGGGAAATACGGGCTCAGAGTATAGCAGTGGAAACAAAAAAATTATCTATCAGTATTCCCATAACATAAAGATCATGTCAACTACTATGAAATAGGAAGGATGGTTTAGCGAGTTATACTTGGTCCTAGAGCAAGTCCAACGACAACAACTCACTACAATACAACTATCAACTAGTTGCTCATGGATGGTGGTTATGCAGCTCCTGGTCTTCACCACAAACAATGAAGAATAGCTTCTGCAGTGACTCTTGTGGTCTAGCCACAGTTTGTAGATTGACTTTGCTCTCCTAGTAGTATCCAAAGCACTCCTGCTACTAGAGTAGTCCACATGGACCAACTAGAACTCTTGTCGTTCAACTAGAACAGTCAGGAAGTAGTTGTCCCTCCCATTGGAGTACTAGTCACCAACTTGCTCTCCCACAACAAAGATCCTCAATTGTTCTCTCTCCTCGCTATCCCACCCTTCTCGGGTAGGATTTACTTGAACTCTCATGGTTACCACTACCAGAAAGGATGACAATTGTCAGAGCAACAGATTCTTAGTTGTGTTGTTGTGCCCTGGTAGCCCCCAGTACCTCTCTATTTATAGGTGGGGTTCGGGCCAGGGTTCCCAGTCTATAAGGGATTTATGTGAGAGTGAAAGGGACTTGAAGATCTTGAAATTTCACAACTTTCTACCACCAAAATGCTTGTCTGGTGACTCAGACGATCATCTAGTCACACGAGATGGTCATCTCGCACTGTGAAATGGTCATCTGATAGTTTCCCAATCGCATACGAAATTGGCAATTTGATTCCAATTAATTTTAGACATTAATTCCTTGCACCACAAGTATTCTACAATCAAAATAAGTTCAAGAAACTTCCAGAATGTTTGTTTCACCCAACCGAGCCATTCACATAGGCAAGATGCATGTCTCTCTCACCCAGATGGTTTTCTTATGAGTTTAGTCAAGCCAATTGGTTCATCTGAATGAACCAGTTGGTTCACACCTCAATATGGACAGAACTTAAATAATTTAATGTTTGATCATCCTGACAACCCAAACGGTCATCTCAACACTAGAGATGTTGGTATGGATGCCCAAATGGTCGTCTCAACACTGGCCGTCTCAACACTTGACTTGATCGTTTGGCAGTGCAGTCAACCAATCTACTGCATTAATTGAATACCTAAAAACTTTAGTAATCAATCCAATCATCATTCAAGATTAAACTCCTCTTCTAGATGAGTTCCTTTGTGTGTGACCCTATAGGTCCCGTATCACATTGGTAGTGAATGTCCATAACTAGCTTAGGACATCACAAGTAAGGAGCGGTGCCTAGTCACACATTAGTGCTACCCAAGTGAATGGAAAGTTGGAGAACAACTTCAACCTACAATCTATGTAAGGTGTTGTAGTGATTGTATAATTCATTTGTCACTGATATCCAGGATGAGCTCGAGCCATGGAATCATCATCCTCTCAATGTTCAATCCATGTACCTTGAACCAAGAGTAGACTGTCTGAGGTAATGTGACCTCAATATCATATAATGATTCACTTGTGCATGTGCATGCATTTCTCTGTCTCCCTTATCAAGTGGTGAGGATATTAATCTCCAGTAGGAGGGATAAATCCCATCTTAATCACTCATAGTCAGTCCCCATGTGTCAAAGTCACCAAATAGTCACCTTTATGACAACCCACATTTTAGGACTGCATTTGATGATGTCAAAGTGTAACAACCTCGCCTCCCAGTAACCCCCAATTAAGGGAGACCAAGAGGTCAGAGACATTATCCCAATTAACAGGATCAAAGGTTCGACAAATAATCAATAACAATTATCAAATTCTACCAACTAAACTAAAAACTGTTATAAAATAAAACTTTGCATACCTTTTTAAAAAATGGGGATATCTACTTCTATCCACATCAGGAGTCTATTCTAACTAATCCTCCTTGTACTTTAACTCCTATTTAATTCCACATATGCCACTTTACTGTTTGTCCTTTTCAATCTTGTACCTAAAACTCCGACAAACAAAATGTCGGTCAGCATAAACGAATATGCTGGTATGTGGGGACAACTAAAAATTTTGCAAATATGGCTAACAATCTAAATATCACAATCAAGTTAATTCACAAGCCAAATTTACACTTTCAATGTGACATTCTCCACCGCTTTTACCCTAACCCTGGCATACCCCCTTTTGGGTTTCTCTTTTGCCATTGACTTAAGGTCACCTTCTCATTCCCAAGCTTGGTGCCTGGGTCACCCTTCATGGTTCCTTTTAGTCATGCAATATCATAGGCCACCTTCTCAATCCCAAGCTTGGTGCCTTGGGTCACCACTCATGGTGCCCATAGGTCTTCCCTCCTGGGCTTGATCTTTTGTATCATCCATTAGGGTGGCATGTAGGTGCGGGAATACACACTTCTATTATTATTTTGATAATCATAGTGACTTTATGATTTACAAGTATGAACATACAAACTGTTAAGTTGCATTCAAAGTGATGAATCATCCAAGAAACTCTTCAGAAAACTAATGTGATTAACCATAATTAACCACATACCTGTTAGGCTGATCTGAGATAGAATTAATCCAATCAATACAAGAAATCCAATAGGTAAGCAAGCACACAAAGAGATCCTAAAATATGCACATAATTTCGTATTATTGATGATGCCATCAAGATCTATTAAACCTAGCTTGCTTCCTAAGGTTTCTAGTCCTCTTTTAGGGTTTCCATTGCAATTAGGGTTTCACTTCAGTTTTACTATTTTAAACCCAAATTATCTCATCTATTCTTCACGAAAGATATTAAGGTTACCTTTTAACAACATATTACCCTAATTTCAGATTAAGGGCACCAATTAAAAGTCTATTATGCCCCTTTTTCATTAAAGCTACTACTTTTATCCTTTTGAGGCATGACACGATCATTAGGACTAATTATCATCGACTTATCTTTCATGAACTCTATTCAATACTAATTCCACCTTTATTCATTAGAAAACCCTAATTACCATATTAAGGGTATTTATCCACAATTAGGAACCTTTGTACTCAAAATAGCTTAAAACCATCATATCTTAATTTATTCATGAATTTGAACAATTTAAGTCATTAAGAGTCACAATAACTAACATTAGGGTTTCAAGGCCCATTAAAGATCACTAAAGCATATTTATGCACAAGAAACTCTAAATTAAACTAATTACGTGCAAAAGTTTATCCTTTTTCTTCTTAATGTACCTTTTTATAATTAATAGGTTAATATCAACTTTAATCATCCATTAAACCCTACTAAATACATTAATAATCTCAAAATAGGCTTTCTTAATCATTAAAGCATTAAAGTTGATAACTTCCACTACTTTTTGAATTGCAAGAGGAATTAGGCTATAAAGCTATTTTAATGGATTCCTCTCATTTTTTTGAGCAATTTTCATATTTTATGTGCATCCATCCGAGCTACCAATAAGGAGATACGATTTTTGCAAAATTAACTGACTTGAGCCAATGGGAGGCTGCCACATCATCTATCTCATGCAACGTTGCTTGATTGTTTGAAAACAATAACTGAATATTGATTTTACCCTCGCCTAAGTGGTTGGCGCTTCATACCCGGGAGGGGTATAACCATCCAACACCCACCTGCTCTTCTACTACCTCACGAAAACCTAACCAAGCCACTAAAACCTTAGTTGGTGTGGCTCCCCTTCCTCATCCCTGACCTCAACGGCCACCAGGGAGGTTTCCCCTGCCTCTGTAGTGCCTCTACGCACAGGGGGGTGTCCTTGGGTAGCGGCTAGGGTGGCTGTTTTGGGCCCGCTTGGTCTGCAGCTTGTGGCTGACCTGCAGCCATATAGTGATTGTTGAGCAAGTTCCAGAGCATGGGGAATATGGATGTGCTCCTCTGTAGTGTCGTGGGAGCATCGTGCTTCCACCGAACTCCAGCAAATGGCTCCTCATTTCCCCAGGGGTCAAACCACCCTCTTTGCTAGGGTTTGCATGCAAGGAAGAATGAGAAGAGAGAGAGATGTGTGAGATCTCCTTGGGCTCGACCCTGGGCTCTACCCTTATATAGGGGAGAGTATCCATGCCTCAGCATTCTTTCCCACGAAGAAACAAAGCCCTTTCCCAATAGGAATCCAATTCCTTCATTGAGAAGCAATCTTCTCTCTCCTAATTTTCTTTTTAATAAACTATGTTTATTGGATATTTAGGAATTCGAAAAGTCTCTCTCTTTTTCTCTTTATGCTTTATTTTTTAATCCATTGGCACAAATTTATATTTTCCTTTAGTAGAAAATACCTCCTTTTTAACAATACCATGAAATTCATTAATTATGCATCACATTATCCTCTTATTTTGTGTTATTGGTATTTTCTCTTTCTTTTTCTCCATTGGGGCTCCTTGGACCCCAAGGAACTCTAATATTTCAAAATCCTTTTTAGTGGATACTCATTATCCTTCTAGATGCATCTATATCCATTATTTCACATTATCTTATGTATTTCTTTATTAAATTATCTCTTTTCAAGGATTTCTCTTTATCTCTCTTTATATTTTCCTTATTGGAATTCCTTTTAACCTTAGGAACCTTATGGATACGAAAATCTACTGAGGATAACTCAATTATACCTCTTTCCACTTATTTCCCACATTTTATCACTGTTTTCAATTTCTTTCTTAATAAAGAAATATTTAATTGATCTTTTCTTTTCTTGTTGCATTATCTTTGCAACTTTGGACTCCTTGGGATCCAAGGAACCCAAGAGGCACGAAATTCACATTTGGATTATATACTTTTGCCTTCTAGAGGTTTCTACACCTTTCTTTTCTCCATTTCTCATTAATAATGGAGTCTCCTTTGTCTTTTCCTTGTTATTGGGTCCAATAGCCAATAAAGCCCACAAAACAATCAGTAAGGCTATTGTAAATGAAATCCATTTATTCAAAACAAATTATATCATTATTTTTTCAAATATCTTTAATAGGATAAATTACATTATTCACCAAAAGAACCCAAAAATTGGGGTTGTAACATCCTTCCCCTCTTATAGGATTTTTGCCCACAAAATTCCATCAAGCAAGCAAACAAATAGGATAAGCCTTTCCTTAAGTCCATCATGGCTGCCATGTGGCCTCACCCTTTCCATGGTGCTTCCCAAGAACCTTCATCATCTCATATTTTCCATCTGAGTTCTTTCTTACCTCGGTATTTTGTACCCTCATAGGTGACTCAGGACATTTCAACCTCTCGTAAAGCTGAATAGGTTCAGGGCTCAGCACATGGCTTAGGTACCTCACATAGTGCTCTAGATCAGACTTATGGAACACATTATACATCATGTTATCCTGAGGGGTAAGGCTAAACACAACCATCTCCACCAATCCATATCAAATGGACCCATATATCGGGGACTCAGCTTTCTCAGTTGTAGCCTAGAGGGGTCGGATTTTTACATCACATACTCTCCCACAGTGAACTGTATGTCAGTCTTCTTTACATCTGCTCACGACTCATGTCGCCCCTGGGCTCTCTCTCAACCATTACACGATCAAAGCGAATTCATCTGCACACACAGTGGTTCTTTTCTAACCTTCATGAGGTCCATTCACCAACATCATCTTAATGAAGTGGTGCCCAACACAACCTCCCTTACAGAGCTTCTTTACATCCTGATATTGGCTAAGGTGGTTATCATCACATCTCTCATAGGGCAAGAACTTCCCCCCATGTATCACCCTGAATGAGCACACATGCTCTCATCAGACCCTCTTGTCTGGATCATACTAATCATTAGTTAGGGGTGATAAGCTGTACTAAAATCGAGTTCTTCATGTATCTACTTCCACCTCATGGGAGTGAATCTTTAGATTATACTCAGGAACTTTTGAACTCACATCATGCTGTAGTTGAACAATCTCTCTCTCATATGTAGTTCAACTGGATCCTTCCCTTGAGTATTCTTTCTCTCTCATGTCATCTAGGTAAGGCGATCTACCATAACCCATATTGCATCTTGACCTTCCTTGGTCTAGGGGAGACTGACCACAACATCCATAGTGTTGAATTCCCATTCCTTATTAGGAATTCTTTATCCCTTTATATCAATGCACTGGGTTACTGGTGTTCGTCCTTCACCTCCTGACATGCATGGCGACGAGCCACGTGCATCTTCGTACACTTTTCATCTTAGGCATCAAAAGTACTACTGTAACTTACTATCTGAGTAGTACCACAGTGTATGATGAACTTAAATCACGATCCCCTATACGTCATGATTCCTCAGAAACCCTAAACCACTCTCATTAGGGTTTTATCACCTTCCTATCCAAAGAAGTACATATGATGTTCTACAACCATCCTTTTATCATGATAAGTCCTAGGCTGGCTAGCTAAGCAACCACTAACTCGATCAACTATCTCATTACATATGTGTGTTAGCTAAGCATATCTCCTTTTTCAAACTTAGGTCTAACCCAACAACCTCTTCTAGACTCTAGCTAAACTAAGCAGCTGCATCTCAACCAAGGCATCCATTACCACTTCACATCCTTAGGAAATATTGAAGGCATACACCTTCACTTATTACCTCAGCTCAACTCTAAGTCTATCTTCATCAAGAACACTCTGAGCTCATTATCTTGGTTATCAAACTCAACCTTGTATCACTTGGAAATTCCACATAACTCATGTTAAAACATCCTCAAATTATCTTGAGGTTTATAAACCATCTACACATCGTTTGCTCCACAAGGGTATGTTATCATCTCTGTCCTCATACCTCATAGAAACGTTCCAACTCACATCATCTTTATCCTTGGTGTATGGCATGCATACTGTCCTATCTCTCACTCCCATAATAAGAGGAAATAAGCATTTGGTAGCCGTCTAAACACAAAGTTCTTCCTATTCCAAGAGTAGAGATGGTACATCCCACCTTGCCAGTACACCTACAAATTTAAGTTGAAACGTGCAACTTATATCTCTATATCACGATCATCTCGATATCAAAGTTACCCCCATGTAGAACTGGTCTCGAACCTACTTGGGTCCACACACAATCCTTCTTCATCTCCTCTAGGTTTTTAGGGTGTCGTTACTTTTGGGGTCATCCCTCTTCCCATATGCATCTAGAGAGTGCCCTACTCATCTGCCCTTTGGGTCCCATGAGTTTAGGAAGGTGATCAATCTCCTAACCCATGGCCCTCAGACAATGATAGTTGTTACCTCCCGACCCTATGGTCATGTGCAACTAGGGAATCAAGCAACTCCTACTTCCATCGGTCTTATCCCTTCATGTCCCTAGGATAGACTTAGGATTCTATTATAGTACATCCAACTTAGAACCTTACCCAAGCATTCAACATCTCTCTCTGCATTCATGGGTTGTCTTTCATCCTTTCATAGGGGTCATGGTGACCTGCCTACCTTGGTCAGGCCCCATATCGGCTACCTCCATGGTAACACATCCACATGCACTTAGAGATGGTTATCTATGGGTGTACATGTTCATTCTCATACTATGTACTTAGCTTCTCAAGATCCTATTGAGATCTCTTTAGGTTACCTCAAAACCAACAAAACTAGTATACACCCTACCAAAGGGTCCCTCTCCCAGGATGGGAGGAAACTACATCTTGATAAAAAAGGTCACAAACACCCTTATGTCTAGGGTTTACATCCACATGAGCATTCTTAGCCCTAGCAAGCTACTAAGGCACAAGCAGACCACCTACTAAACCTTTCTAGGTCACACTTGTTCTTACCCTCGACATTGGATCAAGATCAAACCTTCTGATGTCATCAACTTAGCTATGAAGAGTTCATCAGACATACCTTAAACTTAAGGGGTTTCCCTTTCCTCTAAACATGAGTACCATGCTCGAATCTATAGAAACTCAAACCTTGTCACGAGCATCAGGTACACCACTTCCCCTATTAGGCCTAGGAACCCTAGGTTCACTTTTCTGATATCCAAATGTCTGCTCAACCTCTTAACCATGAACCAAACATGTACAATGTATGACATGCACTTCCTATCATCCTTCTACTCGAACAACACTTCAGAGTGGATTTCTCCTCAAGGAAAACCAACAAGGTATAAGGCCTCACAACATGTTACCAAACCTCTTCAGGGTCTAAGGGACTCTTCTTTCTAACCCTAGAATGTGAACATCTATACCATAGGTTCATAGGTACCAGCAACCTCATCCTCTCTCTTTAGTTCCTCTAAAGACAACCAAGATACCATCAGCCTCTAGGAATCAAGCATGAGGCAACCACAACCATCCACTTAGGTCGCATCATCCTCAACTCCCCATTGTGCCTCATATCTCGGAGTCTAAGCTTCCAACCTCCTTAACTCATAAGTTATTCCTCATACTCTCCTAGCCAGGCTTTCAACCTACTGCCGCACTATTGACGTACTCTAGGTGCATGATATGCCCTACTCGCATAAGCCCATAGGGTTTCTATAGGTTCTTCACTAACCTCCTCATTGAAGGAGCTATCCTTCACTCTAACATGCACGACCCCTTTCTAGGGTTGGGTTTCCAAAGGTGTTAGGTCATCCAACCTCTCATGGCTCATACGGGCATCCAAAACCATGTTCACTCATCTCGTCTATCATGACATCATGTCATCATGCCATCTCTCTCTCTAACCACCACTTAGGGTTAGGGTTAGCATCATCCTCAAAGGATGTGCCATGTATCTACTTATGATGGAGGTCTCTACCTCCAAGACTAACTTTCTCTACTCATCCTCCTGACAAGAAGGTCTAGACTCTGGTCTCTCCTGAGGGCAATGACAACTCATGATATACGACCAAAGCTTGTATCTATTCTTTAGTATATGCTTAAACTATTAATATTATGTCCATGACATCTTATTTACATGCTTTTCATTACTTTGGTGGAGGATTCCTTAAACCTTATCAACCTTACCCATCCCTCAAGTAAATGAGGAAAAGAGAGAAAACCCTAATCCGTAAGGTCCTTAACAACATTTGAGTTGAGAAGGGGTGAACAAGATGAGAGAGTCCTAAAGGTATCATATTTCAAGTTAGATCCTAAGACATCGGCCAGGCAGTCACACTAATTTGGGAGTCCTCGTATTCTGACTAGCGGTGTGGAGGAAAATCTTTCCAGCCCCCGGACGTGATCCTTTTCTAGACACCTCTGTCTTTCAGAAAATCCTCTAATAACTCCTTTGGGTTCTATAGAGTTTGTAGAATTTAATAATTATTAAAGATTAGATGAGGAACCTATGCTCTGATACCAAATGTAATGACCCCGACTCCCAGTAACCCCCAATTAAGGGAGACCAAGAGGTCAGAGCCATTATCCCAATTAACAGGATCAAAGGTTCGACAAATAATCAATAAAAATTATCAAATTCTACCAACTAAACTAAAAACTGGTATAAAATAAAACTTTGCATACCTTTTTCAAAAATGGGGATATCTACTTCTATCCACATCAGGAGTCTATTCTAACTAATCCTCCTTGTACTTTAACTCCTATTTAATTCCACATATGCCACTTTACTATTTGTCCTTTTCAATCTTGTACCTAAAACGCCGACAAACAAAATGTTGTTCACCATAAACAAATATGCTGGTATGTGGGGACAACCAAAAATTTCGCAAATATGGCTAACAATCTAAATATCACAATCAAGTTAATTAACAAGCCAAATTTACACTTTCAGTGTGACATTCTCCACCACTTTTTCCCTAACCCTGGCATACCCCCTTTCGGGTTTCTCTTTTGCCATTGACTTAAGGCCACCTTCTCATTCCTGAGCTTCGTGCCTGGGGTCACCTTGATGGTGCCCTTTAGTCATGCAATATCATAGGCCACCTTCTCAATCCCGAGCTTGGTGCTTGGGGTCACCACTCTTGGTGCCCATTAGTCTTCCCTCCTGGGCTTGACCTTTTGTATCACCCATCAGGGTGGCATGTAGGTGCGAGAATACACACTTCTATTATTATTGTGATAATCATAGCGAATTTATGATTTACAAGTATGAACATCCAAACTGGTAAGTTGCATTCAAAGTGATGAATCATCTGGGAAACTCTTAGGAAAACTAATGTGATTAACCATAATTAACCACATACCTATCAGGCTGATCTGAGATAGAATTAATCCAATCAATACAAGAAATCCAATAGGAAAGCAAGCACACAAAGAGATCCTGAAATATGCACATAATTTCCTATTATTGATCATGCCATCAAGATCTATTAAGCCTAGCTCGCTTCCTAAGGTTTCTAGTCCACTTTTAGGGTTTCCATTGCAATTAGGGTTTCACTTCATTTTTACTATTTTAAACCCTAATTATCTCATCTATTCTTCATAAAAGATATTAAGGTTACCTTTTAACAACATATTACCCTAATTTTGGATTAAGGGCACAATTAAAAGTCCATTAAGTCTATTATGTCCCTTTTTCATTAAAGCTACTACTTTTATCCTTTTAAGGCATGACATGATCATTAGGCCTAATTATCATCAACTTATCTTTCATGAACTTTATTCAATACTAATTCCACCTTTATTCATTAGAAAACCCTAATTACCATATTAAGGGTATTTATCCACACTTAGGAACCTTTATACTCAAAATATCTTATAACCATCATATCTCAGTTTATTCATGAATTTGAACAATTAAAGCCATTAAGAGTCACAATAACTAACATTAGGGTTTCAAGGCCCATTAAAGCTCATTAAAGCATATTTATGCATATGAAACTCAAAATTAAACTAATTACATGCAAAGTTTATCCTTTTTGTTCTTAATGTACCTTTTTATAATTAACAGGATAATATCAACTTTAATCATCCATTAAACCCTACTAAATACATTAATCATCTCAAAATAGGGTTTCTTAATCATCAAAGCATTAAAGTTGATAACTTCCACTACTTTTCAAATTTCAAGTGGAATTAGGCTATAAAACTATTTTTAATAGATTCTTCTCATTTTTCTGAGCAATTTTCATATTTTATGCACATCCATCCGAGCTACTAATAAGGAGATATGATTATTGCAAATTTGATTTACTTGAACCAATGACAGTCTGTCACGTCATCTATCTCATGCAATATTGCTTGGTTGTTTGAAAACATAACTGAATGATGATTTTGCCCCCGCCTAAGTGGCTGGCTCTTCGTACCCGGGAGGGGTATAACTGTCCAATGCCCACCTGCTCTTCTTCTACCTCGCGAAAACCTAACCAAGCTGCTAAAACCTTGGTTGGCGCGGCTCCCCTTCCTCATCCCTGACCCCGATGGCCACCATGGAGGTTTCCCCTGCCTCCATCGTGCCTCTGTGTATAGGGGGGTGTCCTTGGGTAGCGGCTAGGGTGGTTGTTTCGGGCCCACTTGTTCTGCAGCTCGTGGCCGACTTGCAGCCATATAGTGGTCATTGCGCAAGTTCCAGAGCACGGGGAAGATGGTTGTGCTCCTTTGTGGTATCGTGGGAGCATCGTGCTTCCACTGAACTCCAGCCAATGGATCCTCGTTGTCCCATGGTTTGAACCGCCCTCTTTGCCAGGGTTTGCATGCAAGGAAGAAGAAGAGAGAGAGACGTGTGGGATCTCCTTGGGCTTGA
Organism: Alisma plantago-aquatica; assembly: GCA_963693085.1. Classification (NCBI taxonomy): domain Eukaryota; kingdom Viridiplantae; phylum Streptophyta; class Magnoliopsida; order Alismatales; family Alismataceae; genus Alisma; species Alisma plantago-aquatica. Next base: position 330,353,139 of record OY856411.1, read on the forward strand.
CCTTGGGCTCTACCCTTATAAATGGGAGAGTATTCATGCCCCAGTATGCTTGCCCATGAAGAAACAAATCCCTTTCCCAATAGGAATCCAATTCCTTAATTGAGAAGCAATCTTCTCTCTCCTAGTTATCTTTTTAATAAACCATGTTTTTTGGATATTTAAGAATTCGAAAATTCTCTCTCTTTTTTCTTTATGCTTGACTTTTTAATCCATTGGCACGAATTTATATTTTCCTTTAGTAGAAAATACCTCCTTTTTAACAATACAATGAAATTCATTAATTATGCATCACATTATCCTCTTATTTTGTGTTATTGGTATTTTCTCTTTCTTTTTCTCCATTGGGGCTCCTTGGACCCCAAGGAACTCTAATATTTCAAAATCCTTTTTAGTGGATACTCAGTATTCTTCTAGATGCATCTATATCCATTATTTCACATTGTCTTATGTATTTCTTTATTAAATTATCTCTTTTCGAGGATTTCTCTTTATATCTCTTTATATTTTCCTTATTGAATTCCTTTTAACTTAGGAACCTTATGGATCCGAAAATCCACCAAGGATAACTCAATTATACCTCTTTCCACTTATTTGCCACATTTTATCATTGTTTTCAATTTCTTTCTTAATAAAGAAATATTTAATTGATCTTTTCTTTTCTAGTTTCATTATCTTTGCAACTGTGGATTCCTTGGGGCCCAAGGAACCCAATAGGCACGAAATTCACCTTTGGATTAAATATTTTTTCCTTCTAGAGGTTTCTACATCTTTCTTTTCTCCGTTTCTCATTAATAATGGAGTTTCCTTTGTCTATTCCTTGTTATTGGGCCCAATAGCCAATAAATCTCACAAAACAATCAACAAGGCTATTGTAAATGAAATCCATTTATTCAAAACAAATTATATCATTATTTGTCCAAATATCTTTAATAGGATAAATTACATTTCTCACCAAAAGAACCCAAAAATTGGGGTTATAACACAAAGTGTACCCAATGCCATGTGATGAATGCAATGATTTTAGGTCTAAGAATCACAATCACCACCTTCACTATGAGAGATGACTATCACCCCCGATGACGGTTTCCATGTGTCACTCTCAAGGTGGGTCTGTCTGATACACCATTCCCTAACATGTATCTGTGTGCTTGGTTTGATATTGCCATATCATGAATAATGAGATTCTTTCATCAACCAACCCACACTCTAGTCTTGTGTATTACTGGTGTCTATCTACATTCCCCAGTAACAAATGACTAGGGGCATAATAAGAATGTACACCCTTTTAACATTCATATGGTATCATCCTCAAAGTCACGTATTTGAATACATACATCGTTGAGTATTTTCATTCTTTATACATTCATAATCGTTCCTCATTATCTCATAGTTGAATGAAACAGAATGAATTGGAAGCTTACTTTTATGTGTATTAATCAAATCCTTTATGGTATATGCCATGCCAATCATCACATGATTGTCTCTCTGGGCATACCTTACTAACAGAATAAACAATGATCATATTACTAAAGGTAACTTTATTATGTTACTCTTGAGAATGTCAACTCTATTCTTATGGTTGATGAACCCTGATGATGGGTCTGAAGGTAATGAGTGTGTTGATGATATGTTGAGCCCTCTAGAGGGCATGGAAGGATAATGATGTACCTGAGGAACTGGTATGAATGTGAATAGTGGGGTGTTGTGAACTCTAATAGAAGATGGTTTCCTTTCAAGGATGATTATGAACTTGTATACAGTGATGTTTTGATTAGGAATATGTCTCATACATTTTAAATCTTTTGAAGTTGTTATGTAACCATGTTTGCTAGAAATGAATTAGGGTTTGTATGTCGAACTACATTGATGCATCCTTAACTCACCTAACTAGCACTAACTAATCAAGTAAAACAGTAATCACGTAGTGCCATGTGCCATGGAACCATTATAGTGTCAACAATTGTTGAATGGGGAAACGGGTATTCCTAAAGGGAAGCCCAGAGTCGTATATTTTTTAGTATATGAGGGTGAAAGTGAGAGTACATCCTTTTCATCCTGATCCCAAGATTTTGGAGGATGGTTGCAGTCATGCCTTGAATTGGAACTGGTTGAGGTCATGTATTGGGTATTTGTATATTTGATATGATTGAGTACAATTGTGGTTGTACCTTGGATGATAGGGTTTTTTATATCCTAGTTATTAATGTCGTTACCTACATACTAGGGTAGGATTAGGTTGTTTTGCATCTTGACTATATATGTCATTGCGGCAGACTTGTACAGACTAGGGGAAGAAGAGATCTTAGGATTCTGACTCTCCTAGATCTTATACAGAACTGAATGGCACTTTGTAGTTTTCAGTTGGAGTCTGAGTGGTATAACTCAAACTCCCCGGGGCTTAGTAAAAGATGTAATCCATTCATGTAGTATATCTGATTAGGGTTATACAACAACTCACATTGAATGATAATCTTGTTTTCTCCTTTCGTATATAGATGATGTATCATGATGTAAGAAGTATTCGTGCTTATGTCATAAGATATGTTCATACTGTTCAATATGATTATGATGTTACATATGCTTACACTGTTAAACATGCTTATATTGTTATCTATGCTTATGTCATTGGATATGCTTATGATGATAGATACACATGATCTTTAAAATAAATGTTAACTTTTGCATCCTACAAATAAGATTCTGATTAGAACTACTCTTTAAGAAGTTTATTATCTGGTAATTACATTTTGTTATATTACCTACTTTATATGTTTAATACTATACTCTGATATAACCAATACACGTTGTTGAGATTTATATCTCTCATTGGGACATGGGTCTCACCTCATGGGTCACTACAACTTTTTAGATGGTCGTCAGCAATGGAAACAGACCCATGGCAATGAGGAGGAGCTATTGTGATGGACCCTATAAGATGAGTTGTTTAGATGTCTAGTGTTTCCTAGAGTCATCCTTATACTCTCAAGTTCGGGTGGGAAAATTTTTTATATGATGTTTTAATCGACGCGGTCTTTTGGTAATTTTCTAATGCTTGTACATGATGTATATGTAGATAACACTTATTGTGTACATGTTGTGGCTGAGGACACAGAATAAATGTAAAGTATACTTGGTTTGGTATATGAATATATGTAAGATGTTGGGCCTTTATATAAATGTTGTTGGACATGTTTGAGAAGTTTCAATAGGTTTTAATTTTTGCCCCTTTTAAAGGAAGTGATCAATTCTACTTTAGTTTTGAGTGACCGCGTTTAGCATGACAGGTTGTCACACAAACTCATAGAGACATAGCAAAATGGCATCAAGTGATGTAGGAGGAGATTTTTCTTTGAAGAAGAACAATACCTATGAGTTTGTGGTGCTTCCTATGGGTCGGAGAGCACTAAATAACAAGTGGGTCTATAGGATGAAGAAAGACGACAGTAGTAAGGATATCAGATACAAAGCCTGACTAGTTGTCAAGGGCTTTGGTCAAAGATCAGAGGTGTATTTTGATGAGATATTTTTTGTTATTGGAATATGACTCCTATTAGATTAATTCTAGGCTTGGTTTCTAGCCTAGATCTGGAGCTTGAGAAGATGGGTGTGAAGATGGTGTTTCTTTATAGTGACCGAGGAGAGGAGATCTACTGTAACATACTCGATTCTAGACACATGGGCTAATTTCCCATTCTTCTAGGCCCCTTATTGATTAGATGGATATCCAAAGTCCCTTGTCCCTTTTCTTTTCTTAGCTACCTTTCAATGTATATATTTTGTTGTAATAGCATAGATCAAACCATATTAGGATCTGATAACCCTAATTGACTCTTTCGAATCACATGAATAAGAAATCATAAGATGTAATAACCCTAATAATTGAATTATGGGAATTTATGAGTATCAATACAAATCTATGATCTTGGCCCTAATAAGATCCCCAAACACAATCCTTGGTCCTTAGAGTTATAGAATGGAGATAATTCAAAAGGATTTACCCAATTTGACCATTAGGATGAGCTTAAACCCTAATTAAATGACTTAAGTATATACTAGGAAAAATATAACACTAGCAATCTTAAATTGTAAAACTAGGTTCAGATTCATGTTCCTCACACCCAAATTAACTAACATATATATTTTGAGCATAATCGGATATCAAATGCACTCTTAATGGTTGTTTAGAAGTAAAAATATAAGCTGAGATGGTTTATTTCATTTCAATCATTGCCACAGTGACGTAGGAATAAAGTCTTGATTTCATTAGCTATTTGGTGAGTCACGCGGACTTCTTCCAGGTCGGGTATTCAGGAAGTGGACTTCGTCGTCCCCTTCCCCTGTTTTCCACTGCGCGTAGGACCGGTTCAACACCCCCGATCTCCTCGTCGTTGTTCCCTCCCCACAACCAACGACTTCTCACGATTTCTTCACCCTTTGATCCGTCCTGCCACGTCGGTTCTAGTGATACCTATCTCACTGCCTCTCAAGCCCTGGTTACAAAATGCCCAAAGCCACCGACCACCCCCCCATCACTACGTTACCGCGGAGCCGCAACTAGTGACACCCACCGCGGTATCTTGGGGTCCCTGGCACCGATAGCCCTAGAAAAGACTCTTATCTAATCAATTTAACTGCCCGTTCGCTGATCCTCATCTTCCAGGCGGTCGTCTTCCTCAGAGCAGAAGCTTGAAGCTCTGGCAACTGGAGAAATCTCAGTTCGATTCCTCGTGAGGTGACCATCTCAGACCTCCTCTCTCTCTTCATGTGCTTTTACCTTGCCGCGATTTAGGCTCGTTTGCCCGAACGACAAGTGTCGCCATTTTCCTCTGTTTTGGCTCACCGTCGAGTGGGACTTGAAGGGTCCCTGACCCATAAAAGACTGGCTCCTACCATCGTGAGTACTGGGCAGAGTTCCTGGAGTGATTGACACTTCTAGGTGTGATAGTCTCTGTTGGGCTTCATTTGCTCTACTTGACGCCGGCTACCTCAATGATCTTCCTCCTAACCGGTCGGCATGATGAGTTCCTCGTGGCCTTGCAGGTGTGTTACCTTGCTTCCATCTGTCTCGGCCGCATGCGACACCGCAGGCTTCTTTTTAACGATGGTTCGATTGATTTCACTGCTCCGTATGAGATCCCAGTGACTCTGATGCCGACAATGGCGAGAGAGCCACCTACTGACCAGGGCCACTGCGGCACCTAGGAGAACGGCTTCCTATCCTGGTGACCCCGACGGGATGTTGGGTGGTTCCTGGAGCAAGGAAGGGTAGGGTCATGGTCATGTTTGGCTGAAGCCCGAGGTCCCAGAGCTCCATACCTGCTGCTACCTTCGGCGGGTTAGGAACAACGAGCACAATGCACTTTTCCCCAATTCCGACTCTGATGAAATACTAATGTAGTCACCACACCGTGGGAAATAAAGTATTTCTGCTAACCATATGCGTCGTCTGTGGGTTTTTACTGTTACTATGTACAGAGTCACGCTATCATTTGATCATCAGGGTCATTTCAGGGCAAGACTGGTGTTTCACAAATTTTGATTTCTTAGAAATGAATTAATCTTGTAAAAATTTATAAGTAATTATTGGCTTATCCAAATAATACAAACATATAAGTTTTTGCAATAAAAAAAATACGTCTGATTTATTGGGACAGGTTTCACGATCAGATTTGCAACCAACCGTAGGGTCGATTTCTAAGCAAAAGATTTAATGCATATTATATTAATCGAATGTACATATATTGTGACTAGGTTGAGACAACCCTGACCCTGAACTTAAGAGGTGTTATTGAATATCTAGGACTGATCATAAGGTATGTACACTCTCTATTTTCATTTTTGGGAATTAAATGACTGAAATCCAAATATCTTTTAATGAGGCATCTCTTGAATTGTAAATCCCTTTAAAAATCCAAATACTTGTACATTTATTGCTCCTGATATGAATTCCTTTTATTTCTGTGATATTTATGCTGTTGTGTACATTTGGGTCATTGGACCCCTCCTGCCAGGTTTCTTTTATTGGAAATGACTAAAATGATAAGTCTTGCCACTCTATTATAGCATGCTGCTTGTATGACTAGAATATCTAGAATAGCGGTACTTATGTACAACCATACTTATGTAGGGCGTGCATATTCCGCCTGGGGTGTGCATTTCCACCCTTGTTTACTTTAGGCCATGATCCTATGGTGTTATGGCCCTGTTTTAGGTATATTTAGTCTACATTGTTATGCATGCAAACGTTTATTGTTCAAATATGAAATTGTGGATGATTGTTATGGCAAGACACTTTTATTATCATGCTTGTAATCTGAATTTAATATGCCTCATTTCTTTTGCTTCATTTCTTTTGTTACTTTCCTCTTGAATATACCTAATTGCAATTAGCCCCCCTTTTTTTGTGGGAACATCTTTCTTTTTGCACTTTTAACCCTAAATAATGCCCAAAGTGTTTATATATGTACATACTCAGCCTTTGCTGATCTCTTTGTTGTTTCCTATGTTCTGGGTGATGTTCCCTTCCACCCAGGTTTAGGTACATTGGAAGACAAGAGTTCAAAAAGATCACCAACATGACATGGACTTAAGGATAGCTTGGAATGGGTGGGTTACCCTCTACTATTGGCTTTAATTGTGCTTAGTTCAAGTTTTTGTAAAATCACCTATTATGGTGAGGAACAATTGTATAAATGAATCATGAAGTAACTTTGTAATAGTTTTGTTTCCACTGCTTTATTATTACATGGCTCTTGTATTATATCATTTTGAGTGGATCCCCTTTTGGGTCTCACTCTTTACAAAATGGTATCAGTGCCATGTGGTCCAGGCATGTAGGAAAGGGATGTCCATGGTTGACGTAGCCACCCTTGCACTGGTGTTCTGTGATCAGGAGCTGGGTGTCCATGGGTCATTGTGGGTCTGTACTGAAATGGGGAAGAGATTATGAGGCCTTATAGTTGAGCCTTGATGAGGACGTCAAGAGTCTAAGTGGGGGAGATTATAACATCCCAGGATTTGAGGCCTCAGATAAAAAGATCTTATAAGGAATGATTGGACTACCCCTATCACCAAGGTGCACCTCCTTTTCCGAGAGCCCATCTCTAAAGAACTCCATAGTTAAGCGTGCTCAGCTTGGAGTAGTACTAGGATGGGTGACCAGTCGGGAAGTTGATTCTGGCTTGCGCGTGAGTGAGATTAAGATGCATAGTTAAGGCTAGTGGTGGTTTGTGGGGCCAGTCGTCATTCCTGAAACTCTACTAGAGCCTTGGGTAGTGGGCCAGATGTTACAAATAGTATCAGAGCCTAAGCAGTCGGTAACTTAACTATTTCAAGTTATCCTTGGTTGACCCTTAATTAGATAGGTGATCCTTAGAGGTTATTGATAAACCTATTTCCAAGTAGTCAATACCAATTAGGGTTTTCAACCCCTGATTAATTTGGTCACTTGCACTCCTTGACCCATCCATGTGAATGTGAGTTAGTCTTTAGTAACCCTTAATACCCACACCTTCTTTATGGAGGTGGGAGGAAGTCACATCGAACTGACTCTTGTAGTGTTTGGTTTACATCTCATGATTTTCTAGGATATTAGCCTAAGAGCTATGAAGTGCAGATTGACTTAAATAGTCATAGATAGGCATATTCTAGTTCTCACGTTAAATTCCTTTACCTTTGTTGTTCTCTAGCACACCTTGCATACACATACTATGGGGGTGCTGAGAACACATGAACTATAAATATAAAATTTTCGATGTAAATCTTAGGAGTTTAGATGTTTCCTTGTTACTAAGTGATGGTATGAACGAGCTTAGTTATTGTTAGGCATGCCTTGCCTTCAATGTGAAGAATCACAACATAGGTATGTCCCAAGACCACTTATCTAAGGTTTGGATACCATGTTTGATTAGCTTTTATGCCCCATACATGAGGTTTAGTGGGTGGAAGCTATTAAGTTTTGTATAATATTCTTAGGAGTTTGCCTCTCTTGCCTCCATGGTGCAATTAGGTTACCCAGTGAATGATGTTATTGGTAAATTTACTATATAGTTCATCTTGTCTTTTGATGGGACTACAGTTGTAAATCGTCAAGTGTAGAAGGAACACATATACCTTACTATAATTATTGGATGATCATATGACTCCCTTAGGTCTTGTGATGAGGTTGTGTCAGTTATGCTTAAGAATGACATGGGGAATGGTGGAATGTCATGCTTTCATAGGTTTTGTTTGGGGTTGACCGTGAGTAATAAGAAACCCTTCTCTCTCTCTCACATTACATATTAGAGAATAGTCGTATGACCTTTTTGGTGATAGGAGGATCAGACTCTTTTGGAGAAGGAAGTGATGATAGGACAGTAGTGTATGTGACAGGCTGTGATAGGTGGTTGACTTGGTTCCCCGAATGATTTTGGCACCAATTTTGGATTTTTCACCGCAAGTTTTGCATCATCAAACTTATTTTCATTATAAATTTATATGTACAAAAGAAAAGTTTTCATATTTTATCGATGGTTTTTGGAACTAAGTCACCACCACAAGAAAGTTGAGTAGTAGAGGATCTCTTTAGTGAAGTACCTTGGTTGGCATGTTCAACCCTAATGCCCTAGGCCTAAGACTGATATAGTTTGTTTCAAATATATATATTAGACCTAGTGGATCCACTCTTTTGCCCCTTTAGGTTATGCACCAAGTTATAGTTTAAACCTTTTAAGGGGTGGAGTCTCAAACAGTTTATTCATTAGGAATCAAACTAACTAAGGAATGACTATGATCAATAACAGTTACAATAAGTAAAACATAGATAACTCCTAGCATAAATGTCAAACATATGTAGAGGTTACCAAATAGAGAATTCCAGTCGATCCTTGCTAATCATACCATTAAAAAAAACCTCGACAATTAATATAGATTTTAAGATTTTTTTTTGTGTGTGTCTTGAGTTATCCTTGAAGGATGTATTTAGTCAAATGTAGGTAAAAGTAAAATTACACTTAAAATTTCAAATTGATATTCTATACTCCAAACCACTAATAATTAAATGGCAAGGATGATTATATAGTATAGGCTAGGATGAACATAGTCAGTATGGTCGAATTTCTGAGCCTTTCCCATGTGACCATTTTAAGTAATAATATGTTAATGATGTTTATGATGATGATGAGGCGTAGGTGATGATGTCGATGATATTAATGATATGATGATGATGATGATTATGATTATGAGTAGATGATAATGAAGATGATGTTATTTTGTTGATGATGATGATGATGATGATAACAAGGGAAATTATGTGGATCATGATCAAAGAATGACAAAACTATGATAACATTGTAGGTAGCCCTAATGGATACAAACTGGTTGGCATAATCCTAGGTCTTGATGTAACTTTTCTAGCCAAATATCTCCCATAATCATATTAATGGATGCATGACACGTGGAGACATATAGCTTCACCCTGAGAGTGGACCATAAGTGTGACACGAATGGTATGTTTTAACCCCCTACATTAGGTACACTAGAAATTTATGACTTGGTTAAAAGTATAACTTAGTATACCATACCACAACTGGATAGATTTTGGGGACGAAATACTCTTTAAGGGGTGGAGTGTTGTAACATACTCGATTCCAGACACATGGGCTAATTTCCCATTCTTCTAGGCCCCTTATTGATTAGATGGATATCCAAAGTCCCTTGTCCCTTTTCTTTTCTTAGCTACCTTTCAATGTATATATTTTGTTGTAATAGCATAGATCAAACCATATTAGGATCTGATAACCCTAATTGACTCTTTCGAATCACATGAACAGGAAATCATAAGATGTAATAACCCTAATAATTGAATTATGGGAATTTATGAGTATCAATACAAATCTATGATCTTGGACCTAATAAGATCCCCAAAGACAATCCTAGGTCCTTAGAGTTATAGAATGGAGATAATTCAAAAGGATTTACCCATATTGACCATTAGGATGAGCTTAAACCCTAATTAAATGACTTAAGTATATACTAGGAAAAATATAACACTAGCAATCTTAAATTGTAAAACTAGGTTCAGATTCGTGTTCCTCACACCCAAATTAACTAACATATATATATTTTGAGTATAATCGGATATCAAATGCACTCTTAATGGTTGTTTAGAAGTAAAAATATAAGCTGAGATGGTTTATTTCATTTCAATCATTGCCACACTGACGTAGGAATAAAGTCTTGATTTCATTAGCTATTTGGTGAGTCACGCGGACTTCTTCCAGGTCGGGTATTCGGGAAGTGGACTTCGTCGTCCCCTTCCCCCGTTTTCCACTGCGCACAGGACCGATTCAGCACCCCCGATCTCCTCGTTGTTGTTCTCTCCCCACAACCAATGACTTCTCGCGATTTCTTCGCCCTTCGATCCGTCCTGCCATGTCGGTTCCAGTGATACCTATCTCACTGCCTCTCAAGCCCTGGATACAAAATGCCCAAAGCCGCCGACCACCCTCCATCACTGCGTTACCACGGAGCCACAACTAGTGACACCCACCGCGGTATCTTGGGGTCCCTGGCACTGATAGCCCTAGAAAAAGACTCTTATCTAATCAATTTAACTGCCCGTTCACTGATCCTCATCTTCCAGGCGGTCGTCTTCCTCAGAGCAAAAGCTTGAAGCTCCGGCAACTAGAGCAATCTCAGTTCGATTCCTCGTGAGGTGACCATCTCGGACCTCCTCTCTTTCTTCCTGTGCTTTTACCTTGCCGCGATTTAGGCTCATTTGCCCAAACGACAAGTGTCGCCGTTTTCCTCTATTTTGGCTCACCGTCGAGCGGGACTTGAAGGGTCCCTGACCCATAAAAGACTGGCTCCTACCATCGTGAGTACTGGGCAGAGTTCCTGGAGTGATTGACACTTCCAGGCGTGATAGTCTCTGCTGGGCTTCATTTGCTCTACTTGACACCGGCTGCCTCAATGATCTTCCTCCTAACCGGTCGACACGATGAGTTCCTCGTGGCCTTGTAGGTGTGTTACCTTGCTTCCGTCTGTCTCGGCCGCACGCGACACCACAGGCTTCTTTTTGACGATGGTTCGATTGATTTCACTGCTCCGTCTAAGATCCCAGTGACTCTGATGCCGACAATGGCGAGAGAGCCACATACTGACCAGGGCCACGACGACACCTGGGAGAACGACTTCCTGTCCTGGTGACCCCGACGGGATGTTGGGTGGTTCCTGGAGCAAGGAAGGGTAGGGTCACGGTTATGTTTGGCTGAAGCCCGAGGTCCCAGAGCTCCATACCTGCTGCTACCTTCAGCGAGTTAGGAACAACAAGCACAATGCACTTTTCCCCAATTCCGACTCTGATGAAATACTAATGCAGTCACCACACCGTGGGCAATAAAGTATTTCTGCTAACCATATGCGTCGTCCGTGGGTTTTTACTATTACTATGTACAGAGTCACGCTATCATTTGATCATCAGGGTCATTTCAGGGCAAGACTGGTGTTTCACTATTTTTGATTTCTTAGAAATGAATTAATCTTGTAAAAATTTATAAGTAATTATTGGCTTATCCAAATAATAAAAACATATATGTTTTTGAAATCAGAAAAATACGTCTGATTTATTGGGACAGGTTTCACGCTCATATTTGCAACCAAAAGTAGGGTCGATTTCTAAGCAAAAGATTTAATGCATATTATATTAATCGAATGTACATATATTGTGACTAGGTTGAGACAACCCTGACCCTGAACTTAAGAGGTGTTATTGAATATCTAGGACTGATCATAAGGTATGTACACTCTCTATTTTCATTTTTGGGCATTAAATGACTGAAATCCAAATATCTTTTAATGAGGCATCTCTTGAATTGCAAATCCCTTTAAAAATCCAAATACTTGGACATTTATTGCTCTTGATATGAATTCCTTTTATTTCTGTGATATTTTTTGCTGTTGTGTACATTTGGGTCATTGGACCCCTCCTGCCAGGTTGCTTTTATTGGAAATGACTAAAATGATAAGTCTTGCCACTCTATTATAGCATGCTTCTTGTATGACTAGAATATCTAGAATAGCGGTACTTATGTACAACCATACTTATGTAGGGCGTGCATATTCCGCTCGGGGTGTGCGTTTCCACCCTTGTTTACTTTAGGCCATGATCCTATGGTGTTATGGCCCTATTTTAGGTATATTTAGTCTACATTGTTATGCATGCAAACGTTTATTGTTCAAATATGAAATTGTGGATGATTGTTATGACAAGACACTTTTATTATCATGCTTGTAATCTGAATTTAATATGCCTCATTTCTTTTGCTTCATTTCTTTTGTTACTTTCCTCTTGAATATACCTAATTGCAATTAGCCCCCTTTTTTTGTGGGAACATCTTTCTTTTTGCACTTTTAACCCTAAATAATGCCCAAAGTGTTTATATATGTACATACTCAGCCTTTGCTGATCTCTTTGTTGTTTCCTATGTTCTGGGTGATGTTCCCTTCTACCCAGGTTTAGGTACATTGGAAGACAAGAGTTCAAAAAGATCACCAACATGACATGGACTTAAGGATAGCTTGGAATGGCTGGGTTACCCTCTGCTACTGGCTTTAATTGTGCTTAGTTTAAGTTTTGTAAAATCACCTATTATGGTGAGGAACAATTGTATAAATGAATCATGAAGTAACTTTGTAATAGTTTTGTTTCCACTGCTTTATTATTACATGGATCTGATATTATATCATTTTGAGTGGATCCCCTTTCGGGTCTCACTCTTTACATCTACATGAAGCATCCAAAAGGTTTTTAGGAGAAGGAGAAAGAGCACTAGGTCTGTAGATTGAAAAAGAGCTTGTATAGTTTGAAACAAGCTCCCATGTAGTGGTACGAGAAGTTTGATTCTTTCATATAGAGTCATGGGTATCTGATGACAAAGTACAGATCCACGTGTTTACATAAAGAGGTTTCCCAATGATAAGTTCATTATTCTGGTACTCTATGAGGATGACATGTTGATAGTAGGACATGATGTCAGTTTGATCAGAAAACTAAAGAGAGAATTTTCCAAAACCTTTGAGATGAAGGATATGGAACCAACATGGTAGCTTTTGGGGATGCTGATTACACATGATAGGGAGAAGACAAAGTTGTGGTTGTCACACAAAAGCTATATTGAAAAGATTCTGGAGCGGCTCAACATGAGTAAGTATAAAGTCATGAGTACTCCACTATCAGGTCATTTTAAGCTAAGTAAGAAGTCAGGCCCATCTACTAATGGGGACAAGGAGGAGATGGCCAAGATTCCCTATTCTTCTGTTGTGAGGAGTTTGATGTACACAATGGTGTGTACTCACCTTGATATTACTGATGCAGTTGGTGTTGTGAGCATGTCTCTCTCAAACTCTGAGAAAGATCATTGGGAGGTGGTCAAGTGGATCTTCAGATGCTTATGAGGCACTAATAGCACGTGTTTGATTTTTGGTGATTTTGAACCTATTCTAAAGGGCTTTGTTGATGATGGCATGGCAAGTGATATTGATCACAAGAATTCTACCTCTGGGTATGTTTTTACTTTTGCAAGGGGGGGCACATCTTGGAAGTCCATGTTGGAAAAGTGTGTTGCTCTTTCTATGACATTGACAAAGTACATTGCAACAGAGGAAACGGGAAAAGAAATACTCTAGATCGTGAGATTTGTGGGAGAGTTGGGTATGAATTAGATTGATGTGATTATTTTTGTGATAGTAAGAGTGTTATTGGTTTGAGCAAGAGTACTATACATCATGCACGGGCAAAGCACATTAGTGTGAGATATATATATCATGATTAATATCTATAAGTTTATGCCTAATTGAGGAATTTAATTGATTGGCCATATAGTTAAGTTTTCGCACCAAATTTGAGAAGAATGTATTTTGATTGGTTATAAAGATATGGTTAAAATTTGGTGACAATTGGATATTCCTAGCATAAGTTATGTCGATTTGAATATAGTGAAATAATGTGATCTATTGGATGATTTTATAGTCCTAAATTGGGAAATCAGCCCATGTCATACGCCCCTTAGTTGGGCTGGGTTTACGTGGCTGGATCCTAGCCCTAGTTATCCAATCTAGTGGAAGTGAGGGCTGCTTTAAGTGAGCCACATATCATGTTCTGTGCGGGTTCCTTTGTAGCCGTTGGATGTACCTTGGATGGCTGGATCTTCATCCCTTACCTCCGGTCAGATTGGAGATCGTGGGGGTAGCAGCTGAAATGAGCCCCAACCTCATCCCACGTTGAGATCGTGGAACAAAGTGATACTTCATGCGAGAGAAGTTGTGCTCCTTGACGAGATATCTCCATCGACCTCTTATTTGGGATGAGCAGCCACCCGAGGAGGGAGTTTGAGCTCCCGCTCCTCTCCACCTCCCCACCGATACAAGCAGGCATGGATAAGAGGAAGGGAATGGAGCTAGAAAAGGGATCGTAGGATGATAAGGAAGGAAAAATGAAGCTAGGTTATAGTGGATTTGAGTTCCACTATTTTCGTGCCCAGATACTATGGCTACCATGGCGGATGAAACCAAGTTTGCCGGAGATGATGGTTGAGCTCGTGAATGGATTTTAAAGATCCCTCATTGAATAATGAGTGCACCGATGAGTTTGTGAAGGTAGTTCCGACCTTGCAAACTCCTCATCTTTCAGTGTCGATGCAACAAAGGGTTTTCCCCCTTTTTCTCTTGGCCGCAACAGTGGTCCTCAACGGAGAGCTCACCGGGATAGCGAATGGAAGGCTCCAGAGGAAATCCACGAGATCAACAGCGTAGCTTCTGGCCCAACGATGTCCTTGGACCCTTTTTCTTGTGGAGAGGAGGCCTAAGGAACGCAGGGTTCCTCACCGTTCATCCTTCCCACGGCGGAGGCTCTGTTCTGAGTCCCGCAGACTCACAGGGCTCGGGTAGAACGAGAACGAGAGAGGGGCAGTAGAATGCCTAACTGGGCAAACAGATCGCTGAATCTGTGGATCCAACTTCAGATCTGACCAGACCAAGGAAAGGGATGTGCCTCTCAGGGACACGTCACGAAACACTAGTGGCCACAAAAAGGTAAATATCCAGAAATTCCCAGATCTTCAATAAATTATAGAAAATAGCTCAATGATCTGAAAAAATACAAATAATATACTAAAATTCTCAGAAAAATGAGTAGAACACAGTAGAATGATAATATCAGCCTTTTTGATGAACTAAAATCAAAGTCATCATGTAAGATGTAAAATGGTTTTTTCATGCCTATTAAATAATAAATGAAGAGCTAAAATTATGAGAATGTACCATATGGCTAATTAGTGACTTATAATCCATATGATGTCAGTACTTATGATGTTGATACACAACATCTTATAATTTGCTCAATATGGCTATTTAGGACTAATAACACTAAATAAAATGCAATAAATACATACATGCTCAATAAATAATGAAATTCACAGAAAATCCTCATATCAGTGAGTGTAAGATAATATGTAAAAATATGAGATTAGTTTTAAACACAAAATTCATGTTACATGAAGATGGCCCTTAATACATGGGATGAAACCCTATTTTTTATAATACATGTAACCTAGGTTTAATATGTATAAAGAATGATACAGAACATGATATTTAGATTATGTATCCTAATCGGGAATGTGAGATCAGTAAGCTAATTTCCAAGTCAGGAACATAACAACAAGATGATAAGAAAAGTAATGAAGTACATATCCTAATGAGATAGGGTAAACCCTAAAATGGACATAACTAGGGTTAAGATGATGAGAACCTAATGGTGATATGTGATCTTGTCTTTATCAGGGGTTGACCAATGTGGTAGTTGACATCAGGAATATGAAGTGTAGATTATCTTGATCAAGGTACACCATTACCTCTTACTTGACTTATTATACAATATGCTTGTGTTATATGTGTAGTAAAATGATTGGCATATGATATTGAATGAAATGATTATTCTTGCATGATATGTTGCTTGATTTTATGTACTTATGACTATGAACACATCAAACATAATATATATGTTCCATTATATGAAAGCACTAAACTCTTTGGTAGTACAGTGCTTGGAAGTGACATAACTCTTTGGTTCGGTCACATTGTACATAGGATCTAACTCTTTGGTAGTCAATCATAAAGGCCTTAATCTTGAGCTCCTTGAGAGTTAAGAGAATGCATCAAAACCTTCGGCGGTCAATGCATAGATATATAATGGAAAATGTGCTTAAAATATATGTTCTCTTTTGTTAATGAATATTTTTGTGCAAGTATATGATTTTTCTTATATTTCTTAATAATTGCCAAGTATTAGTTTTATCTTATTGCCAAGATATGACGAGAGGTATATAAAAGACATGTAGGCATACTCAGTACAATATTCTTGAATATTGTGCTGACATGTACCACATGTAATCTTTTGTTTAGGTTGTGGTTGTGCTCTTGAAGAACCAAGATAGTGTGTGTTGTATGGCGAGCTAATGTATAGGTGGACCTATTGTCTTAAAATCATGTAGTTTAGTGGTAGTACATGTATATGTATAAGATTATTGTTCAATATGTAATATCAAATGTTGTAACAATTCATGCTGTAATTATATGTTGAATGGTGAACATATGTTGTATGGTTTTATTATTGTTCATGTGCATGTGCTACTGTTTGTCCTTCTGAATTCCAATAATTTTCTTCTTCTTAGCCTAGTGTGT
This sequence comes from Alisma plantago-aquatica, assembly GCA_963693085.1. Lineage (NCBI taxonomy): Eukaryota > Viridiplantae > Streptophyta > Magnoliopsida > Alismatales > Alismataceae > Alisma > Alisma plantago-aquatica. Next base: position 330,369,858 of record OY856411.1, read on the forward strand.
GGTGTTTAAATTGGGATTCTCACTGAGGTGAGGTTTCAATTTGGACGTCACACATCAGATTAAATTTTAGAAAATCTGGGGACATCACACATCAGATTAAGTTTTAGAAAATCTGAGGACGTCACATGAATTCATATGAGTATGGTTTAATTAAACTACATGATGAGGTACAAGGATATGAATTGGTGTATAAGGATGTTCTCTTGGATTGTAATTGTATGTTAGGATACTTGTATTTTGAGGATGGCCTTTGCTGATAGACTTCAAATGAGATCACTTATACATTGAATAGTATCCCTACTAAAGAGTAGAAAATAGTGATATGGAAGTATAAAAATGTGTTATGCATGTTTCTAGTTGATATTCATTCATATATGTAGGAATTGGATGGAATATGTGTTTGTTGTGTGTTAAGCCTATTCTGAACATGATGAATGATATGAGATGTCTTTATGCTTATATTTTAGTTATTAAGAGTTATGATATGAATGGAATGGATGAGAAATATGTTGAGATAGAATTTACATTCTTTGATTGCTTTTGGGAAACTGTAATGAGGGTAAATGCTAGAAAATGAGCTAATCTCTTAAGTTGAAAGCCAGCAATGATTATAAAACCCTAATGTGGGTAAATATTGGACAATGAGATTATGTCTTGGGCTGAAATCCCATTGATGATGATTATTATGAGATGATGTGGAAATATAAAAAATTATATATGTTGCAAATTACAAATTGTTGTGCTTCTTGTTTTAGTCAGTCTTTCTTGATAAGCTAATTTGTTTCAAGTTATTCTAGTTATGTGAGAATACAAACATATTATACATGATGTTTTGAATTATTTTAATATGAGTATAAGATATTAATAACAAGTGAAATGATGGCACATCTAGTTAGGTTTCCTAAACACCTTGACTTTACCACAAGGTCCACACTAGGGAAAACAAAACAAATCTCATTGTAGTAATCGATGAATTATGAGAAGGATTTTGGAGAGTGGATCAATACCTTAAAGGTTAGGCTACCCGGATTTAGGAGTGAATCGTATGGAGTGGCTCTCGCCCTAAATCCTCACTGTAAAAGTCTATATCTATGACGAATAGACTCTAATGAAATAAAATATATGAAATATGAAAATATGATAAATGTTGTGATATGTGATATGCTTTTTGTTGATTCCTATCTCATGTTCCTGAGATAAGGATGTGAGCCTATTTAGGCAACACTGAGGCGTCTAGTGTATGTTCTTGATATCTTAGGGTGGCCAGTTAAACCCTATGATAGTGACAGTGAGTCGTTGACATGAGAACCAGACGTGGTGACTTCTACTAGGTGAAGTACAATCAAGTAGTTCCTAGCAAATGATTAAAAGATGACAAGTTGTGTAGATTATGACTTGAAATTTTGTTACATTCCATGTATTGCTAGATGATAATTTTCCATTGTTGATTATGTTTCTTGTTGTGGAAAAAAAATCAATATGTTATAGTGATTATTTGTTGCATATTCTGATACGTCTTTTTGAAAAGTAGTAAATGTTGGGATTTATATCCACCTTGAATATGATTTGGATTGCTTGTCATTTGATATCATTGTTTGGTAGACATATCTTATGGGTAGTTCAGCTTCAGTACTATAGGATGTGTTCCTAGTCTAGGTGGTGGAGTTTTATAAAGATTATGTAGTTGTTATGTATTGATTCAAAATGTCTAGATCTCAACTTATTAATCATGCTAAAGGATTGTTAATCTAAACTAAGAACAATTTACTAATTTGTTCATAGACATGCTCTGAAATATGTTTTAAAGTTAGATTTGGTTTGAGTAATTACCTTATTTGTTTGATTAGATTACCATTAGAAACTAGATTTGACTAGATTGTAGACCTATTTGCTAGGCTTTTCAATATCTACAAGTTTCTTTAATGTTCATTATATTTAATCAGATGTTGATGTATGTACCAAGCTTGAGTGGGAGATATCCACTCATTGGGGCTTTGTATGAGTCTCATGAGGTTGTTTCAAATGTTTTAATGTTTAATGCTATCCAGCAGAGATTTTGTGACAAAGAAGACATAAATAGAATAATTTTGAAAAATTAGAATGTCCATGTACTCTCCCTTTCTTGGGATGGAAAGTAAATTGTGTTTGTTCATTAGTGTACATGTATATGATGTAAACTGAACTGCATGTGAGTAGTAAGATTTGATTTTTGCTTTAATGGAGTTGAATAAGATATGTGATATCCTTAATGTGACATTGGAATATGAAATTTGTGAAGAATGAAAAAGAAAAAAAATTATTTGTGATTTTCTTATACAATTTTAATCACCTTTGTCAAGAATTCATTGTTATGTTTCATAATTTGGGTTTTGGTTTAGGATTCTCTCTAAAGGTCGATAGTTATTCTAATCAAAAGAGAGGGTTTGGTTCTATGGGTTCCAATTTATGTTGGTAGTGAATGTCCATAACCAATTTATGACACCACAAGTAATGAGTGGTATCTAGCAAGACATTGTTGCTACCTAGTTAATCAAAAAGCTGGAGAACAACTTCAATCTATAGTATGTGATTGGTGTTATAGTGATTGTATAGTTCCTTTGTCATTGATATCTAGATTGAACTTGAGGCATGGAATTGCCATCCTCTTCAAAATTCTATCCATTTTTCTTGGACTAGAGTAGAATATTTGAGATATATGTAATCTCAATATCACATATTGACCCAAACAAGCATGGCCATGCATTTCTTAGTATCACTTATCAAGTGGCAAGGATATCAAACTCTCATAGGAGGAAAAATCCCATCTACATCAGTCAAAGTCATCCTCATGTGTCATAATGCACCCGAGCACCTGTAAGGCCCCTCCAAGTACATACATGATAGCAGAAACAAACCATATGTTGTCCAAAACATAGGCCACTAAACTTGGAGAAACATTACAAAACATGATATACATAGAAATAAGATAAACAAGAACCACACATTAATATTGATATTTATTCCTACATTGTTCAAAGGCAAACCTAGTATAGTTGAGTTCTTGAATATATCATCTAACATCTAAATAGGACATGGAAATTGAATGAAGTTGTAATCTAAATGATTGGATCATCTCGATATATGGCACCCCAATAGTAAGACCTTGTGAAAACCTTGATCTATTCTTTAAGATGGTCTTTGTATGACTCTATCTTTAGAATTTCTCTTGTACCTACAGGCATCGTGCCCCCATCCATGCATTCAATAAAAACCATGTTAGAGTAATCATCATAGAGTATTATTATAACAAAATAACAACTTGGCAATAAGGAAACATTAAATTAATCTTGTATTCACATAACATGCTCTTAGTGGTTGATTATAATGTCGTCTACTCTTATGCACTAACTGTTCTCATAAGGCTCTTAGGCTCAATTGATATTCCACTTGAACTCATGAATAACACCTGAGTGTCATTAATTATGCTTCACTTGAGCTCATGATTGCACATAAGGGTCATTATGTTCCATTTGAACTCATGATTTGAACATAAGTGCCACTATGTTCCATTTGAACTCATAAGACCTGAGGGCTCAACATTAACATGATGAGGACAAAATAATACAAACCATTAAATGATTCATAATTAATTTATAATCCTTTACTTTAACTGAATTTCACATGATGATGGCATAAATATCTAAAATAGAACTTGAAATCATAAGCATCATATAATAACTTTTAGGAACATGAATTCAGGAAGATTTGAAAATTTAATACATAACCATGCATATAATTTAACTGGATCATCATGATACAATAATCTTAAAGTGATTGAAAAACCATTATTTAATACTCAAAGTGCATGGGCCCGCTTCCCTCTCTCTTAGAGAAGTTCTTAGTTGTTCTTCTTGTTAGATTGATGAAACACTAATCACCTCATTGGGTTGGTTGATCCCTAATTACCTAATCATTCAATAATCATTCATTAATAATTGATCCTTAACTAGAATTTTAGGGTTTCATAGATCTCTAGTGAATCAAGGGAAAATAGAGTCAAATCAGGTTATGCATCATAGTCCATCATCTAGATCTTGAAAAATCAATCAAAAACCATTGATGGTTCGACCCCATAGGAGTTACTAATTAATTGTTATGGATTTTCAAAATCCAACCAATCGGAACGCGAGATAAATCCACATGTGAAGCATTATCCAAAATTGGGCAGTATTTCCCAACTAGACCAATCACACATGGCCATGCTGGCCATAGCCCATGGTCCGGTTCCATGTGTTGCTCAACATGACAAACGTCTAAAATTCCCATTATACCCATGGGACATGTGACAAAGATGAACACATGTGAGAGGTAAATATGTACTTTACCCACTTGTCATCTTCCTCAAACCAACAGTGAAATGTAGAAGATTCGAAACAAACTTGGGAATCAAACTTGTGATTTGGTGCATCCCAGGTACTGTAAACAAAGTCATCAGCATTGCTAGAGTCTTCCGGTCCCTAGGACTATTAACTCAGGCTATCGTGTACCCAAAGACACTGGGACCTAACTCCTCCATGGCTGACCACAGGTCCAAGTTCAAAGGAAAGGGAAAGTATGCTCAATGAAACCAGTGAGAAACTTAAAATTTGGTTGAGTCTGTGACTCCAAGGCAAATCTATATGTACCAAAAGCAAGTAATATAGTACGCCAGACACCAAAAAGCAACGAGCTTATGTTCTTAATTTGAATAATTACCCGATCTAATTAGATGTTAAAAATAGATTAGAACCTGAAAACCAACGAGTTCACGAGTGGTTTTATTCCCAAAGATTGAAACAAAGTGAAAAAGAGGGGAACTATGGATACCTGTAATTGGGGAGAAAAAATATGAAGAAAGCTTCGATAGGTATCCCTAAGTCGCTTCGATTGATTAAGAAGGGTCTAAGATGCCCCATTATCTCATCTTTGGCCGCATTCATGGTGGAGCGAGAGCTATAGGTTGGGGATGGGGTTTTAGGGAACTTGAAGGTGAAAAGGCAACTGATTATGGTTTGAGGGGTGTCGAGGGTGGTTTTGGGGGTTTTCTTATATAGGGAAGGGCTCATAGGTGGCTATGCTTCCATGGAGTAGGTGGAACATGGGAGGGACATAGGAGTCTTGATGTCTATTGATGTCTAGGGCATGAATCCTACAAATTTTTTTATTCTAAGGCTCGTGAAGATGAGGTGAAGCTAGGAACTCAGTTCATGTGTAATACGAATTACCATAGAAACATGATCAATACAAGAACTAGAGAGGGTCTCACATCCTGAAGAGTCCTAGTGGGATTGGGAAATGAGAGAGGGGGATGATCCCTCTTCATGAATACCCATGAGGGTCCAAGATTCCAAGGAATCAAAGGTCTGCGTGACATCAATATAATTTGATGGACTTAGATATAAATGTATAGGTTATATTAATACATCATCAAATATTTTGGATTAAAACTATTTGAAATCTATCCAAATTTCTTTGAGGTGTAAAATGAAGTTGGATTAGTTTCAAATTTGGATAAAAGGTGTATTTTAGGGACCAGATCATTATTATATGATTACTTTCCAACATTGAAGTCGCAAATATCACTTATTACTATAATATATATAGTATCACTTATGAACATTAGATGCATTATAATAGACCCCTTATAAATGTGACTTTCTTTTTAGGTTCAATTCGGTTTTACCTTAATTGATTTGAGTCTATTGGATGAAATTATCCCAATTAGGGCTCATATTCTTATTAATGGTAATGAGTTTACTTAGAGGTGAGAACGTTCTTTATACTTTAATGTGAAAGAATATTGAATTAACTATCATCATAATAGGGAAAACATTACGTAATTTTTTGGACTTTGCTTTAATCACTATTTTGGGGCTAATGTTCATATAAGGTTCCAAATGATGCATGGAATTTGAATTTTGAAAGATTATGGTTTTCAATTAAGGATTTAATCATAAGTTTAAACTTGAGGATGTTACAATTCTACCCACCTTAAATATATTTCATACTGAAAATTTCCACCTACTACCCACCTTAGGGTTTTACTTATTTTATGCATACGAGCTCTCTAATATTATCTTAAAGTCCCATTAGCACCCTCAAGTTCTGACCTTCTCATGAGAAAAAACTATCTCTAACCACATTATGAAAACTAACATGTAGGTACACCCATTAATGGATCCATCTCATCATCATTGACATGTAAAAGGACCTTTCTACCTCTTCTTTAGGGGTTCTAGTTCTATCCTGGATCTAACTTATCTATATTAAATTATCCATCCTTTATATATATTTCTGGTCTTATTATGTATATGACTAATTTTTAGGTGACTATATGACTTAAACTTTTAATGCAACTCTTATTTTCTTTGTCACCTTTGGATACATGTCGGCCTCTCCTATATTCATAGGTGACATGTATTATCACACTTATCTTCCACCTCTCTCGTGCACATGACCCATACCACATGCACTTGAAATGACAATACAATCATGATTGTGCATATAACATTCTCTCTACAAAATCCCATAAGTCTGTGTCCCATACCACAAACACGTGGGAATAAGAGTGAACATGCTATATACAATTCTAGAGTTAACATAAAAGTACAAAACATATAGGCACATAAACCTAAAAGTAAGTGGGAATCTAATATCTTTTACTTTCTTCTTCTATCACTACAGTTAGAACGTATGAATCTAGTTTTTTCCTAGTGGTCATCTACTTATTTTCTCTGATACCCTATCATAACACCCCTCCAAGTACATACATGATAGAGGAAGCAAACCACATGTTGTTTGTTACATAGGCCACTCAGCTTGGAGAAACATTACAAAACATGATATACATAGCAATAAGATAAACAAGCACCACACATTAATATTAATATTTATTCATACATTGTTTAAAGGAAAATCTAGTACAGTTGAGTTCTTGAATATACCATCTAACATATAAATAGGACTTGGAAATTGAATGAGATTGTAATCTAAATGATTGGATCTTCTAGGTAGATGGCACCCCACCACCAAGACCTTGTGAAAACCTTGATCTATTATTTAAGTTGGTATTCGTATGACTCTATCTTTGAAGTGACTCTTGTACATGTGGGCATCACGCTCCCAGCCATGCATTCAATAAAAACCATGTTAGAGTAAGCAACATTGAGTATTGTTATAACAAAATAATAACTTGGCAATAAGGAAACATGAAATTAATCTTGGATTCACATAATATGCTCTTAGCGGTTGATTATAGTGTCCTCTACTCTTATGCACCAACTATGCTCATAAGGCCCATAGGCTCAACTGATATTCCACTTGAACTTAGGATTTGCACCTGAGTATCATTTATTATGCTCCACAAGCTCATGATTGCACATAAGTTCCAATATGTTCCATTTGAACTCATGAGTTACACATATGTGCTACTATGTTCCATTTGAACTCATAAGGTCTAAGGGATCAACATTAACATGATAAGGACAAAAAAATACAACCCATTAAATGATTCATCATTAATTTAATAATCCTTTACTTTAATTGCATTTCACATGATCATGGCATAAATATCTAAAATAGAACTTGAAAGCATAAGCATCATATAATAACTTTTGGGAAACATGAATTTAAGAATTTCAGAAAGTTTAATATATAACTATCCATATAATTTAACTTGATCATCATGATACAATAATCTTAAAGTAGTTGAAAACCCATTATTTTATACTCAAAGTGCATGGACCTTCTTACCTCTCTCTCAGAGAAGTTCTTAGTTGTTCTTCTTGTTAGATTTTTGAAACCCTAATCACCTCCTTGAGTTGGTTGAACCCTAATTACCTTGTTCATTCAATAGTCATTCATTAATAATTGATTCTTATCTTGATTTTTAGGGTTTCAAAGCTCTTCACTGAATCAGGGGAAAAGAGAGTCAAATCAGGTTCTGAATCCTAGTCCATCATCTTGATCTAAAAAAAAAAACATATGCGGTTTGACCCGTTAGGAGCTACCAATTCATTGTTATGAATTTTCAAAATCTAGTCAATCAAAAGGCCAGATAAATCCACATGTGAAGCATTATCCAAAACTGAGCGATAATGCCCAACTGGACCAGTCACATGTGGCCATGCTGTCCAGAGCCCAAGGTCTGATTCCACACACTGGTCCACACGACAAACGTACAAAATTCCCATTATACCCATGGGGCATGTGACAAAGATGAACACATGTGAGGGGTAAATTTGTACTTTACCCACTTGTCATCTTCCTCAAGCCATCAGTGAAATGGAGAAGATTGACCAGAAACCTAGGAATCGAACTTGTGATTTGGTGCATCACATGTACTGTAAACAAAGCCATTAGCATCGCCAGAGTCTTCCAGTCCCAAGGACTGTTGACTCAGGCTATCCCATGCACAAGAACACTAGAACCTAGCTCCTCCATCGCTGGCCATAGGGCCAAGTCAGAAGGGAAGGGAAAAACATGCTTTATGAAACCAGAGAGAAACCTAGAATTTAGTTGAGTTTGTGGCTCTAAGGCAAAGCTATCAGTACCAAAATAAAGTAATACAGTGTGCCAAAAACTAGTATTGGTGATGAGATTGAAACAAGGTGAAAAAGAGGGCAACTATGGTCACCCACAATTGGGGAGAATGAGAGATGAAGAAATCTTCAAGAGGTATCCATGAGTTGCTTTGATTGAGTAAGAAGGGTCTAAGATGCCCCATGCTCTCATATTAGGCCACCATCATGGTGGACAGAGAGATGGAGGTTAGGGATGGGGTTCCATGGAACTTGAAGGTGAAAAGGTGATTGATTCTAGTTCGAGTGGTGTCAAGAGAAGTTTTAGGGGTTTTCTTATATAGGTAAGGCCTTATAGGTGGCTTCGCTTCCATGGAGTAGGTGGAACAGGGGAGGGACAAAGAAGTCCCACCATTAACTGATGTCTATGACATGAATCCTATGGATTTTGGATCACAGGGCTCGTGAAGATGAGGAGAATCCAAGAATCCAATTTATATATAATTCGAATTACCATAGAAACACGATCAACATATGAACAGGAGAGGGTATCACATCCTGGAGAGTCCCATTAGGACTAGGAAATGGGTGAGGGGGATGAGCCCTCTTCATGGATACCCATGAGGTCTGAGAGTCAAAGGACTCAAAGGTCCGTGTGACATCAATATAAATTGATGAACTTTATATATATATATATATATGTATATATATAGGTTATCTTAATACACTATCAAATATTTCGGGTTAAAACTATATGCAATCTCTCCAAATTTCTTTAAGGGGTCAAATGAAGTTGGATTAGGATCAAATTGGAACATATGTTCATTTTAGAGCCCATATCATTCTTATATGATTACCTTCCAGCATTGAAGTCACAAGTATCACTTATTACTATAATACATATAGTGTCACTTATGTACATTAGACACATTATGATTGACCCCTAATAAATCTGACTTTCCTTTTAGGTTTTATTAGGTTTCACCTTAATGGATTTGAGTCTATTGGATAAAAGTATGCCAATTAGGGCTCATATTCTTATTAATGATAATGAGGTTACTTAGAGGTGAGACGAAGTTCTTTATACTTTAATGTGAAAGAATATTGAATTCACTATCATCATAATATGACAAACATTGCATTATTTATTGGACTTCACTATATCACTATATTTGGGAGTGATTGTCATATTAGGTTCCAAATGATGCATGCAATTTGAATTTTGAAAGATTAGGGTTTTTAATTAAGGATTTAAGTTTAAATTTGAGGTTGTTACATCACCATCTTTATGGAAACCCTTATTCAAGGTCATGGTGGATGATGTCAAAGTACATTTAATGACATGTGATGAGTGTAGTGATTTTAGGTCTATGAACCACAATCACCAACATTCATTATCAGAGATGATTCTAACTACCAATCATGGTTTCAATGCATTACTCTCAAGGTGGGTCTATTCGATACACTATTCTCTAACAAGTATCTATGTGTTTGGTTTGATATCACATATCATGACTTAATGAGATTATGTCATCAACCAACACACACTCTAGTCTTATGTGTTATTTATGTCTATCGTCTTCCACAATAACAATCGACTAGGGACATAACAAGAATGTATATACTCTTAAAATCCATATGATATCATTCTTTAGGTCCTCAACTTGAAGACATATGTCATCGAGTAATATCATTATATAGATGTTTATCATGTTACATATTTATCTCATAACTGAATAAAACAAAAGAAATTGGAAGATTCTCTTTATTATTAATCAAATCATTTACAAGATATGCCATTACAATCATCATATGATTAGCATCTGTGTATACATACCAACAGACTCCCACTTGCACTTAGAGCTAATCACCCATGAACTTAATCCCAAGTGGTCTAACATGAACTTAATGCTTCTGTAATGAAAGTGCTTTTGTCAAGGGGTCAACCACATTGCTTTCAGTTCGTACTCTAAAAATATTCACATACCCTCATTATATGATCTCTCATATGTGATGGAAACACCTTTGTATGTGCTTAGAATGTTTATGTAATCTGGGTTCCTTATCTTGTGCAATATCTTCATTGTTGTGACAGTATAACTCAATTTTATCATTGTTGCTTGGAACCACCCCAAGTTAAGAGATGAACTTCTTGATCCAAACAATCTCCTTTGTGGCATTCGATGCATCAATTACTTGGCCTCTATTTTAGAATTAGCAATTGTCCCTTGTGTGGAAGTCTTCCAGCTAAAAGCTTTGTTGTTCATGAAAAACAGAAATCTAGACTGCGATCTATAGTCATCTTTGTCAGTTTGGAAGATTGCATTGGTGTAACCCTTTACCACCAACACTTCCTCACCACTGTAGACAAGGAATTGAACATTATCCTTCTCAAGTACTTAAGGATGTTCTTTACAGTAGTTTAGTGACATTCATCAGGATTCGATCGATACCTACTAGTCATACTCAAGGCATATGAGACATCAAGGTGAGTACATAACACTGTGTACATGGTAGATCCAATTGCATATGCATATGGAATCTTACCCATGCGTCCCCATTATTCTAAAGAACATGGACATTGGTCTTTAGAGAGGCTAATTCCATGAGACATGGGAAAATTCCCTCACTTTGAGTCTTGCATATTGAACCTCTTCAGCACTTTGTCAAAGTATGTCCTCTGGCTTAGGCCAAGAATCCCTTTAGATCTATCTCTATATATTTAGAATCCTAGGAAGTAGGATTCTTTGCCTAAGTATTTCTTAGAAAATGCATTTCTGAGCCAAATTGTTTACCACATGTAAAGTAGGAATGCCATTGCCCATTAATAGTATGTCATCTACATACAATATGAGGAATACAACCATGCTACCATTGGCCTTCTTGTAAACACATGGTTCATCTTCATTATAACTAAAGACAAACTCTTTGAATGTTTCATCAAATCAAAGATTCCAACTCTGAGATTCTTATTTCAATCCATAGATTGACCTTTGTAGCTTACAAACATTGTTTGCATCCTTTGGATTTATAAAACCCTCAGGTTGTATCATGTACACATCCTCAAGAATATTCTCATTAAGGAATGTGGTTTTAACATCCATATGACAAATCTCATAGTCATGATAAGCTACAATAGCAAGCATGATCCTGATAGAGTTGACCATGGCAACTAGAGAAAAGGTTTCTTCATAGTCAACACCTTAAACTTGTCTGAAACCCTTTGCAACCAGTTGTCCTTTGTAAGTCTATACATTACCATCCATGTTAGTGTTCTTCTTGAAGACCCAATTTCACCCTATGGGTTTTATCCCTTCAGGTGGGTCCACCAAGGTCCATACCTTGTTGGTGCACATAAATTCCATCTTAGGTCTCATGGCCTTTATCCATTTCTCATACTCTGGAACCTTAACAACTTTTAGGAAGGTAGTTGGCTCATCATCAATGATCGATCCATCACCTTATAGAGTCACTGCATAACCAAATCTATCTAGCTCAAGGTCTGTCCTACTAGATCTTTGAGGTTCATGTTATGTGAGGAATTTGAGATTCTACAACAAATTATGACTCACTATGTTCCTCTTGTACCTCTATAGGTTCAATGATTTCTTGTTTATCTCAAACTTCTTCATGTTTGACTTTCCTCCCACTAATTCCTTTAAAAATAAATTCCTTTTCTAGGAATACAACATCCCGAGTAACAAACACTTTGTTGTCATATGGGTTATACAAGTAGTATTCCTTGGTTTCTTTGGGGTATCCAACAAAATAAAATTTATCAGAACTAGGGCCAACCTTTTCAGGAAATATTTTCCTCAAATAAGCTTCACATCCCCAAATCCTCATAAAAGACATTTTAGGACGCTTTCGTCCATAACTCACATGGTGTCTTTTGAAGCGATTTAGATGGTTGGAAGATCAGCAAAACTCATCATTGATCACACCATATCTAGTAATGTATGATTCCTTCTCTCTGGTACACCATTATGTTGTTGTTTTCCATGTGGATTTCATTGTAATATGATACTATGAGCTCACAAAAGGTCCTCAAACTCATCTTAAGTATTCTCCACATCGATCAGAATACAATGCCTTAATACTTTTACCAAGTTGGTTTTGTACTTAATTCACAAAATCCTTGAACTTTACAAGGGCTTCTTGCTTATGTTTCATCAAGTAAACATAACCATACCTACTAAAGTCATCAGTAAAGGTAATGAAGTACTAATAACCACCACTAGCATTTGATGTAAAAGACCCACATACATCAATATGTATGATTCCTAATAGATCACTAACCCTCTCATTGTTTCCAATAAAAGGAATCTGTTACACCCACATCCCACGATTACCACTAATCATGAGAATAGGGCATAAGGTTGAGGATTACTTAATACAAAGTTCACTCCCAACCTTTTCTTTTATTTCAAAACTCTTTGTTTCCTTGTATTCAATCACATAAACAAACTTTACAAGAAAATTAAACTTTGATCACTCTAATATGATGTCAACATTAATGATACACATCAAGACATTCATTCTATCTCTCACACTTCCATGTACATACAACTTCATAACTAGATATATACTCTATTATTTAAGAAAAAAAAGTTACACATTATCATTTACAACTCTCTTTCAACTCTATACAAGGACCTAGAGTGATAGGGACCGACTGAACTTAACTAATATCATACATAACTCTTATGACATATTTACTCCGATGCATTGACATCTTCAATCGATGAGTTATCCCTAAAAATTGTGAGTAGAGGAGTGATCCTACCCGCTCGGTGAATGAGTACTTCATAGAAATAGTTTAAAGCACTTATAAAATTATAGATATACTATTGAGAAACTAATATCGATTATAATAGCAGTAATCTTTAAAGAAACGAATCATTCATAAACATAAATATAGTAGGATACTCTAGATATCTACAAGAGTGAATCAATATATGAACATGCTTGATTGATCATAAAGAGAACTAATAATTTAGAAACCTACAAAGAATGATTGAATAACTGCACACATTTGTTTAACCTCTCATTCATCTTATTATGCCCTGAACCCACATGAGGTGTGCCACAACATGTGAAAGAATCACAACAAGCTATGATCTCAGTGTACAAGGCTTAGAAGCATCCCTGTGTTCCTAAGAATATCTCTCGAGTAAGATCCTGTCTGTAGTGGGCCTCGACACATCTGCCTCTCGGTGACTAACAGGAGAGGTCAGATATCTCAAACTCCACCTCTCAACCTGGGTACTCAGGCGGTGAGTTAGGGCCCTCAGGCTTACTGTGCAACAGTGGACCTACTAAACATTGATCACTACAAAATGTAACACAGGTACGACCGGAATCCCCGGTTGATGTTGGGTACCACACAACTGTAAGGATTCTGCCCTACTGGTCAAGACCCCCACAACCTACTGGTGCGCTCTGGCTTACCTCGATCTGGACTACCTCCAGTCAGGAAATCATTTGCTCCCCACAGTGCATGCCTCATCCTATGAGGATTCTATAGTATTCATGGCATCTAAATGTCTAATTCACTCTTTAAATTCACAATTCAATCATCACATCAACATATCTTACTTTAGCTTTGTAAATTGTTCATTTCATAGATCATCTGATAATATTTACCACAAACTAAACTGTTAATCATCACCACATATCATACTGAGAAGCATTGATATCACAATACTTGATTCATTGAACACCCTATCCTTAGGGTTACACTAGTAATTGCACGTGCACACGGCACGTGTGCCCTACACATGATGATTTCTCTAATTATTTGTGTATTCATATATAATATATCAAAATGACATTATCGTAGTATGTTTATAGAATCACACACATATATATAAAATATGTATATATACAATATATATTTTTGTATATAGAGTCAGTCTAGAATACACTCGAGTGTACACACACAAATATATATACATATAATATATATATATATATATATATATATATATATATATATATATATATATATATATATATATATATATATATATATATATATATATATATATATGGGTATATCTTCGCTACCCATGCGGGTAACTAAGATTCTCTACCCGTGCATCAATTATGTAATGGGATGGTATGCATTTGTAATGAGACAATCCAAATTTGTAATGAGACGACCAAAATTGTAATACAAAGACTCGTTTTGTATTACAACGTTGTTATAGTAATAAATATATATTTATTACTGTAACAACGCTGTAATACAAAACGAGTTTTTGTATTACAATTTCGGATGTATCATTACAAATTTGGTTGTCTCATTACATATATGTGTCATCCCATTACAAAATTGATGCACGGGTAGCGAATATTAGTTACCCGCACGGGTAGCGAAGATATACCCTATATATATATATATATATATATATATATATATATATATATATATATATATATATATATATATATATATATATATATATATATATGGGTATATCTTCGCTACCCGTGCGGGTAACTAAGATTCTCTACCCGTGCATCAATTTTGTAATGGGTTGACACATATATGTAATGAGACAACCAAATTTGTAATGAGACGACCGAAATTGTAATACAAAGACTCGTTTTGTATTACAACATTGTTATATTTATTACTATAACAATGTTGTAATACAAAACGAGTCTTTGTATTACAATTTCGGTCGTCTCATTACAAATTTGGATTGTCTCATTACAAATGCATACCTTCCCATTACAAAATTAATGCACGGGTAGTGAAGATATACCCTATATATATATATATATTGTTGGCTCTTTATTTTTGTTCATAACTTGTTGATGTTGTATGTTTCTTTGAAATTCCTCCAGATAAATCTTGTTATAATAATTTTCCTTGGTGTTTCTATCAATGACGTTGCTTGTATGCATATACATTTCTTTAAACCATTTTCTTTTTCATAATCATAATAATTTCATCATAAAAGTAACTATTGTAACTATAAAAGTGCACATCATTTTAGATAAAGACAATGTATATTTCCTACCATATTATGTCCCCATAAAAGTGAATAGCATATACACAATATAATAAACATATGATAAATAAATATTCTATAAAATCAATGGATTCACATCATCTTATTTTTTCTGAATGAAGAATAAATGTTGTTTAATGCATGAATTGTATTGTATTTCACTATTTGTCAATAATGATAATATCATATGTTCGTATTTTGTATATTTAAGATACTTATTTTATTTATCATTATAAAGGATAGGAATAGAGAATATATTTTACATAGTTCATATACTACCCCATGAGGTAGTCATTGGTGTACTAAAAGTGGCAAAAGGACAACCAAAATTTTGTAAATTTTTGAAAAGTTAGTGGGATACATATTTCTTTTTATTTTCATATATAATAAATATAAATCACAAAATGTTCTAGACCATAATTACTTTTTCAAGATGACACACTTAAGTGAGTGGAGTAATCAACAATGTAATAAAAAACCTTTCATTAATTAGACACATGTCATCATCTCATGTGCAAGTTTTTGTTATACATAAACATATAATAGTTTTGAACTTTTAAGTTATACAATATTATAATAATTTCAAATGAACAATTTCATAATCTAGTAAGTCATTAGGATTCATGATGAGTGGATAATGTATGCATACATGTATATATTATTAATAAAACTCTTATATGAATTTGTTGAGGGAGAAAGAAGAGAGAAGCTTTGACATTTGATTGGAGTAGAACAATTTACCATGTGAAACTTTTACTAATGAGAATGATAATAAAATGATTGTGTAGCATAGCTGATGTTATGTGATAACCCTATGAATATATCACAGATGCATGATGAATGTTTACTTGTTAGTTGGTTTAACTCATAAGGATACTCAGTTTATTAGTTCATGTCACAAATTTCATACCCAATTTGATCATGTAAGATGAAAAAAATTAGAAAATTAATTAAAGGCTCTCTTTAGTGGTTCTAATACGGTTGGATATCTCCTCCTTATAATGTAATACATATGCAATGTAATGTCATTTTCCTTAAAGCCTAGTTTACATGAGTTAAATTTATCACCTTTTGGATGTACTTCAACCATGTTGATTTATTGATATTGGTGATGGATGGCATACAATCATCATCTTGTCCATATGTGCATATCCTACTTTTCAACTATGATGCTACCAAAAAAGTTGTATGTGAGATAAAGATTGTAATTTCACATATTGATGTGTTGTTGGCAAGGGTTATTCATTTGTTCAAAGTAATTTTGGACATGTGCTTCTTTCTTTATATGCATGCAGCTTTCTTCAAAAGCTTTTAGGTGCTTATACGATAGAAAAGTAAGTGATGTGAATCTTTCTAATATGGCTTTTTTATCGTAAGAAACTTTCCGATTATACTAATCATTGTTGTGTATCATAATGCTATGAGATAAAAGAATCAAGAATGAATATTGTGGCCCATTATTTGACCAATAGTAAGAGATATAATTAGATACATTCTGTAATTTATGACTGATTGTATGAGCTAAATGTCCTTATGGAGTCTAAATTCTAGGTATTCCTATTGTAAGCACCACAAGTCTATTCTAAATAAATATTTTCCTTTTTGAGATAGCTATAATGACTCCATTCAAGGTTGTATACAAGATGAATGTTTATCCCATAATTTTGATAGAAATATGCATATATAACAAACTTTACTACAATTCACCCTTCATATTGTTTATTGCATGTTGTAGAATATCTTCAAATTTTGTTCATTTCATATACATTACTATTTGGCTCCATGTACTCCACAAAATTTACATTTCTTATGTTGGTTATATGTATTTACATATGTATACATGTATTGTTTGTATCCTTTTCTAAGACGTTCTGTCATTCTCACCATGAAAATACAGGTATATTAACATGACTACCTAAGTGCCAAAAACATGGATTTGGAAAAGTTGTGCAAGAATTCTTTATGTTGTGCTTATGTAGAAACTAAATTCATATATGTTTTATTTGAATTGATTCCTATTGGATTTACATACACTTTGCATAAACTTATTTATTTTAAGAAAAATGGTATATAGAATTTATCCATTGGCATTGGACACTTCAAAATTATGAATGCATTACTATAATATAAGTATATTGTGATATATGTAGTCAAAACGTTTAATGAGATGTGGCCACATGTTTTGACTACCTCGCCACTAAAATTTTAATTCTTCTCACTTTCAATTTAATGTCATTTAGGTTCACTTGCATTGCAATATATTCCTTGTCAATGAAGGGGACACTAATTGTTTAAATGGGAGTATTTCAGTTTGCAACTTAGTGTCGACAATTGTTGAAATGTCAATACTGAATTAGTATTTTTTAGGTTCTATCATTGTAAGTTTCCATACTCATATAATTTTATTTCTCATTCATTTGAGTGTATATCATGTAAAATGTGTCAATGTTAGCAATCAAATAGAAAGAAAGTGTTTATTGTATCAACCTTCTAAAGACAAACCTATTTAAAGTTATTATATATATGAATTGATTCTCACTACAAATTAATGTCTAGCCACAATAGGATATTGGATGATGACAAATGAAACATGATAATATAATGGTAATAGAAAAAGAAAGTGATTTTGAAATAAAACATTTTACATGTGGCAGATTGGCTAGATTGAATTGGCAAGTTGGTTTATATGTCAATAACGATATGTCATATGAAAAATTTCTTGATGAGTCACCATTATACAATAAGTCCTCCTGAATTGGCATATCTACGCCCTGAATTGGTACTAAGGTGTAACATCCCTGACCTGGGTTATGAGTTAACCCTAGGTGTTTTGCCTAAATATGTAATTAAATCCTTGTGATTAACTTTGGGCATGTAATTAAGTTTCTCAGAAACATATATTTCAGTTTTTTCTCCTTTTTATATAAAGTTGTAGCATTGTTTTGTAATACAGGGACATATGTGCAAATTACCCAGTTAGAAGGGTTAACTTGCAATTTGCACATGTTGAGATGTTCCTCTGATATTGAGACATCATGAGAATGATGAAGTTTGAGGGATTTCCCAAGCTTGGGCACCAAGGTGCAGCTGTGGAAGCAATCCCTGTGCTTGAAAACCCTAAATTGGAGTAAAGTGCAATTTACCCAATTTGAGGGGTGCAACTTGTAATTTACACCATCAAAGGTATTTATTAAGACTCTTGTCATCATTTAGAGAAGAAATGATGAAGAGGTCACTTTAATTGAATAATCATATAATGAAAAACACCCTTGTGATTGAATAATCAAGGTGTATGTGCTATAGCCCTTTTATGTGTATGCTTAACTAATAGGTTGATCTTCCTTGCCCTCATTTCTTGACCTTAGAAGAAGGTTTGTCCTTAGAATTAATATGAAGGGACGAGCATAGAAGGATGTAGGGACTAGGTTGAAAATATGGAGAACTTATGAGCTTATGTTGAAACCTCATCCCAAGTATATAAGCTCTCTACTTCACCTAGCAAGGAAAACTCTTCCTTCGTTTCTTTCACTGTTCCATTTACCCAAACTGACTAAAGAAGAGCTGTGGAGCTCAGGAGGACGACCAAGGAGTGCAAGGTAGGTTTGAATCCTCCCTTTTGCTTAAGTTCATGGTTAGAACTCGAATTCAAGGTCAAATTGATGGTTAGCTCACTTAGCTCTACCTTTCTAGCCATCTTTTCTCAACTTTCCTTGGAAGGATCACCTTGGTCGACCTGCGGAAACTCAGAGACACCATTAAAAGCTTGGAGCTCGAAAGCTTGGAGCTCAAGGAGAAATCTTTAGGCGGGTTTTATAACTCTAAACCTATGCTTTGTTATATACATCTCGTTCATGCTTTTAGATGACAGTTCTTCTTATTCTCTACCTTCCTTTGCTACCTCGCAAGCAAATCCGTGAGAAATCCTTGCTGTTCTTGAGCTAGGAGATGAAGACGTTATTTCCAAAGTTAATCCACTACTTTCCACTTTACTAAATGGTCTCCACCAAGTGCTCACACGGTTTGCAAAACCGTTTGGTGAGCAAACGGTCTCAAGACCGTGTAAGAGCAAACGGTCTCAAGACCGTGTAAGAGCAAACGGTCTCAAGACCGTGTAAGGGCAAACGGTCTTCAAGACCAGTTAGCCGTGTTGACCGAGCGTGGACCGTATAAGATTTCTGTTCATAATTATGTAGGCTAATCACCCACAAAATTTGAGATGATAACTCCAAAGGAATCGTGAGATATGGCCTTTTTAATCAACAACTTTAATTGAATTTACTCCTGATTTCCAATCTGTTGAAATCGCCCTTTTTGGGCAAACGGTCTCAAGACCATGTAAGAACGTTGACCAAGCATTGAACGTATGAGATTACTGTTCAAAATAAAGTTGATTAACAACTCACCAAATTTGATGGACTAATTCCAAACGAGCTAAGAGTTGAAGGATGATTACTAGGGTAAAACCCTAATTGAAATCAGTATTGAAATCTCAATGAATAACTTAGTGTTTTTGGGTTGATTGACCCAAACGGTCTCAAGACCGTTTGGGGATCAACCAGACCGTGTGGTGACAACCCAAGACCGTTTGGGGGTCCAGGGTTAAGGTAATTTGATCAATTGAGGGCCCAATTGCAATGGGTTATTGAATTAATCAAAAATACTGAATTGAGACTCAATCAAGGTTCAACCCCTATCAAATCACATTAGATTTTGATGAAATCTTGGGAAAAAGGTCTCAAGACCGTGTGGAGTTCATCCACACGATCTCAAGACCGTTTCGGCCCAATTGGAGCTCAATTGAAGGGTTCAACCTTGTGTTGATTCACATTGTTGAGTGTTGATGGTTGAACGTTAATGGACCTTAATTGAACCAACTTCAACCCTAATTGGATAACAATTGAGGGTCAATTGAGTGACCAATTGGTTAAGCATAACCCTAATTGAATCAATCTATAAATGGTTACCATGGCTTTGACCATTTGGAGGCTTCAACATTGATAATCATAAACAATTGAAATCATTGAACCATGTTGGAGGTCCAAACGGTTTGAGACCAAGTGGACCAAACGGTCTCAAGACCGTTTGAGGTCACACAGTCTCAAGACTGTTTGAGACCTCACGGTCTTAAGACCGTTTGAGGCCTCACGGTCTCAAGACCATTTGGGGCCAAACGGTCTCAAGACCGTTTGGACTCAAACGATCTCAAGATCGAGAGACACCAAACGGTCTCAAACCGTGTAAGCCCTCTCAGTCTTGAAGTCAAACTTGTTAAACGGTCTACACCCTCACATGGTTTGGGCAAATGACCTTGAAGGTCACACGGTCTTGGAGTCAACCCTAGCAAACGGTCAACTCATCCAAACGGTCTCAAACCGTTTGGAGGTTGAAGGTTGAAACCGTTTGAGGTTTTCAAAGGTTGATTTCACTTAATCAATTGAAGGTGTAAATGGTTCAATGATGCTCTAATCTAAACCCTAATGATAACCTAGGATATTAAGGGATTAAGTGACTAATGAATTGAACCATGATGGTGATCAATGGGGTGAATTACCAAAATACCTTGATGGGTTCAATTGAGTAATACCTTGTTCAAATCAAACCCTAATCACATGATAGTGATGTTTTGGCTTATGTTAGCCCATGAGGACTTAACCCAACCTGATCTAGAGTGGTGTTATCACCATCTACTAGTATGAGGAGAGAGAAAGTATCTTAAGAGAGAGAAAGTACCTTAAGAGAGAGAAAGTACCCTTTTAGGGTGGAAACTCAAGTAAAGAACCTTCAATACAAATGAATGTGCATGATCAGGGTATGATCCACCTATGTGAGATCATGGAAACCCTAATTATGATATATGATGAATCTTAAGCTAATCTAAGAGCATCAATGATGATGTTCCTCATACATGATGATGTTATGAGTTCAATTCACCATGTGATGTGAATAGTAAACTCTAATTCAAGGGTAATGACATGTGATGTGAATAGTAAACCCTAATTCAAAGGTGATGACATGTTATATGAGTATTAAACTCTATTTGATAAGAATCAAAGAACTTAGCTCTTATGACAAGAGTGGAAAGTATAATCATTGTTTTGAATTACCTTTATTAGTTGAATTAACCATGCAGGTTCTGATATGGAGGTGATCATATCCAGGTATGGATGATGATACTATATTCATTGAAGGCATATTGATAGCTTTATGAATAAGTAAAGTATCTTGATGCCTTGTTAGTGGCATTCTATGATAATAATGGGCTGTGAGAGCCATGAATACTATCAAGGTCATGCTTTAGAGATGACTTGTGATGAGTATAATGAGAAATGATGATTGATGTGAGTTAGGCTTGTTACATTTAGTATTCTCCTTTTATAGCTGTTATGCTACTATTATTGTTTGAAGAACAATGTGTGATGTTAAATGAATACTGAATGTACCTAACTAATCAAGTATAATGTAGAGCCCTGATCATAGACCCATCATTATCAGAGATCAAATGATGGTGAAACAGGTTTTCCTAAGGGGACTCCTGGATCACATACTATTGAGTATGTGGGGTATATGGATGTGTAGAACCTTACATCCTAGTGTAGGAATTTGATGTAGATATGTAATCCGTCAATCCTTCACTACAATCCCATACCGTATCAGTAGTAGGTAAACATGAAACCTCCTGATGACGAAGAAAACATAGATATTCGTATCAGTGGAGATAAACATGAAATCTCCTGATGACGAAGAGAGTACAAAACGCCACTGTAACTCTAAAATAGCGAAGGACCAGTTTACCCTGGTGAGCTATAATAGTAGAGACACAAGATGTCCTACAAGTGATCCTCTTACTGACTGAGGAAGGTGAAGGTCATGAGAATCCGGCTCTCTTAATGACCTATGTATGATACTGATGTGACTTCTTAGCGATCAGTTGGAGTATGAGTGGTATGCCTCATCTCCACAAGGCATAATATTGTTTGTAAAACATAAACAACCGTGTAGTATACCTGTTAGAGATAACTACGAGTTAGTTGATTGATGATACACTGTAATAGTGCTTATATTCTTCATGTCTCATAAATGTTGAGCTCTTGTTTATAGCTGCAACTGCTATTGAATACTTTGAAAGCTTTACTGCTTAAGATATTCTTTGATGTTATAATAAAGCTTCTGGCGGAGAGTTATAACTCTCGCTGGGACAATTATGTAAAATTGTCTCACCCCGTAGACTTCAAATTTTTAGGTGGACGTCGGAGACGGAGGAACCGGTCTACAGGTGACCAGTCCCAGCAGCAGTAGCAGCACCAGGAGCAGCAGTAAATCTCAGGTGGAGATTTAGCCTGCCATGTGGTGTAGTTAGAGTCAGTCCTACGTGTCCTCTGTACTCTCAGGTCTTGGAGTCTTTTGTTATGAGTTCTTGAGATTTTGTATCTTGATGTATATAATTACTCAAGAAGTAATTATCATGAGATGTAAACAGTTTATCTCTTATTATGAAAGAAGCTTTTAAGGATTCAAGCTCTTGTCTCGAAAAGTTTTAATTTCCCGTGATTTTTGTCTTCCGTTGTTTATCGAATTGCTTCCGCTAAGTTTATATCATGGTTTGGAGATCAGAGCCCACATAAGGTACCCTAAAATGGAACTACATGCCCTGAATGATGCCGAGGTGTCTTTGAATTGGCGTGACTACGGCCTGAATTGGTGTCGCAACACCTCTGAATTGGAGTAACACTCCTATGAATTGGAAACAAATGCCTATGAATCATCCCGTGACTATTGAATGAGGACTTATCATATAATGTCTTATGTGAAGGTTTTGACTTATTTATCTTAAGTCTAAACTTACTTAATTCTTAATCTAAACTGAAGCTGAATACTGATAGCTTTACTGAATACTGAATCTGAACTTATCTTATATTAAAACTGAACACTGAAAAGTGAACTTATCTGAAATTGATTATTGAGTACTGAGTAGGTACTGAATTCTAAATCTAAATCTAAATCAAAATCTGAATCATTTATTCTTATGTGATAAACTTAATCTAGAACTGAATGTGAATATGGATCTCAATTACTTCATAGTTGAGATTGGGTCTAAAACCCTTATCATGTATCTTTATCAAATATTTTGCTACCCACATATTGAGTAATCTAAATCTGAATAAAAAATTTGATATTATTATTACCTGGATAAATCTTAATTTAAACTTTTATTTGACCAAACGACTTAATTTAAATTTTGATATCAGATTTATGACATGTAAGTCTACATGCTTAGGAAAACAATATGAACTAAATATGGAAATACTAAGTATATAAAAGCAACTTAAGAAGTAAATATCTAAAATATGTTTTCTAACATGATAATTCAACCTCTTGAAAGTCTTGCACGTAAATATTGCTAATGAATACAGTCACAAATATTTTATGCGGAAAATAGATGACAAAGGAAATCACATATGTAGTGACTGGATAGTGAACATACAACAGTGTCAATGGATTTCATTATCTTGTTAGTAGTATATTTTTCCTTTTCCATTGGGGACTTCATAATGTTGTTTCTGCTATATCGCTTCCTATCTAGGCCTTTAACATTTCCTGTCTAGGAGATTAACATGTAGGTCTGTTACCATCAAGTGACCTTGATGTCGATATTGCATCTAAGATAATAATGGTTACGGTCGACCATCGTCTGTCAAAGGAGGACAATTCCAACTTTGTGCATCTAAGCACATTCTGGCATGTGGCGGCGGTCCCCCTTAGTAGGGTTGGTAGAGGGTATGGACGCACGATGGAAGGAACCCTATATAAGAAGACTTCTTCAGACAAAATCCCAAAAAAACTAGGTCTCTTCATGTCAGAGTACAAAGCACGTCATCTCCAAATCAAACAAGGATGGACTATTCAAAGTCACGTGTTTATACCGTGAGGATGAAAATGATGGTTTATCCTTGGTGCTTAGTATGGTAATATAGTAGATTTACCTCATTCAATGATTCACATAAGGATTTAATGTGTCATAATCATTCAAGGAATAAAGATTGCTTTCAACGATTCATATATAATCAACATATGTATGAAACCATGGAATTGAGCTGAATTTAGGTTTCTGCACCATTTAATAAGATATCATGCATACACTATTCACATCACATGAAATCAAAGATAGTATCTGACATATATGTACTACACATTCAGAAAAACAATCATTCATAATCAATGTGATTCAGATAGACAAATTTCTCTATTTAATTATACAGCAATTTCAATCATAGTCGAAAACCCTAAATTTTAGTATATTCATATAACCTCTACAATTATTTTAAGAATTCTCATTTAGATGGATTGTAACCAATTCTAGTGTGATTTCATCATCTAAAATTCAACACAATAGAGAATTAATCCATTCATATCATCTTGTAAAAGCTAGATCAAGCATGCACTAAGGGTTTGTACTCGCCTACTAAGCAATTGATGATTATTGATGATTTAACTCGTTTTTGTGCAATCTACTATTTAAAGCAAGCACCCACTCACACTAAGGTATGAAAACACCTTAAAAATGCAGCCCATCTCTAAAAATCTCGAATCCATATCAAAACCCTAGCAAATCAGCGGTTTCTTCTTCCTTTCAACCCAAAAACCCTAGAAATGGGGGATTATAAAGAAAGAGTGAGAAAAAGGAGATATTTTCTATCATTTCTGATCAAATTAGAGGAGGGATAGAATTTTGACATTTGAGAGAAGATTCACCATGAAAGGCTATGCAAAGAAGCTAAACTTACTTGATTTCATCGTATCTTAGATAGAGAAACCCTAGATAAGCAATTCCACCACTTTCTCCTCTCAAACCCTAACTCTCCCTCTCTTTTTATGAGATATCCTAGTGTGTAAGGTTGAACATATAGAGCAATTGAGATGCTTGGTTCAATTGCACATTGACTCCTCACTATACTTTCTCTTATTTTAGTTCAACTTTCTGTCAGAAAAAAGTTTTTGTAATTCATTTATTTTAGAGATTGAACCTTCTCTAAAAATTATGAAATTGTAGCATATTGTTTGTAATTGAGTTAGAAGGATTTAGTATAAATTTGAGATCATTCCAAGTTGCCATTAAATCATTCAAAATCGAATAGTGCACTGCTATCCAAAAATCTACAGAACAGTCGATTGAAGAGAAAATGCCCCAGAATAGCCATGCAAGCTACCACGATCATGCTAAGATGGACCCAACATGGCCATTCTACATACCACAACCATGGTGCATCGGTTTCATCAGATTTTAGTACAAAAGTTGGTCAACAATTCAATTCTATCAAAACGGCCATGTGGCCTAGAATGTCCATACCACCAACGAGCTAACACGACCGTGCTACCTACCACGACCTTGGTATCCAAGCCTCTAACTACCATTTTCATTATCCTTTGCCTACCTCTCTCATTCCTCCCCAACATGATCCTGTATGGTGAAAACCCTAATTTCAGTCGACTAGGGTTTATATTTTCTCAAACCCTAATTATACAAAGAGATATCATACTTGGAGTTCTCATTAGGTTTCACACATTATAATTGAGATATCATCATTAATCATGTTTAAGCAATGATAAATCTAATCAAGCATGTAAGCATCCACATAAACCCTAACTTACCAATTAAGCTTAGATACGGTCATAACAATTCTCCCCCCCCCCCCCCCACCCAAAAGGTTTTGCCCCCCAAACATAAATAGGAAAGAAAAGTGCATTCAAGGTTTATTTTAAGATTTTGAAATTTTACATGTCATTATATTCTTGTGTTTCATACTTGAATGTAGTTTTCAACATTAAGTCCTTTATTTGTCTTCTAATCACACTGACTTAAAACAAGGCTTCTTAATGACAATAAAAGAATTTTCTATGTCACAATCAATATTAGGAAAGAGAAAGAGAAATTGACCTTTTTTCGATATTTTCATACTCTTGAGGTGTTACCTCAACATTGATAATTTGATCCAACGATCTCAATTCATACAGTTCAATCCATATTATTTTTCCATACCTCATCAATGTTATTAAAGTGTGTAGACTTGTTGTTTTGAAGCTTACTATTATGATACTCGAATAGCTAACACTCATAATATTTAGGTTAGATTTAAAAATAGTTATACAATATTGAGATCAATTACCCGAACGAATGATTAAAGCCATAACACTTCTTGAAATTAGTATATTACTTGCACATGTACAAATGAAATCTTACATAAAACAAATTCACATCCCTTGATATATTTTCAACAAATTATACTTTCTGAAAACAAACCCACATATTACTAAAAGCCATTTGTTTACTCTGATTTCTCTTCTTATTCAATACTAATTACTTCTTGTTACATATCCTTCTCATTTTGATCATATAGAATAAACATCCCTAAAATTTGAAACATACAAGGTAAGAATAGACTATCCATCATTCTTGATATCACTGCAAGAATTTATTTCATATCGCACTTCACTCATGTTGTAGTTTACCTATTGTTCAAAACATACTTGTTACATTTCAAATTTATTTTTTACCCTTTGCTCTGAATCATTTTATATATTGTTTATCTGCATTTCATATTTTCTTCCTTTAAACTGAGGATTTCTATCACTACTAATTTACTTATCATAGTTCTAATCTCATGATTTTGTTTTATAGAGATGCTAGTATTCAAGGTCAAATCACTAGTGACATCCCTTGAACGACTGCAACTATAAACATTCTATGGTTCGGTCCTTATAAGTAACATGACATTATTGTGATGTGACTTTACTCTCTTAATTTGAAATTCAAACTTTGGTTCTCACAAGTTTTACTAAATTCTTCCTTATCTTATCACTTGAATTTCCTTTCTCTTCCTTGGTCGTCCATATAGATTACTTTATGAATTTACTCTACTAGGGTTTCATCATCATATTGTGTGTCGTTAATACACTTGATAGATGTCTCTACAATGGTGGTTATGCGTCATATATGATTCATTTTCTTATTACTGCATTGTCACATTACTCTCATTAGGGAGTATGCAAAAGAGAAGATGATTATGAGATTTAGAATTCCAATCTTCAAGTATTTACTTAACGTGTTTCTCATATCTATGTTTAATTAGTCATCACCAAGGAGACTAGACTACTTAGCATATTCTCACATCTCCCAATCTCTCTCTTTTATCATCTATATTACTCCCGCATGTTTCAAAAACTTATTTATTTTCCATAATCGTTTTACCATATGCTACTCTTCCATCTATCATCTTTAGCTTCTACTTATCTCTTATGATCATGTTTCTCACTCTCGTGTATGATTCCATATTTTGTGTCATACATACTTCTTATCATTCTTCTACCTTTATGAAGTTGAAAGTCCAAATCAATATTCTCCTAACTAGTTTCATCTTCTTCATAACACACTACATGTCTTTCATTTAAAATCAAATGACTCATGTAGAGTTCAACCATAGTTTCTTTCTTAATCAATCTTTTCATCCCTGAATATAATCCACTTCTTTATGTTTTTCTCATTTGTTTAGCTACATTTTGTTCTTCCTTTGAGAACTAGTTCCATTTCAATACTAGGAGGCTACTGAGTACATCAGATGGAAACTATGTTGTTGTTCTATAGAGACTTAGAATCCAAAGGTAGTAAGTATGAATGAATTAAACTTCATAATAAAGGTATACATTCCATGCTCTCAATAATATCATGTAACCCTTATTCCTTAATCAAACTCATCATTTCCGACATTTCTCTTTCTTTCAACTAAGTTTCTTATCCTATCTTATGATTTACATGTTCATCTAATTTTGTTTACTTTAACTCTTCTGGAGACTCTTCACTTCTATGTACTTATTATATACTTAACTCATTTATTCTATTTTCTCTTTTCTTTGGAGTACATAAAAGTAGTTTACTCGATTTTATGATCCATTCCTCATAATTGATTCTGACTATCTTGGCCCTTACATACTTTTCTCATATCTTTTCCATATTTCATATTTAGAGTTCATATAATACTAATCATTAAACTTAATTTGAACCTTATGTCATATTCCTTAATTCCTAGTTAAGGGTTCTCATATGAGCACTCAAAGTTGGATCTCATATATCAGTTCCAACTGATTCTTAGTTATTCCAATCTTTCCCATATGTTTCAATCTCTAGTGTATGTACATACTCATTACATTCTGAGTTTGCCTCCCTGTAGTTTAATTACTCTTATTAGATTAATTAATAGAACTCATTAGATCCCAGTAATGCATCCTGCCATTCGGACCAGGCTCAACCTACAGTCCAAAAGCCAAGATCTACTCAAGATTAACCGACTTATATTTATCCCAAACATATAGAAAGAATATCCACTCAGGGCAAACTCATTTAAAGATAACTTCTGGTCTGGTTGATACAAAGAATGTAAACAATAGTTGATGTAACTTCATAGTGTACAAGAATCTTAGAGGAACACATATATTTCTAAGAACTAAATATTTGAATTCAATATATAAGAGCATTTCCATTGATATCCAATCAAAGAAACAATATAAAATAAGAGTTACATCACATTCTATTATTATGCTCAATTCGTTCATTTCTTTCTAGTCTTCTAACCCTAAAATTTCTAGGGTTTCTCTCTAGCCCATCCTCCCATTGTGTGCCTGGCCAGGGCATTCAGAAAAGAATAGACATAGTAGCTTGATACTAGTCAACCTAGGTATCCAGATACTAGGCCAAGGTATCCAAATACCCAGACTTCCCAGAGTTATTCACACACCACCTCTTAACGACCACACTTATAACTCTAACTTTCTATCCTAATGGTCCATGAGGACTCAATCTAAGATTTGATACCAAGTTGTTACACCCACATCCCATGATTACCACTAATCATGAGATTAGGGCATAAGTTTGAGGATTATACTTAATAAAATGTTCACTCCCAACTTTCTCTTTTATTTCAGACTCTTTGTTTCCTTATATTCAATCACATAAACAAACTTTGCAAGAGAATTAAACTTTGATCACTCTAATATGATCTCAACGTTAATGACACACATCTAGATATTCATTTTGTTTCTCACACTTCCATGTACATACAACATCATAACTAGATATATACTCTATTATTAAAGAAACAAAGTTACACATTATCATTTACAACTCGATACAAGGGCCTAGAGTGATAGGGACCGAGTGAACTTAACTAATCACATACATAACTCTTGTGGAAGATCTACTCTGATGCATTGACATCTTCAATCCATGAGTTATCCCTAAAAATTCTGAGTAGATGGGTGAGCCTACTGGCTCCGTGAATGAGTACTTCATAGAAAAATTTTAAAGCACTTATAAAATTATAGATATACTATTGAGCAATTGATATCGATTATAACACCAGTAAGATTTAAAGAGACTAATAATTCACAAACATAAATATAGCAGGATACTCTAGATATCTACAATAGTGAATAAATATCTGAACATGCTTGATTGATCATAAAGTGAACTAATAATTCAAAAACCTACAAAGAATGATTGAATAATTGCACACACTTGTTTAACCTCTCATTCATCTTATTATGCCCTAAACCCACATGAGGTGTACCACAACATGTGAAAGAATCACAACATACTACAATCTCACTATACAACACTTAGAAGTATGCTTGGGTTCCTAATCCTATCACTCAAGTAAGATCATGTATGCAGCAGGACTCAGAACATCTTCCTCTAAGCGGCTAATGGGAGCGTCTAGATATCTCAGACTCCACCTCTCAACATGGGTACTCAGGCGGTGACTCAAAGCACTCAAGCATATTGTGCATCAGTGGACCTACTGACCACTGATCACTACAAAATGTAACACAGCCACGACCGACATCCCTGGTTGATGTTGGGTACCACACAACTGTAAGGATTCTTCCCTAATGGTCAAGGCCCCCTCACCCTACTGGTGCACTCTGGCCTACCTCAATCTGGACTACCTCCAGTTGGGAAACTATTTGTTCCCCACAACGCAGGCCTCATCCTATGAGGATTCTATAGTGTTCAAGGCATCTAAATGTCTAATTCACTCTTTAAGTTCACAATTCAATAATCACATCAACATATCTTACTTTAGCTTTGTAAATTGTTCATTTCATAGATCATATGATAATATTTACCACAAAACTAAACTGTTAATCATCACCACATATCATACTGAGAAGATTTGATATTACAATATGTGATTCATTGAACACCCTATCCTTAGTGTTACATTTACCTCATTCACTTATGTACATAGGGATTTAATGCATCATAATCATTCACTGAATAAAGACTGCTTTCAATGATTCATATACAATCAACATATGTATGAAACTGTGGAATTGAGTTGAATTTAGGTTTCTACACCATTCAATGAGATATCATGCATGCACTATTCACATCGCATGAAATCAAAGATAGTATTTGACATATATGTACTACACATTCAGATAAACAATCATTCATAATCAATTAGATTCAGATAGACAAATTATTCTATTTAATTATACAACAATTTCAGTCATAGCCGAAAGCCTATATTTTAGTATATTCATATAACCTCTACAATTACTTTAAGAATTCACATTTAGATGGATTGTAACCAATTATAATATGATTTCATCATCTGAAATTCATCACAATAGAGAATTAATCCATTTCATATCATCTTACAAAAGCTAGATCAAACAGGCAACTTAGGGTTTGTACTCACATACTAAGCAATTGAAGATTATTGATGATTCAACTCATTTTCGTGCAATCTACTATTTAAAGGAAGTAACCACTCACCCTAAGGTGTGAAAAAACCTTAAAAACGCAGCCCATCTCTGAAAATCTCGAATCCTAATCAAAACCCTAGCAAATCATAGGTTTCTTCTTCCTTTCAACTCGAAAATCCGAGAAATGGGGGATTATAAAGAAAGAGTGAGAAAAAGGAGAGATTTTCTATCATTTCAGATCAAATTAGAGGATAGATGAAACTTTGACATTTGAGAGAAGATTCACCATGAAAGGCTATGCAAAGAAGCTAAACTTACTTGATTTCATCATATCTCGAATAGAGAAACCCTAGATCAGCAATTCCACCACTTTCTCCTCTCAAACCCTAACTCTCCCACTCTCTTTAGGATTTTTTTTTCTAGAATGAATCATGAATTATGAGAGTTCCTAGTGTGTTAGGTTGACCATATAGCGCAATTGAGATGCTTGGGTCAATTTCACATTGACCCCTCACTATACTTTCTCTTTTTTTTAGTTCAACTTTCTATCAGAAAAAAGTTACTCTAATTCATTTATTTTAGAGATCAAACCTTCTCTAAAAAATATGAAATTTTAGCATATTGTTTGTAATTGAGTTAAAAGGCTTCAGTTAAAATTTGAGATCATTCTCAGCTATGAAATAATTCAAAATCAAATAGTGCATTGCTATCTAGAAATCTACAAAACAGCCAGTTGAATAGAAAATGCCCCAGAACGGCCATGCAAGCTGCCACAGCCGTACTAAGATGGACCCAACATGGCTGTTCTGCATACCACACCCGTGGTGCATTGGTTTCATCAGATTTGAGTACAAAAGTTGGTCAACAATTCAATTCTTGTAAAACGGCCATGTGGCCTAGAATGCTCGTACCACCAATGACCTAACACGGCCGTGCTACCTACCACAACCTTGGTATCCAAGCCTCCAACTACCATTTTCATTTTCCTTGGCCTACCTCTCTCATTCCTCCCCAACATGAGCCTGATTGGTGAAAACCCTAATTTTAGCCGAATAGGATTTATATTTTCTCAAACCCTAATTATACAAAGTGATAGCATACTTGGAGTTCTGATTAGGTTTAACATATTATAATAGAGATATCATCATTAATCATGTTTAAGCAATTATCAATCTGATCAACCATGTAATCGTCCACATAAACCCTAACTTACCAATTAAGCTCAGATACGATCATAACAATTCTCCCCCCCCTAAAAGGTTTTGCCCCCGAAACATAAATATGCAAGAAAAGTACATTCAAGGTTTATTTTAAGGTTTTGAAATCATACATGTCATTTTATTCTTATATTTCATACTTGAATGTAGTTTTCAACATTGCGTCCTTTATTTGTCTTCTAATCGTACCGACTTAAAACAAGGCTTCTTAATGACAGTAAAAGAATTTTCTATGTCACAATCAATATTAGGAAAGAGAAAGAGAAATCATCCATTTTTTTGATATTTTCATACACTTGAGGTGTAACCTCAACATTGATAATCTGATCCAACTATCTCATTCATATGGTTCAATCCATACTATTTTTCCATACCACACCAGAGTTACTAAAGAGAGTAGATTTGTTGTTTTGAAGCTTACTATTGTGCTACTCGAATAGCAAACACTCATAATATGTTGGTTAGATTTAAAAATAGTTAAACAATATTGAGATGGATTACCAGAACAAATGATCAAAGACATAACACTTCTTGAAATCAGTATACTACTTGCACATATACAAATGAAATCTTACATAAAACAAATTCACTTCCCTTGATATATTTTCAACAAATTATACTTTCTGAAAACAAACCCACATATTACTAAAATCCATTTGTTTACTCTTATTTCTCTTCTTATTCACTACTAATTACTTCTTGTTACATATCCTTCTCATTTTGATCATATAGAATAAACATCCCTAAAAATTGAAACATACATGATAAGAATAGATTATCCATCATTCTTGATATCATGCAAGAATTTATTTCATATTGCACTTCACTCATGTTGTATTTTGCCTTTTATTCAAAACATACTTGTTACATTTCAAATTTATTTTTTACCCTTTGGTCTGAATCATTTGCATATTGTTTATCTACATTTCATATTTTCTACCTTTAAACCGTGGATTACTATCAGTGCTAATTTACTTCTCATAGTTCTAATCCCATGATCGTTTTTTGTAGAGATGCTAGTATTCAAGGTCAAATCACTAGTGACATCCCTTGAACCAATACAACTCTAAACATTCTAGGGTTCGGTCCTTATCAATAACATGACATTATTGTGATGTGACTTTACTCTCTTATTTTGAAATTCAAACTTTGGATCTCACAAGTTTTACTAAATTCTTCCTTATTTTATCACTTGAATTTCCTTTTTCTTACTTGGACATTCAAATAGATTACTTTATTAATTTACCCTACTAGGGTTTCATCATCACATTATGTGTCATTAATACACTTGATAGATGTCTCTACAATGGTGGTATGCGTCATATATGATTCATTTTCTTATTACTTCATTGCCAAATTACTCTCATTAGGGAGGATGCAAAAGAGAAGATGATAATGAGATTTACAATTCCAATCTTCAAGTATTCACTTAACATGTTTCTTATATCTAGGTTTAATTACTCATCATCAAGGAGACTAGACTACTTAGCATCCTCTCACATCTCCCAATCTCTCTCTTTTATCATTCATATCACTCCCTCATGTTTCAAATACTTCTTTATTTTCCATAATTGTCTTACCATATGCCACTCTTCCATCTATCAACTTTAGCTTCTACTTATATCTTATGATCATGTTTCTCACTCTTTCGTATGATTCCATATTTTGTGCCATATACACTTCCTATCATTCTTCTACTTTTATCAAGTTGAAAGTCTAGATCAATATTCTCATTACTAGTTTGATCTTCTGCATAATACACTACATGTCTTTCATTTAAAATCAAATGACTCATGTAGAGTACAACCATATTTTATTTCTTAATCAAGATTTTCATCCCTGAATATAATCTACCTCTATATGATTTGCACATTTGTTTATCTACATTTTGTTCTTCCTTTGAGAATTAGTTCCATTTCAATACTAGGAGGCTATTGAATACATCAGATGGAAACTATGTTGTTGTTCTATAGAGACTTAGAATCCAAAGGTAGTAATGATGAATGAATTAAACTTCATAATAAAGGTATACATTCCATGCTCTTAATTATATTATGTAACCCTTATTCCTTAATCAAACTCATCATTTCCAACATTTCTCTTTCTTTCAACTAAGTTTCTTATCCTATCTTATGATTTACATGTTCATCTAATTCTCTTTACTTTAACTCATGGAGACTCTTCACTTGTATGTACTTATTGTACACTAAACTTGTTTCTTCTATTTTCTCTTTGCTTTGGAGTACATAAAAGCATTTTACTCGATTATATGATCCATTCCTCATAATTGATTCTTACTATCTTGGCCCTTACATACTTTTCTCATATCTTTTCCATATTTCATATTTAGAGTTCATATAATACTATTCATTAAACTTAATCTAAACCTTATGTCATGGTCCTTTATTTCCAATTAAGGGTTCTCATATGAGGCCTCAAAGTTGGATCCCAGGTATCAGTTCCAACTGATTCTTATTTATTACAATCTTTTTCGTATGTTTCAATCTCTAGTGTATGTACATACTCGTTACATTCTGAGTTTGCCTCCATGTAGTTTAATTACTCTTGTTAGATTAATTAATAGAACTTATTATATCCTAGTAACGCATCCTACCATCCGGAACAGGTTGAACCTGTAGTCCTAAATCCAAGAGCTACTCAAGATTAACTGACTTATATATATATATATATATATGCCAAACATATTGAAAGAATATCCACTCAGGGCAAACTCATTTAAAGATAACTTCTGGTCTAGTTGATACAAAGAATTTAAACAATGCTTGAATTAACTTCATAGTGTATAAGAATCTTAAAGGACCACATATATTTCTAAGAATGAAATATTTAAATTCAATATATATGAGAATTTGCATTGATATCCAATCAAAGAAACAACATCAAACAAGAGTTACATCACATTCTATTGTTATGCTCAATTCATTCATTTCTTTCTAGTCTTCTAACCCTAAAATTTCTAGGGTTTCTCTCTAGCCCATCCTCCCACTACATGTCTGGCCAGGGCATTTAGAGAAGAATAGACAAAGTAGCTTGATACTGGTCAACCTAAGTATCCAGATATCGGACTAGGGTATCCAAAAACCCAAACTTCCCAGAGCTATTAACACACCACCTCTTAATGACCACACTTATAACTCTAACTTTCTATCCTAATGGTCCCTGATGACTTAGCCTAAGCTTTGATACCAAGTTTTTACACCCACATCCCATGATTACCACTAATCATGAGATTAGGGAATAAGTTTGATGATTAAACGTAATACAAAGTTCACTCCCAACTTTTTCTTTTATTTCAAACTCTTTGTTTTCTTGTACTCAATCACATAAACAATCTTTAAAAGAGAATTAAACTTTGATCACTCTAATATGATATCAAAATTAATGATACCCATCTAGACATTCATTCTGTTTCTCACACTTCCATGTACATACAACATCATAACCAGATATATACTCTAATATTGAAGAAACAAAGTTACACATTATCATTTACAACTCTCTTACAACTCTATACAAGGACTTAGAGTGATAGGGACCGAATGAACTTAATTAATCTCATACATAACTCATGTGGAAGATATACTCTGATGCATTGACATCTTCAATCCATGAGTTATCCCTAAAAATTGTGAGTAGAGGGGTGAGCCTACTTGTTCAGTGAATGAGTACTTCATAGAAACATTTTGAAGCACTTATAAAATTATAGATATACTATTGAGTAACTAATATCGATTATAACAACAATAAGCTTTAAAGATACTAATCATTCACAAACATAAATATAGAAGGATACTCTAGATATCTACAAGAGTGAATCAATATATGAACATGCATGATTGATTATAAAGAGAACTAATAATTCAGAAACCTACAAAGAATGATTGAATAACTTCACACACTTGTTCAACCTCTCATTCATCTTATTTTGCCCTGAACCCACATGAGGTGTACTACAACATGTGAAAGAATCACATCAAGCTACGATCTCACTATATAAGGATTAGAAGCATGTATGGGTTCCTAAGCCTATCTCTCGAGTAAGATCCCATCTACAGCGGGCCTCAACACATCTGCCTCTCGACAGCTAACGGGAGCGGTCGAATATTTCAGACTCCATCTCTCAACCTAGGTGTGGCAACACATCCCATTATCACACAGATAATGAGGTGTTACGCGAAAACGTGCGGAAATCACCATAACCACAGATTATGAAAACACAGGTTAATTAAAACCGATTGCGGAAAATAGATAAACTGTGAAACTATTACTTTTCAGTCCTCATCCTATATAGAAACATGTCATATATATATATCCATACACAGGATTTGATACGTGTCCACAGCTCAAGAACAACTGTTCATCCATCACATGAGTTCACCACCTGTTCATATACAAAAAAGGCCCCCATCCGGCCAAAAGTAGGATATACAAACATCATCGATCGATCATCGTGAAACAACGTCAAAACACTGCCAAGGACATGAGAGTACAGGGATGACTCTAGACTCTACTACAAAACATCCAAAACAGCAGCATGTCCATCGCTTGCCTTCAACTGCTCCTCAAGCTGCTCGACCGCAACACCACGACCATGACCACGTCTACCTCGACTACCTAAAAAGGGGTTAAACCAGCGGGGTGAGACAATTGAACAATTGTCCCAGCGGGAAACATAACTCCCCACCGCAACTACAGAACCTCAGCAAGATAAACTATAACAGCAGATATCTAATAACAGGTATAACAGGAGCAGTCTATATAAAACAAATTATTCTTACTGACAAGCTTACCCGCTATACAAAAGCATATAACCAGATATATGTCAAGGAATATGATTAGCAAGATAAGATGTATCCCTATGTAGCATGATTATCAGAACAAGATATAATGTCACATAACCTGCTTATCAAGATAAGACATATTGTCACATAACCTGTAAGATATAACAAAGATATTACATAAACAAGGCCTCAACCAGTGTTTCGTGTTTATCCTAAGCAATAAGTACTAAACGACTATATTACGTATTATTATTCCCTGAGGATTTGAACCGTACTGTTCAAACTCAACCTTCAGTTACGAAACCCAAGCCGGTGCCATACAAGGTCAATGGAAGAGCCAGACTCCACGACCTCCCACCTCGTGGTCAGTACACGAGTACAACACAAGCAGGACCGTAGTCACATGCTGAAGTGGTCTAAGGCACAGGGTCATCTCCATAGGCTACCCTCACTCTAGCCCGCCTTGGTACAGGTCTCGACGCTAGTAAAACTGAGCCACGGGCCTGATCACCGTGCTCTGATCCATGAACGCATTCATGCTCCACACATCACATATCCTGAGCCATGGGCCTGTTCACCATGCTCTACATACAAATTTGAGTCTGGAACTGAAGTTACAGTCTTACCTCCTCATTTTAAGGTTAGGAGCAACCTACACATATTCAACAATATGCGCTTCCAGGTTAACCCGTAGGAGAACCTGTTTCACCATCACCAAATCCTGACGATGATGGATCTATGTCCAGGGCAAACTACATGATATATTTCACTATGATTAATTAGTATCTTTTAGATGGATTGTAGGATTCAACCAAGTTGTATAACATGCAAGATATAACGGAAAGTAATCAACATTATATCATTATTTAATCACATCAACCTGATCCATCACAAGGATCCAACATTACATGTTACCACTTGTCCTCTGGCCAACCATCCAGATCCATCTCAAGGATCATCACATACCATGGGATCTCAATCCCTCATCATGTACTGTCAATGCCTCTCAAGGCTCACATCATCATCATGGAACTGAACACATTATACATATCATTATATTAACCCGAGTAATTACCAAGTGATGTTACTCATCACATGTGTCTCATAGCCCTTTTTAAGGCTAATCATCACCTACATGGTTAGAGTACACAATAATCGTAGATTCAATCATAAGGAATATGCTACCATCATGAAATTCCATTCAAGATACTCTACTTATCATTCTTACCCTATTTGGTAATCAAGTCACATTATTAACAAGCCATATACATGCTTACTCTTATCTCAAGATTATACAAATAATCAAGATGTTCAAACATACAGAACAAGTACTATTGTGACCACTACCATTATGTCACCATTCACTATAATCATTATTATCATTATGCAAGCTACTAGTGTAACTATCATCATTCTCATTTAACAATTAAGTACAAGGATTACTTCATTCATATCATTACTACCTTTATTGTCATCATTATTATGATCAACATTACTATCATCTTATTTATTATTAACAATTAAGCATAAGGATCACATCATGCATCTTATTACCATTACCTTCCTCATTATCATCACTACTACCATTATCATCATTATCAGCATTATCATCCACTATTATCTTTCTTGCCATGTCATTAAGCCAACTATTAATGTAAATGTCACTTAACAACAATATTAATCAAAATTATTACTTTCATTACTAGTAAAGCATTACCATCGTCACACGACTATTAATATAATTGCTATCAACAACATTATCATTGGCATTATTATTGTTTGCAAGGCATCATATTCATTGTTGTTATCACTAACAAGACACCATCATCATTAAGCATAAACATCCATCTTCATAACATATGGAACCGTTACTCTAGGATCACAAGACTCTCACCATGACTCATCACCACCCTCACTAAACCTATCATGACCTATCGGTCAACACACACTCAACCCTATCAGCCATCACCACCCAAGGCTGTCGCCCAACATGGCTATCGGCCATTAGGGCTATCGGCCACCATGGGTGTCGGCCAGCATAGATATCGACCAGCATACCATGCATGGCTATCGGCCAACCAACCTCCAAGAACTTAGGTCTATCGCCCACCATGAGGAAGAGGATGTCTCTCAACACAAGAAGGACCATCTCGCCCATCATGATCACCATGTCTCCTATCAAGGTACAGAGGTCTATCATCTAAGAGAAGAACAAGAGCATTGCTCTTCTGTCGTTCACCAAGGTCATCAACATATCGGCCAACATGACCCTAGCTCACCCTATCGCCCCACACATGGGCAAGGGTATCGGCCAAACTCAAGAACACATCATGTCGACCAACACAAGAACACCACTAAGCTACCCATCACAAGAACAAGGGTGTCGCCCAACACACCCAAACCAAGGGAGGATGTCGCCCAACCAAGGGTCATCACCTACCCCCAACTCAAGGAAACTCAAACCCTAGAAAGCAAGGGACACAAAGGAACCCTAAACCCTAGAGGGGGATCGGCCACCAAAGTAAACTCAAGCAAGGTACAAGTCTAAGCTACTAATCTATGAACAAGAATAAGAACAAGAGGTAACGAAGTTAGCGTTAGAAGTTATGCAACCCGCCTTAAGCTCCAAGCTCCAAGGAAGAAGATGCACTTCAAGCTCCAAGGGATGTCGTCCACCAAAGCTGATCCAAGAGAGGGTATCGGCCACCACTGCAACCCCAGGAGAGTGTCTCGGCCGACACAAGCAAGATGGAGAAGGATATCATGCACACAAGGTGGAGGGGAGACCAAAAGATCAAAGGAAGCTAAGGCAATGGAAAGAGCCACATATATAGGAAGAAGGGGAGGAGAAACCAAGGTACAACCATGCTATGTGTCGTCCACCCAAGGGACACTTGTCGTAGGGTTCAAGACAACACACTAGCACACCAAGAGACACTTGTCCAAGCCATGCACCAAGTGTCCACCAAACATGGTCAAGGATGGACCAAGCAACATGGGCGACACAACTAGCAACTCTGCTGGGCGACACACCACCTCTAGGTCGACACAAACCAACCTAGGGCGACACACACAACACCTTGGGCGACACAAGCTTCACTTGGCCGACACAAGGCTCAAGCAATCCCAAACAAAGCACCTCAAGGCCCAAACAAGCTCAAGCAAGGCCCAAGAGACTCAAACAACAAGCCCAAGCCTTCCTCTCAACCCTAGAGGAAGCAAAGAGAGGGAAACATCTCACAAGATGGAAAACTTGCACACAAAACCCTAGACTTGGGTTATTTGCAAGTAGCCCCTCGAACTCTCAACAAGGCACAACAAAAACCCTAATCACCACTTAGAGGTGATTAGCAAGCATCAAACCACTAAGGTTAAGCAAAACAAATAGCGTAAACCCTAAACGTAGGTCAGGGTCCTTACACTAGGTACTCAAGCGGTGAGTTAAAACCCTCAGGCTTATTGTGCATTAATGGACCTACTGACTACTAAAAAATGTAACACAGGTATGACCGACATCCCCAGTTGATGTTGCGTACCACACAACTATAAGGATTCTTCCCTACTAGTCAAGACCCCTGCACCCTACTAGTGCACTCTGACTTACCTTGATCTGGACTACCTCCAGTCGGGAAACAGTTTGCTCCCCACAGTGCAAGCCTCATCCTGTGAGGATTCTACAGTGTTCATGGCATATAAATTTCTAATTCACCGTTTAAGTTCACAATTCAATCATCACATCAACATATCTTAATTTATCTTTGTAAATTGTTCATTTTAAATATCATCTGATAATATTTACCACAAACTAAATTGTTAATCATCACCACATATCATACTGAGAAGCATTGGAATCAAAATACTTGATTCATTGAACACCCTATCCTTAGGGTTACATTTACCTCATTTACTTATGCACATAAGGATTTAATGCATCATAATCATTCACTGAATAAAGATTGCTTTCAATGATTCATATACAATCAACATATGTATGAAATTGTGGAATTGAGCTGAATTTAGGTTTCTGCACCATTCAATGAGATATTATTCATACACTATTCACATCGTATGAAATCAAAGATAATATCTGAGATATATGTACTATACAGTCAAATAAACAATCATTCATAATCAATGAGATTCAAATAGACAAATTTCTCTATTTAATTATACAACAATTTCAGTCATAGCCGAAAACCCTAAATTTTAGTATATTCATACAACCTCTACAATTACTTTAAGAATTCTCATTTAGATGGATTTTAACCAATTATAATGTGATTTCATCATATGAAATTCATCACAATAGAGAATTTATCCATTTCATATCATCTTGCAAAAGCTAGATCAAACAGGCAACTTAGGGTTTGTACTCACATACTAAGCAATTGAAGATTATTGATGATTTAACTCATTTTCGTGCAATCTACTATTTAAAGGAAGTACCCACTCACCCTAAAGGTGTGAAAACACCTTAAAAATGCAGCCCATCTCTAAAAATCTCAAATATATATCAAAACCCTAGCAAATCAGCAGTTTCTTCTTCCTTTCAACCCGGAAACCCTAGAATTGGTGGATTGTAAAGAAAGAGTGAGAAAAAGGAGAGATTTGCTATCATTTTGGATCAAATCAGAGGAGGGACGAAATTTTGACATTTGAGAGAAGATTCACCATGAAAGGCTATGCAAAGAAGCTAAACTTGCTTGATTTCATCATATCTCAGATAGAGAAACCCTAGATCAACAATTCCACCACTGTCTCCTCTCAAACCCTAACTCTCCCTCTCCCTCTAAGATTTCATTTCTCTGGAATGAATCACAAGTTATGATATATCCTAGTGTGTTAGGTTGACCATATAGAGCAATTGAGATTCTTGGGTCAATTGCACATTGACCACTCACTATACTTTCCTTTATTTTAGTTCAACTTTCTGTTAGAAAAAAAGTTATTATAATTCATTTATTTCAGAGATCAAAACTTCTCTAACAATTATGAAATTTTAGCATATTGTTTGTAATATATTTATAAGGCTTCAGTTAAAATTTGAGATCATTCTAAGATTTCATTAAATAATTCAAAATCTAATAGTACACTGCTATCTAGAAATCTACAAAACAGTCAATTGAAGAGAGAATGCCCCAGAACAGCCATGCAAGATGCCACAGTCATGCTAAGATGGACCCAACATGGCCGTTCTACATACCACAACCATGGTGCATTGTTTTCATCAGATTTGAGTATAAAAGTTGGTCAACAATTCGATTGTTTCAAAATGGCCGTGTGGCCTAGAATACCCATACCACCAACG
Organism: Alisma plantago-aquatica; assembly: GCA_963693085.1. Taxonomy (NCBI): domain Eukaryota; kingdom Viridiplantae; phylum Streptophyta; class Magnoliopsida; order Alismatales; family Alismataceae; genus Alisma; species Alisma plantago-aquatica. Next base: position 330,412,503 of record OY856411.1, read on the forward strand.
ACCTAACACAGTCGTGCTACCTACCACGACCTTGGTATCCAATCCTATAACTACCATTTTCATTGTCCTTTTCCTACCTCTCTCATTCCTCCCCAACATGATCTTGTTTGGTGAAAACCCTAATTTCAGTCGACTAGGGTTTATATTTTCTCAAAACCCTTACTATACAAAGAGATAACATACTTGGAGTTATCATTAGGTTTCACACATTATAATTAAGATATCATCATTAATCATGTTTAAGAAATGATCAATCTAATCAAGCATGTAATCATCCACATAAAGAATAACTTACAAATTAAGCTTAGATACGATCAGAACAATTCCCCCCCCAAAAAAGGTTTTTCCCTCGAAACATCAATATGCAAGAAAAGTGCATTCAAGGTTTATTTTAAGCTTTTGAAATCTTACATGTCATTATATTCTTGTGTTATATACTTGAATGTAGTTTTCAACATTGAGTCCTTTATTTGTCTTCTAATCGCACTGACTTAAAACAAGGCTTCTTAATGATAGTAAAAGAATTTTCTATGTCACAATCAATATTAGGAAAGAGAAAGAGAAATCGACCTTTTTTGATATTTTCATACTCTTAAGGTGTTACCTCAACATTAATAATCTTATCCAACTATCTCAATTCATACAGTCCAATCCATACTATTTTTTCATACCTCGTCAGAGTTATTAAAGAGTGTAGACTTGTTGTTTTGAAGCTTACTATTGGGCTACTCGAATAGAAAACACTTATAATATGTAGGTTAGATTTCAAAATAGTTATACAATATTGAGATGGATTACCAGAACGAATGATTAAATCCATAACACCTCTTGAAATCAATATATTATTTGCACATGTACAAATGAAGTCTTACATAAAACAAATTCACATCCCTTGATATATTTTCAACAAATTATAATTTCTGAAAACAAACCCACATATTACTAAAAGCCATTTGTTTACTCTAATTTCTCTTCTTATTCACTACTAATTACTTCTTGTTACATATCCTTCTCATTTTGATCATGTAGAATAACCATCCCTAAAATTTGAAACATACAAGGTAAGATTAGATTATCCATCATTCTTGATATCACTGCAAGAATTTATTTCATATCGCACTTCACTCATGTTGTATTTTGCCTTTTGTTTAAAACATACTTGTTACATATCAAATTTATTTTATACCCTTTTCTTTGAATCATTTGCATATTGTTTATCTGCATTTCATATTTTCTACCTTTAAATTGAGGATTACTCTCAGTGCTAATTTACTTCTCATAGTTCTAATCTCATGATCTTGTTTTATAGAAATTCTAGTATTCAAGGTCAAATCACTAGTTACAACCCTTGAACTAATACAACTCTAAACATTCTAGGGTTCGGTCCTCATAAGTAACATGAAGTTATTGTGATGTGACTTTACTCTCTTAATTTGAAATTCAAACTTTGGATCTCACAAGTTTTACTAAATTATTCCTTATCTTATCACTTGAAATTCGTTTTTCTTACTTGGCCATTCATATAGATTACTTTATTAATTTACCCAACTAGGGTTTCATCATCATATTATGTGTCATTAATACACTTGATAGATGTCTCTATAATGGTTGTTATGCGTCAAATATGATTCATTTTCTTATTACTTCATTGCCACATTACTCTCACTAGGGAGAATGCAAAATAGAAGATGATTATGAGATTTAGAATTCCAATATTCAAGTATTCACTTAACACGTTTCATGTATCTAGGTTTAATTATTCATCATTAAGGAGACTAGACTACTTAACATCTTCTCACATCTCCCAATCTCTCTCTTTTATCATCTATATTACTCCCTCATGTTTCAAATACTTCTTTATTTTCCATAATCGTCTTACCATATTCTACTCTTCCATCTATCATCTTTAGCTTCTACTTATCTTTTATGATCATGTTTCTCACTCTCATGTATGATTCCATATTTTTTGCCATATATACTTCTTATCATTCTTCTACCTTTATCAAGTTGAAAGTCCATATCAATATTCTCCTTACCAGTCTTTCATTTAAAATCAAATGACTCATGTAGAGTTCAATAATAGTTTCTTTCTTAATTAAGCTTTTCATCCCTAAACATAATCCACCTCTATAAGATTTGCTTATTTGTTTAGTTACATTTTGTTCTTTCTTTGAGAACTAGTTCCATTTCAATACTAGGTGGCTATTGAATACATTAGATGGAAATTATGTTGTTGTTCTATAGAGACTTAGAATCCAAAGGTATTAATGATGAATGAATTAAACTTCATAATAAAGGTATACATTCCATGCTCTCAATTTTATCATGTAACCCTTATTCCTAAATCAAACTCATCATTTCGAACATTTCACTTTCTTTCAACTAAGTTTCTTATCCTATCTTATTATTTACATGTTCATCTAATTCTCTTTATTTTAACTCTTCTGGAGACTCTTCACTTCTATGTACTTATTGTATACTTAACACATTTCTTCTATTTTCTCTTTTCTTTGGAGTACATAAAAGAATTTTACTGGATTATATGATCCATTCCTCATAATTAATTCTTACTATCTTGGGCCTTACATACTTTTCTCATATCTTTTCCATATTTCATATTTAGAGTTCATATAATACTAATCATTAGACTTAATCTGAACCTTATGTCTTGTTCCTTTGCTCCCAATTAAGGGTACTCATATGAGGCCTCAAAGTTGGATCTCAAGTATCAGTTCCAATTGATTCATAGTTATTCCAATCTTTCCCATATGTTTCAATCTCTAGTGTATGTACATACTCATTCCATTCTGAGTTTGCCTTCATGTAGTTTAATTACTCTTATTAGATTAATTAATAGAACTCATTAGATCCCAGTAATGCATCTTTCCATCTAGACCAGGCTGAACCTGTAGTCCTAAAGCCAAGATCTACTCAAGATTAACTGAATTATATATATCCCAAACATATAGATAGAATATCGACTTAGGGAAAACTCATTTAAAGATAACTTCTAGTCTAGTTGATACAAAGAATGTAAACATTAGTTGAATTAACTTCATAGTGTACATGAATCTTAAAGGACCACATATATTTCTAAGAACTAAATATTTGAATTCAATATATAAGAGAATTTGCATTGATATCCAATCAAAGAAACAATATCAAACAAGAGTTACATCACATTCTATTGTTATGTTCAATTCATTCATTTCTTTCTAGTCTTCTAACCCTAAAATTTATAGGGTTTCTCTCTAGCCCATCCTCCCACTGCATGCCTGGCTAGGGCATTCAGAGAAGAATAGATACAATAGCTTGATACTGGTCAACTTAGGTATCTAGATACCGAGCCAGGGTATCCAAATACCCAAACTTCCCAGAGCTATTCACACACCACCTCTTAATGGCCACACTTATAACTCTAACTTTCTTTCCTGATGGTCCCTGACGACTCAGCCTAAGCTTTGATACCAATTTGTTACACCAACATCCCATGATTACCACTAATCATGAGATTAGGGCATAAGTTTGAGGATTATACTTAATACAAAGTTCACTCCCAACTTTTTCTTTTATTTCAAACTCTTTGTTTCCTTGTATTCAATCACATAAACAAACTTTACAAGAGAATTAAACTTTGATCACTCTAATATGATGTCAACATTAATGATACACATCTAGACATTCATTCTATTTCTCACACTTCCATGTAAATACAACATCATAACTACATGTATACTCTATTATTAAAGAAACAAAGTTACACATTATCATTTACAACTCTCTTTCAACTCTATACAAGGACCTAGAGTGATAGGGACCAAGTGAACTTAACTAATCTCATACATAATTCCTATGGAAAATCTACTCCGATGCATTGACATCTTCAATGCATGAGTTATCCCTAAAAATTATGAGTAGACGGGTGAGCCTACTCGCTCAGTGAATGAGTACTTCATAGAAACAGTTGAAAGCACTTATAAAATTATAGGTATATTGTTGAGCAACTGATGTCGATTATAACTACAGTAAGCTTTAAAGAGACTAATCATGCACAAACATAAATATAGAAGGATACTCTAGATGTCTACAAGAGTGAATCAATATATGAACATGCTTTTTTTATCATAAAGAGAACTACTAATTTAGAAACATACAAAGAATGATTGAATAACTGCACACACTTGTTTAACCTCTCATTCATCTTATTATGCCTAGAACCCACATGAGGTGTACCACAACATGTGAAAGAATCACAGCAAACTAGTATCTCACTGTACAAGGCTTAGAAGCATGCTCGGGTTCCTAAGACTATCTCTTGAGTAAGACCCCGTCTCCAGTGGGCCTTGGCATGTCTACCTCTCGGTGGCTAACGGGAGCGGCTGATATCTTAGACTCCACATCTCAACCTGAGTACTCAGGTGGTAAGTCAAATCCCTCACGCTTATTGTGCTTTAGTGGACCTACTGGTCAAGACCCCCAAACACAGGTACCACCGACATCCCTGGTTAATTTTGGGTACGACACAACTGTAAGGATTTTGTCCTACTGGTCAAGACCCACGAACCATACTGGTGCACTCTAGCTTACCTCGATCTGGACTACCTCCAGTCAAGAATTCGTTTCCTCCCCATAGTGCAGGCCTCTTCCTGTGAGGATTATACAATGTTCATGGCATCTAAATGTCTAATTCACTCTTTAAGTTCACAATGCAATCAACACAACAACATATCTTAGTTTATCTTGGTAAATTATTCATTTCATAGATCATCTGATAATATTTACCACAAACTAAACTATTAATAATCACCACATATCATATTGAGAAGCATTGATATCACAATATTTGATTCATTGTACACCCTATCATTAGGGTTACATTTACCTCATCCAATTATGCACATAAGAATTTAATGTGGCATAATCATTCACTGAATAAAGACTATTTTCAACAATTCATATACAATCAACATATGTATGAAACCCTGGAATTGAGTTGAATTTAGGTTTCTACACCATTCAGTGAGATATCATGCATACACTATTCACATCGCAAAAAATCCATGATTGTATATGACATATATGTACTATACATTCAGATAAATAGTCATTCATAATCAATGAGATTCAGATAGACAAATTTCTCTATTTAATTATACAATAATTTCGGTCATAGCTAAAAACCCTAAATTTTAGTATATTCATATAACATCTACAATTACTTTAAGAATTCTCATTTAGATGTATTGTAACCAATTATAATGTGATTTCATCATCTGAAATTCATCACAATAGAGAATTAATCCATTTCATATCATCTTGCAAAAGCTAGATCAAACATGCAACTTCGGGTTTGTAATCGCATACTAAGCAATTGAAGATTATTGATAATTTAACTCATTTTCATGCAATCTACTATTTAAAGGAAGTACCCAATCACCCTAAGGTTTAAAAACACCTTAAAAACACAACCCATCTTTTAAAATCTTGAATCCATATTAAAACCCTAGCAAATCAGCAATTTCTTCTTCCTTTCAACCCAGAAACCCTAGAAATGGGGGATTATGAAGAAAGAGTGAGAAAAAGGAGAGATTTTCTATCATTTCAGACCAAATCATAGGAGGGATAATGTAACACCCTCCCTAAGCACACACATGCACATAGTGGAAGAAACACTGAGTTATCCATAACTTGGGCACTCAAGGGGGCATTACATGAAACTGGCATTCATAACAACAATATAATCAATCACGCAAAGTGAAAATATGAAACATTCTCATCATTGTTCTTACAAAAGAAACATAATGGATATCACATGGAAAACTAACACAACATCTTGAGACATAGTCTCTACTCTAAAGTTCTAAACATTAAAACATATTGCTGAGTCTATAAACCTAAGGATCATCTTATAATTGGCACCCCACCAGATCTTATCATGCTCTGTCCTTGTGCTCTAAATCTCTGAGATCTATTCTGGTCCTGCTCTCACCTGTAGACATCTCATCCCCAGCCATGCATTAGAAAAACGATGTTAGCGTAAGTGGCACGAGTATTCTAATATACATATTAGAATAGAGATAAAATGCTACAAAATATCTATGAACATTATAACAATGAATCTAACATTAAACTTTGTATAAGATATGAAACATAAATCTATCTATTTTCTTTAACTTATCTCTTATCTTTTTACTTTATCTTATCTTTCTCAGGAGACCTGTACTCTGGTATTTGGGTCTCATGACCTACACTAAGGTTCCTGGGTCACATAACCTACACTCTGGGCCTGGGTCATGTTTCACTTATCTTAATCTCTTTTACAAAACTATAGATGAGATTATGTACATTCTCTTAACTAAGACATCTTTTATTTATGAATTTTATCTCATTGTGGCCACCATTATACAATAAGTCCTCCTGAATTGGCATATCTACGCCCTGAATTGGTACCAAGGTACCCTGAAATGGCACTACATGCCCTGAATGACACTGAGGTGTCTCTGAATTGGCGTGACTACACCCTGAATTGATGTAACAACACCTCTGAATTGGAGTAACACTCCTATGAATTGGAAACAGATGCCTCTGAATGATCACGGGACTACTGAATGAGGGCTTATCATATAATGTCTAATGTGAAGGTTCCGACTTATTTATCTTAAGTCTAAACTTACTTAATGCTTAATCTGAACTGAAGCTGAATACTGATAGCTTTATTGAATACTGAATCTAAACTTATCTTATATTAAAACTGAACACTGAAAACTGAACTTATGAAACTGATTACTGAGTACTGAGCATGTACTGAATTCTAAATCTAAATCTAAATCTGAATCATTTATTCTTAAGTGATAAACTTAATCTAGAACTGAATGTGAATATGGATCTCAATTACTTCATAGTTGAGATTGGGTCTAAAACCCTTATCATGTATCTTTATCAAATATCTGGCTACCCACATATTGAGTAATCTAAATCAGAATAAAAAATGTGATATTCTTATTACCTGGATAAATCTTAATTTAAAACTCTTATTTGACCAAACGACTTAATTTAAATTCTGATATCAGATTTATGACATGTAAGTCTACAGGATTAGGAAAACAATATGAACTAAATATAGAAATACTAAGTATATAAAAGCAACTTAAGTAGTATATATCCAAAATATGTTTTCTAACATGATAATTCAACCTCTTAAAAGTCTCATGAAGTCTTATCTTAACATGAATCTTAAAGCATTCATGTAATCTTAACTCTTTAAATCTTAAAAGATGAATTCATAAAATCTTATCTTGCAAACTTAATCATAACTTAATCCATTCCACTCTTATAATATTATTATGTACTTGATTCTTAGATCTTGACTATTCTAAGAAATCTAAATAACACTTAGTTCTTAGATATTAATCTATGTAAGAAATATTAATAATATATTTTTACTTGAAGTCTTAATACATTCTTATCCCACATTATCATGTATGACTATCTTGGTTGCATATCTTATCTTGTGGTCTTATTGATCAACATGAATCATTACTAATAGTTCTTATATAAACATGATCCTTTAGTTTTCTCATGAACTTGGTTCATGAGTCTCTATCATTCTTATAAATCTTAATGACATATCTCTTCTCGAGATATTAGGTACATGTAAGTACATACCCATGAATGCATGAAAATATCACTTGCATATCTTAACATAAAATCTTAGAACACTGGATTACATAAAATATAAAATCTTATGAGAATATGTTAAGATTGATAAATATGAATAATCATGGGCATGAACCACTTACCTTTGTTGTAATCTATGTTTAGTCCTCGAACCTTTAAATCAAGATCCTACTTCCTGAAAATATCATGAGCAATTCATGAATAGCCATTAAACCCAAAACCCATTATTCTTAGGTCTAATTAGGGTTTCCATACTATCTTACATGTGTAGGAGAATTTACCAAAAGTCACTTCACTTATACATAGTTACTGGTCTAATAAGTTATACATATGTCCCATATGTTCCACTAATATTTTGGTGATATTTGAGATATTTACTTATCATCATACCATTTTCTTGAATTAGATAAGGGTTACCACTCATAATCAAACATTCAAGCACAACAATATGAAGTCTCACATCATTTATTATGATTAGATGTATTATACCAATTGTAGACATCATTAGTAGTCTAAAATATTTTTTTTTCTAGAATCTAATGACCCATTACAACTATTTATCACCAAAAATCCATAATTATATGAATGCATCACTTCTCATGAAATCCATGACTATTTCATTAGTCAACCCCAAAATCTAACATTTTTATGAAAATCTAGACCTCAAGAGCTTTCATTCGGTACCTTACACTCAAACATACAGTCTACCAATCATAAGATATGCTTTAATCAAAACATTACCTTTCTAGCCATCCATGCATAATCCAGCATTCAGGATTGAGGATCCTCCTTATAATGGGTTTCAAGCCCTGGATCCCACATAGGATCTGTTCACAATTGGGATCCACCAACCCGCAGAGCACGACTCACCATCTACCCAGGCGTGAGCAGCCTCTATTTACTCTGTAAAATAGAGCAGTGCCATGGGCAGGTCCTTCAGTGAGAATCCATGGGTGCTCAGACGCTATGGCTTGAGGAACGACTTTTCTTGGTCCTATCCTAACATTCACACATCACTTGGATCTAATCTTCAATATCTCTCCTCAGGTCTCAATGCCCTCCTCTCTAGCGCCTCCAGGGATAGTGCTATATTGCAGATCTAGGTCACTCGACCATGGTTGATTTTGGAGGCTAGGAAGTCAGATGTGCATCCTTGGATCTGGAAGCGGAAGACTTGATACCCTCTCGATCGAGTTGATGTATCATGCTTGAACACTGAGCACCCTTCATCCAGGGTAGCGTGACAGGAAGACAAGCCACTGCCAAGGTGGGGCGGCATGTTTCTTGTGGGTGTGGTGGTCTTCATGGCGATGGGTGGTGCTAGACCAGTGGCATAGAAGATGACGAGTAAGAGCATGATGATACAAGAGAACATGTAGCTAACGGTGAATACCCTATCAACGTAGGTCATGAAGGTATTCATGGGAGGAGGAACTCGATGATGAGGAAGGTATCAGATTAGGGTCTTCTTATATAGGTGACAGTCAAGGGGAGACAGGTTTCCCCACAAATCGTGGAAGGTCACAGGTTTGATGGATGTCGTCTAGGCATAGGGGAATTAACATATAGAAAAGTTAGGGTTTTGTAGATGCGTAGAACATCTGACTAAATCAACACCGTAGCAAACTCTAGGAAAGGGTCTGAGACATCACATTGGGCTGATGATAGGTAATTAAAGCCCATACACATAGATAGATATTTTTTGAGTAACAAAATTATGCTATTTAGGATTTTATCATATGCTTTCTTTCCCAATCACTTTAGGACTCTAGGGTCATCTATATGAGACCAGACTTTTCACGTTACTTAAATTGAGTGTGAGAAATATAAAAATCCAGTTACATTTTAGTTTTAAGAGTCACAATATCTCATTAGTCCCTTTTTAAGTTAAACACATACTCAATCATCCAATATTGTCTAAAAAGTAGGGGCTCATATTTGATGAAATCAAATTACAAATCGATTGTTGATATACAATTATTTTTGAATTAGTAGAACATGGTTTCAACATTATAATTAGTTCATATTTTCACCTTAGGGTTTAATTGAAGCATATATTCCTATATGTGAAAGTTTGGGTTTATTTTCATTGAAGTCCAAGATCTATTAAGACCAAAATTTTATTTTACTCAAAATTAGGATGTTACAATTCTACCCACCTTATAGGAATTTCATCCTCGAAATTCAATTAGTCTACCTACCTTAGGTTTTACATATTTTACATACAATTATTTCTAATATTCTTTTAACTGGCTCAGTAGAATGTTCATGGTGTAAATTTCTCATGGTTATCATTATCAAGCGTACATGTGCATGTACTACTAATGAATTTTTAGATCTAAATTATACATTCACCATCTATCATGGCAAGGACTCTAGATTGCCCCTTCTCTGTTGTTGGATTTGGGTTCCGGTTCACTCAAAGCTAACTCACTTATCTATGTCAAAGTACATGCCCTTTGTATGCATTCATGGTCTTATTGCATATATGATTAAGTTTAGATGACTATATGTCTCGAAATTTTAATGCCAACTCTTGATTCTTTATCACCTTTGGATACATTTTGGCCGGTCATTTATTCAGAGGTGACATTTTTTATCACACTTATCTTAACACTTCCTCATGCACATGTCCCATACCACATGCACTTGAAATGAGAAGACCTACATGATTATGCACACAACATTCTCTCTACAACACATAAGCTTGTGTCCCATTCCACAAACATATGGGAAAAAGAGAGAGAGTGTTATATACAATTCTAGAGTTAACATAAAAGTCCAAACCATCTAGGTACATAACCTTAATCCATATCTAAACTTATGTCTATTGTGTGGACCTTTACTTTAATTTCTAATATCTTTCATCCACTTCTTCCATACCTAGGGCTACTACTTAACTTTATGAATCTTTATTCTACTCTCACTTAGCTTCTTATAGGGTGGTCTTAAGTAAGAATATGAGAATTCATTTGGTGCCCAACTATAATGTTGCTCTGATACCATATTGTAACACCCTCCCTAAGCACACACATGCACATAGTGGAAGAAACACTGAGTTATCCATAACTTGTGCACTCATGGGGCATTACACAAAACTGGCATTCATAACAACAATATATTCAATCACACAAAGTGAAAATTTGAAACATTGTCATCATCGTTCTTACAAAAGAAACATAATGGATATCACATGGAAAACTAACACAACATCTCGAGACATAGTCTCTACTCTAAAGTTCTAAGCATTAAAACATATTGCTGAGTCTATAAACCTGAGGATCATCTTATAGTTGGCACCCCATCAGATCTTATCATGCTCTATCCTTGTGCTCTAAATCTCTGAGATCTATTCTGCTCCTTCTCTCACCTACGGACATCTCATCCCCAACCATGCATTAGAAAAATTTTGTTAGCATAAGTGGCATGAGTATTCTAATATACATATTATAATAGAGATAAAATGCTACAAAATATCTGTGAACATTATAACAATGAATCTAACATTAAACTTTGTATAAGATATGAAACATAAATCTATCTATTTTCTGTAACTTATCTCTTATCTTTTTACTTTATCTTATCTTTCTCTGGAGACCTGTACTCTGGTACTTGGGTCTCATGACCTACACTAAGGTTCCTGGGTCACATAACCTACACTCTGGGCCTGAGTCATGTTTCTCTTATCTTAATCTCTTTTACAAAACTATAGATGAGATTATGTACATTCTCTTAACTAAGACATCTTTTATTTATGACGTTTAGAAGTCTTATCTTAATATGAATCGTAAAGCATTCATGTAAGCTTAACTCTTTAAATCTTAAAAGATGAATTCATAAAATCTTATCTTGCAAACTTAATCATAACTTAATGCATTCCTCTCTTATAATATTATTATGTACTTGATTCTTAGATCTTGACTATTCTAAGAAATCTAAATAACACTTAGTACTTAGATATTAATCTATGTAAGAAATCTTAATAATATATTTTTACTTGAAATCTTAATACATTCTTATCCCACATTATCATGTATGACTATCTTGGTTGCATATCTTATCTTATGGTCTTATTCATCAACATGAATCATTACTAATAGTTCTTATATAAACACGATCCTTTAGTTTTCTCATGAACCTAGTTCATGAGTCTCTATCGTTCTTATAAATCTTAATGACATATCTGTTCTCGAGATATTAGGCACATGTAAAGACATACCCATGAATGCATGAAAATCTCACTTGCATATTTTAACATAAAATATTAGAACACTAGATCACATAAAATATAAAATCTTATGAAAATATGTTAAGATTGATAAATATGAATACTCATGGGCATGAACCACTTACCTTTGTTGTAGAAACCTATGTTTAGTCCTCGAACCTTTAAATCAAGATCCTACTTCTTGAAAATATCATGAGCAATTCATGAATAGCCATTAAACCCAAAACCCATTATTCTTGGGTCTAATTAGGGTTTCCGTACCATCTTACATGTGTAGGAGAATTTACCAAAAGTCTCTTCACTTATACATAGTTACTGGTCTAATAAGTTATACATATGTCCCATATGTTCCACTAATATTGAGAGACCTAGAGTTGGTGAAGGATACTACGTTGTAACTGACATACCTATTTAGATTTATAATTGAATCCTTTTTAGGGGGCAGAGATTTAGTACCATAATAAGCCAATTTGGAGGAAAAAATCATCTTTAAGTGATGGAGTGTGGTAACATACTAAAATTTTGTATTAAACTCATTTTGAACTATAATACACAATTTTATCTAAACTTGACCTCAATCACAAAGTGGTCCTTTCTTCCAAGTTTGATTTGGTCAATTTCACATTCCTTGATGCTAATTAATCTTTATTTATCTAAATGAATTCATTCTTATCTTTTTATATACAAATTGATCCTTAAAATTACCATCATGAGTCACTTTGACTCTTCACATAATTTGAAATCATTATGCTTGAATACATCGGCTTGAACATGTATTCCAATTATACACCTACCCCTTGAACTAATGACATTGGAACCACACTAAAATATGTTCTCAATTATTTTATACTAATATTTGAATTATTTAAGAGGCTACTAATTTAGCCATCTAATGAATGCAAATAGGACTGATTAGACCCATTTTCAAATTCAAAGAGAAAAATGGGTTTGAAACTTGGAAGATAATAAATCTTGAAAATAATGAAAAAGAAAAAGGAAAAAATCACTGCCATTAGTATGAATTACTTACATAGAGATAAATGAAGAGAGAGTCTGACTCCCCTCCTATAAATTCTTCCCCTCCTACTAAGAAGTTGTAGGGGGAGTGGCAGGCCTAAGGACTCCTCCTTTCCACTTCTTGACCCCGATCCACCTCACTTGCCTCCTCTCTAAGTTACCCCACCACAAAAACTACATTCCAACATAGATTTTAAACCCTAAACACTAGCTGCCACCATGATACCTCTTCTATTCATCAGGAAATGACAATTACCTATTATCAGTCACCACTCTCCTTGTGCATCTGGCTTCTCTTCTGCCAACAACATCTATCACAAGCTGCCTTTGACGCCACAAGCAACGACAACGCTCCATGATTCCCAGTTTTGTTGTGTTGGCAAATCCTACATCATGGAAGTGTTGAGTCTGCATACCATGTTTCTGACCTCCTCACCACCTACAAATCTTGCCGCCTACCAATCACCCCTCCACTGACCACTCTCCATCCTCCACCATAGCCATGGAAACAACTTGAAACATCTTAAACCTAGCCTCAATTGGTGGTGATATAAAATTCATCAGACACATCATAGTGATCTATTTCTTCCTAGTGAGAACCATCATCCTAAAGACATCCGCAAACCTCACCTTATTGCCTCTAGCATTTCCTACTTGACTCATCGACAACCTGTAAAAACCCACCTACTCCTTCAACCATCTTCAACCTTTACCCTAACACCTCTTGCTCCTAACATGAACTTTATCCCAAAGTGAATTTCCATGAAATACAACCTCTCCTACCTCATACAAGGTCATCCATGGCACATGACTCCCTAATCAACAGTCTAAGGTCAGTGGGTTGTGACAAAAGTTCTGATTGATGACTGATAACTTCTTGGCTGTGATCAAATTTGTCAAAGTAGTGCTTCTTCAACAAGACTTGGTGGAGCTAATGAACTTGCAACCCATTAGAACTGCCAATGCACCTTATTTCTCCTCGATCTATTGTTGGTAACCACGAATGAGTACCAGAGCCTGATATAATCATCTTCAACCTCAACCCATCTTGTTGTATATACAAGGAAGACGATTGTGATTCCACCTTCCCAGCATCCCTGCAACCACACATCCAATACCCTATTTTCTAAACTAGTCCATGGATCGAATCAAGGCTGCACTTTTCAGATAGCCACACAACAACCTTGCTTTGGATCCTCAAACTGCAGGAGTAGCCCATGTCTAAAACCACATGCCTCACTATCATCATTCCCACCCAAAAAAATCATGATGAAAGATAGGGCCAAGAAGTTCACCCTAGATCCCAAATTATAGTTGGTGACCTCAGTAACCGAGAAGACTTGCAATCACCCTCTTGTGAAGAAATTTTCTCCAAGATGTACACGGACATATCAATCATGTAGGCTAGTTACCCTCATCCCAATAATTTTAATTTACACGAGAACACTTTAATGAGGCTAATGATGTTACAGATAGAGATAGTACACCAAGTAGTATGGATAACTGTGATAGATATTTAGTTATACTTAATCAAGTCCTCTAAATCCGCAATATATATAGATAGATATAGGTATACATATAAATATCAAAGCATTCATCTTATAATTAATTGGTCACTTTCTGTATTCCAATTTATAAGAACTCGAGTTTTAAGATAATGATCTAGTAAATACGGATTTAGGTGTTAGACGGAATATTAACATACACATATTCCTGGAAAGTGAATGTGATGAATCGATGTATCACATGTATATATATTAATGGGATGTACTAATTTTATATTAGAAAACAATAATGTTATGTAACATCGATTTTGGTATTCAATATATCAATAATAGATACATTAGTAATCATGATTACCATGATGATTTATAATTACTCATTAACATGAACTATTGCTATACTAATAGATGCTTACATGGTAATTGTTAAAATTGTAGTAATTTTAGTAAATTCTAATTAGAACAACATAAGTACTAGTTTACTCTTTCTATGAATTCAAACCCTAAATTCCTTCTATAGAGTAGTTGGCTAAATGATGCCTTATAAAATGGAAATGTTTGGCTTATCTGATCAATGGAATAGCATGATACTAAAGAAATATACTAGAAGACCTAAATTGGAAAATATATTTAATATTAGGTACATGAGGAGAGTGGACATGTTACATTAATGTGCTAGAGATGGGCACAAGATAGAGAACATGCATCAAAAATATAAATTAGACTTATAATCATACATAACTTGAATATTAATATATAATAATAATATAAAATCTTAAATTTATATATATATAGGCTAAATATTTGTTACCTGCAGGTGTAACTTACTCTCGCTACCCATCACACGCGGCCTTGATTCTCCGTCTGCGCGGCGCTCATTCTTGTTGCCAATCTGACGCGAACGACGCTTCCATACATGCTATTCCACCGTCAAGCCATATCTGCTTCGCCCTGCTTCGCCCCCAACTGCATATTAACTGCTTCCTAAGCTACATTGATGGCACGGCTATTGCATCTTGCCCATCCTTCTCGTAGGGGTAATTTAGTTTCGTTACCCGGCGTAGGCGGCCTTGAATCTCTGTCTGCGCGGCGCTCATTCTCATCGCCAATCCAATGCAAAAGACACTTCCATACATGCTATTCCGCTGTCAAGCCATATCACCCTGCATTGCCCCCAACTACATAGTGACTGCTTCCTAAGCTACATTGACGGCGTGGCTATTGCATCTTGCCCATCCTTCTCGTAGGGCAGTGCCCCAATCTGAAAGTGGCGCCCGACCTAGAAGGGAACCATTCTCCGCTGTCCTTTTTCTCTCTCGCTTGTTCGCAACGACCTCCCCTACTCATCCTTGCTCTGGCTACCTCCAACGGTCTGTAGTGATGCTCTAGGCACCTCAAAGGAGCGACGACGCTCCAGGATAGGTCAAGCGAATGCTTGCAGAACTTCTCAAGTAGTAGTTTTGATCAATTCTTCTCTCTATTAAGGTACTATGTCATTACACCTTTTTCTGCAGTTGTCGACTTGTTTGAGAATTGCGCCTCTATGGACCTCGCCTGACCTTGTTTTCTAAATTCATGCCTTCGACGACATGTACCAGATGTAGTAGCTGTTTCAAATCCTTGCTCTTTTTTCTACTGTTGTGAAGCTCACTTGAAAATTTACATATAAACTTATTTGTACAAGTTACCTATCTGTATTTTCTTTTTCAATTTAAGTGTTTATGTTCAACTTGGAAATCTATTTTATTCTGATTTGTAATTTGGAATACAAATCTTCTTTCAGTTACTCATTTGTTATGATGTGTTACTCTTCGGCCTGATAGAGTTACTCTCTGCTATTTCAGGTTTACTCCTCTGTACTACTGAGTTACTGCCAGACGTTGTAATGGATCCCAGCCTTGATACAGATGCTACTAATTCAAATGTTGGCCTTGATAATGATAATGCTAATTCTTATCCTTCTGTTGGTGCTTCCACTCTACCGCCAGCTACAGTTCCTAAAATTGGTGTCCACTTTGGAAGTTTAGACGAAGATATCTCATTCTATTCTAGCTATGCTGGCATGATTGGTTTTAATATCAGGAAAGATGACAACAGGTATGAATGGGGAACTAAGATTCTCGTTACCAAATATCTGGTTTGTGACAAGCATGGTACAATGGGCTATTCTAAGAGGTCAAGAGGGCTTCTGAGCCCCGTTTGTGATAAAGTGGGTAAGTTGCAGGAAAATTTGTCTAAGAAGCACAAGTGATATGTGAAGAGGTGTGGTTGTGGAGCCATAATCCGATTCACACTAGACAAGTCCTCATCCGTGTGGGTTGTGACTACCTTTGTTGAGGAACACAACCACGATCTTGTTGATGATGCACATCTCCGTTACCTGAAGTGCAACTCATCTCTTGATGAAACTCAAAAAGATATCCTTTCTTCCATGAGCCAAGCTAACATACCTGTATCGAGACAAATTGCATTGATGGCATCCGAGTCTGGCGGCTATGAAAATCTGACATTTACTAGCAGACAAGCTCATGGACACATCAGTAGTAAGAGGAAAGAGTCAGCCAAGTACGACGTCGACATGGTATTGGATCGGTTTGCCAAGTTTAAGGTACTCGATCATAATTTCTTCTATACATACCAAAACGGTCCTGATTGTTGCTTGGCTCATCTGTTTTGGGATGATCCTGTTTCTGTTGAAGACTGTGGGTTGTTTGGCGATGCGATTGTTTTTGACACCACCTACCGCACCAACAAGTATTAGATGGTTTTTGGAATGTTTGGTGGTGTTGATAACCATTGCAAGACGGTCTTGTTTTCTTCAGCTCTTATGTTTGATGAGAAGTACGAGTCATTTGTCTGGGTTTTCAAGCAATATCTACTTTGTTTGGGCAAAGATCCAGTGTCCATCATAACTGATCAAGACCCAGCTATGAATGTTGCTATCCTTACTATTTTTCCGAATTCCAAGCATCGGTTATGTAGTTGGCACATCCTACAAAAGCTTCCCTATAAGCTTGGTGGTCTTCCTAACAAGGAGTAGATCATAAGCTCCTTGAATGATTGCATGTGGAATGTGGATGATGTCGGTATATTTGAAGAGAGGTGGCATTCTGTTGTTGAGGAGTATGGTCTGTCATCCATTACTTGGCTGTCTGACATGTATGTGATGTGTTTAGAGTGGGTTCCATGTTATATGCAGTCTTTCCTTCTTTGCGGGCATGAGGACAATGCAAAGGAGCGAGAGCTTGAATGCGTTCATTAGAAGCCATGTGAATAGTAAGAAGACTCTCTTTGAACTTTTATGCTCATTGGAGACTGCTTACTCTCATGTACGGGAGATTGAAAATTTCAAAGACTTTGAAGACGAGTATAGTAATCTCCCTTTGTCATCACTGTGGCCTCTGGAGGAGCAGATGAGAGGTATATACACAAAGTCAATTTTTAAGATCTTTTAGAGTGAGGTTCATCAAAGCATGATATATAATGTAAAGGAAGCTTCAGAAGGTGTGTTTGAAGTGTATCGTGTCGGTGGCCTTGGATCTGCCCGCATCTTGAAGAAAAAGCCATCGAGTGAGATTGTTTATTGCAACTGTTACATGTTGGAATTCAAAGGTATCCCTTGCAGGCACATCCTGTCTTATTTGAAGAGTCGTAACTTTTTCACTCTTCCCGAGCCATACATATATAAGAGGTGGACCAAAGGCTACAGAGAACATCCTTTGACTTTTGGCAAAGCGTCAGTTAGTCATCTATCCACTGGGAGGACTCTTAAGCTTGTTTCTGCCTACAATTCGATTGTGAACATAGCGTGTAGGAACAATGCTGTAGATATGTGCCATGAAAAACTGCTAGCCTTGGAAAAGGAGCTATTAGAATTGGATCTCATTGATACTTGTGCAGATGCAGGTGCTGGGGTAACTGCTTCAAATACAGCTTCTTCTTCCGCTATCAAGGTTCATATCCCCAATGTTTGCAAAACTAAGGGGAGACCCAAATTCAGAGATGTGAGGTTTAAATCTGGAGTTGAGATTGCCCAGTCTAAAAGAGAGAGGCAATGCAAGAATTGCTTAGATCTTGGTGTTAATCATGATAGTAGGAACTGTCCTAAGAAGTAGTACATTCTATGATTGGGATTTGCTGCTACTATTTCTACTGCTCGTGTTCTGGTGATGTTGTTGCTGCTATTGATGTATATGTGGTTTTATCTTTTTTAGTGGAGTTTGTAGTTGATCAGTGTGTCAGTGAGGCATGTTCAAATATGTAATGGGGTTGTTCTTTTTGTGTAGTTTTGTGAAAGTGATTTTGTAACCTTCTAAGTACTTTACTTGTGTTTGTAATCTATCTTTGTGTTACCTTGTGTTCCAACAGTTGTATGTATACTCTGAATATGTTACAAAGAATATGTTCTGCTCAATGGTTATTCTTTTTGAAGAATATGTGTTTGTCTTTGTATACAATGGATAATCTTAGTGTTGTCACAGTTACTCTTATTGCTGTCATAGTTACTGGTAGTATTTCACAGTTACTCTTATTGCTATTAGAGTTACTCATAGGGTTGTCA
Organism: Alisma plantago-aquatica; assembly: GCA_963693085.1. Taxonomy (NCBI): domain Eukaryota; kingdom Viridiplantae; phylum Streptophyta; class Magnoliopsida; order Alismatales; family Alismataceae; genus Alisma; species Alisma plantago-aquatica. The sequence goes on from OY856411.1 coordinate 330,431,488, forward strand.
CAGTTACTCGTAGTGGTTTTTCATTTACTCATTTTTTTCACAGTTACTCTAACTGCTATTTGAGTTACTCGTAGTGCTCGTTCAGTTACTCGCATTGTTTTCATAGTTACTCGTAGTGTTTCACAGTTACTCGCAGGATTTTTCAGTTACTCGCAGGGTTTTTTCAGTTACTCACAGGGTTTCTTCAGTTACTCACAGGGTTTTTTCAGTTACTCACATGCTTTTTTCAGTTACTCGCTTGGTTTTTTCAGTTACTCACAGTGTTTGTTCAGTAACCTTCGAAAGGGTTTCTTTAGTTACTCGTAGGGTTTTTTCAGTTACTCACGTGCTTTTTTCAGTTACTCACTTGGTTTTTTCAGTTACTCACAGTGTTTGTTCAGTAACCTTCGAAAATACAATAGGAACATCTTCTAAAGTAACTGAACCTGCATGAGAGCAAGTTTTCGATTCCAAAAAAAGGTAAATGTATCAACACTAAGAGTAATAGTAGGAGCACAATGAGTAACTGTGACAACACTAAGAGTAACTATGATAAAACAAAAAGTAACTCTAGCGTTCAAAAAGTAACTTTTTTACTTTGTAAAGTAACTATTGTGGAAATACTCCCCAGTTCCTCCACCACCAACCCATCCCTCCCCACGAGGCCTGCTATCCTATTTTGGTGAATCACGCTCCATTTAATGCATTAGAAGAAAAGATATGTACAATGCACTGATGCCATCTTTTCTTCTAATGCATTAGAATCAATGCATTGTACATATCTTTTCAAGAGTTTGATGTACGATGTAAAAGCACAGACACATAGCACAGAGCACTACTGTGTCATCAGAATAGCACAGAGCACTGTTGCCATCTTTGTAACACCAAAAACATGGAGCACTGCTGCCAATCTTTGCAGCACTAACAACACAGAGCACTGCTGCCATCTTCTTTTAAGTTGATGCCAACACGAACAACCTACCTTCTTCACATCCAACTTCTTCACAACCTACCTTCTTCACAGCCTACCTTCTTCTACCATTACTAGTTTTCTCACAACCCTCAACATAGCCTACCATGGAGCCGTTCATCCAGCCAATCAACTACACCCTTGACGACAAGACAATGGAATCCATTCAAATTCCTATAGAATGGAAATATCTCAATTTTCACATCAAACCAGGCAACACCACCTTCCATATAAAAAACCAGACATTCCAGATAACCCTTATGCAGAATAAAAACAGATCACTTTCAATTGGTAAGGGCTGGAAAAGGATGATCGCACAACTCAATATTCACAAAGGTTGGATCATCTTCCTCAAGCCAACTGATCACTAGACTATCACAGCATGGATCACAGATCAGTTCTTAGAAACACCAACCGAGCTTCTTCTGCTCTTCAGAATGCCTGGTGAAGAAGTATTCTCTGGAACTGACGACTCTACAGATCAGCTCTTTGTTAGGAACAAATACCAAGCACCGCCAGGATCAGCTGTAAATCCCGTTCAGGTTGACTCATCTACAACAGTGGACACCTCAACATCTGCATAAGACACTGCTTCTTCTTCTGTCCAGCCTTCCTATCATAAATAGGTATGCACTGCTGCCCTTTTCTCCTAGCCTTTTGGTCGATGATCTTCCCCTTCACTATCTATACTGCCCCCCAACCATCCTGGGCTCAGAACCTATTTATGACTCATGGGTAAATCCTTTATAGGTTCACTCATTTACAACAGATATGAACTTCTCAGATACAAACTTGTGTTTTGTCTTGATGTCTATGGTTTGCAATCGAGGGAATTGTGTGTATGATATCTCTCGCCAGGGATGGATTCGACCCCCTGAGCTATTTGATTTTTATGTTCAGTTGATGGACCTTCTTTATAGCTGATCTGGCTGTATAATATATAACGTTTTATGCTTTGAATGTTGTAATCTTGAATGTTCAGCATCCGTGTTTTTGTCTGATTATATATACTTTCAGTTAGCATGCGAAAAAATACATACTTACTCACAATGTTTTTTCAGTTACTCGTAGTCCTTTTTCAGTTACTCAGAGTGTTTTTCAGTTACTCGAAGTGTTTTTTCAGTTACTCGGAGAGGGTTCAGTAACTCACATGGTTGTCCAGTTACTCACATAGGGTTCAGTTACTCATAAGGTTGTCGCCAATACATGTTTGTTGTTCAGTTACTCACATGGTTGTTCAGTTACTCACAGTGTTGGTTCAATTACTCGCAACATTTGTTCAGTTACTCACAGTGTTTGTTCATTTACTCAAACATTACTCTCGGTTACTCAAACATTACTCTCAGTTACTCAAACATTACTCTCGGTTACTCAAGCATTATCTACTTTGTTTTTTCAGTTACTCGTAGGCTATTTGAGTTACTCGCAGTGTTTGTTCAGTTACTTGCAGCGTTGTGACAGTTACTCGCGGTGTTTGTTTAGTTACTCAGAGAGGGTTGTTCAGTTACTCGCGGGCTATTTGAGTTACTCGCAGTGTTTGTTCAGTTACTCACAAGGTTATCACAGTTACTCGCGGTGTTTGTTAAGTTACTTGGAGAGGGTTATCTGTTACTCGCAGGCTATTTGAGTTACTCACAGTGTTTGTTCAGTTACTCGGAGAGGGTTGTTCAGTTACTCGCAGGCTATTTGAGTTACTCGCATTTTTTGTTCAGTTACTCGGAGAGGGTTGTTCAGTTACTCGTAGGCTATTTGAGTTACTCACAGTGTTTGTTCAGTTACTCGGAGAGGGTTGTGACAGTTACTCGCGGTGTTTGTTCAGTTACTCAGAGAGGGTTGTTCAGTTACTCGCAGGCTATTTGAGTTACTCGCAGTGTTTGTTCAGTTACTCGTAGAGGGCTGTGTCAGTTACTCACATGCTATTTGAGTTACTCACAATGTTTGTTCAGTTACTCAGAGAGGGTTGTTCAGTTACTCGCAGGCTATTTGAGTTACTCGCAGTGTTTGTTCAGTTACTCAGAGAGGGTTGTGACAGTTACTCATAGGCTATTTGAGTTACTTGCAGTGTTTGTTTAGTTACTCAGAGAGGGTTGTTCAGTTACTCACAGGCTATTTGAGTTACTCACAGTGTTTGTTCAGTTACTCACAGGGTTGTGACAGTTACTCACGGTGTTTGTTTTGGAATGTTTGGTGGTGTTGATCACCATTGTAAGACGGTCTTGTTTTCTTCAGCTCTTATGTTTGATGAGAAGTACAAGTCATTTGTCTGGGTTTTCAAGCAGTATCTACTTTGTTTGGGCAAAGATCCAGTGTCCATCATAACTGATCAAGACCCAGCTATGAATGCTGCTATCCTTACTATTTTTCCGAATTCCAAGCATCGGTTCTGTAGCTGGCACATCCTACAAAAGCTTCCCTCTAAGCTTGGTGGTCTTCCTAACAAGGAGTAGATCATAAGCTCCTTGAATGATTGCGTGTGTAATGTGGATGATGTCGGTATATTTGAAGAGAGGTGGCATTCTATTGTTGAGGAGTATGGTCTGTCGTCCATTACTTGGATGTCTGACATGTATGCGATGCGTTTAGAGTTGGTTCCATGCTATATGCAGTCTTCCTTCTTCGTGGGCATGAGGACAATGCAAAGGAGCGAGAGCTTGAATGCGTTCATTAGAAGCCATGTGAATAGTAAGAAGACTCTCTTTGAACTTTTATGCTCATTGGAGACTGCTTACTCTCATGTACGGGAGATTGAAAATTTCAAAGACTTTGAAGGCGAGTATAGTAATCTCCCTTTGTCATCACTGTGGCCTCTGGAGGAGCAAATGAGAGGTATATACACAAAGTCAATTTTTAAGATGTTTCAGAGTGAGGTTCATCAAAGCATGATATATAATGTAAAGGAAGCTTCAGAAGGTGTGTTTGAAGTGTATCCTGTCAGTGGCCTTGGATCTGCCCACATCTTGAAGAAAAAGCCGTTGAGTGAGATTTTTTATTGCAACTGTTACATGTTGGAATTCAAAGGTATCCCTTGCAGGCACATCCTGTCTTATTTGAAGATTTGTAACTTTTTCACTCTTATCGAGCCATACATATATAAGAGGTGGACCAAAGGCTACAAAGAACATCCTTTGACTTTTGGCAAAGCGTCAGTTAGTCATCTATCCACTGGGAGGACTCTTAAGCTTGTTTTTGCCTACAATTTGATTGTGAACATAGCGTGTAGGAACAACGCTGTAGATATGTGCCATAAAAAACTGCTAGCCTTGCAAAAGGAGCTGTTAGAATTGGATCTCGCTAATACTTGTGCAGATGCAGGTGCTGGTGTAACTGCTTCAAATACAGCTTCTTCTTCCGCTGTCAAGGTTCATATCCCCAATGTTTGCAAAACTAAGGGGAGACCCAAATTCAGAGATGTGAGGTTTAAATCTGGAGTTGAGATTGCCCAGTCTAAAAGAGAGAGGCAGTGCAAGAATTGCTTAGAGTTTGGTGTTAATCATGATAGCAGGAACTGTCCTAAGAAGTAGTACATTCTATGATTGGGATTTGCTGCTACTATTTCTACTGCTCGTGTTCTGGTGATGTTGCTACTGCTATTGATGTATATGTGGTTCTATCTTTTTTAGTGGAGTTTGTAGTTGATCAGTGTGTCAGTGAGGCATGTTCAAATCTGTAATGGGGTTGTTCTTTTTGTGTAGTTTTGTGAAAGTAATTTTGTAATCTTCTAAGTACTTCACTTGTGTTTGTAATCTATCTTTGTGTTACCTTGTGTTCCAACAGTTGTATGTATACTCTAAATATGTTACAAATAATATGTTCTGATCAATGGTTATTCTTTTTGAAGAATATGTGTGTGTCTTTGTGTACAATGGATACTCTTAGTGTTGTCACAATTACTCTTATTGTTGTCATAGTTACTCGTAGTGTTTCACAGTTACTCTTATTGCTATTAGAGTTACTCGCAGGGTTGTCACAGTTACTCGTAGTGGTTTTTCATTTACTCTTTTTTTTTCACAGTTACTCTAACTGCTATTTGAGTTACTCGTAGTGCTCGTTCAGTTACTCACATTGTTTTCATAGTTACTCGTAGTGTTTCACAGTTACTCACAGGATTTTTCAGTTACTCACAGGGTTTTTTCAATTACTCGTAGGGTTTCTTTAGTTACTCGCAGGGTTTTTTCAGTTACTCGCATGCTTTTTTCAGTTACTCACTTGGTTTTTTCAGTTACTCACAGTGTTTGTTTAGTAACCTTTGAAAGGGTTTCTTTAGTTACTTGCAGGGTTTTTTCAGTTACTCGCGTGCTTTTTTCAGTTACTCGCTTGGTTTTTTCAGTTACTCACAGTGTTTGTTCAGTAACCTTCGAAAATACAATAGGAACATCTTATAAAGTAACTGAACCTGCATGAGAGCAAGTTTTTGATTCCAGAAAAAGGTAAATGTATCAACACTAAGAGTAATAGTAGGAGCACAATGAGTAACTATGACAACACTAGGAGTAACTATGATAAAACAAAAAGTAACTCTAGCGTTCAAAAAGTAACTTTTTTACTTTGTTAAGTAACTATTGTGGAAACACTCCCCAGTTCCTCCACCACCAACCCATCCCTCCCCATGAGGCCTGCTATTCTATTTTGGTGAATGACACTCCATTTAATGCATTAGAAGAAAAGATATGTACAATGCATTGATGCCATCTTTTCTTCTAATGCATTAGAATCAGTGCATTGTACATATCTTTTCAAGAGTTTGCTGTACGATGTAAAAGCACATACACATAGCACAGAGAACTACTGTGTCATCAGAATAGCACAGAGCACTGCTGCCATCTTTGTAACACCAACAACACAGAGCACTGCTGCCAATCTTTGCAGCACCGACAGCACAGAGCACTGCTGCCATCTTCTTTTAAGTTGATGCCAACACGAACAACCTACCTTCTTCACATCCAACTTCTTCACAACCTACCTTCTTCACATCCTACCTTCTTCTACCATTACTAGTTTTCTCACAACCCTCAACACAGCCTACCATGGAGCCGTTCATCCAGCCAATCAACTACACCCTTGACGACAAGACAATGGAATCCATTCAACTTCCTATAGAATGGAAATATCTCCATTTTCACATCAAACCAGGCAACACCACCTTCCATATCAGAAACCAGACATTCCAGATAACCCTTATGCAGAATAAAAACAGATCACTTTCAATTGGTAAGGGCTGGAAAAGAATGATCGCACATCTCAATATTCACAAAGGTTGGATCATCTTCCTCAAGCCAACTCATCACTAGACTATCACAGCATGGATCACAGATCAGTTCTTAGAAACACCAACCGAGCTTCTTCTGCTCTTCAGAATGCATGGTGAAGAAGTATTCTCTGGAACTGATGACTCTACAGATCAGCTCTTTGTTAGGAACAAATACCAAGCACCGCCGGGATCAGCTGTAAATCCCGTTCAGGTTGACTCATCTACAACAGTGGACACCTCAACATCTGCATAAGACACTGCTTCTTCTTCTGTCCAGCCTTCCTATCATAAATAGGTATGCACCGTTGCCCTTTTCTCCTAGCCTTTTAGTCGATGATCTTCCCCATCACTATCTATACTGCCCCCCCCAACCATCTTGGGCTCAAAACCTATTTATGACTCATGGGTAAATCCTTTACAGGTTCACTCATTTACAACAGATATGAACTTCTCAGATACAAACTTGTGTTTTGGCTTGATGTCTATGCTTTGCAATGGAGGGAATTGTGTGTATGATATCTCTCGCCAGGGATGGATTCGACCCCCTGAGATATTTGATTTTTATGTTCAGTTGATGGACCTTCTTTATAGTTGATCTGGCTGTATAATATATAACGTTTTATGCTTTGAATGTTGTAATCTTGAATGTTCAGCATCCGTGTTTTTGTCTGATTATATATACTTTCAGTTAGCATGCGAAAAAAATACATACTTACTCGCAATGTTTTTTCAGTTACTCGTAGTCCTTTTTCAGTTACTCGGAGTGTTTTTTCAATTACTCGGAGAGGGTTCAGTAACTCACATGGTTGTCCAGTTACTCGCATAGGGTTCAGTTACTCGTATGGTTGTCACCAATACATGTTTGTTGTTCAGTTACTCACATGGTTGTTCAGTTACTCGCAGTGTTGGTTCAGTTACTCGCAACATTTGTTCAGTTACTCACAGTGTTTGTTCATTTACTCAAACATTACTCTCGGTTACTCAAACATTACTCTCAGTTACTCAAACATTACTCTCGGTTACTCAAGCATTATCTACTTTGTTTTTTCATTTACTCGTAGGCTATTTGAGTTACTCACAGTGTTTGTTCAGTTACTTGCAGGGTTGTAACAGTTACTCGCGGTGTTTGTTCAGTTACTCAGAGAGGGTTGTTCAGTTACTCGCAGGCTATTTGAGTTACTCGCAGTGTTTGTTCAGTTACTCGCAAGGTTGTCACAGTTACTCGCAGTGTTTGTTCAGTTACTCGGAGAGGGTTGTTCTGTTACTCACAGGCTATTTGAGTTACTCGCAGTGTTTGTTCAGTTACTCAGAGAGGGTTGTTCAGTTACTCGTAGGCTATTTGAGTTACTCGCATTGTTTGTTCAGTTACTCGGAGAGGGTTGTTCAGTTACTCACAGGCTATTTGAGTTACTCACAGTGTTTGTTCAGTTACTCAGAGAGGGTTGTGACAGTTACTCACGGTGTTTGTTTAGTTACTCAGAGAGGGTTGTTCAGTTACTCGCAGGCTATTTGAGTTACTCGCAGTGTTTGTTCAGTTACTCGAAGAGGGTTGTGACAGTTACTCGTAGGATATTTGAGTTACTCACAATGTTTTTTCAGTTACTCGGAGAGGGTTGTTCAGTTACTCGCAGGCTATTTGAGTTACTCGTAGTGTTTGTTCAGTTACTCAGAGAGGGTTGTGACAGTTACTCGCAGGCTATTTGAGTTACTTGCAGTGTTTTTTCAGTTACTCAGAGAGGGTTGTTCAGTTACTCACAGGCTATTTGAGTTACTCGCAGTGTTTGTTCAGTTACTCGCAGGGTTGTGACAGTTACTCGCGGTGTTTGTTCAGTTACTCACAGTCCTTTTTCAGTTACTCATAGTCCTTTTTCAGTTACTCACAGTCCTTTTCCTGTTACTCATAGTGTTTTTCAGTTACTCCAGGTTTGTGACAGTTACCCACAGTGATTGTTCAGTTACTCAAGCACTACTGTCGGTTACCCAAGCACTACTCTCAGTTACTCAAGAGCTAATCCCAGTGTTTTTTCAGTTACTCAAAGTGTTTGTTAAGTTACTCAATCATTATTGTCGGTTACTCAAGCATTACTTTTAGTTACTCAAGCATTACTCTCGGTTAGTCAAGCATTCTATTACTTTCAGTTCAGTTACTTGCATGGTTTTTTCAGTTACTCGTAGTAATTTTAGAGTTACTCTTACACCATTCAAAGCATAAAGGTATTTAAAGCATCCAAGAACATAAGCATTCACACCATAAATGTATTTGAAGCATTCAAGATCAGCTGTACATTTAGTCTTTTTGCAGCACACTAATAAATAATCCATTTTAATCAGATGTACATTTAGCCAAAATATAAGGGCAAAATCAATATTGTTCAAGATGAGATGTACATAAAGATCAACTGTACATCAAGATCAGTTGTAAATTCAGACTTTTAACAGCTGTACATTCAAGATCAGCTATACATTCAACTATACACAGCGTATACAATAGAATAACAGAAGGCTATTGTTCTTATTTTAGCCATTTATCAAGGCTTGTAACTATTTCTTCCTCTGAGATCTGTTCTGCATCCATTTTGTTGTTGTTTCTTCATTCTTCTCTGTTTCTTGTTGTTTCTCAGCTTCAGCTTCTCCTCCCTTGTTATCATCAGATTTACCTTCTTTGATATCTTCACTTTCATCTTTTTCATCCTCTTTTAGATGCTGCACCTACCCCCTTGCCATCATTCGCTGAAAAACATCAGCCCTTATTGCCGGTATGTCTTTGCAGGTGAAGTCCATAGTTTTTCCATTGACTAGGCACTCTAGGTACTTCATGAAAAATATCCCACAGTCAAGTGAGTCTTCTTCCTGTTGTGGTCAGATCGGGTACTCCCGTTCCCACTGCGACAACTGGCTTCCCTTTTTCGGTGCACCCCTAAAGAATTCATGCACTATACCCACCTGCATTTAAAAAAACAAGACATTTATTCATCATCAATTAAAGACCATTAATCCTTTCAATCCACTAATAATAGACTTAATTTTTATAGATCACTTACCCATCTATTGAATTCTTTTCTTGAGTTGCTACTCCAACTCATTGAATTATAATACTGGTGTGCTCCATCCCTGAAACTTGCTTCATACAAGTGCCAGTGGTTGTCATTTTTTAGTATTGTGAACACCGAGTCCATTGCGTCCCAATCTTTCATTGGAACATTGAATTGTGGAGATAGCATGTCTATCTGCTCCATGATGATGTCCTCAACATTAAATGATTGCTTTTGCTACAAATGTAGAGTTTAAAATTCACATCTATAAGTTTCAGTTTGTGTTTCTATATTGTAATTTCATGTAAATTTGTATACAAAGTTTATTTGTCTTACTGGAGCATAAGTGCTCATGCAGTGCCACGTCAACCCCTTCTTCCTCTGCTTGCTTGTGCTCTCCTTGAGCATATGTACAAAGTAGTCGAGAACCTGAATAAAACCAAAAGCTTTCTCAGTTTAGCAATCCAAATTATCTATTTCAAAGAGTTACACTACGTTCTTGTTTCTTAGATGTGATTGTGTCATTTGATCCTTGTACAGGAGGGCGGCGAGGTCCTTACCCGTGCACCAAGTGTCTTCACTGAATTTCCATTCTCATTTTGACCTGCCAATTATTTTTATAGATGTTATACATACGAGTTGGATATTGAAACATTAATGTTTTATCATTTTACACTTGACAATAAGCAATTCTCTTACATTTCTTCTATGTTGTCCATGAAGTGATGGACAATTTCTTTGGTTTCTTTTGTTTTGAAATGTTCAAAACCTATGAAATTGGACATATTGTGCTGTCAACAACAATAGAGAAATCCATGTTAGAATCAATCTTCATTTTTCCCAAGTTACTTAAGCATTACTATCAGTTACTCAAGCATTACTCTCGGTTACTCAAGCATTACATTCAGTTACCCAAGCATTACATTCAGTTACTCAATCATTAGGTTCAGATACTGAAGCATTATATGCAGTTACTCAAGCCTTACGTGCAGTTACTCAAGCATTAGGTTCAGTTACTCAAGCATTACTTGCAGTTATGATATACTTGAAAGGAGATGAAACTTACCTTTTCCTCCCTTCTTTTCTTCACATTTTTCTCTATGCTTCCTATCTTTAGTTCTTCCATCGTCTTCTTCTTCTTCAATCTTTTTCTGGGCTTCTTCTGCCCTTTATCTTCTTCTACTATCTTCTCCTGTTGTTCGCTCCCTTCTTCTTGTTTCTTTTGTTCTGCATCTTCTGTAGACTTTGGTTGTTCAGAACTATTGTCTTTTGTTTCTTTCTTCTCCTCTTCATCAATATTTTTCCTGTCCTCACTGTGATCTTCTGATTCCATGTATTTTCTTCTGAGGGTCAGCCTTCTTCGTTTCGTCAGTGGGTCGACATCCTTTGTCGGTGTGTCTTTCGGTTCATCTACATTCACCGAGGCAAAACCCTCTACAAATTCTTTGAATCCACTTTTAGGTGACTATGATTTATCACCCTCATCTTCCCACTTTCTTTTTAGATTTTTATTTTCTTATTCTAACTTGGCTATTCTTTCTTCTAGCCTTTTATTCTCCAATTGCAGCTCAGTGAATTTCTCAACACTTATTCTTGTGCAGATCTCCTTATGCATTTTGAGCTCCTCCTCCAACATTTGGATTCTTGTCTCCAGGGTGGAGGTGTCAAGAGTGTCTCCCTCTTCGATGATTGGCTTTGCTGGTGCCTTATTGGTTGTTGGCGTACATTTTTCTGGCATGTCCTTTGATGATTTTGCAGCCTGCCAATCATCTCCCTGGTCTACCACTATCATTTGACAAACATGTCCAACATATAAATAAAAATAATGTGTCCCAAAATGAAACATGTATGATTATGTTGTATATTAGATTTTGTAACAAAGATTAGATAATCTTACATCCTTAGGGTCCACTTCCCCTAATTCCATCAATTTCTCGACCGACGCAGCCCACTTCTTTATCCTTGGCTTGGAGTCAAGGAATGTTGGCTTTGCCATCTTTGTCATCTCATATGCCCAAACCTGCATGTAATATATAGAAAATATAATGCATATGTAACTCCCCCCCCATAGTCAATATTCTATCAATGTAGATGAATATGATTTTATTCACTTACGCATAGGCACATGGCACAACCTGTTGTGTACAGGGTGTTCTTAGCCCCTTTAACTCCTTTCCTTCTTAGTTGTACATTCTCCTTCAGCATCTTCATATTCTTGAAGATACTCCCATGCACCAGCTTTGCCCAATTCATCTGTCCAGTGGCAGTGACATCATCTAAGTAGTGGATAATGTAGATTGGTGTGCAATAGCTAGTGTCTGGGATTAGGAATGTTGCCAGCATGTGTAACATCCACACATGACACATATTTTTATTGTCTGCTGGATTGTTGGTCTTGGCATATTCTTGCCAAAGTTTTGTTAAGTTATCCTTATGCAGGACATCTTTTTCTCTCAACTTCTTTGAGGTCTCACCTTCATTTCTATTTTTACAAGTTGCCTTGGCAAACTCTTGCCATATCGACTTTACTATGTCAGAATCTTTCCTTTGTGTTATTTCTATACCTTTGCTGGGGATACCTAGAATTATCCCCACATCATCTACTGTCATCCTTCTCTCCTCTCCGTTGGCCAACAGAAATATGTCTTCATCGACATATCTATCTATTAAATCCTCTAACAATCCTATGTCAACCGCAAGATTTGGCATCTTTACGAGGTTTGCAAAGGTTGTTGAGCTCAGCATCATAAGTTGTTCTTTTGTATACACCATGCTCTTGCTGATGTTGATGTAGCTCTTTAAGGAGCACCTGTGGTATAGTCTATTTACTCCCACTACAAACATATCAAAATTTATCGTTAGAGCTCATTGTTTATTTTGTAAAAGCAATTTAATAAACTGTAAGTAACTGAAAATTAAAACAATTACAAATCCATATAATCTTACCTTTTTCGTTATCCTTTTCTGTCTCTTTCTGTTTCTGACTTGCATTTGTACTCTCCTCATCCCCTTTGCTTTCTTCTCCTGCATACGAATAGAGTTATTCCAAGAATGTAGTATTTAGCTTAACAATATTTTTTTATAGTTTATTCTCGGTTACTCAAACATTACTCTCGGTTACTCAAGCATTATGTAATAGTTACTCAAGCATAAATTTCAGTTACTCAAACATTACTATCAGTTACTCAAGCATTACTATCAGTTACTCAAGCATTACTCTCGGTTACTCAAGCATTAATCTCGCAGTTCAGTTACTCAACCATTACATGCATTGTTCAGTTACTCGTAGTCCTTTTCCAGTTACTCGCAGGCTTTTTTCGGTTACTCAAATTAACAATGAATGTAATGGCTGAGTAACTAAACAACCCTCTCCACTCAAGCATTACTCTCGGTTACTCAAGCATTATGTGATAGTTACTCGAGCATAAATTTTAGTTACTCAAGCATTACTCTCGGTTACTCAAGCATTACTCTCGGTTACTCAAGAATTATGTAATAGTTACTCAAGCATAAATTTCAGTTACTCAAACATTACTATTAGTTACTCAAGCATTCTGTAATAGTTACTCAAGCATTACTCTCGGTTACTCAATTATTACTCTCGGTTACTCAAGCATTATGTGATAGTTACTCGAGCATAAATTTCAGTTACTCAAGCATTACTCTCGGTTACTCAAGCATTACTATCAGTTACTCAAGCATTATGTAATAGTTACTCAAGCATAAATTTCAGTTACTCAAACATTACTATTAGTTACTCAAGCATTCTGTAATAGTTACTCAAGCATTAATCTCAGTTACTCAACATTAATCTCGGTTACTCAAGCATTAAGTAATAGTTACTCAAGCTTAAATTTCAATTACTCAAACATTACTATCAGTTACTCAGGCATTACTATCTGTTACTCAAGCATTAATATCAGTTACTCAAGCATTAATTTCAGATACTCTAGCATTACCTTGTTGTTCAACTTTTCCCACTTTGTTGCACACAGATTCTTTCTTCTCAGTTGCTCTGTTGACTCCACGACCAGCAGTAGCAACCTTACTGCGCTTTGAACTTTTTGATTGAGGTTTGATCCATGGGGGAGATGTAACCCCTCTTTTTTGCCTTTCTTTTGTGTCTTAGTTGTTGAAGAAGTAGTTTGCTTATCTCCTTCAGTAGCAATCGCAGCTCCTATTTTGACCTCTTTCTGTATTGTCTGAGGAGTCTAAACAGCAAACCCCTTCCCCATTTCCGCAGCTTCTTCATTCCCCTCTTCTTCCGCTTTTGTGGCCTTGGTAGCCTCTTTCTTATCCCCTTTTGGAGTTGTCAGAGTAGTCTGGTCTTGTATTTCCCTTTCTACGACCGATGCTACTTTTCCCGCTTCTTCTGCCTATTTTGCCATCTTCTCGTCGGCTTGAAACTGGTGCGTTTCGAAGTCGTCGTCGCCTATTTTGACCACTGTCGGTCTATTCTTTCTCCACGGAGGCATAATCAATGATTTACGCGAGGCTTTCTTCATCCTCATCATCTCCACGAGTGGATGAAGGAGCGATTGAAGGAGATGATGAGGGAGGAGGTGGTGATGAAGGAGCGATTGGAGGAGATGATGACGGAGGAGGTGTGTGACAACGGGAAAATCACTGGGGAGGGCGACGAAATAGGGTTTTGCTTCAGTGGGGACGACGACAAATTGGGGTTCGCTAGCTTCTCTCTCCGCGCGCCGGTCTTTTTTTTCCGCTCCGGGTTGCGGGAGTATTGCTTCCAGGTAGCGTAATCTAGTTACCTGTGCGGGCAACTTAAACTATATATATATATATATATATATATATATATATATATATATATATATATATATATATATATATATATATATACACACACACACACACACATATATACACACATATATACATATATATATACACACACACATATGTATATATATATATCTGTGTGTGTGTTTGTGTGTATGTATATATTGTGTATATATGTAAGCATATATATAGTCTACATGACATTTCCTAGAGTATGTGATATTTAATCAAATATGCACATCAACCATTGAATTGTTTGCATCGCACGCAACAAAAGTGTGATGTTTCTAGATTTTCTAAAACATAATCTAATGTGTGACGTCCAAATTGAAACCCTCACCTCAGCGAGAATCCCAATTTGAACACCATACACTAGGCTAAAAAGAAGAAAATCATAAGGAGTCAGAAGGAAAACAACAGTAGTACATGCACATGAACAATAATATAACCATACAAAACATGTTCACCATTCAACATATAATTACATAATGAATTGTTACAACATTTGATATTACATATTAAACAAAACATTTCTACATATACATGTACTACCACTAAACAAAAAGATCTAAGACAAGAAGTCCACCTATACATCAGCTCGCCACACAACTCTCAACTATCTAGGATTTGATATGATCACATGTTCTCATACCTAAATCAAAAGATTCCATGTGGTACACGTCAACACAATATTCAAGAATATTGTACTGATTACGTATACGTGTCTTTTATATACCTCTCATTACTAAGCTTGGCAATAAGATAAAACTAGTACTTGGTAGTAATAAACAAATCTAAGAAAAAGCATATACATGCACAAAGATATTCATTAACAAAAGAGAACACATATTTTAGGCACATTTTCCATTATACCATCCATGAATTTACTACATAAGAGTTGAATGCATTAAGGACTTTATGATCTACTACCAAAGAGTTGGATCATTTCATAATGTGATTATACTACCAAAGAGTTGGATCACTTTCAAGTACTTGACTACTAAATAGTTGAAGTACTTTATTTTCTGGCACTTTATTAGCAAAGAGTTGAAGTGCTTAGATATAATGGAACAAATATATTATCTTTCATGTGTTCATAGCAATATGTATGGAAAATCAAGGAACATATCATATAAGAACAATCATTTCATCCAATATCATATGA
The DNA here is from genome assembly GCA_963693085.1 of Alisma plantago-aquatica. Classification (NCBI taxonomy): domain Eukaryota; kingdom Viridiplantae; phylum Streptophyta; class Magnoliopsida; order Alismatales; family Alismataceae; genus Alisma; species Alisma plantago-aquatica. Next base: position 330,446,682 of record OY856411.1, read on the forward strand.
AAGTGTTTACTACACATATAAAGAAAGCATACTATATAATAAACCAAGTAAGAGTTACTGGTGTACCTTAAACTAAGATATTCTAAACCACATATTCCTAGATCAACTATATCCTCATGTCAACTATATCTTGGTCAAACCCCTGGTTAAGACAAGATCACATGTACCATCATCAGATTATCATCATCTTAACCCTAGTCGTGTTCATGAGGGTTTTACTTGCCTCATTAGGATATTCCTATCATTATGTGTCTTATATTCTTGTAATTAAGTTACAAGTCTTATATTCCAGATTAAGATACATAATTTGATTATTTGATTACATATGATTATCTGCACATATTAACCCTAGGTTACATGAATTAACCCAAGTTAGGGTTTTCTCATCACTTTAAGATCTTTACCATGCAACATGATTTATATGCATGATTATGATCTCAGAATTACATATGAGGTTACATATACATATATGAGCTTATATTGTAATTTTTAGGGTTTCTTGAGCATGTTTGTAATTATTGCACATCAATTAAGGTTATTATCACTAATTAGCCATATGGAGCAAATTAAATGAATTCATGCATCAACATCATCATTACTGACATCAGAAGGACTACAAAAATGATTATGGATTTATCGACATATTACCATAATTTTAGGCCATCATTTTTATTAGACATGAAAAGACCATTATACATATTACATGATAACCATGATATTTAAGCATAAAAAATGTAATATTATGGTTCCATCTTGCTCTACTCATTTTTATGAACATTGTGGTACCTTGTTTGCATTTTTCCGATAAACATACTAATTACTATGCATTTTCTAAGATCTGGTCATATTCTGAGATATTTTCCTCTAGTGGCCAATCAGAACCTGCCACATGGCCATGAGGAGGGCACGACTCCACTTGTTGGTGGTTTTCTATGAGCCGGACAATTCTCTTAGTCTGGGCCTGGTTCAGGGTTGTGAACTCGATTTTTCTTTTTTAGACCGGTAGTTCTATCTGTGGACCTAGTTTTCTCTCCTCCCTTCTGCTTTCTTTCTCTACTCGACAGATCCAGAAACCGCACACCTCTATTTTGCAGAGATGCCGCCGCACAGCTCCAATCTGGTGAGGAATCAATGGTGCATAGATCCTCCTAGCTACAAATTCCTCTGTCCTCCACCTTTGGAGTGTTCTTCCTTAGATCTCTGGCTCCTCTGCCAACCTTAGTGGCCATTGGAACTCGAAATCGCTGAACCTCCTATGTGCCCACTGCCTTGACAACCACGAAAGGGGAAAGGGGTAAGTTGATCCATCAGCTCTTAATGAAGGTCTCTAAGGGATGCAAAAAGTTCACTGGACTGGGTAGCACACTCTGGTTTGGATGGTAGTTGAGGGAAACCTCTCCTTGAACTCCATTATCAACTCTAACTGTGAGGAGCTTGTCTGCCATGGGACCTTCACAGAAGCATGTAATGAGACCAGGGTTGAACTCCCCCAACTCCAAGCTTTGTTTTCCCCTTCTTTCTTCTCCTCTGAACTGCCTGGTACCTTGACTCCTCTTACTCGACCCTTTTTCTATTTGTGTTATTATGGAGAAGCACCTTCAAGGGGGAAGACAAGGTCTCTTCTCTCTTCACTAAATGGCCTAAAAGAAGGCTTAATCGGTATCTGGACATGAGAGGGAGTTATTTCCCCACTCCACATCATGTGCATCCTAACAATCAACCACAAAACTGACAATCAAAGTCGTCCTTGTAGTTACCCACAAACTCTCATCTAACTAATCTTGGTGACAAGGTTCTGGCTATTTTATTTGACCCACCAAGGGCTAGTGAGACTCCACATCTCATATCTGTGGCCACTAGACTCAACTAAATGTCTGGATGTGTGACACACTTGTCTCTAAACTTTAGGCTAAAAACTTAGAACTTTGGTTCAATATTTCACATTATTTCACTAAAATCAAACGTAATTATTTCTCTCTAGGAATGTCCAAACATCCTAAAAATTTAACCATAGCTTTATCATCCTCAAATCTACTTTCTACTAAATTTTGGTGCCAATAATTACTTCTTGATCAATCATTGAATTACCTCAAAAGGGCATAATATTGGAGATATTCTTCATGATATCAACATCAAATATCATCCAAACTTTTGGGTAGACATTAATACTTCTGAATATAATCCAAATACATAAATTCACTTATGTGAGTAGACATTTACAGATTACAAAATATTAGTATATCACATCCTACACACCTTAAAAGAAAATCTTATTCTCAAAATTAAAGTAAAAACCAGTCCATCACAAAAAAAAATAATAATCCAATTATATCAATTTAAATTCTGATACATTGTAAATTGGCATGGCTCAGATACCACTGTTGGGAAATATGGAGACAAAGTAGTCAACAAAAACAAACATTTTTGTCATATTTCCTAACTACTCGATCACATCAACAACGATGTATCTAAAAAGAGGGTGTAAGATATACCTTGTTCAGGAGCAAGTCCAATGACTAACTGTGATAAAGTGGTTTTCCTTTTTCCTTTATTACCTTGATTTCTTCACTTTAATCTAATTCAAAACCCTAACTCTCCTAAAGAATAATTGATCACTCAAAGATTGGAGTCTCGAGTTCAAACTTTACCAACGTATGGGGTATGCTATGGTGAAGCTATGGTCCAAATTTCATGTCATTTGGACATTCCTAGTTCCCTCTACGATTTTTACAAGATTTGATTAAGGTTTATCTAATATTTGTCATGATTCAAATCATTTAAACATAAAGTTCTCAATTTTAATCCCTTGTCATGTGACGCTGATGTCAGCGATCCGCGGGTCACCTCTCCTGAGCGATCACAACCGTTGGATGGCGTGTCCACAACTCCTGGGCAGATCGGACGGCCATCCGGTCGTCCCCTTCCTCCGACTGACTCGGGAGGACGTGGCTACAACCACCCCGCGCAAGGGAAACCCACTCCCCGCCACTCCGCACCACCTTGTGCAAATCTGACTGAGGGAATGGACTCCTCTCGCCTCCACGAACCCATTGACCCCTCGCACGACCTCCAAAAGCGACCACAACCCTCACCACGACCTCATCGACGAGCAACATTCTCCAACTGTCGCCGAGCCCTTTTGGGCATTCTCTCCTCTTTCACCCTCCATTCTATTTAAGCTCATCAAATCACTCCTCAACCTCCCTTTGAAGCCTTTCTACTCTCAATTGTACCTGGAACGAGTACCCCTCGCCCCGAGCTCAGTGCTTCTCACATCAGCCCTGCCTGCCAATCGTCGAGCTACTGGACAGGCTACTCCCAGCCTCCTCTTTCACCTATGATGGATCTCTGAGCTCCGCATCACTCTCCTCCAGCCTACCGACGCCTCAATGCCAAGGTACCTCGCCCGCTGCTCCCCCATTCAATCTCCCTCTGCCGCGAGCTGTGCAGCTCGCCGATCATCTTGTCGACCCGACATCGCAGGAGGAGCCACGGCCTGAGGCTTGGCCGTCCAGCTACCAGTGGACCTCACGAAGCTAACCCGACCTCCACTAGTGCACAAGGAAGCCCCATACTCTAGCGAGAGCTCACCGGAGATCGACCTGCTTGCCTGCTGTGAAGCTTTGAGAAAGGAGAAGGAGGGACCCGTTCGAGCTTAGTTGGACCAATCACGCGAGTCCACGTCAATCCAAGTGGACAAACCACAACTCGCCAAGTAAGCAGTCTGATATCCACCTCAAACCTTTTCAATATATGCATGCAAGATCTTGGCCGTTGGATCTGATCATCCAACGGTCCACACTTTTTCTAGTTTTCGATTATTAACTCGAAAATTCAGTTAGAACCTAATCTTGAGAAATTCATAAAAAATAGTAGGAGTGTCAGAAAAATACGAATGAATACTCCATTTTGATCAGAAAAATGCAAAGATCATGAATACGGAATCTTTGGACCCTAAATATGATCCGAATAATTACTCATGTTTATTTTGTCTATATCTTGTTTAATTATTTGGAAAAATACTCGAACCTGTTTAAATCACCAAAAACCTGTGATCATCATCTTTTTGCATCTATATTATTGTGGAATGATCAGATCCTTTTATTATGGCTCAATTATCAATAAAACCTATTTATCACTCCTTTCCCTATCTTGATCTACCAAAATGTGCATAATTAATTAATATGATCTATTGACCATGATTTTGACTTTATGAACCTACTCTGATGTGACAATAATAATATTGGACTCAAATTCATACTCAAAGATTCATACTCAACTCTCATGACTCCAAAGCTATAAAAGGGCCTTTTTATATACTCTTTAGAATAAGGGTAATTTGAACAATATATCTAATAAATACCAAATCTCCAATAATTTCAGGGAATCAAAGGTACCAGTGAGGAGCATCTCTGGACTCCCCACTTCTGAATAGGAGGTATGCCATTACCCTCATTTGGCTCATACTAGTGAATGGTTGTATTGTACTTATAAAAGACTTGGCATATGATAATGTTTGAAATAGATATCAATGTATGATTGATTTTGAATGATATTTTGTATAAGGTATGTTACCACACCTGAACATAAAATGCTTGTTCCATTATATTATTGCACTATATCTCTTTGGTAAGCATAGTGCTTGAGAGTGATCTATCTCTTTGGTAAGGAGATCACCATATGAAATGATCTATCTCTTTGGTAAGCAGATCATAAGGCCATAAAGCATCTATCCCATTGGTAGGCAGATGCATGAGTATATAATGGAAAAATAAACCTAAAACATGTCTTTGAATTTCTATTAAAACATCTTGGTTCATGAATATGTCTGATTTTACTATACTTTGCTAAAGTCCTAGTTTTAATACTCCTGCCATGTCTCTTATGTTTTGTTTTGCCAAGATATGATGAGTGGTATAATTGAAGACACGTAGGCGTACTCAGTACAATATATTTATATATTGTGCTGACGTGTACCCATTGCAAATGTTTTTCTTTACGTACCTTCTGCTTATGATGCTTATGATGAAAGGAAGATGATGTTGCTACTCTATATGCTGGCTCACAAAAATCAGATCTATCATGGGGATGCTAAAGCTAAATGGGACTCTTAGATTATGTTCTTTTCTTCTATAATTAGTTTCTCATGTATTAAGTTTCTTCTGTAGCACTCCTATGCCTTCGGGCCCCTATGTAATGAACAACTTGGTTTATGTATGGAAGCTTTTTATTCGGTGCATTTATATATTCATGTGTTTGATCCACTCAGGGACGGGAAACTTTAACTCTATTGTACGCCTTACGTTGGTGCCTGAGGTGTACAGTGGAGTTAGGTTGTTAACCCGTGACAGATGGTATCAGAGCAGGCACATGAATCAATATAGATGTATCAAATAATTAGTAACCTTACCTAGACTTAGGGTAACCCAGATTTAGCAGTAAATTGCCGAGGTGTCTAGAAGGGTACCTTGCGGAAGGTTCTGACATAATCACTCTCCCCATCTGTTTTCATGGTGCGAGGGTTCCCGCCGCAAGCCATCTGCCTGGATAACGCAATTATTGTTAAAGTGGGCACCCTTACCTTAGAAAAATCTTTCCTCTCATCTTTTCTCAATTAAGGACTACCCCCAACCAACCTATTTAGTGAATAATATACACTAGGTTTCTCATCTACTTTCTCTCTCATGACCATGATCAATGATATACTCTCTCTATTATGTGGGTAGATTAGGAGAAATGGGAACAATTAAAAGACATGAAAATTTGAAAAAAAAATACATGCCATGATTGCTAAATCTTTATTGGTTGCATTATGATCTATCTCAAATAAATCTCTAAACTATCTTTTATACGAACTTGCAGATGCCTCCAAAAACTAGGTCCAAGAGAACAAGATCTAGTGATGGCTCTGGTGATGAATCTCAATCACGCCCTAGTAAGACCAAGGCTGTAGGAAACTGGGAAGAACAAAAGAAGGTGATGTTGGAATGCATGCATGCCCTAGCCCTAAAAGAAACCAGCAATAGTGCCTCATCCTCTAGGACCAACCATGAAACCACCATTAGTGACTTCCTTAAACTCAAAACTGAAACCTTTCATGGAGAAGACTTAGGTGAAGTCCTAGATAAAGCTGATGCATGGATCCTATCTGTTGAAAATTCCTTTAGAGCCCTTAAGTGTCCTGAGGAAGATAAGGTCACCTTTGCTAACTACCAACTTAGGGGGTCCGAGAAGTTGTGGTGGGAAAACTATTACCATACACGAGCACTTCTAGATGCCCCCATAGGTTGGGAGGAGTTTAAGGGGATCTTTACCAACTGTTTCATGTCCATATCTTCTAGGAAGGAGAAGAAGAAACAGTTCAATAACCTGACCTAAGGAAACCTATATGTTGCTGACTATGTTAGGGCCTTTAGACTCCTAGAGCATCATGCTCGCAACCTTGATGAAGATGAAAAGATTTAACACTTCATAGATGGCCTTAACCAAGAAATCGAAGTTCACCTTTGCACCTCCACCCATCCTACCTTTGAAGCTACCATCAACAATGCCCTTACCCAAGAAAGAACCTTAGGGAAGAGCAAAACACCAAGCTTGGGATACCTAGGTCTAACCGATGCATCCATCACCAAGGGGAAGGCGAAGGAGAATGATAGGAAGAAGCCTAACAGCCATGGCATGGGAAGAGGAGGAGGAAATCACCATAGGGGTCCATCATACCAAGGAGGACCACACCAGGGAGGCCGAGGTCGAGGTGGATCATATCGGGGATCATCTTTAGACCCCAAACATTATAGAAACTGTGGAGGAGTACATGCTGGAAAATGCATGTTTGAGAAACCTGTATGTTACTACTGCAAGAATGAGGGGCATATGAGGTACAATTGCCCAAATCTGGTCCAAGGGGCACCTCAGAATCGTCCTGCCCCATTACCTCATCCTGGAGCTCCACCTGCTCAGCCAGCTGTGCCTATAGCTCAAGCTCAGCCAGAACATCGTCAGGGCCGAGTCTTTGCAATTGAAGTAGAGGAAGCTAAGGCCAATGACAACCGTATGATTGAAGGTAATAATGTTAATAATTCTTTTTGTGATAAATCTTTGAAAACCATAATCTCATATAAAATCATAATGTAGGTATGATATGTCTCCAAGATCATCCTGTTGTGGCCCTATTCGATTCAGGATCAACACATACCTTCATATCTAGAAATCTTGCTTCCATGCTCAAGTTAGAGATCAATGATCTAGGTTATATCTTGGATGTGACAACTCCCAATGGCAAAATTTATACTTCTCTTCAGAAGACCAAAACCTTGCCTTTTTCTTTTGTTGGCCATAAATTTCAATCTGCTTTCATTCTTCTTGATATGGAAGATTTTGATCTAATTTTGGGGATGGATTGGCTCTTTTCAAACTTTGTTATGCTTCATTGCCGAGGCAAGAAAGTAGTCTTTTGTGCACCCAATTCTAACCTTTGACTATTTCCGGGAGAAAAGAAAGAAACCAAAATATGATTATTTCTTCTCTTAAAGCTGAAACTTTGATAGCCAAAGGATGTAGAGCCTATCTTGTTGTTGTATCCATGCCTGATCCTAAGGTGAGACCTATAGAGAGCTTGGATGTGGTGAGAGATTACCCGAACGTTTTTCCTGAGGAACTTCCAGGGCTGCCTCCAGATCGTGAGATTGAGTTCTCAATTGAGTTAGCACCGGGCACCGCACCCGTCTCTAAGGCACCTTATAGGATGGCACCTGCCGAGCTTGTAGAGCTCAAGAAACAACTATAGGAACTTCTTGATAAAGGCTTCATCCATCCTAGTACTTCTCCTTGGGGTGCTCCTGTCCTTTTTGTTAAAAAGAAAGACGGGTCAATGTGAATGTGTATTGATTATCACATGATCAACCAAGCCACCATTAAAAATAAATATCCCCTACCAAGAATTGATGACTTGTTTGACCAGCTTCGTACTTCCATTGTGTTCTCCAAGATTCACCTTAGATCAGGTTATCATCAATTACGAGTAAAAGATTGTGATATTCCAAAGACAGCTTTCAGAACTAGATATGGACATTATGAATTCGTGGTGATGCCGTTTGGCTTGACTAATGCTCCTGGAGTGTTTATGAATCTGATCAATACTGTTTTCCAGCCATTCCTTGACAGCTTTGTGGTGGTCTTCATTGATGATATTCTTATATATTCAAATTCTGTTGATCAACATAATGAACATCTCCAGAAAGTCCTTGATGTTTTGAGAGCCCAGAAATTGTATGCTAAATTATCTAAATGTGAGTTTTGGATTGACCAAGTCATGTTTCTTGGCCATGTCATTTCGGGTGGGAAAATCTCTGTTGACCCTGCCAAAGTTCTAGCTGTCCTTGATTGGAAAGCCCTACCAATGCTTTTGAAATTCGTAGCTTCCTTGGCCTAGCCGGATATTACCGTCGTTTCATCCTTAATTTCAGTAAAATAGCCCTACCCATGACTTAACTTACCAGAAAAGATGTCAAATTCGTTTGGACTCCTGAGTGTGAGGCTAGTTTCCAAGAATTGAAATCTCTCTTGACTTCTGCTCCTATTTTGATCCTACCTTCTGGGAATGAGGGATTTGTAATATATTCTGATGCTTCTAAAATGGGTCTGGGTTGTGTCCTTATGCAAGATGGTAAAGTTATTGCCTATGCCTCTAGACAATTGAAACCTAATGAGGTCAATTATCCAACTCACAATTTGGAATTAGCTGCCATTGTCTATGCTCTCAAAATCTGGAGACATTATCTGTATGGTGCTACTTTTGATATATTCAAAGACCATAAAAGTCTCAAATACCTCTTGACTCAGAAGGACCTCAATCTTCGTCACAGGAGATGGTTGGAGTATCTCAAAGATTATGATTTCACGATTGCATATCATCCAAGCAAAGCCAATGTTGTAGCTGATGCTCTTAGTCGTAAGAATTCGATTTGTGCATCAATGCATCTGGAACCTTCATCTTCTGGGTCATCTCAAGCAGAATCTAGCTCTATTATTTTGGAAAATATCAATATTATTCCTAGTCTTCTTTCTGAACTCCTGATATCTCAAAAGAACAGCCCTAGCTTGGAGGAGATGATAACTCTTGTGACAAAGCCCCCGACACATCTATCTGTTGGTATGGACGGTGGACTAAGGTACAAGCACCGGATGTGGGTACCTGAAGAGTCAGAGGTTAAGAAGTGTATCCTGTAAGAGGCACATGGGTCTAAGTATTCCATACATCCTGGATCTACTAAGATGTATAAAGACCTGCAGAGACACTTTTGGTGGAGAGGTATATAGCAGAATTTATCTCTAAGTGTCTCACTTGCCAGCAGATTAAGGCCGAGCACCAACGTCCCAGTCGTCTATTGCAACCCTTACCGATTCCCGAGTGGAAATGGGAAAATATCACCATGGATTTCGTGGTGGGACTACCCAGGACCAGGAAGGGTCATGATGCGGTTTGGGTCATAGTAGACCGGTTCAGCAAGTCTGCACATTTCTTACCTATGTAGACTACGACCAAGGTTCCAGAGCTTGTTGAGTTGTATATAAAGGAGATTGTACGGCTTCATGGTGTACCATTTTCTATTGTTTCAGATCGGGATCCAAAGTTCACATCACATTTATGGAAGCAGGTGCAGAATGAGATGGGTACACAGTTGAATTTCAGCACTGCATATCATCCCCAAACTGATGTCTAGTCAGAACGTACTATCCAAATCTTGGAGGATCTTCTCAGAGCATGTGTTTTAGATTGGGGAGGATCTTGGGATTACTATCTTCCATTACCAGAGTTCGCTTACAACAATAGCTATCAATCTAGTATTGATCTGCCACCCTATGAAGCACTCTATGGTAGGCCATGTAGATCCCCTCTCCATTGGGATGGAGTCAGAGAAAGGAAGATGCTAAAATCTGAGGAGTTGCAACTTTATGCTGATAAGGTGTCCTTGATCAAGCAGAGGTTGAAACGGGCCCAGGATCATCAGAAGTCATATGCGGATACACACAGGTCTGACAAACAGTTTAATGATGGTGACTATGTATTCTTAAAGATTAGACCCATCCATGCCATAGCAAAGAACAAAGGGAAGCTTAGTCCGAGATATGTGGGTCCTTTTGATGTTCTAGAGTGCATTGGTGAATGTGCTTATCGGCTTGCTCTTCCTCTGCAGTACAACATGATGCACAATGTCTTTCATGTATCCAACTTGAAGCAGTATGGGAAGGATGATAGTCATGTGCTGAATCATGAGCCTCTTGAGTTGCGGGAGAATCTCTCTTACCCAGAACAACCTACAAAGATCCTCGACTCTAGGGTCAAGGAGCTCAGGAACAAGCAAATCCCGATGGTGAAGGTACAATGGAACCATCACGGTGCAAAAGATGCTACCTGGGAGCTACGAGTAGATATGGAGCAACATTTTCCTCACCTCTTTCATCCAGTTTAATTTTGAGGACAAAATTTCTTTTAAGGTTAGTAGGATGTGATAAAGTGGTTTTCCTTTTTCCTTTATTACCTTGATTTCTTCACTTTAATTTAATTCAAAACCCTAACTCTCCTAAAGAATAGTTGATCACTCAAAGATTGGAGTCTCGAGCTCAAACTTTACCAACATATGGGGTATGCTATGGTGAAGCTATGGTCCAAATTTCATGTCATTTGGACATTCCTAGCTCCCTCTACGATTCTTACAAGATTTGATTAAGGTTTATCTAATATTTGTCATGATTCAAATCATTTAAACCTAAAGTTCTAGATTTTAAACCCTTGTCACGCGGAGCTGACGTCAGCAATCCGCGGGTCACCTCTCTCGAGCAATCACGACCGTCGGATGCTGTGTCCACAGCTCCTGGGCAGATCGGACGGCCATCCGGTCATCCCCTTCCTCCGACTGACTCGGGAGGACGTGGCTACAGCCACCCCGCGCAAGGGCAACCCACTCCCCGCCACTCCGCGCCACCTCGCGCAAATCTAACTGAGGGAATGGACTCCTCTCGCCTCCACGAACCCACTGACCCCTTGCACGACCTCCAAAACTGACCACAACCCTCACCACGACCTCGCCGACGAGCAACGTTCTCCAACTGTCGCTGAGCCCTTTTGGGCATTCTCCCCTCTTTCACCCTCCATTCCATTTATGCTCATCAAATCACTCCTTAACCTCCCTTTGATGCCTTTCTACTCTCAATTGTACCTGGAATGAGTACCCCTTTCCCCGAGCTCAGTGCTTCTCACATCAGCCCTGCCCGCCACCGTCGAGCTACTGGTCTGGCTACTCCCAACCTCCTCTTTCACCTCTGACGGCTCTCCGAGCTCTGAATCACTATCCTCTAGCCTACCGACACCTCAACGCTGAGGTACCTCACCTGCTGCTCCCCCCTTCCATCTCCCTTCGTCGTGAGCTGTACAGCTCGCCGGTCATCTTGTCGACCCGACATTGCAGGAGGAGCCACGGCCCGAGGCTTGGCCGTCCAGCTGCCAGTGGACCTCGTGAAGCTAACCCGACCTCCACCGGCACACAAGGAAGCCCCAGACTCTAGAGAGAGCTCGCCGGAGATCGACCTGCTTGCCTGCTTTGAAGCTTTGAGCAAGGAGAAGGAGGGACCCGCTCGAGCTTAGTTGGACCAATCACGCGAGTCCACGTCAATCCAAGTGGACAAACCACAGCTCGCCAAGTAAGCAGTCCAATATACACCTCAAACCTTTGCAATATATGCATGCGAGATCTTGGCCATTGGATCTGATCATCCAACGGTCCACGCTTTTTCTAGTTTTCGATTATTAACTCGAAAATTCAGTTAGGTCCTAATCTTGAGAAATTCGTAAAAAATAGTAGGAGTGTCAGAAAAATATGAATGAATACTCCATTTTGATCAGAAAAATACAAGGATCATGAATCTGGCATCTTTAGAACCTAAATCTGATCCGAATAATTACTCATGTTTATTTTGTGTATATCTTGTTTAATTATTTGGAAAAATACCCGAACCTATTTAAATCACCAAAAACCTATGATCATCATCGTTTTGCATCTATATTATTATGGAATGATCATATCCTTTTATTATGGCTCAATTATAAATAAAACCTATTTATCACTCCTTTCCCTATCTTGATCTACCAAAATGTGTATAATTAATTAATATGATCTATAGACCATGATTCTGACTTTATGAACCTACTCTGATGTGACAATAATAATCTTGGACTCAAATCCATACTCAAAGATTCGTACTCAACTCTCATGACTCCAAAGCTATAAAAGGGCCTTTTTATATACTCTTTAGAATAAGGGTAATTTGAACAATATATCTAATAAATACCAAATCTCCAATAAGTTTAGGGAATCAAAGGTACCAGTGAGGAGCATAAGTTTAGGGAATCAAAGGTACCAGTGAGGAGCATCTCTGGACTCCCCACTTCTGAATAAGAGGTACACCATTACCCTCATTTGGCTCATACTAGTGAATGGTTGTATTGTACTTATAAAAGACTTGACATATGATAATGTTTGAAATAGATATCAATGTATGATTGATTTTGAATGATATTTTGTATAAGGTATGTTACCACACCTGAACACAAAATGCTTGTTCCATTATATTATAGCACTATATCTCTTTGGTAAGCATAGTGCTTGAGGGTGATCTATCTCTTTGGTAAGCAGATCACCATATGAAATGATCTATCTCTTTGGTAAGCAGATCATGAGGCCATAAAGCATCTATCCCATTTGTAGGCAGATGCATGAGTATATAATGGAAAAATAAAACTAAAACATGTCTTTGAATTTCTATTCAAACATCTTGGTTCATGAATATGTCTGATTTTACTATACTTTGCTAAAGTCCTAGTTTTAATACTCCTTCCATGTCTCTTATGTTTTGTTTTGCCAAGATATGATGAGTGGTATAATTGAAGACATGTAGGCATACTCAGTACAATATATTTATATATTGTGCTGACGTGTACCCATTGCAAATGTTTTTCTTTAGGTACCTTCTACTTATGATGCTTATGATGAAAGGAAGATGATGTTGCTACTCTATATGCTGGCTCACAAAAATCAGATCTATCATGGGGATGCTAAAGCTAAATGGGACTCTTAGATTATGTTATTTTCTGCTGTAATTAGTTTCTCATGTATTAAGTTTCTTCTATAGAACTCCTATGCCTTCGGGCCCCTATGTAATGAACAATTTGGTTTATGTATGGAAGCTTTTTATTCGGTGCATTTATATATTCATGTGTTTGATCCACTCAGGGACGGGAAACTTTAACTCTAGTATACGCCTTACGTTGGCCCCTGAGGTGTACAGTGGAGTTAGGTTGTTAACTCGTGACACTAACCTTTGCAAGATGATGTTCTCCCTTCACAAGTAACAAATAAATAGAAATTGTTGTTGTTCTCCTTGTGTAACAACCATAGACAGTGGTTGACGAAAACAACAACTTCCACACCTCCACATAGTCTATGTGGAGAATTAGGAACTCCATGTCACATTCTAGAGCCGATAGGAAGGAGTTGTCCTTCTGTTTGTCAAAATGCTAGAGTCGACTTCCATTCCCCTTGTTGCTGCTCCCTTTCTTGGGTAAGATTGCTTAGGATCTATCACACATTAACACAACTATGAGGAGAGAAGTCTCATGGATAGCCTTGGACAACTCCTCCTTATATAGGAGTGTATGGGCTATGTTACAACCTCAATTTTGCATATGTTTTCATAATAGAAATGTAATAATTTCATGAATATGGACTTAATTGAGAAGGTTGTATGCCTTGCTTCAAAGGATGGGTTTCTTTGCAAACATTCCTTTAGATAGGAATTTCGTGATTTCTATTATTAGATTAATCCAATAATGGATATAAAAGAGAAGAAAAGAAGAAAAGTCTAAATAAAAGGAAAAGATACAAGATAATGGATATTAAGCAAAGTAATTATGAGAAATACATAGAAATCTCTAAGAAAGTGGAATTAATGGCCACAATTGAATAAATTTCATTTACATGTGATTACTAATGGAAAGAGTAGTCAAAATAAAGGAAATAGGAAAAGAAATATCATAAGAAATTATAAGGATATTATAAGGTGCCTTTTGGGGGGGGGGGCAACTAAGAAGTTTGTAATCAATCGTGGATAAATGTTTTACCATATTGGGGAAATAATGAATAAAACCATGCATCCGTCCCCTATGCCTATTTGTAATAAGAGAGAAAAGAGATAAATCAATTAAGGAAAAAAATGGATGTATTGACTACTTTCCAAATAAGAGTCCTAATTGCATACCACTTGGGATCATGCTATGAATCTCTAAACCTAAAACTATATAAGCAGCTGAGTAGTAAAAAGATCAAGGGTAAACCATTGTCTTTGACTCCCCCAGGAACCATCCCCTACCTTGTAGGGCGGAAGCCGAGGGTGCCGTGGGTAGGTTCCTTCTCCACGAACGGTCTGGGTGAGAGACCCTGTTGACCCCATTTGCTATGAGTGGACACCAAAGTATGACAGAGGGGATGGGAGTACTGGTCTCCTGGTACTGGAGGTGTGTGAGGGTCGGGGGTAAGGTCCCCACTCGCCTGCGCATCGGGCAACCCTACATAGAATGGCGGCAAGGACCGCCACCATGTTTTGGCACCGGGCAAGTAGAAATTTTGATCTGGACTTACTCCATGGTAGACCATGAACATAGCTAGGCTCAGTGAGAAGGGAGGGAAGAACCTCGGGTGGGTGTCTCATCTTTCGCATCAGAAGTGCAGGCGGTCGGGCTTGTCTGCGCAAGCGGGAGCAGCAGGCCAGGGAGGATGGGAACCTTTGTGTGAAGTGACTGGGCAAGGAGGAGGTCAAACCTCACACGTTTGGGCTCTAGCTGCTCGATGGAGAGCTGGGTGGCGGAAGCGCTGGTGTCGCAAGCCCAGGCGTCGCATGAATAGGTGACATCGCGTGGATCAGTGACCTCACAAGAAGAAAGAAGAGCCATGCCAAAAGACGATATTGACCCTTGGGTGTCTACAAATCAAGATCAGTAAGGAAGGGTAGATATGTCTTTTCCCCTTTAATCCCAGTCGGCCGCCTAGTTGAGAAAAAATCTGGGTAAGTCACTGACGTGTCATCTAGTGATTGGTCTAGACATAATTATTTTGTAGAATTCATAGAAACTAATTGGTAGCTCAGATGGATATGCGTAAAATATGTAAATTGCTTAGAAAAATAAGAGGAATTCATTAAAAATGGTTTTAGAGGCTAATTCCTTTTGAAATTCGAAATGTAATAGAAGTTATCAACTTTGATGCTTTAATCATTAAGAAACCCTATTTTGAGATGATTAATGTATATAGTAGGGTTTAATGGATGATTAAAGTTGATATTAACATGTTAATGGTAAAAAGGTACATTAAGAACAAAAAGAATGAACTTTGCACGTAATTGGTTTAATTTAGAGTTTCATGTGCATAAATATGCTTTAATGGGCCTTGAAACCCTAATGATGGTAATTGTGACTCTTAATAGATTTAATTGTTCAAATTCATGATTAAAGTCGAGATATGATAATTCTAAGCTATTTTGAGTAAAAAGTTCCTAATTGTGAATAAATACCCTTAATATGGAAATTAGGGTTTTCTAATGAATAAAGACGAAATTAATGATAAATAGAGTTCATATGTGTTTTACATAAACTATGAGTTGTTAATCTGGGAGGAACCAAAGATGATAATTAGGCCTAATGATATTGTCATGAATTAACAAGATAAAAATCATAGTTTCAATGTAAAGAGGCTTAATGGACTTAATTGAAGTCTAATTGTGCCTTTAATCTAAAATTAAGGTTAAATGTTGTTAAAAGATAACCTTAATATATTTTGTGAAGAATAGATGAGATAATTAGGGTTTGTGAGTAATTGTATAAAATTAGGGTTTAAAAGAGTAAAAAATAAAGAGGAACCCTAATTGCAAAAGAAACCCTAAAAGTGGACTAGAAACCCTAGGAAGAGAGCTAGGTTTAATAGACCATGATGGCATAATTAATGATAAGAAAAATTGGATGCCTATTTCAGGATCAACTTGGTGTGTGTGCTTGCTTAGTTTCTTAATTGGGTGAATTATTTTTGCAATCAAGTCAGCTTGACAGGTATGTGGTTAATTATGGTTAATCACATTAGTTTCCCGAATAGTTTCCCAGAGGATTCATCACATTGAATGTAACTTATCATTTGGATGTTCATACTTGCAAATGGTAAAGTCACTATGATTATCACAATAATAGTATAAGTGTGTATTCTCACACCTACATTCCACCCCGATGGATGATGCAAAAAGGTCAAGCCCAGGACGGAAGACCCATGGGCACCATGAGTGGTGACCCAGGCACCAAGCTCGAGATTGAGAAGGTGGCCTATGATATTGCATGACTAGAGGGAACCATGAAGGGTGACTCCAGGCACCAAGCTCGGGAATGAGAAGGTGGCCTTAAGTCAATGGCAAAAGAGAAACCCGAAAGGGGGTATGCCAGTGTTAGGGCAAAAGCGATGGAGAACATCACATTGAAAGTGTAAATTTGGCTTGTTAATTAACTTGTTTGTGATATTTAGATTGTTATTCATATTTGCAAAATTTTGGTTGTACCCCACATAGTAGCATATTCGTTTATGCTGACCGACATTTTGTTTGTCGGCGTTTTAGGTACAAGGTTGAAAAGGACAAACAGTAAAGTTCCATATGTGGAATTAAATAAAAGTTAAAGTACAAAGAGGATTAGTTAGAATAGACTCCTGATGTGGATAGAAGTAGAAATCCCAGCTTTTGAAAAAGGTATGCAAACTTTTATTTTATATGAGTTTTCAATTTTTTTGGTAGAATTTGATAATTGTTATTAATCATTTGTCAAACCTTTGATCCTGTTAATTGGGATAATGAATCTGACCTCTTGGTCTCCCTTAATTGGGGGTTACTGGGAGGCGAAGTCATTGTAGGCTAAGTTCAAAACCCAAGGGATACAAAAGGTCATATCTCTTGGTCTGATGGCTGCGACACATGTCTTGTTAGTTGACTGGACCACTTAGTTGATTGACTGTCATGTGTTCAACAACACAATGACATTGGTTTTGATGTGTTGATTCATGAACATCATTGGACATATCATTAATTGTTTGACATAGTCAAACTTTTTATTACACAACTTTGTTTGACACAGTCCATCTGGTCAATTTTAAAGGAAGTCTAGTCGATCGACTGGACACTCCAATTAGTTGATTCATAACCAATGTTTTTAAAGTGGATTTCTTAAACACTTTACCAAGTTAAATCCTATCGATGAGTATACTCCTATGCAAAGTGCATCCTCTAGCAAGACATCAATGCTATCCAAGTAATTAGAATGTTGGAGAAAAACTTCAACCTACATTTGTGATCAGTGTTATCGTGATCGTATAGTTCCTTTGTCTCATATATCCATATTGATTGTGAGGCATGGAATCATCATCCTCTTAATACTCAATCTATGTTTCTTGAACTATATGAGAATTTTAAGATGATTGTGAGATCATCTATCATATATTGACTCACATGAGCATAGCCATACATTTGTCAGTGTCCCTTATCAAGTGGCCATTATATCAACTCTGGTAGGAGGAAAAAATTCCATCTACATCACTAACATTCAATCCCCATGTGTCACAACATTCTTAAGAACAGACTTTATGGCAACCCTTATTTAAGGTTACATTGGATGGTGTCAAAGTTCATCCAATGACATGTAATGAGTGAAGTGACTTTAGGTCCAAGAACCATAATCACCACTATCAATTTGAATGTTGATTTTTATAACCAATTATGGTTCCATCTATCACTCTCAAGGTGGGTTTGTCTGGTACACTATTTTCTAACAAGTAGCAATGAATTTGACTTGGTATCTAGTATAATGACTAATGAGACTTTGTCATCAACCAACACATAATATAGTCTAATGTATATCATCTATTTTGCTTCCACAATAATATCTAACTATGGACATAATAAGAATGTATGTACTCTTTGTTGGTATGTATGCCCTGAGAGCCAATCATGAAATGATTGGTGGGATACATTAAGAATGATTTGATAAACATCAAAGGCAAGCTTCCAATTCTTTCTGGTTCAGTCATATGAGATAGTGATAGAACATATTGAATGTCTAGACAATGACAGTACTCAATGACATATGCTTTCAAGTTGAGGACCTGAACGATGAGATCATACGGATGCTAAGAGTTTGTACATTCTTGTTATGTCCCTAGTCAGATGTCATTGTGGAAGGTAGATAGACAACAATGACACACAAGACTAGATTGTGGTGTTGGTTGATGACATAATCTCATTAGTCATGATATAGAGATATCAAACCAAACACATAGGTACTTGTTAGAGAACAAGTGTACCGGACAGACCCACCATGAGTTTGACACATGGAACCATGACATGGTAGTCATAGTCTGTACTCACAGTGATGGTGGTGAGTGTGATTCTTTGACCTGAAATCACTACACTCAACACATGTCGTTGGGCACACTTTGACATCATCAAACACAGTCCTAAAACATGGGTTGTTATAAAGGTGATGATTGGGTGGCTTTGACACATGGGGCTTTTGAGGGGTGAGTGATAGATATGGGATTTGTCCCTCCTGAGGGAGTTTGATATCCAAGGCCACTTGATGAGTAGGATTGAGATAGGCATGCGCACGCATGTGTGAATCAGTATGTGATATTGATTACATTCATATCTCGTTCAATCTACTCTGAGATCAAGAAAGTGAATGAACGTTGACAGGATGACTGTTCCATGCCTCGAGTTCATTCGGGATATCAATGATAAAGGAATTATACATTCACTGTAACACCATTCACAGATTGTAGGATTGAAAGTTGTTCTCCAACTTTCTACTTTCACTTGGGTAGCACTGATGTGTGACTAGGCACCACTCTTTGCTTGTGAAGTCATAAGTGTTATGGACTTTCACAGCCAACGTGAAATGGACCTATAGGGTCACACACATAGGATTTAACCTGGAAGAGGAGTTTTGTCCACAAACAATGTTTAGATTGATTGCTAAAGGAGTTTAGTAGTTCAATTAAACACTCAATTAATTGATAGCTCAATGTCATAGTGTTCAAGGTGTTGGACGCATTGATTGGAGTATCAGATTGATTGAAGTCGCAATTGACTGATTCTGCACAATCTGCACTCCCAACCGATCGACTCATGTGATGAACTGATCGGCTGAGCTTGGTGAGCCGGTCGGCTCAGGTGGTGATTCGATCGGCTCATGCATAGGGTGAAACGATTGCTTCAAGTGTGGAAACGATCAATTCAATTGGTGCAACCGAGCAAGTTGGGAAAGTAGATTTGGTGAGAATTTTCGTTGCATTTCACTTGCCCAATTTGATTGGAACAAGGATTGGTATTTGATATCAATTAGAAACAAAAGAAGGAAAGTCAATCAGGAACTGATCAAGACCATAAACCGACCGGTTCAGAAGTGAACCGATCAGCTCATGGGTCCCAATTGATCGGTTGAGGTGTCAACCGACCGGTTCAGGTCCCCAACCGACCGTTTCAGTTGTGAAATGATCGGTTTAGATTGTGAGTTGGTTGTTTTGTGGAAAATCTCGAACCCTTCTACTCCTACTTTTAGTCCCGCATTGCCCGAGATGGAGAACCCTATCCCATGACCCTCCTATATATAGGGGTATTGGGGGCTTTTTAAAGTACAACACAGTAAAACCATTTGCTCTGCAAAGTTGTCGTTCTCTCTGGTTTTGGTAACCGAGAGAGCCCGAGCAAGTGCTACCCGATAAGGGAGGCACAGTAAGGGAAAGACAACTACAGTTGTGACTGGTGGCAGGAGAGTGTGTTGGCGACTAGTACGCTGACAAGAGGGTGCGACTCCTTCCAATTCCTTGTGAGACAAGGAGATTGGAGTTCCAGGTGGTCCATGTGGACTACTTCAGAGGTGGGAGGTTTCTGCCGTGTAGGAGGACAACTGTCAATCCCGACAGTCCTGGTGAGACCAGGAGTCGTCAGTCTTGGTGTGACCAGGAGCTGCACAGACACCGTCCAAGACTGGAGGTGAAGACCACGCAAGCCACGAGGTATTGTCACCGAGCAGGCCTCGTGACAAGGTATGATTCCACAAACCATCCTTTCCTATTGTATAGACGTTGACGCGTTTCCTTGTTCCGGGTTTGGGGGAGAAAATTTTTGTTTCCGCTGCCTTCTCTACCTCCCCTAGAACCCAACAGTGGTATCAGAGCCATGTCAACTGCTCTATACTTTAGGAATATCGATATGATCAATTTTGGTTTGTCACCTTTATTTATTGCATACGATGCAAATAAAATTGGCTTTATGCATGTCCAATCCTAAATCCACAAATCCCAAATTACATATATGATATGTATTATTAATGCACTCGATACACGTCGCCCTTAAATGAGTTTTGTGGTGGATGTATAGCGTGGTTATGGCCAATAAACCATGTCTGTGTATGGTTGTATGTGGTTGCTTGCATCTCGGTCTGTGCACCGATCTTCTTTCTCCTTTTCCTGATGTAACTCAAAATAATTCGATATTTCTTTCCTGCCTTTGCTCCCCTCAAATGTAACTCAAGGTTTCTCTTTTTGCAATGTAAAATAGGATAAAATTTATTTCCTATTTTTTCAAAGAACGGAGGATATTGAGACGACAGCTGAAAGGATCGGTTCAAGGCGTGAACCGATCGATTGACGTACCATACGATCGGTTCAAGGAGTGAGCCGATCGGTTGATGACCGGTTTGAGGAGCGAGATGAGCGGGTGGCGGCCATGATGAGATGCACGACGACCAGGTGAACCGATTGGTTGGAGGATCCAACCGATCGGCTGGTGGCACCCAGCCGACTAGCCTGATGGCGAGCCGATCATTCATGTGATGAGTTGATCAAACCCAGAAAGACAAAGCACAAAGTTCATCTTGTACAGGTTGCATGTGATGTAGACCTAGATGACCGTGATTCCTCTTGGCTCGAGGAATCACATTAGGATGGCCATAATCATCGCTTTTATCATTTTGCATGTTTTCTGTGGGATATAGCATGTATATGATACGTACTATGTATTGTGGTGATTGGATATGTATATGTATATAAAACCGAATCCCTCATTAAAATATTTAGTCTTATATGCCTTCCATTAGCGGCACACATGAAAAACTCAATCGACCAAGCGTAGGTTATGCTCAAAGCATGGTGCGTCATCTATCTTGTGGAAGTGTGAAGGGTAGACATGTAGGTTCTGCCAAAGCAGGGTGCATGTTTACCATGTCGGCTTTTGGGTTAGACTTAACTGGTGATTCTTAGAGCATCTAAGCCCAGAGGCAAGGAATGTTCATGGCAAGGTGTTGCGCATGTTCATTCATCAAGAGTTGCATATGATGCAATTGGCGTGATGGCCTACCTAAATACTCAAGATTGTGGGCAATCAACCAAAGTTGACTCATGACTTGATGAAATATGGATCTTTCCCACTAGAAGGTTGTACGCTGCAATCTTCTGAATTGATGGTGAGGGCTATCAATTTGAAGTAAAATAGTGGGAGCGATAATTAATTAAAGGCCTAATTTTATCGTCAACTTTTCAAATCAATCAAACAAGTCAAAAGAGGTTTGGACTAAAATTGCATATATTTCCTTTTGTTAAAATAAATGGTTAATCAACAAATCATTTTATTTGTGATCGGTCTTTGAGACCAACAAATTAAATGGGAATTTTTCCACGACTGGTTAGGACATTGAGAAGTGTTCTCAATCGTAGAGTGAAAGCTCTAAGTCCTAGTTATACCAGAACCAGATGAACTCGATCCCACCATATCAATGGCTGAAAGTATTCTTATGGAAGCATACCAAGGAAGACATTGATGAGGAGTGCTTGATGTTGTGTTCTCTGGACTATGAGTTGCAGAGACAACATGAAACATATGATGTCTCCAAGACACTGTCCTAGTATGTCATGACAGAAGGAGATCTAATAAGGTATTCACACACTCAATATGATTGGGTATGTGGAAATACCTGACTAAGAAGGATTCCCTCTGAGCCAAGAGTTGGCTATTGGTATGATACTGCAAATGTTGTGAGAATCATACAGTTCATGATAAACTACAACATGAACAACTTTGATAAGTGTTGACAAAGTTGTTGGACATGTTGAGGACAGTAGGGGAAACGATGAAGAAAGACAAACCATAATCTTTGATGTGATCACAGGAAAGGTAATTCTTAAGGGCAAGGACAAGGGCAAAGCAAAGAAGTGTTCTGATGCTAGCCAGCAATCCAAGCCATCTTCAGCCTCAAGGCACATGGGGAACGGGTGTATGAGGGATTGCCCTCTATATTTGGAAGAACAAGAGAAGATGAAGGAGGGGATGGAGATGTCCACCTAAGGTATCATGAAATAAATCACTTCTTTATCTGAGGTATATGATACCAAGATATGGATATGTCATATATGATATGCAATATCCACAAAGAAGTGATGGCCTTTGTGAAAGGACCAAGAAAGGAGTACCCATCATTGGAGCAAGTGTTGTTACCATAGATAGGAGTACCTTTCAATTTATTTCAGCCTAAAGGGCACGAAATAGAGTTGAGAACTGCTATTTCATATTTGCCAATAGATAGAAACACTTTATTTTTGCATGTTGTATGACAATGATGGCAATCAATAAAGAGATGTTTCAATTTATAAAGATATGATCTTTGTGGAAATGCCTTGCTTATTTTATGGTATTTGATATGCATAAGATAAAATGATACCTAAAAGTTATAAATAACTCAAACAATCAAATTAGCATCAATAATGAGAAATTCATTTCTAGTTTCCATGTGATGGATAAATCTAGACTCTTTTGGTTAGAGAACCAGTAAGAGACATGAATATCTTGGACATGATTAATCAATCTTCACTAAATGTAGTGGGAGAATGATTATCCTATTAGGTACGATATATGTGATTCATTTACATACCTATTGGAACAAATGCTAATACTTCAAATGGTATTTAGAGAAATACCAATATGAATATCTTGAAGTGTTCAAGATTATCATAGATGAAGTGAAAATTTGGTAAAGTGTTAATTCTTGATGAGGTCAATGAATGAAATACTTGGACCAAATGTTTGAGATCCTTATGAGTGATTATGATAGTGTATCATAGTGAACTCATGATTAAGGCATGGTGATGTCTAAATCAAGAAGGAATCATACTCTAAGGAGTTAGAGAATGATTATCAAATAATTGAATTCTTCTTAATAGAAGAATACCCCTCACTAATAAAAGAAATTAAGAATCACAAGGGTTGTGAATTCTTATATCCTTACACCTCAATTATCTATGTGATGATTTGTTCATGTGATGAATCAACTATCTACATGAATATGAGGAATCGAATTTTGAGTTATGGTTTATGAGCATTACATCCTAAATGACATCCATGTGAACCATAAGGTATGATCTTGATGGTAGCACCCATTGGATGAAATCCATAAGTGCAAATGAATCTTAAGTGTTAAGATACATGGATAACATTTTGAGAAGGATGATGCTTATTGATTGCAACTTAATGACTAAGACATTTGGCATATGGATACTAAAACTGCATTCCTATGAGGAATAAAACAAGGATGTGTATGTGACACAACCTATAAGGTTTATGAATCCACTAATGCAAATGAAGTCTATAAGTTACAATAGACTTATCAATGTGATTGATTGAGTACAAGAAACTCAAAATTGGATCTTTACTATGATGATATAGTCAAAGGGTTTGACTGATATTTCAAAGATAAAGAAGGGATATGTGATTTAGTGGGAGCGTATTCACATTCCGCATGTTGATGTGAAATGGAAATGTTCTAGAATGGAAATCCAAAAGTGGAAATTATCTTTAAGGAAGATAGAGATGTTTCCTATATGATAGGAATAGAGATCTATAGAGATAGTTCTGGAAAAACCTCTTGACCTGAAAAGAGAAAACGTACATTGGAAATCTGTACTGAAGGGTTCAGTATGCACAGATTCAGTGGGAGGAAACTTGTCCATCTTACATGGAGTTAGTATTCCAAGGCCAAGTGTCCAATTATTATGAAGAATGGGAAAACTAAGAATAGATATGGATCTATCATGTATGTAATCATCCCATTATATTGCATGTATCGACATGGAAAGAACAAAATGCATTCATCATCTTGTATGTAGGACATGGCAATATGATATGCTCATCCTAATAACTCGTATGTGAGACATGACGAGTGGATGTCTGTCTGCTTCCAGTAAGGGTTACTGGAATACCATGAGAACTTGATAAATACTTGAGAAGTACTAGTTCTATGGAGATAAGGAAGAGTTCAATGTAAAGAGTTACATTGATGCGAACTTCCGAAAGGACTGAAAATTGATCACAAAATATATATAGGATATATAAAAGTGAAAGTTTGTTGATAATTGGAAGTGTTCCAATAAAACCATTTAAAAGGAAATGTTGATTATCTATGTGCTAGAGAACAATAGTGGATACTATATGGATCTGGAAGTTCATGAGATGAACTTATAGATATTCCGCTCATTGATGACAAGTATGGAATCCTTGATCATGCAATGTGGCTAATGGTTAGCAAAGGAATACTAGATGGCATATTATGAAAACTCCATCTCATACATGTGACGTACATTAAAGAGATGTGAGACATGCAATTTATACTGACTTTTGCAAAGTGTTGCCATAACTCACTATGTTCGCACTAGAGCACAGTAACATGTGGGACATGTTTGAAGATCACTATGAATATGATTCAAGGGTGATTGGCTCGCAGTGCAAGTGGGAGTCTGTTGGTATGTATGCCCTAAGAGCCAATCATGAGATGATTGGTGGGATACATTAAGATTGATTTGATAAAAATCAAAGGCAAGCTTCCAATTCTTTCTGGTTCAGTCATATGAGATAGTGATAGAACATATTGAATGTTTAGAGAATAACAATACTCAATGACATATGCTTTCAGGTTGAGGACCTGAACGATGGGATCATACGGATGCTAAGAGTTTGTACATTCTTGTTATGTCCCTAGTCGGATGTCATTATGGAAGGTAGATAGACAGCAATGACACACAAGACTAGATTGTGGTGTTGGTTGATGACAGAATCTCATTAGTCATGATATAGAGATATCAAACCAAACACATAGTTACTTGTTAGAGAAAAAGTGTACCGGACAGACCCACCGTGAGTTTGACACATGGAACCATGACATGGTAGTCATAGTCAGTACACACAGTGATGGTGGTGAGTGTGATTCTTTGACCTGAAATCACTACACTCAACACATGTCGTTGGGCACACTTTGACATCATCAAATGTAGTCCTGAAACATGGGTTGTTATAAAGGTGATGATTGGGTGGCTTTGACACATGGGGCTTTTGAGGGGTGAGTGATAGATATGGGATTTGTCCCTCCTGATGGAGTTTTATATCCAAGGCCACTTGATGAGTAGGATTGAGATAGGCGTGCGCACGCATGTGTGAATCAGTATGTGATATTGATGTCATACATATCTCGTTCAATCTACTCTGAGATCAAGAAAGTGAATGAACGTTGACAGGATGACTGTTCCATGCCTCGAGTTCATTCGGGATATCAGTGACAAAGGAATTATACATTCGCTGTAACACCATTCACGGATTGTAGGATTGAAAGTTGTTCTCCAACTTTCTACTTTCACTTGGGTAGCACTGATGTGTGACTAGGCACATCTATTTGCTTGTGAAGTCATAAGTGTTATGGACTTTTACTGCCAACGTGAAATGGACCTGTAGGGTCACACACATAGGATTTAACCTGGAAGAGGAGTTTTGTCCACAAATAATGTTTAGATTGATTGCTAAAGGAGTTTAGTAGTTCAATTAAACACTCAATTAATTGATAGCTCAATGTCATAGTGTTCAAGGTTTTGGACGCATTGGTTGGAGTATCAGATTGATTGAAATTGCAATTGACTGATTCTGCACAATCTGCACTCCCAACCAATCGGCTCATGTGATGAACCGATCAGCTGAGCTTGCTGAACCAGTCGGCTTAGGTGGTGAGTCGATCGGCTCATGCACAGGGTGAAATGATTGCTTCAAGTGTTGAAATGATCAATTCAACTGGTGTAACCGAGCAAGTTGGGAAAGTAGATTTGGTGAGATATTTCCTTGCATTTCACTTGCCCAATTTGATTGGAACAAGGATTGGTATTTGATACCAATTAGAAACAAAAGAAGGAAAGTCAATCGGGAACTGATCAGGACCATGAACCGACCGGTTCAGAAGTGAACCGATTGACTCATGGGTCCCAACCGATCGGTTGAGGTGTCAACCGACCGGTTCAGGTCCCCAACCGACCGTTTCAGTTGTGAAACGATCGGTTCAGGTTGTGAGTTGGTTGTTTTTTGGAAAATCTCGAACCCTTCTACTCCTGCTTTTAGTCCCGCATTGCCCGGGATGGAGAACCCTATCCCATGAGCCTCCTATATATATAGGGGTATTGGGGTCTTCTCAAAGTACAACTCAGTGCAAACCAGTTACTCTGCAAAGTTGTCGTTCTCTCTAGTTTTGGTAACTGAGAGAGCCCAAGCAAGTGCTACTCGATAAGGAGGCACAACAAGGGAAAGACAACTGCAGTTGCGACTGGTGGTAGGAGAGTGTGTTGGTGACTAGTACGCTGACAGGAGGGTGCGACTCCTTCCAATTCCTTGTGAGACAAGGATATTGGAGTTCCAGGTGGTCCGTGTGGACTACTTCAGAGGCGGGAGGTTTCTGCCGCTTAGGAGGACAACTGTCAATCCCGACAGTCCCAATGAGACCAGGAGTCGTCAGTCCTGGTGTGACCAGGAGCTGCACAGACACCGTCCAAGACCGGAGGTGAAGACCACGCAAGCCGCGAGGTATTTTCGTCGAGCAGGCCTCGGGACAAGGTATGATTCCACAAACCATCCTTTCTTATTGTATAGACGTTGACACGTTTCCTTGTTCCGGGTTTGGGGGAGAAAATTTTTGTTTCCGCTGCATTCTCTGCCTCCCCTAAAACCCAACACTCTTACCATACAAATGAACTCATTAGTCAGGTCCTTAACCTGAAGAGACATGCCATCAAGTAACATAATTCTTTAGACGTCTATCATGTTATATTTTTATCTCATAACTGAATAAAAACTATAGATGAAATTTGCTTTATTATTATCAAATCAAGTACATCATGTCGCATTACAAACATCATATGAATGTATCTCTAGTCATACACACTAATAGACTTCCACTTGTACTTTGAGCCAATCACCCACAAATCTAGTCCCAAGTGATCTATAATGACCATCATGTTTCTTCTATTAAAATGTTTTTATAAGCGGGTCAACAATACTTCTTTTACTCTATATTCTATACATGTTCACATCTCATTGCTTTATGATCTCTAGTATGAAATGGAAATGCCAAAGTATGTACTTATAGTAGTGAAGCAATCTAGGTTCCTAAGCTTGTACAATAGATCCATTGTTGCCACAATACGACTCTACTACATCACTATTGCTTGAAACCACTCCAAGTTCACTGATGGACTTCTTGATCCAAACAACTTCCTTTGTTTCACTCGAGACAACAATGTGCTCAACTTTTTTGTAGAATCAACAACCTTCTCTTGCTTGGAACTTTTCCATCTCATAGCTCCATTGTAATGGAAAAAAATTGGATTACAATCGATAATCATCTTTGTCTGTTTGGAAACTTGCATCAATGTAAACCTTTACACCCAACTCTTCCATTCCGCCATAAAAATGAAACTAATCCTTAGTTCTTCTCAAGTACTTAAGGATGTTCTTTACAACAATCCAATGACTTCAACTGAGATCTGACTGATAACTTCTCATCATTCTCGAAGCATACGAGACACCGTGACAAGTACATAACATTGCATACATGATAGATCCAATTGCGGATGCATAGGCATCATACTCCTGCATTCCCATTCTTCACACGAACTGAGACACTGGGCTCTATAGAGACTAATGCCATAGAACATGGGCAAATTTCCTCTCTTTTAGTCCTGCATGCTAAACCTCTTCAACACCTTGTCAATGTATGTACTCTGGCTTTGGCCAAGAAGCCTTCTAGATCTAATTCTATAGATCTTAATTCCAAAGATATGTGATGATTTAGCTAAGTCCTTCATAGAGAAGGTACTCCCAATCAGTTGTTTACCTTTGTAGGGTAGGGGTGCAATTTCCCATCACTAGTATATCATCTACATACAATATGAGGAATACAACTATGCTCACACTAACCATCCTGTAAATACAATGTTCATCTTCATTTTGACTAAAGCCAAACTCTTTGACTACCTCATCAAACTGAAGATTCTAGCTCTAAGATGCTTTCTTAAATCCATAGATTGACCTTTGTACCTCTTACATACTTTATTTGCATTATTTGCATTTACAAAAACTTTAGGTTGTGTCATGTAAACATCATGAAGAAGATTCCCATTATGGAAAGTGGTTTGAACATCCATTTTCCAAATCTCATAGTCATAATAAGTTTCAATCATAACTATGATCTTGATGGATTTGAGCATGACAACTGCTAATTTTTTTGTCATAGTCAACACTTTGAACTTGTATGAAGCCCTTTGCAAACAATCTACGTTTATAGGTTTGTAGATAACCATCCATTTCGGTCTTCTTCTTGTAAACCAACTTGCACCCTATGGGTTTTACCCCTTTAGGTGGATCCACCAAGGTCCATACTTTGTTGGTGTAAATGGAGTCTGTCTTAATTCTCATGGCCTCAAGACATTTCTTAGACTCTGGTCACTCTATGGCTTCTAGATAGGTTGTTCGCTCATCATCAATGAACAACTCATCACCTTCTTGAGTCACAAGATATCCAAATCATTCAGGCCCGAGATGTGTCCTACTAGATCTACAAGGTTCTTGTGTTACATTAGGAGCATGAGATTCCACGAACATGAGATTCCACAACAATTTGTGATTATCCTTGATCCTTATGTACATCTATAGGTTCAATATTTTCTTATTTGTCTTGAAACTCTTCGAGTTCTACTTTTCTTCCACTGATTCCTTTAGAAATAAAGTCTTCTTCTAGGAAAACAACATCCTTAGCAACAAATACTTTGTTGTCATATGGGGTGTAAAACTAGTACACATTGTTTTCCTTGGAATATCAAACAAAATAACATTTATATGATTTGGGTCCAAGGTTTTTACTATTTTTTCACATAACCTTAAAAACCCCAAATCTTCATAAAAGACACATCAGGACGTTTCCCATGCCATATCTCATATGCTATCTTTTGAATTGACTTAGATGGTACAAAATTTAATGTAAACACGACTGTTTGTAGATCATGTCCTCAAAAGGAAGTCAGAAGATTGACAAAGCTATGTTGTGGTGTTCCATGTGGATTCCGCTATGGTACACCACTCAAAAGGAAGTCAGAAGATTGACAGCTTGTAGATCATGTCCAACAAGGTATAATTCGTTCATTCTGATACACCACTATGTTGTGGTGTTCCATGTGGATTCCACTGTGGTACAGTACCATAGTTTCACAAAAGGTCCTCAAACTCTTGGCTTAAGAATTCTCCACCTTGATCGGATTGAAGTGCTTTAATACTTTTACCAAGTCGTTCTATATTTCATTAATGAAATCCTTTGACCTTTCAATGAATTTTGACTTGTTCTTCATTAAGTACACATAGACATACCTATTGAAGTCACAAGTAAAGATAATGAAGTACTGGTAACTGCCTTTAGCATTTGTTCCAAAAAAGTTCGCATACATCAATATGTACAAGTATTAATAGATCAATTCCTCTCTCACTATTACCAGTGAAAGGTGCTTTTGTCATCTTTGTCAATGAACAAGACCTGCATGTATCTATTGTTTCAAAACTACAGGAGTCTAGGTAACCATATTTATAAAGTCTAGAAATGTGTTTCTCATGTATGTGTTGTAGATAGAAATGCCAAAGGTATGTTTTTTTGAGTTATTGAGTTTTTGACTTTTGTATTTATATTACATACACTTTTATCTAGATCTAACAAGTATAGACCATAGGACATTGGGGCACTTCCGCAAAAGATCCCATTTCTACTAATAGAACATCAACCATCTTTTATAAGAAATTCAAATCCATTTTTATCCAAACAAGATATATATATGGTGTTTTTATTAATGGTAAGTACATAATAGAAGTTGTCTAACTCGATTACAAGATCACTGAGTAGGGAAAACTCATAGGTTCCAACTGCATTGGAATCAACTCTTGCTCTATTAGTGAAGCACAATTCAACCTAACCTTTCTATTAAAATCTTCTTCTCTTCTAATCTTGAAAATTTGGGAAAATGTGATATCTGCATCTGGTATCCAATACCCACGATGAAGAAGTGGCTAAGTTAATCTCAATAACATATATACCTAAAGTATAGATCTCTAACCCTTGCTTCATCTTCCTGAGTTCCTTTAAGTGAATAGGGAAAATTCCTTTTACACT
This sequence comes from Alisma plantago-aquatica, assembly GCA_963693085.1. Lineage (NCBI taxonomy): Eukaryota > Viridiplantae > Streptophyta > Magnoliopsida > Alismatales > Alismataceae > Alisma > Alisma plantago-aquatica. Next base: position 330,477,322 of record OY856411.1, read on the forward strand.
TACCCTTCTTATCATCTTGAGTGCAGAAAACTTGGGTTTTAGGTTAGCCTCAAAACTTTCCTTGGCTTTGCCTTTTCCCTTGGACTCCCCTTTTGTGATCACAATCATGGATTCAGGTTTGTCCTTATTCATTCTTGCTACGACATTTATCAACATGCCAAGTAGTTTGTGAAGCTGTTTAGCAAAGTTTTTCAAGTAACGAAACTTGATGAATTAGCTATATTATTCAGGAAATGATTGCAAAATCATATCCATGTCCAGCTCTTGGCCTAAAGGAAATCCAATTCTCTATAGGTTTTCCACCTTCTCATTATCATGAGCACAGGGGGCCCTTCTAGATCTCTCTCTTCCATTCTACACATAAAGAGTTCTTGGGAGACATCATACCTTTTTTGCTTTGCATGATTTTGGTACATATTCTTAAGATGTGCTACCATCTCGAGAACATCCATGTCTTCATGCTGATACAACAACTCATAGTTCATAGAGCATAGCATGAGACTTTTTATGTCTGTAGCATCATTGGCATGCTTTCAATAAGCATCCACTTCATGCTTATATGTATTGGGAGCGGGTTCCTCAGGAACTGGTGTATCCATGACATAGAGCTTATGCTCATTACTGAGAATGATTCCTAAATTCCCAAACCAGTCATGAAATTTGATCCCATTTTGTTTGTCTTTCTCAAGGACCGATCACAATGTGAATGTGTTTTCCACATATTTCTATAAAAGATATTTGCATGTGTAAAAACACTTTTCATTTGATTTGAAAGTATTGACTAAATTAAACTATCACTCCCACTATTTTTTTCAAGGAACTCAATCCCATTAAGGTAACCTAGTCAAGCTTGACGCAAAAGCCAACATGATAGAAATGAACCCAGATTTAAAGACCCACATAACTACCGTCAAACTTCCATGACATAGATAGTGCACCACACTTTGGAGTGCCTACATTTCATCGATCTAACTTTTCATGTGTGTTGGTTATGTAAATCATCTAAGATTAGTATATATGTGGGATTTTATTTATAAATACATATACACATCCAATCACCATGTACTTATAATATTTGTCATATACATACTATATCCACAAATGAAAATGCAATGACAACATATAAGCGATGGTTATGACCATACAAATTCAATTCATTGGATCCATAAAGAAATTCTATCCACCTAAAGGTCATACATCAAATGAATTAACCTATAAGGGAAAAACTATGTGTTGGCAAATGTGTCTCAATTGATGGGGCTCTTCCAGTCAATTTGATGGTCCTCCATTCAATCTATGGGTTTGTATCAGTTGGTCGACTAGCTCCAAGCTCAAGCGATTGGTTGGACTCCTCCCGTCAGTTAGTTGGGACTCCAGTCGATCAACTGACACCTCTAATCCTCCAGTTGATCAACTCAACTACACATAACATCTTCTCTTCCCAAAAATAGAAACTGATTCTAATCCTATCTATTTATTATATAGTGAAATGTGAGTACCTCATGTTACATTCGACGGAAGGATAGGACATTAAAAATTATTTACATTTAGAAAAGAAAGAGGAATCTCAATGTGCAAACCAAATTTATATGACAAGAAACAAACCATTCAACCACACAAAATCATCGAAGGGGTTTGGGACATAATTGCACATACATCAACCATCAAAACACTCTTAGGGAAACTGTGATAAAGTGCTATTTTGAAACTTTTAATGTCTAGTGATATATCTAAATTCACATGTTTGAGTTACTACGAGCCTATGGTCCAATCTTTTAAAGATGCTCAGATGACCCTATATGTAGATATCTAGATTTAAGTATTGACACAATTTTAGATAAATCAAGATTATGGACCATAGTTGGCAATGATCCACTTGCGACATTTATGAGTCACGCAACTTTGATTGCAAGAGGATGCCTTACTCGTTTTGACACTGATTGATAGCCACAGATTGCCCTTTTGCTGGACTAAATCCAAACAGTTGGTGACAGATCGAAGGAATGAGAAACTTTTTGTGAACCTCCATCTTCTTCAGGCTAAAACGTGGGTGGCGTGCTCCCAGCCTCCATGCCACGATCCTTGAGTACGTGGTTAAGAGACAAAAACTAACTAGGCATTAGTGCCAACACAACGTTATCTTTTCTGTTCGTGGAGAGAAGAAGAAGTTCCATCTCCCTGTCCTCCTCGCTTCCCCTCGAAAGTTACAGACCTATGGAGTTTCAGCGGTGACCCAAGAATTTAAGGCGCCTATTTCCTTGCCGAGGGAATGTGGTGTAGCGATGAGCCACCAACGACGAGATTGAGGGGCCAGTCGTATAGTAGATGGTATCCGGATCCCTTGGCAGGTTCTTCTTCTTCCTGCTCTAGAGCGGTGGCTCGTGCTCAGAACAGACATTCACAGATGCCAACCATGAGGAATGGTCAGTCGTGCTAAGGTTGGGGACATGAAGGGAGAAAATCAAAGCTTGTGGGTGATAAGGAGGCTGATGGTCGATCGCACAACGGTGCCAAGAGACGAACGTCAGTGTCGGCGGCCTGGCTCTCATGTGTGAGAGGAGACCAGGCGGCGGCGAGTTCATCATGTAGAACGATGTGCCAGGCATTATTTTGTGTGGACCATGAAAGAAGGAGGGGGATGTTGATCCCTCATCGATTCCCTACACCATGGCGGTGCTCGACGGAGAAGCAGGCAAAGAGGCGTCAATTTCTCAGTAGGCTGGCGATGGCACCTGAGAGCAGACAGGCGGCAATGCTCGCACATGCCCAAAACGGAGAACACGTCGGGCTTCATCGGAGTAGGTAGTAGTCACCATCAATGAGTCTGAGAGATTGGAGGCTGATAGAGATGAACTCACGCGAAGGAAGCAACTGGGCATTGGACGCGCTGGCAATGTGTTGTTTCGAGATGATGATCAGGAGGCGTCAAGCGGAGAAGTTGTACGGCAGCGCTTGCGCTGGAAGAGAGACGATAGTTCGAGGAGAGCACGATCACGTGAAAGAAGGTAGGCCGGGTCTACAACCAAGAACCAAACTGATTCCACCTGGGATAAAAAGAGCAACACCCCCTTTAATGGCCACGTGATAGAACATCATAGGCCGAAGAAGGTAATTACCTCTAAAATACCCAGTTCTTAATTAAATCATAGTAATTAGCACGTTCATCAGAAAATTACAAGTGAGGTACCAAAATTCTCATAAAAATGAGTAGAAAACATTAAAATGATAATATTAGGATTTTGATGCACTAATATTAGTGATATATTGTTAGTTGTGAAATGCTTAATTGATAGATAATAAATATCAAACAACGACCTAAAATTATGAGAAAATACCAGTAAATCATGATTCATGTTTATAATGCATATGATGTCAGATATGGTCATGTTTATGCATGAAAGAATATAATTTGATTAATATGGCTAATTACGGCTAATAACACTAAAGATAATGCAATTAATACATGCAAGCTCAATAAATGATGAGATTTACAGAAAACCCTCATGTTAGTAACTGGAAGATAATATATAAATCTGATATCAATTATATACATAGAATTCATATTACATGAGGATGACCCTTAATACACATGATGTAACCCTTATATATTTAATGAAAGTGACATAATGTTATGTTCACATAATAATGTGACACATGAGCATATCTAGTTGATGAACCATAATCTGGAAAATGACATCAGTAAGATAATTCTAATACAAGAATGCAAGTAATGATGTACGTATCCCAATGAACTAAGTGAAACCCTAATATGGATATAATTAGGGTTGAGACGATGAGAACATGATGGTGATATGTGATCTTGTCTTAATCAGGGTTGACAAGGATATAGATGACATCAGGAATATGATGGTTAGGTTATCTCTTTGGAAGGTACGCCATTACCTCTTACTTGGCTTATTATATGATATGCTTGTGTTATATGTGTAGTAAAATACTTGACATATGATACTAGATGAAATGCTTGTTCTTGTATGATATGTTGCATGATTTTCCATACTTATTTCTATGAACACATGAAACATAATATATCTGTTCCATTATATCTAAGCACTTCAACTCTTTGGTAGTAAAGTGCTGGAAAACAAGTACTTCAACTCTTTGGTAGTAAAGTACTTGGAAGTGATCCAACTCTTTGGCAGTAGATCACATTGTGAAATGATCCAACTCTTTGGTAGTAGATCATAAAGGCCTTAAATGCATTCAACTCTCAGGTAGTAAATGCATGGATGATATAATAGAAAATATGCTTAAAATATGTGTTCTCTTTTGTTGATGGACATCTTTGTGCAAGTATATGATTTTCTTATATTTTCTTAATGCTGCCAAGTATTAGTTTTATCTTATTGCCAAGATATGATGAGAGGTATATAAAAGACACGTAGGCGTACTCAGTAAAATATTCTTGAATATTGTGCTGATGTGTACCGCATGCAATCTTTTGTTTAGGTTGTGGTTATGCTCTTTAAGATCTAGGATAGTGAGAGTTGTATGGCGGGCTGATGTACAGGTGGACCTGTTGTCTTAAGATCCTGTAGTTTAGATGTAGTACATGTATATGTAGAAGTTTGTTGTTCAATATGTAATATCAAATGTTGTAACAATTCATGTTGTAATTATATGTTGAATGGTGAACATGTGTTGTATGGTTTTATTATTATTCATGTGTATGTGCTACTGGTTGTTTCCTTCTGACTTCCTCTAATTTTCTTCTTCTTAGCCTAGTGTGTGGTGTTTAAATTGGGATTCTCACTGAGGTGAGGTTTCAATTTGGACGTCACACATCAAATTAAGTTTTAGAAAATATGGGGACGTCATAGGTGGTATCAGAGCATGAACAATAGCAAAGCCTGACATTTGCTCATTATGCAACTCAAAATTAAAGAACCTTGAACTCAATAATCTTTTAGGGTTAGATTAGTCATCTTTTAGAGACTAGATCTGACCTAGCCTCTAGGTTAGCACCTAGATGTTTTATAACTAGGTCTAGACTAATGCTTGTTCTATAGCAGGTCCTTAGATGTCATTCTTTCCTTGTAGTGCAGCGGTATGGGACGCTGCACTATTTGGAAATGATGTGCATCAAGGGAAGAGAAACCCTAGACATATTGTGCACGTTGTCTAGAGTAGCTACACTAGTCTACCCCTTGTTATCACCCTATTCACTAGTTTTCATGACACTGTACTCTCTACTATGTGTGGGACACTCATTTTTAGGATTTGGTTTTTGATTCCAAATGGACCGAACCTTGATAGTTTTCTCTGACACTTGTTTTATCGAAGAAAAACCATATAATATTTTATTATGTATATGTATTACAAAAATGTGTCCCCATGCATGTATGAGTAGGAGGTGATCATGCAACCTAAGTGAAAGTGAATGACATCAGTCTAGAAGAGAGAGTAGTTCTAGATTAGATGTCTAGAGCCTTGTTAGAATATATGATAGATGGAATAGATGAAATACATTTGGATGATATGATGTAGGTCTTACATAGATGATATAAGATGGTTTATGATGATCTATGTTTGTCTTTGAGGACTTAAGTTTAGTTTTGAGGATTTGAGATAAGTTTTGATGATGCAAGTGTGCATTCCTTTATGAGATAAGCTGTCTTAAGTTAAGACATGGTTGTGAGTCAGCATGAGTCTCAAGCTCTTTTACAAAGGAGGACCTCTAGTGTTAGGACCCATTTTGGGGTTAGCTCAAAAGAGAGCGAGACCCACAGGGAGAAGGTCAGAGAACCTAGACTCCACAATATGAGAAATATGAGATATGTGATATGATATGTCCTAAACTAGAATAATCCTGAGTGATTGAGTTGAGTTGCTTTATGCATGATTCCTATAGTTTTGGTGATCCCTAGATGTCCTTGGGAAGACCAAACCCTAGAGTCAGAGAGAGGCTGGTTATGTATGCTTTGGGGATATGAATATGAGAACCTACCATCTGGGTGAGGGAAAGAGAGTCCCAAGACCCTAGAGGAGGTATATGTTTTAGTTTCTGAGAAGTCTCATGCTCAGGTTAGTGGTTCCTTGTAGGAATCTAGTGGTTATGTTGATAAGAGAGCTTTGGGTAAGCATGTTTCATGGGTAGAAGACCTATGAAGAGAATGTCATATCATGTTTTGGTTTGTGCTTATGTGTCTAGATCTTGTAAAGCTATTAGCTAGTGTCAATGAGGTAATCCGAGAACCCTAGACCAGGAGAGGGAAGATAAAGTATATGCATATGAGATACTCATAGAGTTGAGTGAGCTCAGAGAGACTGAGCATGACACTACCCTCATGATATAGGTTAGGGGAACTTCATTTGGACTAGATAAAGTATTGATATGATCTATATGGATAAAGTGGGTTAACGATAGTTAACTCCCTCCTAAAAGGCATATGTCAATGATGAACATGTTCTAACAATGAACTAAATAAAATGATTATTGTTCATATGTATGATCTAAGAGCCAATCATGGGATGATTGGTGGGATACATTAAGATTGATTTGATAAACATCAAAGGCAAGCTTCCAATTCTTTCTGGTCCAGTCATATGAGATAGTGATTGAACAGATTGAATGTATAGAGAATGATAGTACTCAATGACGTATGCCTTCAGGTTGAGGACCTGAACGATGAGATCATACGAATGCAAAGAGTTTGTACATTCTCATTATGTCCCTAGTCAGATGTCATTGTGGAAGGTAGATAGACAACAATGACACACACGACTAGATTGTGGTGTTGGTTGATGACAAAATCTCATTAGTCATGATATAGAGATATCAAACCAAACACATAGGTACTTGTTAGAGAACAAGTGTACCGGACAGACCCACTGTGAGTTTGACACATGGAACCATGACATGGTAGTCACAGTCAGTACTCACAGTGATGGTGGTGAGTGTGATTCTTTGACCTAAAATCACTACACTCAACACATGTCGTTGGGCACACTTTGACATCATCAATCTCAGTCCTGACACATGAGTTGTTATAAAGGTGATGATTGGGTGGCTTTGGCACATGGGGCTTTTGAGGGGTGAGTGATAGATATGGGATTTGTCCCTCCTAAGGGAGTTTGATATCCATGGCCACTTGATGAGTAGGATTGAGAAAGGCGTGCATTCATGTGTGAATCAATATGTGATATCGATGTCGTACATATATCTTCCAATCTACTCTGAAATCAAGAAAGTGAACGAACGTTGACAGGATGACTATTCCATGCCTCGAGTTCATTCGAGATATCAGTGACAAAGGAATTATACATTCACTGTAACACAATTCACGGATTGTAGGATTGAAAGTTGTTCTTCAACTTTCTATTTCACTTGGGTAGCACTGATGTGTGAGTAGGCACCACTCTTTGCTTGTGAAGTCATAAGTGTTATGGACTTTCACTGCTAACGTGAAATGGACCTGCAGGGTCACACACATAGGATTTAACCTGGAAGAGGAGTTTTGTCCACAAACAATGTTTAGAGTGATTACTAAAGGAGTTTAGTAGTTCAATTAAACATTCAATTAATTGATAGCTCAATATCATAATGTTCAAGGAGTTGGACTGATTGATTAGAGTATCGAATTGATTGAAACTACAATTGACTAATTCTGCACAATCTGCACTCCCAACCGATCGACTCATGTGATGAACTGATCGACTTAGCTTGGTGAACCGATCAACTCAAGTGGTGAAACGATTTCTTCAAGTGTTGAAACGATCGGTTCAACTGTTGCAACAGAGCAAGTTGGGGAAGTAGGATTGGTGAGAAATTTCCTTTCGTTTCACTTGCCCAATTTGATTGGAACAAGGATTGGTATTTGATACCAATTAGAAACAAAAGAAGAAAAGTCAATCGGGAACTGACCAGGACTACGAACCGACCGGTTCAGAAGTGAACCGACCATTTCATGGGTCCCAACCGATCGGTTGAGGTGTCAACCGACCAGCTCTGGTCCCCAACCGACCGTTTCGGAAATGAAATGATCGGTTCAGGTCACGCAGTTGGTTGTTTTTGTGGAAAATCTCGAACCCTTCTACTCTTGCTTTAGTCTCACATTGGCCGGGATGGAGAACCCTATCCCATGACTCTCCTATATATATAGGGGTATTGGGGGCTTCTCAAAGTACAACACAGTGCAACCTGTTGCTCTGTAAAGTTGTCGTTCTCTCTGGTTTTGGCAACCGAGAGAGAGCCCGAGCAAGTGCTACCCGATAAGGGAGGCAAAACAAGGGAAAGACAATTGCAGAAAGCGACTGGTGGCAGGAGAGTGTGTCGGTGACTAGTACGCCGACAGGAGGGTGTGACTCCTTCGAATTCCTTGTGAGACAAGGAGATTGGAGTTCCAGGTGGTCCATGTGGATTACTTTAGAGGCGGGAGATTTCTGCCGCTCAGAGGACAACTGTAACGACCCCGCCTCCCGGTAACCCCCAATTAAGGGAGACCGAAAGGTCGGTGCCGTTATCCATTATACAGGATCAAAGGTTCGACAAATAATCAAGAACAATTAAGAAACTTTACCAACTAAACTAAAAACTGGTATAAAATAAAACTTTGTTTACCTTTTTAAATCTTGGGATTTCTAAACTTCTATCCATGAAAATGCTACTCTAACTAATCCTCCTGTGCACGTTAGTTCTCATTTAATTCCACATATGCCACTTTAATGTTTGTTCTTTTCATTTGTACCTAAAACACCGACAAACAAAACGTCGGTCAGTATATCGAAATATACTGGTATGTGGGGACAACCAAAAGTTTGCACATATGGATAACAATTTAAATATCACAATCAAATTATTTAACAAGCCAATTTACACTTTTCAGTATGACATTCTCCACCGCTTTTGCCCTAACCCTGGCATACCCACCTTAGGGTGCCCTTTGCCAATGACTTAAGGCCACCTTCTCAATCCCGAGCTTGGTGCCTGGGGGTCACCACTCATGGTGCCCACTAGTCATGCAATATCATAGGCCACCTTCTTGGTGCATGGGGTCACCACTCAAGGTGTCCATTGGTCTACCCATCTGGGCCTGACCTTTGGCATCATCCATCAGGGTGGCATGTAGGTGCGAGAATCCATACTTCTATTATTAATGTGATAATCATAGTGACTTTATAATTTGCAAATATGAACATCCAAACTGATAATTTGCAGTCAATGCGATCAATCATCCGACAACCACGCGGGAAACTAATGCGGTTATTCATAAGCGTAACCACATACCTGATCCAGAGCAACTTGCTGTCCAAGCAATAATGATAAAGAACAAGCAACAAGCAATCAACAAGTATCCTGAAATTAATGCATGACATCCAAGTGTTATAATTTATCCAGAACATTCTAAAGCTACACTTGGATTCCATCTTAGGTTTTCTAAACCACATTAGGGTTTTATTAGGGTTTTTGCCTCCATAACACTTTTATCATATTAAATGCTCTCTTAGTTCATAAACCCTAATTTCAACACCATAAGCCCAATTAAAGTTGATTATTTCTCTTTTATACCAAAACTACCTTCTTTATCCTTTTAATCTATTTCAAGGTTATTAGACTCAATTATCACCTTTAGTTTCTTTCGGATTATCAACTCATAATTCATGATGGCCTAAATCCCATATGAACTCTATATAGTATTAACTCTACCTTGATTCATGAGAAAACCCTAATTACTTCATTTAGGGTATTTATCCATCAATTAAGAATTTTAATGCTCGAAATAACTTAGACTTGGCATATTCCAATTTTAATCATGAAATTAATCAATTAAAGCCATTAATAGTCGAATCAATCAACATTAGGGTTTCAAGGCCCATTAAAGTATATTCATGCATATGGAACTTCCAAATTAACTAATTACATGCAAATTCATCCTTTTTCAATCTTAATGATCCTTTTTATCATTAACAGGCTTAGATCAACTTTAATCATCTATTAAACCCTACTAATCACTTTAATCATACCAAAATAGGGTTCTTTAAACATTATTACATCTAAAGCTAATAACTTCCATTATTTTTCGAATTGCAAAATGAATCAGACTTCAATCATATTTTTATTGGATTCCTATCGTTTTTCTAAGAAAAATTGATATATTATACTTATCAATCCAAGCTTCCATTAATTAGTTATGATTTTTGTAATATTCCACTTACCTGGACCAATCGGAGAGCGCCACGTCGCCTCCTAGCCATGCAACGCTCGCGGGTTAGATTGAAGACATTTCAAAATGTCACTCATACCCTTGCGCATATCCTGGGCCTTCCAAAACCCGAGAGGGTATAAACGTCAAATTCCAGATCGTCTCCTACCTTGCGGCTGCGCCTCTGCTGCCGTTAGGTTGAGGAAGAACCGCGGCCAGACTGCTGCTCCTTGGGCCTCGCCGACAGCCAGGGCGGTTCCCCCTAGCTCTGCCATGCCCTCGCGCAGGCGTGGGAGCGGCTAGGCTGAGGCCATGACGGCCAGCCAAGCTTCCTAGCTCTTCAGCACGTGGGCGTCTCCAGGCCGTCCAACTCGAATTTTCCCACGAGATTGGGCACACTATTGCTAGCTGTGATCCTCCTGACATCGTGGGATCATCTTTCTTCCACTGAACTCCAGCTCAGGGCCCCTTGTTGCCTCGGGTAGCACTATCCCTATAGTTAGGGTTTTGGACGAAAAAGGAAGAAGAAGGAGAGAGATGGGTGTATGGGGTCATCATGGATTCAACCTTGGGCTCTACCCCTTTATATAGGGGTGGGAAACGCTACCCTAGGTTGCCTTAGCCGTGACTCTAAGAGTCCTTTTCCAAAAAAAGAAACTAATTTCCTTCTATGAGAATTAATGTTCTCTCTCTTCCTTTTCCTTTGGATAATATCTTTTATTTGGATAATTAGGGATTCGAAAATCCTTGCTATCATTCTCTTTATACTTGACTTTTCAATCCTTAGGAACGAAATCCTATTTTCCTTTAATATACATTACTTTTTTTTTAACCATACCTTCTTAATTCATTAATAATGTATTACATTATTCTCTTATTTTGCTTCATTGATATTTTTTCTTTCCTCTTTCTTCATTGGGATTCCTTGGATCCCAAGAAACTTTATGATTTCGAAATTCCTTTTAAAGGAATACTCATCATCCTTAAATGCATCAATATGCATTATTCTCATTATCCTGTTTTATTTCTTATTAAAATATTTCCTTTTGTGGATTTCTCTTTTGTTTCTCTCTTATTTTCCTCATTAGTATTCCTTTTATTATTAGGAATCATTGGGATACGAAATCCCACTATGGATAACTCAAAAATACCTCTTTTCACATATTTTCCCTATTTCATCAATGTTTTCAATTTCTTTATTAATAAGGAAATACTTAATTGCTATTTTCTTTTCTTATTGCCCTTTCTTTGCAACTTTGGACTCCTTGGAACCCAAGGAATCTAAGAGGCACGAAATACTCTTTGGATTTGCCTTCTAGAGGTTTCCAAACCTTTCTTATCTCTAAATCTCAGTTATTCCTTAATTAATTGAATATCCTTGTTATTGGGCCCAATAGCCAATAAAGCCCACAAATCAAACAACAAGGATATTGTAAATGAAATCCATGCATTCATCCATTATTTGTTCATTTATCTTTATTATGAGAAATTAAATTTCTCAACAAATGAACCCAAAATTTGGGGTTGTAACAACAACTGTCAATCCCGACAGTCCCGGTGAGACCAGGAGTCGTCAGTCCCCGTGCGACCCGGAGCTGCATAGACACCGTACAAGACCGAAGGTGAAGACCGCGCAAGCCGTGAGGTATTGTCACCGAGCAAGCCTCGGGACAAGGTATGATTCCACAAACCATCCTTTCCTATTGTATAAACATTGACGCGTTTCCTTCTTCTGGGTTTGGGGAGGAAATTTTTTATTTCCGCTGCCTTCTCTGCCTCCCCTATAACCCAACAGTGGTATCAGAGCCATGTCAACTGCTCTATACTTTAGGATTATCAATATGATCAATTTTGGTTTGTCACCTTTATTTATTACATACAATGTGAATAAAATTGGCTTTATGCATGTTGAATCCTAAATCCACAAATCCCAATATACATATATGATATGTAATATGAATGCACTCGATACACGTCGCCCTTAAATGAGTTTTGTGGTGGATGTATAGCGTGGTTATGGCCAATAAACCCTATTTGTGTATGGTTGTGTGTGGTTGCTTGCATCTCGGTCTATGCACTGATCTTCCTTCTCCTATTCCTGATGTAACTCGAAATAATTCGAGATTTCTTTCCTACCTTTGCTCCCCTCGAATGTAACTCGAGGTTTCTATTTTTACAATGTAAAATAGGATAGAATTTTATTTCCTGTTATGTCAAAGAACGGAGGACATCCTGACGACAGCTGAGACGATCGGTTCAAGGCATTGAAAAACCACTAGAGGGGGGGTGAATAGGGTTTTAAGGTTATTTTAACAATTATTTAACTCAAACAACTACAAATGAAAAAGTAAGAAGGAGACAAGGGATTTAGAGTGGTTCCTACCTTAGAAAATACTAAGGCAGTCAGTCCACTACCCGGTTGCTTACCCAACTGGGATTTGAAAGTATTAATTTTATTACCTTCACAAGGAATTACACAAAATAGAATACTTTCTTACACCCCTTTGAACAACCTTCACTTTGAAGTAGATGCACCAACTCGAGGTAGCCTTCTTGAAGTAACTCCAAGCTCCCCCTTGAAGTAGCCTTCCTCTTAGAAGTAACCTCCCGTTGCACCAGCCTTCTTGAAATAGTCCAAAGTCTCCTTCTTCACCAAGAAGATCACAACCCTCTCCAATCCGCAGCCTCCAACCTAGGAGTAGCAAGGAGAGTACAAACAATGAAAGTGAACAAGAAAGGAAAACAGAAATTACAACTTATCCTTCTAAGAACAAGGCTTGATTTTCCTATATCAAGCGTGTAGATATCCTAACCAAAGTATATGGAAGTGTGATTGTTGTGGATAGGAGATACTAGCCTATAGGACACGAATTTAGAGCAAGGTGAAGAGTAGCCAATTGCAAGTATTGCTCAATTGCTCAAAATAGGTTGCTAATGCAAGTGCATGCTCAAAGATTGCTCAAGTATGGAATCAAGTGTGTTTAGGTGTCCTAAGGCATGTCCTATTTATAGGAATGACCTACAAGTGCTTAAGGACGTTCTAGACACTTTCTAGGGGTTTCTAAGTGCTTAACTAGCCGTTAGGTATAAGTTAGTTGTATTAGTAACAGCTAGTTAATTAATTCTGCAGTTGTTGTCAGAGTCCATCTCGGTCGAGAAATTGTCGACCGAGATACCTACTCGGTCGAGGTTTTTTCGACCGACAGGCTCTCTGGATCAAGTATTTGCAACGTTCATCTCCAACTACTAAACACCTTGTCAGCTGTGTCTAACGGCTACCTGGGTCTTTCTCGGTCGAGAAGTTTGTCGACCGAGAGTGTCTCAGTCGAGGATTTCTCGACCGAGATTGACCCTATTTCAATGTTTGAATTAGAGTACTAAGTGTGTATGTGAGTGTGCATATGTGACACTATTGAAGGGGATGAACTATCTAAGTATAGTGATTGGCTAGGGAAGATCTAACGCTTGATTTACATGAAGTCTAAGTACTTGTACATTATATATTTGTACAAGTTTACAATTGATTATATTTCATGAAATTTATAAGCATTCAAGCATATAGATTCCCTAGTGCTTTGTCATCCATCTTATTTCTGAAACACTCAAGTAGCACGTTAGATAAACAAAAATGAAATGTTTGCCATAATCAAAACAAAGGGATTTATCATATTGTCCAATTTAGCCAACAATCTCCCCTTTTTTGAAGATGAAAAACATTTCCAAAATATAAATTAAGGAAATATAAAACATGTGAGTTTCATACTTGAAGATTACCTTTGTAGCAATTTTGTTGTGCAAGTGAGTGTTGGCCGAGGTGTGCCGAGGTGTTATGAAACTCATTTTAAAATTTTATGTTTTTGTGATTTTATATTCTTTCTCCCCCTTTGTCATTTCAAAAAGATATCCAAGATAAATATTGGTGTGTCTTTTAGTCATAAGTAATTACTCAATCTCTTACAAAGGATGTGAAGCCTTGAAAGTGATATGAGAATCCTTTTAAGCTTTAGAGTAAATGAAAATTTCATTAAGAATCCTTATGCATTGCTCCCCCTTAAATAGATATCCCAATTATAAATAAGGAATTAATGCACTCCAATAGATGGTCAATTTAGCCATAAATTTCATGTATTTGTAAAGATTCCTTTGTGATTCATTGCATATATATTACTCCCCTTACTTTGTGTGCTCTACAATAATAGTCTTATATACGATGTTCAGGTGATGCCATAGATGGAACAACAGCTTAACATTTTACAAAATGACTCATATGCTTTGAAAGATATCCATTATAATCATGCAAAGATAACCAATTTCATTGCAAAAAGAACAAAGTTATTACAATCATGGAAAGATAACCATTTCATGACAACTGTTACAAAGGACACTCATGATTTCACTGAAAATACCTAAGTATTACATTGATATCTGGGTCTTTTCCAAGAAATGACTCAGCTCCATAATACTTGACTAAAGTTTGCCACTCCAAAGCACCTGTCTTGGTTAAAGCATATGCTTCCAAGAAGGTGGGAACATGATCAAAGCGGAAATGAGCAGCAATGTCTTGTAGTTGCAGGTGAGAAAACTGAGTGTGTGTGAGATCAGGAGATGGTGGAGGTGGAGTTTGGTAGTAGTTGTAGGAAGGGTTATATGGGTTGATCATGCCAGGATTTAAAGAATAAGGATATTCATCTGGTTGATTTGGAGAGAGGACTTGCATCCTTTGGTTTAAGTAGGTCATGGCATGGTGACTATAATCTAATTGCTTACTTAGATGATATTGTGATCCATCAATGTAGGTTAGGGTGTTTTGGATGGGATCATGGGGTAGGTTGGTAGGAGGAGGTGGTGGTGGTATGTCTTGAGTAGATGTCTCACCTTCCGTCCTAGCCCTCTTGTGACCAAAATCAATTCCCATCTTTTCTACTGTGTTTTTGCTTATTTTTTGTGGTTTTCTCTCCCATGTGTATCCTAGATCCTCAATTTGTTTCTTAAGAAAGTGTTGAGTGATTTGGTATACAAAATCAGCATAAGGGGGATTGCCAGAAAACTCAAGCATATTCTTAATGATGATGCGGATAAAATTTATGGGAATGCGTTTGATAATGGCATAGATTAGATACATGCGAAAGGTAGGGACTTCAGACTTGTTTGCTCTAGGATGTATATTTGTGGAAACAATAAGGTTGATAATCCTAGCTGCAGGTTTGAGGTTAATGGCATAGTAGGTACCCCTATCTTCATGACAAGTTGTATTAGATTGAAAAATGGTTCATTTAATGTCACTAAGACTGACGGTATTGTCATCTTGGGAAAGTGTATTGAGTGGATTTCCAGTGGTAAGGTCAAGAGCGTCTTGGTATTCTTCTAAGTCTATGTTGAGCATGTCAAGAATATCCTCCTCACTAAATCGAAAGCTATGCCCTTTGACCATAGAGTAGAATGAGTCATTATCATTTTCGGAATGGGAGATTAAGTTTGCATAGAACTCATTTACCACTTTGGAAGAGTAGGAGGGGAAGGAAGGGTTCAAAAAATCTTTTAAATTTTGCACCTCGAAGAGATCCTCCAGGTCGACGATGCTGTGGAAGTCCATGACGTCAACCGGCCGTCGTGGAAGAGGAGTTTTGGAGGAGAGCCTGAGGTAGCGATCACCGACAGCTGCGTCGATGAAGGGGATGTCGTTGATGATCGTCAATGGTGGGGAAGCCGCCCTTCCTTTCCTGCCAACAACTTTCTTCTTTCCACGTGTAGATGATGAAGCCATTTCTTTGCTTTAAGGTGGAGAAGAAGCAAGAAAGTCTTGGAGATGAAGAAGCTAAAGAGTTGCACAAAAATGCACTAGAAATAAGCTAAGGAAGTAAGAATGTGAAGGTGTGATACAATGACCCATTTTTTGTCCTTTTTATAGCAATCCAGTAACCTGTTCGGTCGAAAAATTGTCGACCGACGACCGACAATGGTCATATCCTAGGCGCGCCTCTCGGTCACCCAACAGTTGACCCCCAATGGTCATATTCAAACGGTCAGATTCAATGGTCGTATTCCAATGGTCAAATCTCGGTCGAGCAATTTGTCGACCGACATTGGCTCGGTTGAACAATTGTCGACCGGAAGTGTGTCTGAGTTTTTCCCGTGTAGTTCTTTCTTGAAGTCTGTCGGTCGAGAAGGGATAGCTGAACGAGATGTTTTCGGTCGAGTAATTCGTCGACCGAGAAACTTTCTGTTAAGCTGATTTTTTGATGTAAATGATAAACTGAATTTGTAGAGCATATCTATATTTTCTAAAGGAGTAATATTGTGATTATTATTACCAATATTTGGACAATTTTTGTGGTCATGATTTTGATCACAATTTATAGAGAATGATTATCCGAATGAGTGTTGTGTCAAGCTTATTTTAGGTCGACCTTGACTATGACCATAGCGCCCCTTGGTCAATTTTTAATTTCAACCAAGAGGCAAATTCTGTAGATTTCCAAATTAAACATGTGAAGTATAATTTTTGCAGGCAGCTTTAAATAAATATCAATTTGAAGCACATTAAGATATATCTATTATGAAGACTTAATATGGCCATCATAGTGAAGTTTTTTGACCTTGATTTTTGCTTTTGATTTCTTAGAACAAATAAATAGATAAAACATTAATATTTTTGTTCTAAGAGACACTGTTTGGCTTGTCATAGCATCATCATTCATTTAATTCAAGCCATTCACCCAACAATCATTATCTATTATGTCAAGATGCATTTGTGCCATAGAGTTTTTACTGTTATGCAAAATGGCATCTTCATATAAGCTGAATCACAATGATCAAGAACAATATCCATTCGTGATTTGTATATATGGATCAAAGATTATTTTAGACAAATCAATGAAACACAATGATCATGGCACAATAATTTTTATGGAATAGTAGAAGTATATCCATAATACAGTGATAGAGGTATATTCAAGATCAGTCTTCTTATAGCACTTTTGCAATATGTTTAAGGATTCATAATATTATATAGAAGATCAATATGTCTCACTTTAAAAACTATCTTCCAGGGTTTTATTCTTGATTTGTATGTTAAATCAATCATTAATAACAAATTTATAGCAAGATAGGTTAATTGAAAACAAGTTCAGCAGATTTATTTTAGACTTGACAACAGAAACCTACTCGGTCGACCATTTCTCGACCGATAGTTCTTCTCGGTCGACAGTGTCTCGACCGAGAAAAGTCATGTACTGTTTCAGAATTGTTTTCAGTAATTGTTTCCTAGTAAAAACAAAGTTTATTATCAATTCAGTTATGCAATTTGAAAATTTAGCTTGGTTGAGATAGAGCATATAAATATCAAAGTAATATTTAGATCAAATCTCAACTAATTGTATTTTAAGTCTTTATGCTTTGATAACTTTAATTAAGGCAAAAATTTTGTTTTTGTAGATTTAAAAGAATTGTATATTTTGAATTAATTTGTTATCCCATTATGTTAAGTTGAGATAGACATAGAAATATGCAACAAGAGTCCTTGTTCATATCTCAACTTAATTTTGTTCATTTAGTTTGGGGGTTTTGGAACCCATACTAACTCGACATCCTTTTTCTTGTAAGGACATGAAAAAGAATAGTGTCCAAGGCACAAACAGTAATGACAACATATAGAATCAACCTCATATCTCTTTCTATGATTTTGTTCTAGGTTGTTCTTGGGTACATATGTATTTGTGCCTTTAGGTACATACATAGATTGACTCTTTGGCACTTGTGTTCTTCCCCAACTAGGTTTCTGATAAGATTTTCCTTTAGGCTTGTAACCTAGTCCTCTCCTTCCAATTTGATGGTAAGAATTATTTAAGATTTTATCAAGAGTGCCATTATTACTTAGACTACTAACTTCTTGTTGTAACTTAGAAATCTCCTTCATTCTCTTCTTGATATCTAGCTTTGCTTGTTCTAGATTAGATGATAACGAATTTCTTTCTTTCATGATAGTATCATAATCTAGATGTGTACACAAGACAGGTTGTTTTTGAAGATCATTTACTTGAGTTTGCAAGTTTATCTTTTCTACAGAAAGAAGATTGCAATCTGCTTCTATTGATTTTAGCTTAATATTATGATATTCAATGATTTCTTTAAGATTTTCATTTTCAGATGTAAGATCAAGAAGTTTAGCATGTAACTCATTATTTTCTTTATTTGATTTCTTTAATTTCTTTTTGCACTCAACATATTTATTATGTGTCTCTTCAAGACTAGCAATTAGCTCTTCTTTAGATAAATCAAAAAGACTTACCTCTTCTTCTTCTTCTTCACTTATAGTAGAAATTAGACATTCTTTATGCACTTCTTCCTTCTTTGACTTCCATAGACAGCTAGGTGTTGTATGGCTTGTTCCTAAGCACCAATTACAACTTGTTGAAGATTTGTCCATGCTTTGCCTTTGCTTGCGGTTGTAGACACTGTCACCCTTTATTCTTCAAGACTCGATTAGAGCTCCTTGAAGCCTGCTATGATACCAATTGAAAAACCACTAGAGGGGGGGTGAATAGGGTTTTAAGGTTATTTTAACAATTATTTAACTCAAACAACCACAAATGAAAAAGTAAGAAGGAGACAAGGGATTTAGAGTGGTTCCTACCTTAGGAAATACTAAGGCAGTCAGTCCACTACCCGGTTGCTTACCCAACCGGGATTTGAAAGTATTAATTTTATTACCTTCACAAGGAATTACACAAAATACAATACTTTCTTACACCCCTTTGAACAACCTTCACTTTGAAGTAGATGCACCAACTCGAGGTAGCCTTCTTGAAGTAACTCCAAGATCCCCCTTGAAGTAGCCTTCCTCTTAGAAGTAACCTCCCGTTGCACCAACCTTCTTGAAGTAGTCCAAAGTCTCCTTCTTCACCAAGAAGATCACAACCCTCTCCAATCCGCAGCCTCCAACCTAGGAGTAGCAAGGAGAGTACAAACAATGAAAGTGAACAAGAAAGGAAAATAGAAATTACAACTTATCCTTCGAAGTACAAGGCTTGATTTGCCTATATCAAGTGTGTAGATCTCCTAACCAAAGTATATGGAAGTGTGATTGCTGTGGATAGGAGATACTAGCCTATAGGACACGAATTTAGAGCAAGGTGAAGAGTAGCCAATTGCAAGTATTGCTCAATTTCTCAAAATAGGTTGCTAATGCAAGTGTCTGCTCAAAGATTGCTCAAGTATGGAATCAAGTGTGTTTAGGTGTCCTAAGGCATGTCCTATTTATAGGAATGACCTACAAGTGCTTAAGGACATTCTAGACACTTTCTAGGGGTTTCTAAGTGCTTAACTAGCTGTTAGGTATAAGTTAGTTGTATTAGCAACGACTAGTTAATTAATTCTGCAGTTGCTATCAGAGTCCATCTCGGTCGAGAAATTGTTGACCGAGATACCTACTCGGTCGAGGTTTTGTCGACCGACAGGCTCTCTGGATCAAGTATTTGCAACGTTCATCTCCAACTGCTAACCACCTTGTCAGCTGTGTCTAATGGCTACATGGGTCTTTCTCGGTCGAGAAGTTTGTCGACCGAGAGTGTCTCGGTCGAGGATTTCGTCGACCGAGATTGACCCTGTTTCAATGTTTCAATTAGAGTACTAAGTGTGTATGTGAGTGTGCATATGTGACACTATTGAAGGGGATGAACTATCTAAGTATAGTGATTGGCTAGGGAAGATCTAACGCTTGCTTTACATGAAGTCTAAGTACTTGTACATGATATATTTGTACAAGTTTACAATTGATTATATTTCATGAAATTTATAAGCATTCAAGCATATAGATTCCCTAGTGCTTTGTCATCCACCTTATTTCTGCAACACTCAAGTAGCACGTTAGATAAACAAAAATGAAATGTTTGTCATAATCAAAACAAAGGGATTTATCATAATGTCCAATTTAGCCAACAGGCGTGAACCGATCGGTTGACGTTCGAGACCATCGGTTCAAGGAGTGAGTCGACCAGTTGATGACCGGTTCGAGGAGTGAGACGAGCGGGTGGCGGCCATAATGAGATGCACGACGACTAGACGAACCGATCGGTTGGAGGAGACAACCGATCGACTGGTGGCACCCAACTGACCGACCTGATGGCGAGCCGATCAGTCATGTGATGAGTTGATCAAATCCAGAAAGGCAAAGCACAGAGTTCATCTTGTACATGTTGCATGTGATGTAGACCTAGATGACCGTGATTCCTCTTGGCTCGAGGAATCACATTAGGATGGCCATAATCATCACTTTTATCGTTTCACATGTTTTCTATGGGATATAGCATGTATATGATACATACTATATTGTGGTGATTGGATATATATATGTATATAAAACCAAATCCCTCATTAAATATTAAGTTTTAGATGCCTTCCAAATGCGACACACATGAAAAGCTTGATCGACCAAGTGTGGGCACACTCAAGCGTGGCACACCGTCTATCTCATGGAAGCATGAAGGATGAATGTGTGGGTCTTCCCAAGTAGGGTGCATATTCATCGTGTTTGCTTTGGGTCAGACTTAACAAGGTGACCTAGATAGGATCTAGCACCTTGAGGCATGGAGATGATTATGGCAAGGAGTTGCATATGACATCTTATCAAGAGTTGCATATGATGCAATTGGTAAGAGTTGCCTACCTGAGAGATCTAAGTTGTGGGTGACAACCCAAGCTGGTCCTTGACTTAGAGGATTTTAGGATATTTCCCACTAGAAGGTTGTACGCTGCAATCTTCTGAATTGATGGTGAGGGCTATCAATTTGAAGTAAAATAGTGGGATTGATAATTAATTAAAGGCCTAATTATATCGTCAACTTTTCAAATCAATCAAATAAGTCAAAAATGAGTTTTGGACTAAAATTGCATATTTTCCTTTTGTAGTACAAATGGCAACAAACAACAATCACTTTTCTTTGCCATCGGTCGTTGAAAAGGACATGCTAAATGGACAAACTTCCATGATTGGTATAGGACATTGAGAATTGTTCTCACTCAAGAGCGAAAGCTCTATGTCCTGGATACTCCAATTCTAGAGGAACCTGCTCCTAATGCACCAAAGACAGAAAGGGATGCTTACAAGAAGCATTCTGATGATGCCATTGATGCAAAGTGCTTGATGTTGTGCTCTATGAACCACGAGTTGTAGAGACAACATGAGAACATGGGTGTCATTGAGATGATTCAACATCTCAGGAACATGTATGAAGATCAAGCACAGAAAGAGAGATACGATGTCTCAAGGGCGCTATTCAAGTGTGTCATGATAGAAGGAGATCTAGTTGGTCCTCACACACTCAAGATGATTGGGTATGTGGAGAACCTGATAAGACTGGGATTTCCACTGAGCCAAGAGTTGGCTACTGACCTGATACTGCAATCGTTGCCAGAATCCTACAGTCAGTTTGTGATGAACTACTACATGAACAACTTTGATAGGGCACTGTCAGAGTTGTGAGGCATGTTGAGGATAGCCGAGACACATATGAAGAAGGACAAGCCTAAGTCTGTGATGGTGATCATGAACAAGAAAGGCAAGTCCAAGCATAAGGGCAAGGGCAAAGCTAAGAAAGGTTCTGATGCTAGCCAGGGGCCCAAGTCGTCTTCAGCTCTCAAGGCCAAGGGAGGTGTGACCAAGAAAGGCAATTGCCACCATTGTCAAAAGCCAGGACATTGGAAAAGGAATTGTCCTCTCTATCTGGAAGAACAAAAGAAGAAGGGGGCGACAGACATCTCTACTTAAAGGTGTCATGAAAGTAAACTTGTAACACTTTTGAGGTATATGATACCAAGATGAAAAGTGTAAAACACTCAATAAATGGGGCAAGTGTTGCCGCCATAGATAGGAGTAATTTAGTTACTTTTTAGCCTAAAAGGCTTGTAATACAATTATGAACTACTATTTCATATTTGCCAATAGATAGAAACACTTTATTTTGCATATTGTATGACAATAATGGCAATCAATAAAGAGATGTTTCAATTTATAAAGATTTTATCTTTGTGGCAATGCCTTATTTATCTTGTGGAATTTGATATGCATAATATAAAATGATACCTAAAGGTTATAGATAACTCAAACAATCAAATTAGCATCAATCATGAGAAATTCATTTCTACTTTCCATGTGATGGATAAATCTAGACTCTTTTGGTTAGAGAACCAGTAAGAGACATGAATATCTTGGACATGATTAATCAATCTTCACTAAAGGTAGTGGGAGAATGATTATCCTATTAGGTATGATACATGTGATGTATTTACATACCTATTGGAACAAATGCTAATACCTCAAATGGTGTTTGGAGAAATACCAATATGAATATCTTGAAGTGTTCAAGATTATCATAGATGAAGTGCAAATTTGGTAAAGTGTTAATTCTAGATGAGATCAACGAATGAAATACTTGGACCAAATGTTTGAGTTCCTTATGAGTGATTATGATAGTGTATCATAGTGAACTCTTGATTAAGGCATGGTGATGTCTAAATCAAGAAGGAATCATACTCCAAGGAGTTAGAGAATGATTATCAAATAACTAAATTCTTCTTAATAAAAGAATACCCCACACTAATAAAGGACATTAAGAATCATAAGGAGTTGTGAGTTCTTATATCCTTAATAGATACACCTCAATTATCTATGTGATGAGTTGTTCATGTGATGAGTCAACTATCCAGATGAATATGAGGAACCAAATCTTGAGTTATGGTTTATGACCATTACATCCTAATGACTTCCATGTGAACCATAAGGTATGACCTTGATGGTAGCACCCATTGGAATAAAATCCATAAGTGCAAATAAGTCTTAAGTGTTAAGACACATGGATAACATTTTGAGAACGATGATGCTTGTTGATTGCAACTTAATGACTAAGACATTTGGCATATGGATACGAAAACCGCATTCCTATGAGGAATAAAACAAGGATGTGTACGTGACACAACCTATAAGGTTTATGAATCCACTAATGCAAATGAAGTCTATAAGTTACAATGGACTAATCAATGTGATTGATTGAGTACAAGCAACTCAGAATTGGATCATTACTTTGATGATATAGTCAAAGGGTTTGACTGATATGTCAAAGATAAAGAAGGGATCTATGATTTAGTGGGAGCGTGTTCACATTCCACATGTTGATGTGAAATGGAAATGTTCTAATATGGAAATCCAAAAGTGGAAATTATCTTAAGGAAGATAGATATGTTTCCTATGTGATAGGAATAGAGATCTATAGAGATATTTCTCGAAAAACTCTTGACCTGAAAAGAGAAAACATACATTGGCAATATGTACTGAAGGGTTCAATATGTACATATTCTGTTGGTATGTATGCCCTGAGAGCCAATCATGGGATGATTGGTGGGATACATTAAGATTGATTTGATAAACATCAAAGGCAAGCTTCCAATTCTTTCTGGTTCAGTCATATGAGATAGTGATAGAACAAATTGAATGTCTAGATAATGACATTACTCAATGACGTATGCTTTTAGGTTGAGGACCTGAACGATGAGATCATACAGATACTAAGATTTTGTACATTCTTGTTATGTCCCTAGTCGGATGTCATTGTGGAAGGTAGATAGACATCAATGACACACAAGACTAGATTGTGGTGTTGGTTGATGATAGAATCTCATTAGTCATGATATAGAGATATCAAACCAAACACATATGTACTTGTTAGAGAACAAGTGTACCGGACAGACCCACCGTGAGTTTGACACATGGAATCATGAGATGGTAGTCACAGTCAGTACTCACAGTGATGGTGGTGAGTGTGATTCTTAGACCTAAAATCACTACACTCAACACATGTCGTTGGGCACACTTTGACATCATCAAACGTAGTCCTGAAACATGGGTTGTTATAAAGGTGATGATTGGGTGGCTTTGACACATGGGGCTTTTGAGGGGTGAGTGATAGATATGGGATTTGTCCCTCCTGAGGGAGTTTGATATCCAAGGCCACTTGATGAGTAGGATTGAGATAGGCGTGCGTATGTATGTGTGAATCAGTATGTGATATTGATGTCATACATATCTCCTTCAATCTACTCTGAGATCGAGAAAGTGAATGAACGTTGATAGGATGAATGTTCCATGCCTCGAGTTCATTCGGGATATCAGTGACAAAGGAATTATACATTCACTGTAACACCATTCACGGATTGTAGGATTGAAAGTTGTTCTCCAACTTTCTACATTAACTTGGGTAGCACTGATGTGTGACTAGGCACCGCTCTTTGCTTGTGTAGTCATAAGTGTTATGGACTTTCACTGCCAACGTGAAATGGACCTGCAGGGTCACACACATAGGATTTAACCTAGAAGATGATTTTTGTCCACAAGCAATGTTTAGATTGATTACTAAAGGAGTTTAGTAGTTCAATTAAACACTCAATAAATTGATAGCTCAATATCATATTGTTCAAGGTGTTGGACATATTGATTGGAGTATCAGATTGATTGAAATCGCATTTGACTGATTTTGCACAACCTGTACTCCCAACTGATCGGTTCAAGTGTTGAACCAGTCGGCTGAGGTTGCTGAACCGGTCGGCTCAAGTGTTGAGTCGATCGGCTCATGATCAGAGTGAAACGAGCGGTTCAAGTGTTGAACTGATCGGTTCAAGTGTTGAACCGATCGATTCAACTGGTGCAACTGAGCAACTTGGGAAAGTCACGTCGGTGAGAATTTTCCTTGCGTTTCACTTGCCCAATTTGATTGGAACAAGGATTGGTATTCGATACCAATTAGAAACGAAAGAAGGAAAGTCAATCGGGAACCGACCAGGACCACGAACCGACCGGTTCATAAGTGAACCGATCGGCTCATGGGTCCCAACCGATCAGTTGGTGCTCCAACCGACCGGTTCAGGTCCCCAACCGACTGGTTCACTTGTGAACCGATCGGTTCAGGTTGTGAGTTAGTTGCTTTTGTGGAAAATCTCGAACCCTTCTACTCCTGCTTTTAGTCCCATATTGCCGCGGACAGAGAAACATGTCCCATGACCTGCCTATATATATAGGGGTATTGGGGGCTTCTCAAAGTACAGCTCAGTGCAACCAGTTGCTATGCAAAGTTGTCATTCTCTCTGGTTTTAGTAACCAAGAGAGAGCCCGAGCAAGTGCTTCCCGCAAAAGGGAGGTGTAGCAAGGGAAGGACAACTGTAGTTGCAACTGGAGGCAGGAGAGTGTGTTGGAGACTAGTACGTCAACAGGAGGGTGCGACTCCTTCCACTTCCTTGTGAGACAAGGTGTGGGCTCCGATCTCCAAACCATGACATAAACACGATTAAAACTTAGCGGAAGCGAATCGGTAATCAGCGGAAGACAAAAATCACGGGAAATTAAAACTTTTCGAGATAAGAACTTGGATCCATAAAACTTCTTTCATAAAGAGAGATAAACTGTTTACATCTCAGGATAATTACTTCTTGAGTAATTATATACATCAAGATACAAAATCTCAAGATCACTATACAAAAGACTCCAAGACCTGAGAGTACAGAGGACACATAGGACTGACTCTAACTACACCATATGGTAGGACAATCTCCACCTGAGATTACTGCTGCCCCTGATGCTGCTGCTGAGACTGATCACCTGTAGGTTGGTTCCTTCGTCTCCGACGTCCACCTAAAAAGTTGAAGCCTACGGGGTGAGACAATTATACATAATTGTCCCAGCGAGAGTTATAACTCTTCGCCAGAAGCTTTATTATAACATCAAAGAATATCTTAAACAGTAAGACCTTCATAGTATTCTATAACAGTTGTAGGTATAACAAGATCTCTACAATTAGGAGATATGAAGAATATAAGCACTATTGCAATGTAACATCAATCAACTAACTTGGAGTTATCTCTAACAAGTTATACTACATGGTTGATTATATTTTACAAACAACATTATGCCCTGTGGAGATGAGGCATACCACTCATACTCCAACTGATCGCTGAGAAGTCACATCAGTATCATACATAGGTCATTAAGAGAGCCGGATTCTCATGACCTTCACCTTCCTCAGTCAGTAAGAGGATCACTTGTAGGACATCTCGTGTCTCTACTGCTATAGCTCACCAGGGTAAACTAGTCCTTCGCTATTCTAGAGTCAAAGTGGCGTTCTGTACTCTCTTCATCATCAGGAGGTTTCATGTTTACCTACCACTGATACGGATATAGAAATATAGTGAAGGATGGATGGATTACACATCTACATCACTTTCCTACACTAGGATGTAAGGTTCTACACATCCATGTACCCCACATACTCAAAAGTATGTGCTCCAGGAGTTCCCTGAGGAAAACCTGTTTCACCATCACTTAATCTCTGACAATGATGGATCTATGATCAGGGCTCTACATTATACTTGATTAGTTAGGTACATTCATTATTCTTTAACATCATACATTGTTCTTCAAACAATAACAGTAGCATAACAGCTATAAGAGAAGAATACTAAATGTAATATGCCTAACTCATATCAATCATCATTCCTCATTATCCTCATCACAAGTCATCTCTAAAGCATGACCTTGATGATATTCATGGCTTTCACAGCTCATTATCATCATAGGATGCCATTGAAAAGGCATCAAGTTACTTTTCTTATTCATAAGGCTAACAACATGCCTTTAATGAATAGAACATCAACATCCATACCTGGATATGATTACCTTCATATCAGAACCTGCATGGTTAATACAACTGATAAAGGTAATAAAAATAAGGAATATACTTCCTACTCCTTTCATAAGAGTTAAATCTCTAATTCATATCAAATAGAGTTTAATACTCAAAAGCATGCCATTACCCTATAATTAGGGTTTACTATTCACATTAAGGTGAATTGAACTCATAACATCATTATGTATGAATAACATCATCACTGATGCCCTTAGATTAGGTAAAGGTTCATCATTTATTATAATTAGGGTTTCTATGACCTCACACACGTGGACCATACCCTAATTATGCTCACTTATGTGCATTGGAGATGCTTTACTTGAGTTTCCACTTAAAAAGGGTACTTTCTCTCTCTAGAAGTACTCTCTCTCTATAAGTACTTTCTCTCTCATCATAATGTTAGGTGATGTCAACATCACTCTAAAACAGGTTGGATTGAGTCATCATAGGCTAACATAGCCAAAAACATCACCATTATGTGATTAGAGTTACTTTCTCTCTCTAGGGTACTTTCTCTTTCTAGAGTACTTTCTCTCTCTAAAGTACTCTCTCTTTCATCATACTAATGGTTGATGATAACATTAGACTAGATCAAGTTGGATAGGGTCATTATGACTAAAAACATCATTCTCATGTAATTAGAGTTTGAATTGAGCAAGGTATAACTCAATTGACCCTTCAGGGGTATTTTGGTAATTCACCCCATTGATAATCATTATAGTAAAAAACCTTAGTCAAATAACCCCTTACTATGCTAGATTATCATTAGGGTTTGATTTGTGCAACATTGGACCATTTATATTATAATTTGATTGAAAGAAGTCAACTTGGAATTACATTGATTGATTTCAATCAATAATTATCAATTGAGTTGAGATCGGTTGAAAGTGTTGACCGTTTTCCCACTTTGACTTTCCAAGACCGCGAGCCTCCTTCTAACTTCAAGACCGCGAGCCCCCTTAGGTTTCAAGACCGTGAGCCTCTTCAAGTGGTTCAAGACCGCGAAGCCCTCTCATTGGTTCAAGTTGATGTTGAGACCGCGAAGAGACGTTGACCGTTTGCCCATCTTGACCTCAGGACCGCGAGGCCCTTCGCGGTCTTGAGACCGTGAGCCTGACCGTGAGCCCCCTCACGGTCTTGAGACCGCGAGCCCTCTCACGGTCTTGAGACCGCGAGGCTCTCAAGGTCTCAACCGTTTGGTCCATCAACAAAATCAATAAAGCAATCGATGGTGTCAAATGATGTTGAAGCCCTGAAAAGGTCAAAGCTATGTTGACCACCTATGGATTGGGTCAATTAAGTTTATGCTTAACCATTTGGTCATTCAATTGACCCGCAATTGTTGACCAATTAGGATTGAAATCGATTCAATTAGGGTCTATCAATGTTCACCCATCAATACTCAACAATGTGCATCAACACAAGGTTGAACCCTTCAATTGAGATCCAATTGGGCTCAAACTTGGCCCAAACGGTCTTGAGGTCATGTGGGTGGACCCCACATGGTCTTGAGACCGTTTTCCCAAGATTTCATCAAAATCTAAGGTGATTTGATAGGGGTTGAACAATGATTGAGCCACAAAATAGAATTTTTGATTAAATTGATAACTTATTTGCAATTGGGTCCTCAATTGGTCAACTTACTCAACCCTAGACCTTCAAACGGTCTTGGGTGATTGTCCTCTCGGACTTGAGACCGTTTGCCCATCCAATTTTGGATTCTAGTGGAAATTCATCAAGGTTGAACAAATTGAGTTGATGATTATATCAATATTTAATTGCAATGTAATTTGGTGTAATTGTACCTTCAATTGGTCAACTATCCTTGACCCCAGACCTCCAAACGGTCTGGGTTGATTTCCCTCACGGTCTTGAGACCGTTTGGTGACCCCCAAATGGTCTTGAGACCGTTTAGGTCAATCAACCCTAAAAACCCTAATTAGGTCACCATAATTTCAGTACTGATTTTACCTAGGGTTAGCCCTAGTATTCACCCTTTAACTCTTAGCCCGTTTGGAATTAGACCATCAAACTTGGTGAGTTGTTAATTGACATAGTTGTGAACAGTAATTTCATATGGTCAACGCTTAGTCAACGACCTTACACGGTCTTGGGACCGTTTACCCAAAAAGGCAATTTCAGACCGTTTGAAAAGCAGTAATAAATTCATTTAAAGTTGTCACTTAAAAAGGTCATATCTCCCGATTCCTTTGGTGTTAGCCTCCCAAATTTTGAGGGTAATTAGCCTATATAATTAGGAACAGATTGCTTATACGTTCCATGCTCGGTCAATGGGGCCAAACGGTCTTGGAGACCGTTTTCCCTGTCGTGGTCTCGAGACCGTTTGCTCACCTCACGGTCTTGAGTCCGAGAGAGCAAACTGTTGGGACCGTTTAAGAAAGTGAAAAGCGGTGGATTTTTCTTGGAAATCATGCCTTCATCTCCTAGCTCAAGAACAGTACAGATATCCCACGGGTTTGCTTGCAAAATAGCAAAGAACAGCAAGATACATGAAGGACTATCATCTAACTGCATATAAAAGATGTGTGTAGTAAAGCATGGGTTTAGAGTTATAAAACCCGCCTAAAGCTTGCTTCTTGAGCTCCAAGCTTTCAAGCTCCAAGCTCTAATGGCGTCCTTGAGTTCTTACAGGTTGGCCAAGGTGAAAACGCCAAGGAAGGATGAAAAGAGACGGCTAGAAAGGTAGGGTTTCAAGAGTTAGCCATGAAGATGACCTTGAATTCGAGTTCTAACCATGGAATTAGGCAAGAAGAGGGGTTTAGACCTACCTTGCACCCCTTGGTCGTCCTCCTTAGCTACAAGGCAGTCCTTGGTCATCTTTGGTGAAATGAAACAGTAAGGGAACGAAGGGTAAGTTCCCTTGCAACTAAGGGAAGGAGAGCTTATATACATGGGGTAGGATTTTCAACATTAGTTCATAAGTTGTCCATAATTCCAACTAGTTCCCTCCTTCTTTACTTGATCGTCCCTTCCTCTTTATTCTAAGTACAAACCTTCTCTTAAGGTCTTAGGAAAAGAAGGTAAAGGAGAGCAAGCTAATAATGAGGTACATACATAAAGAAATATTGCACATATACCCTGATTATTCAATCACAAAGCATATCTCATAACTTGATAATTCAATTGAGGTGACTCCCTCATCATTTCTTTTCTTAATGATGGCAAGAGTCTAAAAAGATACATTAGATGACATATTTTACAATTTGGATTCCGTAATTTGGGTAAATTGCATTTTACCCCAAATTAGGGTTTCAAGCACCGGGATTGCTTCCACAGTTGCACCTTGGTGCCCTGGCTTGGGAAATCCCTCAAACTTTACCAAAAAGATTCTCATGATGTCTCAACATCAGAGGAAAATCTCAACATGTGCAAATTACAAGCTAACCCTTTTAACTGGGTAAATTGCACATATGTCCCTGTATATCGAAACAATGCTACTACTTTAAATAAAAAGGAGCAAATAGTGAGATATATGTTTCTGAGAACTTAATTACATGCTCAGAGTTAATCACAAAGATTTAATTACATATTTAGGCAAAACACCTAGGGTTGACTCATAACCCAGGTCAGGGATGTTACAAATTATCCACCCCTTACAAGGATTTCATCCCCGAAATCGATAAAACATACTACGAGAAAAGGGCAGGATACTTCCTTCTCATCTCATCCTCTAACTCCCAAGTGGCTTCTTCAATACCACGATGGATCCAGAGGACTTTCACAAGACTTATATTTTTCTTCTTTAGCTTTTTAATTCGTTTATCAAGGATTGACACTGGTCCCTCCTCATAGGATATGTCATCATTCAATTCTACTTCCATAGGTTGTAGAACTGACTCGGTGTCTGGGTGACATTTCTTCAACATAGAAATGTGAAACACAGGATGTAACCTCTGTAATTCTGGGGGAAGCTCTAGTTTATATGCTACCTTTCCAATCCGTTCAATGATTGGATAAGGCCCCATATATCTAGGAGCTAACTTCCTTTTCCTTCCAAAACGAAGGACCCCTTTCCATGGTGAGACCTTAAGATACACTCTGTCTCCAACCTGGAACTCTAAGGGTCTACGACGTTTGTCGGCATAAGATTTCTGCCTATCCTGAGCAGTCTTAATCTTATGTTGTATAACTTTAATCTTTTCCGTGGTTTGCTGCACCAGGTCAGGACCTAACAACTGGTGCTCACCAGTCTCAAACCAACACAAGGGTGATCTACAACGTCTACCATATAAGGCTTCATAAGGTGCCATATCAATACTATGCTGATAGCTATTGTTATAGGCAAACTCTATCAAGCTTAAGTGTAGATCCCAGATTCCGGTGAACTGGAGAACACATGTTCGTAACAGGTCTTCTAAGGTTTGTATGGTCCTTTCCGACTATCCATCAGTCTGGGGATGAAAGGTCGTACTAAACCTTAGCTTAGTGCCTAAGGCTTTGTGCAACTATTCCCAAAAACGACTGGTAAATTGAGGACCTCTGTCAGAAACTATTGTGACAGGAACTCCGTGCAAACGCACTATCTCTTGAACATACAACTCTGATAACCTTTCAGCAGAATAGGTTGTTTTGACAGGTAAGAAATGAGCTGTCTTAGTCAACCTATCAACAATTACCCAAATCGAATCATGTCCTTTGCTTGTCTTGGGTAGGCCAACAACAAAGTCCATGGTCACATGGTCCCACTTCCACTGTGATATGGGTAAAGGTTGCATTGTTCCTGCAGGCTTCTGGTGTTCATCTTTAACTTGCTGACACACGGGACACCTCAGAACAAACTCTGCAACGTCCTTTTTCATCCCAGGCCACCAATACAGACCCTTCAAATTCCGATACATCTTGGTGCTCCCTGGATGCATAGCATACATGGAAGAATGGGCTTCTTCCAGGACTAACTTCCTCAAGTTGTCCACATCCGACACTATCATTCTTCCATTATAACAAGCTACTTGATCTTTTGAGTCATGAAAACCATCTTGCTTCTCATTTCCATACTCAGATCTTATATGTTGAACTGCAGCATCACCTAGTTGTGCCTCTTTAATCTGCTCCCTTAGAGTAGGTTTAATATGCATCTCTGCTAACAAACCGGTTAACAATGACACCTTCAACTGTACATTGTCTTGCCTTAAAGAGATAAGCATATCTCTTCTAGAGCATACTAAAGAGTTTAGTTGTGCTCTATTCATGGTTGATGTTGTTGATTTCCTACTCAAGGCATCTGCAACAACATTGGCCTTGCCTGGATGGTAATCAATTATACAGTCGTAGTCCTTGATTAATTCCATCCAGCGATGTTGCCTCATGTTGAGCTCATGCTGAGAGAAGATATAATTATGGTTTTTGTGGTCTGTGAAAATCTGGAATGTTTCTCCGTAGAGGTAGTGCCTCCAGATCTTCAAAGCATGAACCACAGCAGCTAACTCCAGATCATGTGTTGGATAATTATCCTCGTGTTTCTTAAGCTGTCGGGAAGCAAAAGAAATCACTTGTTTATCCTGCATCAACACACATCCAAGTCCATTCTTGGAAGCATCACAGAAAACTATATACCCTTTTCCTTGTTTAGGTAGCACTAGCACAGGTGCACTTGTCAACCTCTCCTTCAGCAACTGGAAAGATTGTTGACACTTATCACTCCAAGAAAAAGGAACATCTTTTCGGGTCAACTTGGTCAAAGGTAGGGCTATAGAACTAAAGTTCTTAATGAACCTTCGATAATAGCCAGCTAACCCCAAGAAACTTCGAATCTCCGTCGGTGTCTTCGGTTGTTCCCATTGTAGAACAGATTCTACCTTTGTAGGGTCAACACGAATTCCTGAGGCAGATATCACATGCCCAAGAAAAGATACTTCCGGCAGCCAAAACTCACATTTGCTAAACTTAGCATACAGCTTATGTTCTCTTAGCAAAGTTAAAGCTTGGCGAAGATGTTGCTCATGCTGCTGGGCATCCTTACTATAAATCAGTATGTCATCTATGAAGACGACAACACACTGATCAAGGAAAGGTCGAAAAACTCTATTCATGAGTTCCATGAATGCAGCTGGTGCATTGGTTAGTCCAAACGACATAACCGTGAACTCATAGTGACCATATCTTGTCCTAAAGGAAGACTTGGATATGTCACTATCCTTAATACGGAGTTGATGATATCCAGACCTCAAGTCTATTTTTTAAAAGACGGTTGCACCACGCAACTGGTCAAAGAGATCATCAATCCTCGGCAGAGGGTACTTATCCTTTATTGTTACTTTATTGAGTTGTCTATAGTCGATGCACAACCGCATTGAACCATCTTTCTTTTTAACAAACAAGACCGGAGCACCCCAAGGTGAAGTACTCGGTCGGATAAAACCTCTCTCAAGTAACTCTTGAAGCTGTTTCTTGAGTTCTGCCATCTCGGCAGGCGCCATCCTATACGGAGTTTGAGCTATGGGTTTCGTATCTGGGATCAGATTAATTTCAAAATCAATCTCCCGAGGTGGTGGTATACCAGGAAGTTCTTCAGGAAACACATCTTCGAATTCCTTGACTATAGGAACTTCGGTAGGATTGGAACTTTCCTTGGTAACATCTACCACATGGGCCAAGAATGCATAACATCCTTGCCTCAACAACTTATCAGCAACCATAGCTGATACAAGACAGGTAGGCAGAATCTTTCTTTCACCTTGAAAGATCCATGTGCTGCTCTCATCAGCAAACACAGCCAACTTCGACTCACAATTCAAGACAACTCTATACCTTTCTAAGGTATCCATCCCAAGGATTATATCAAATCCCTGCATATCAAGTGGTATAAGATGCACTTGAATGCGATGGTCAGAAAAGAAAAGGATGCAGGGAGAACATACCTCCTGCAAAACGACAGACCCACTCAACGGAGTCTCTAACAACAAACTATCTGCCCTATGACTAACAGTCATATTGCAATTACGAATCATTTCATGAGTGATGAAAGAGTGCGTAGCACCCGGATCAATTAGAACAGATACATCACAGGATATAGACACATCGGAATATAAAAATTTCATCTGACTTGCCACTACCCGTGGATTGACCACTGCCTCAGGTGGGTTCATAGCATAGAACCTTACAGTCACCTGGTGTTGAGGTGGTGCTGATGATCCAGCTTGAGACGCTTGTCCACGTCCTCGAGCTGCTCCTTGATGTTGTCTATTCTGAGATCCCTGTTGATTCTGTCTCGGGGGTTGTTGTGTCACACCGACAGGCCTAGAACGGCAATCCTTCATCAAGTGTCCCACCTTACCACAGTTGTAACAACTCTTCTCCTGTTGTTGTGGTCTGGGTGGTCCAGTAACTGACACAGATGCAGAACTGTGCATCCCTTGAAGCGGTTGACTCCGTCCTCTACCTCTGCTTGGTGTCCATTGAGTTTGAAAACTTGATTTGGGTGGTGGAGGGTTAGGTGCAGAGAATCTAGGTTTCTTAGAATCCCTAGATGAAGAACCCTGGAACTGTGGATATATTTTATGGGTTTGTCTTTTCTCGACCACAGATCTCTCTATCCTTCGGACTGACTCAACAAAGGTAGAGAATCTCTCTCTATTTTCTAAGGCAGACACAGGGGTTGACATATCAAAATTCAAACCCTTCTCGAATCTTCTGATTCTTTCCTCATCCGTAGCGGCCATGTGCGGATAGAACCGCAGCAACTCCATGAACTTAGCTTCATACTCACTAATGTTCATCATACCCTGCCTTAGTTTCTCAAACTGAGAGATCTTCTCATCTAGGAAGGTATTTGGAAAATATCTATTGATAAATTCCCGACGAAACTCTTCCCATGAGAACTCTACTCCAGGTCTCTTCTGCTCTTCCATGTTCCACCAGTGACCAGCACTGCCTTTGAGAAGATAGAAAGCATGTCTAACCTTCTCAGCTTCCGGAATCATAAGAATCCTGAAAGCCTTCTCCAACTCTGTCAACCATAAGTCAACATCTGCAGGGTCGGCAGTTCCGAAGTACTCGGTAGCTCTGACACGACAAAGTCGTTCGAATGTCTTACCAATACCTTGTGCTTCAGACTGGACAGGTGCCCTGGGTGTAGGAATGGGCATCCTATCAGTTATATGTGTCATGGCAGTCATGAACTGCCCGAACATCGTCTGTACAGCTGGATCACTCATGTCAGCTGGGTTGAACTGGGGTGGCTCTCTTGGCGACTCAGGTGCAGGTTGTTCTATTCTCGGAACTCTTGCACCGCCTCGAGGTGCACTAGCACTACTCTCTGCCACGTGCTCATCACGATGTTCTGACATTCTTATGTATCTTCTTCTCCTGAGGAGCAAAAGATTCTATTAGATAAGGAAGGAGTACTAAAGATAGACTCGACATCCTAAGTCCTATGCCTCTGTAGACTCAACCGACCTAGAGCTCTGATACCACTAGTTGTGGGCTCTGATCTCCAAACCATGACATAAACACGATTAAAACTTAGCGGAAGTGAATCAGTAATCAGCGGAAGACAAAAATCACGGGAAATTAAAACTTTTCGAGATAAGAACTTGGATCCATAAAACTTCTTTCATAAAGAGAGATAAACTGTTTACATCTCAGGATAATTACTTCTTGAGTAATTATATACATCAAGATACAAAATCTCAAGATCACTATACAAAAGACTCCAAGACCTGAGAGTACAGAGGACACATAGGACTGACTCTAACTACACCATAAGGCAGGACAATCTCCACCTGAGATTACTGCTGCCCCTGATGCTGCTGCTGAGACTGATCACCTGTAGGCTAGTTCCTTCGTCTCCGACGTCCACCTAAAAAGTTGAAGCCTACGGGGTGAGACAATTATACATAATTGTCCCAGCGAGAGTTATAACTCTTCGCCAGAAGCTTTATTATAACATCAAAGAATATCTTAAACAGTAAGACCTTCATAGTATTCTATAACAGTTGCAGGTATAACAAGATCTCTACAATTAGGAGATATGAAGAATATAAGCACTATTGCAATGTAACATCAATCAACTAACTTGGAGTTATCTCTAACAAGTTATACTACATGGTTGATTATATTTTACAAACAACATTATGCCCTGTGGAGATGAGGCATACCACTCATACTCCAACTGATCGCTGAGAAGTCACATCAGTATCATACATAGGTCATTAAGAGAGCCAGATTCTCATGACCTTCACCTTCCTCAGTCAGTAAGAGGATCACTTGTAGGACATCTCGTGTCTCTACTGCTATATCTCACCAGGGTAAACTGGTCCTTCGCTATTCTAGAGTCACAGTGGTGTTCTGTACTCTCTTCATCATCAGGAGGTTTCATGTTTACCTACCACTGATACGGATATAGAAATATAGTGAAGGATGGATGGATTACACATCTACATCACTTTCCTACACTAGTATGTAAGGTTCTACACATCCATGTACCCCACATACTCAAAAGTATGTGCTCCAGGAGTTCCCTGAGGAAAACCTATTTCATCATCACTTAATCTCTAACAATGATGGATCTATAATCAGGGCTCTACATTATACTTGATTAGTTAGGTAAATTCAGTATTCTTTAACATCATACATTGTTCTTCAAACAATAACAGTAGCATAACAGCTATAAGAGAAGAATACTAAATGTAATATGCCTAACTCATATCAATCATCATTCCTCATTATCCTCATCACAAGTCATCTCTAAAGCATGACCTTGATGATATTCATGGCTGTCACAGCTCATTATCATCATAGGATGCCATTGACAAGGCATCAAGTTACTTTACTTATTCATAAGGCTAACAACATGCCTTTAATGAATAGAACATCAACATCCATACCTGGATATGATTACCTTCATATCAGAACCTGCATGGTTAATACAACTGATAAAGGTAATAAAAGTAAGGAATATACTTCCTACTCTTGTCATAAGAGTTAAATCTCTAATTCATATCAAATAGAGTTTAATACTCAAAAGCATGCCATTACCCTATAATTAGGGTTTACTATTCACATTAAGGTGAATTGAACTCATAACATCATTATGTATGAATAACATCATCATTGATTCCCTTAGATTAGGTAAAGGTTCATCATTTATTATAATTAGGGTTTCTATGACCTCACACAGGTGGACCATACCCTAATTATGCTCACTTATGTGCATTGGAGATGCTTTACTTGAGTTTCCACTTAAAAAGGGTACTTTCTCTCTCTAGAAGTACTCTCTCTCTAGAAGTACTTTCTCTCTCATCATAATGTTAGGTGATGTCAACATCACTCTAAAACAGGTTGGATTGAGTCATCATAGGCTAACATAGCCAAAAACATCACCATTATGTGATTAGAGTTACTTTCTCTCTCTAGGGTACTTTCTCTTTCTAGAGTACTTTCTCTCTCTAAAGTACTCTCTCTTTCATCATACTAATGGTTGATGATAACATTAGACTAGATCAAGTTGGATAGGGTCATTATGACTAAAAACATCATTCTCATGTAATTAGAGTTTGAATTGAGCAAGGTATAACTCAATTGACCCTTCAGGGGTATTTTGGTAATTCACCCCATTGATCATTATTATAGTCAAAAACCTTAGTCAAATAACCCCTTACTATCCTAGATTAACATTAGGGTTTGATTTGGGCAACATTGGACCATTTATATTATAATTTGATTGAAAGAAGTCAACTTGGAATTACATTGATTGATTTCAATCAATAATCATCAATTGAGTTGAGATCGGTTGAAAGTGTTGACCGTTTGCCCACTTTGACTTTCCAAGACCGCGAGCCTCCTTCTAACTTCAAGACCGTGAGCCCCCTTATGTTTCAAGACCGTGAGCCTCTTCAAGTGGTTCAAGACCGCGAAGCCCTCTCATTGGTTCAAGTTGATGTTGAGACCGCGAAGAGACGTTGACCGTTTGCCCATCTTGACCTCAGGACCGCGAGGCCCTTCGTGGTCTTGAGACCATGAGCCTCCTCTCGGACTTGAGACCTGAGCCCCCTCACGGTCTTGAGACTACGAGCCCTCTCACGGTCTTGAGACCGCGAGGCTCTCAAGGTCTCAACCGTTTGGTCCATCAACAAAATCAATAAAGCAATCGATGGTGTCAAATGATGTTGAAGCCCTCAAAAGGTCAAAGATATGTTGACCACCTATGGATTGGGTCAATTAAGGTTATGCTTAACCAATTGGTCATTCAATTGACCCTCAATTGTTGACCAATTAGGATTGAAATCGATTCAATTAGGGTCTATCAATGTTCACCCATCAATACTCAACAATGTGCATCAACACAAGGTTGAACCCTTCAATTGAGCTCCAATTGGGCTCAAACTTGGCCCAAACGGTCTTGAGGTCATGTGGGTGGACCCCACATGGTCTTGAGACCGTTTGCCCAATATTGCATCAAAATCTAAGGTGATTTGATAGGGGTTGAACCATGATTGAGCCACAAAACAGAATTTTTGATTAAATTGATAACGTATTTGCAATTGGGTCCTCAATTGGTCAACTTACTCAACCCTAGACCTTCAAACGGTGTTGGGTGATTGTCCTCTCAGTCTTGAGACCGTTTGGATGAGTTCCAAACGGTCTTGAGACCGTTTGCCCATCCAATTTTGGATTCTAGTGGAAATTCATCAAGGTTGAACAAATTGAGTTGATGATTATATCAATATTTAATTGCAATGTAATTTGGTGTAATTGTACCTTCAATTGGTCAACTATCCTTGACCCCAGACCTCCAAACGGTCTGGGTTGATTGCCCTCGCGGTCTTGAGACCGTTTGGTGACTCCCAAACGGTCTTGAGACCGTTTAGGTCAATCAACCCTAAAAACCCTAATTAGGTCACCATAATTTCAGTACTGATTTTACCTAGGGTTAGCCCTAGTATTCACCCTTTAACTCTTAGCCCGTTTGGAATTAGACCATCAAACTTGGTGAGTTGTTAATTGACATAGTTTTTAACAGTAATTTCATATGGTCAACGCTTAGTCAACGACCTTACACGGTCTTGGGACCGTTTGCCCAAAACGGCAATTTCAGACCGTTTGAAAATCAGTAATAAATTCATTTAAAGTTGTCACTTAAAAAGGTCATATCTCCCGATTCCTTTGGAGTTAGCCTCCCAAATTTTGAGGGTAATTAGCCTATATAATTAGGAACAGATTTCTTATACGGTCCACGCTCGGTCAATGGGGACAAACGGTCTTGGAGACCGTTTGACCTGTCACGGTCTCGAGACCGTTTCCTCACCTCGCGGTCTTGCGTCCGAGAGAGCAAACTGTTGGGACCATTTAAGAAAGTGAAAAGCGGTGGGTTTTTCTTGCAAAATCACGCCTTCATCTCCTAGCTCAAGAACAGTACCCACGGGTTTGCTTGAAAAATAGAAAAGAACAGCAAGATACATGAAGGACTATCATCTAACTGCATATAAAAGATGTGTGTAGTAAAGCATGGGTTTAGAGTTATAAAACCCGCCTAAAGCTTGCTTCTTGAGCTCCAAGCTTTCACGCTCCAAGCTCTAATGGCATCCTTGAGTTCTTACAGGTTGGCCAAGGTGAAAACTCCAAGGAAGGATGAAAAGAGACGGCTAGAAAGGTAGGGTTTCAAGAGTTAGCCATGAAGATGACCTTGAATTCGAGTTCTAACCATGGAATTAGGCAAGAAGAGGGGTTTAGACCTACCTTGCACCCCTTGGTCGTCCTCCTTAGCTACAAGGCAGTCCTTGGTCGTCTTTAGTGAAATGAAACAGTAAGGGAACGAAGGGTAAGTTCCCTTGCAACTAAGGGAAGGAGAGCTTATATACATGGGGTAGGATTTTCAACATTAGTTCATAAGTTGTCCATAATTCCAACTAGTTCCCTCCTTCTTTACTTGATCGTCCCTTCCTCTTTATTCTAAGGACAAACCTTCTCTTAAGGTCTTAGGAAAAGAAGGTAAAGGAGAGCAAGCTAATAATGAGGTACATACATAAAGAAATATTGCACATATACCTTGATTATTCAATCACAAAGCATATCTCATAACTTGATAATTCAATTGAGGTGACTCCCTCATCATTTATTTTCTTAATGATGGCAAGAGTCTAAAAAGATACATTAGATGACATATTTTACAATTTGGATTCCTTAATTTGGGTAAATTGCATTTTACCCCAAATTAGGGTTTCAAGCACTGGGATTGCTTCCACAGCTGCACCTTGGTGCCCTGGCTTGGGAAATCCCTCAAACTTTACCAAAAAGATTCTCATGATGTCTCAACATCAGAGGAACATCTCAACATGTGCAAATTACAAGCTAACTCTTTTAATTGGGTAAATTGCACATAGGTCCCTGTATATCGAAACAATGCTACTACTTTAAATAAAAAGGAGCAAATACTGAGATATATGTTTCTGAGAACTTAATTACATGCTCAGAGTTAATCACAAAGATTTAATTACATATTTAGGCAAAACACCTAGGGTTGACTCATAACCCAGGTCAGGGATGTTACACAAGGAGTGTGGAGTTCCAGGTGGTCTGTGTGGACTACTTCAGAGGCGGGAGGTTTCTTCCGCTCAGGAGGACAACTGTCATCCGACAGGAGGAGTCATCTGTCCCGATGCAACCAGGAGCTGCACAGACACCGTCCAAGATCGGAGTTGAAGACCGCACAAGGTGCGAGGTATTGTCGCTGAGCAAGCCTCGGGACAAGGTATGATTCCACAAACCATCCTTTCCTATTATATAGACGTTGACGCGTTTCCTAGTGCTGGGTTTGGGGGAGAAAATTTTTGTTTCCGCTGCCTTCTCTGCCTCCCCTAAAACCCAACAGTGGTATCAGAGTCACGTCAACTGCTCTATATTTTAGGAATATCGATATGATCAATTTTGGTTTTTCGCCTTTATTTATTGCATACGATGTGAATAATATTGGCTTTATGCATGTCCAATCCTAAATCCACAAATCCCAATTACATATATGATATGTATTATTAATGCACTCGATACGCGTCACCCTTAAATGAGTTTTGTGGTGGATGTATAGCGTGGTTATGGCCAATAAACCCTATCTGTGATTGGTTGTGTGTGGTTGCTTGCATCTCGGTCTGCGCACCGATCTTCCCCTTCTCCTATTCCTAATGTAACTCGAAATAATTCGAGATTCTTTCCTACCTTTGCTCCCCCCAAATGTAACTCGGGGTTTCTTCTTTTAAGCAATGTAATAATAGGATAGATTTTATTTCCTGTTATGTCGAAGACCGACGGACATCAAGACAACAGCTGAAACGATCGGTTCAAGGCGTGAACCGATCGGTTGACGTTCCAGACAGTCAGTTCAAGGAGTGAACCGATCGGTTGATGACCGATCGAGGAGCGAGATGACCGGGTGGTAGACATGATGAGATGCACGACGTCCAGGCAAACCGATCGGTTGGAGGAGCCAACCGATCCGCTGGTGGCACCCAGTCGACTGGCTGGATAGTACAGATCATTCATGTGATGAATTGATCAACTCGGATGGCAAGGCACAAATGTTCATCTTGTACAGGTTGCATGTGATGTTTACCTAGATGACCGTGATTCCTCTTGGCTTGAGGAATCACATTAGGTTGGCCATAATCATCACTTTTTATCGTTTGTGCATGTTTTTTGTGGGATATAGCATGTATATGATACGTACTATGTATTGTGGTGATTGGATATGTATATGTATATAAAAAGAAATCCCTCATTAAAATATTAAGTTTTAGATGCCTTCCAAATGCGACACACGTGAAAAGCTTGATCGACCAAGTGTGGGCACGCCCTAGCGTGGTGCACCGTCTATCTCATGGAAGCGTGAAGGATGAATGTGTGGGTATGCCCTAGCATGGTGCATATTCATCGTGTTTGCTTTGGGTCGGACTTAACAAGGTGATCTAGATGGGATCTAGTACCTTGAGGCATGGAGATGATCATTCCAAAGAGTTGTATATGACATTTTATCAAGAGTTGCATATGATGCAATTGGAAAGAGTTGCCTACCTGAGAGATCTAAGTTGTGGGCGATCAGCCCTAGCTGACTCATGACTTAGAGGATTTCAGGATCTTGCCCACTAGAAGGTTGTACACTGCAATCTTATGAATTGATGGTGAGGGCTATCAATTTGAAGTAAAATAGTGGGAGCGATAATTAATTAAACGCCTAATTTTATCGTCAACTTTTCAAATCAATTCAAACTAGTCAAAAGAGTTTTGGACTAAAATTGCATATATTTCCTTTTGTTAAAATAAATGGTTAATCAACAATAATCACTTTATTTGCGATCGGTCTTTGAGACCAACAAATTAAATGGGAATAATTCCATGACTGGTTAGGATGATGAGAAGTGTTCTCAAAGAGCGAAAGCTCTAAGTCCTAGTTATACCAAGACCAGATGAACTCAATCCCACCACATCAATGGATGAAAGTATGCTTATGGAAGCATACCGAGGAAGACATTGATGAGGAGTGCTTGATGTTGTGTTATCTGAACTATGAGTTGCAAAGACAACATGAGAGATATGATGTCTCCCAGACACTTTCCTAGTATATCATGACAGAAGGAAATCCAGTAAGGTATTCACACACTCAATGTGATTGGGCATGTGGAAATCCTAACTAAGAAGGATTGCCTCTGAGCCAAGAGTTGGCTATTGGTATGATACTGCAAATGTTGCGAGAATCATACAATTCATGATAAACTACAACATGAACAACTTTGACAAGCGTTGACAGAGTTTTTGGACATGTTGATGATAATAGAGGCAAAGATGAAGAAAGACAAACCATGATCTTTGATGTGATCAAAGGGAAAGGTAATTCTTAAGGGCAAGGATAAGGGCAAAGCAAAGAAGTGTTCTGATGCTAGCCAGCAATCCAAGCCATCTTCAGCCTCAAGGCACATGGGGAAAGGGTGTATGAGGGAATTTCCCTCTATATCTGGAAGAACAAAAGAAGATGAAGGAGGAGATGGAGATCTCCACCTAAGGTATCATGAAATGAACCGCTTCTTTGTCTGAGGTATATGATACCAAGATATGGATCTATCATATATGATATGCAAGATCCGCAAAGAAGTGATGGCCTTTGTGAAAGGACCAAGAAAGAAGTACCCATCATTGGAGCAAGTGTTGCTGCCATAGATAGGAGTATTTTTCAGTTTATTTCAGCCTAAAGGGCGTGAAATAGAGTTGAGAACTACTATTTCATATATTTCCAATAGATAGAAACACTTTATTTTTGCATATTGTATGACAGTGATGGCAATTAATAAAGTTGATGTTTCAATCTTAAAGATATGATCTTTGTGGCAATGCCTTGTCTATCTTGTGATACATGGTATGCATAAGATAAAATGATACCTAAAGTTATTGATAACTCAAACAATCAAATTAGCATCAATCATGAGAAATTCATTTCTAGTTTCCATGAGATGAATAAATCTAGACTCTTTTGGTTAGAGAACCAGTAAGAGACATGAATATCTTAGATATGATTAATCAATCTTCACTAATGGTAGTGGGATAATGATTATCCTATTAGGTATAATACATGTGATGTATTTACATACCTATTGGAACAAATGCTAATACTTCAAATGGTGTTTAGAGAAATACCAATATCAATATCTTGAAGTGTTCAAGATTATCATAGATGAAGTACAAATTTGGTAAAGTGTTAATTCATGATGAGATCAATGAATGAAATACTTGGACCAAATGTTTGAGATCCTTATGAGTGATTATGATAGTGTATCATAGTGAACTCATGATTAAGGCATGGTGATGTCTAAATCAAGAAGGAATCATATTCTAAGGAGTTAGAGAATGATTATCAAATAACTAAATTCTTCTTAATAAAAGAATACCCCACACTAATAA
The DNA here is from genome assembly GCA_963693085.1 of Alisma plantago-aquatica. Taxonomy (NCBI): domain Eukaryota; kingdom Viridiplantae; phylum Streptophyta; class Magnoliopsida; order Alismatales; family Alismataceae; genus Alisma; species Alisma plantago-aquatica. The sequence continues at coordinate 330,521,105 of OY856411.1, forward strand.
AGGACATTGAGAATCACAAGGAGTTGTGAGTTCTTATAGCCTTAATAGATACACCTCAATTATCTATATGATGAGTTGTTCATGTGATGATTCAACTATCTAGATGAATATGAGGAACCGAATTTTGAGTTATGGTTTATGACCATTACATCCTAAATGACATCCATGTGAACCATAAGGTATGACCTTGATGGTAGCAACCATTGGATGAAATCCATAAGTGCAAATGAATCTTAAGGGTTAAGATACATGGATAACATTTTAAGAAGGATGATGCTTGTTGATTGCAACTTAATGACTAAGACATTTGGCATATGGATACTAAAACCACATTCCTATGAGGAATAAAACATGGATGTGTACGTGACATAACCTATAAGCTTTATGAATCCACTAATGCAAATGAAGTCTATAAGTTACAATGGACTAATCAATGTGATTGATTGAGTACAAGCAACTCAGAATTGGATCTTTACTTTGATGATATAGTCAAAGGGTTTGACTAATATATCAAAGATAAAGAAGGGATCTGTGATTTAGTGGGAGCGTGTTCACATTCCACATATTGATGTGAAATGGAAATGTTCTAAAATGGAAATCCAAAGTGGAAATTATCTTTAAGGAAGATAGAGATGTTTCCTATGAGATAGGAATAGAGATCTATAGAGATAGTTCTCGAAAAATCTCTTGACCTGAAAAGAGAGAGCATACATTGGCAATCTGTACTGAAGTGTTCAATATGCACAGATTCAGTGGGAGAAAACTTGTCCATGTTACATGGAGTTAGTATCCCAAGGCCAAGTGTCCAATTCTTATGAAGAATGGGAACACTAAGAATAGATATGGATCTATCATGTATGTAATCATCCCATTATCTTGCATGTATGGACATGGCAAGAATAAAATGCATTCATCATTTTGTATGTATGACATGAAAATATGATGTGCTCATCATGATAACTCATATGTGGGACATGACGAGTGGATGTATGTCTACTTCCAGTAAGGGTTACTGGAATACCATGAGAACTTGACAAGTACTTGTGAAGTACTAGTTCTATGGAGATAAGGAAGAGTTCAATGTAAAGAGTTACATTGATGCGAACTTCTGAAAGGACAGAAAAGTAATCGCAAAATATATATAGGATATATAAAAGTGAAAGTTTGTTGATAATTGGAAGTGTTCCAATAAAACCATTTAAAAGAAAATGTCAAGTATCTATGTGTTAAAGAACAACAATGGATACTATATGGATCTGGAAGTTCATGAGATGAACTTATAGATATTCCGCTCATTGATGACAAGTATGGAATCCTTGATCATGCAATGTGGCTAAAGGTTAGAAAAGGAATACTAGATCGCATATTATGGCAACTCCATCTCATACGTGTGACGTACAACGAAGAGATGAGAGACATGCAAGTTATACTAACTTTGGCAAGGTGTTGCCATTACTCACTATGTTGACACTAGAGCACAGTAATATGTGGGACATGTTTGAAGATCACTATGAATATGATTCAATGGTGATTGGCTCACAGTGCAAGTGGGAGTCTGTTGGTATGTATGCCCTGAGAGCCAATCATGGGATGATTGGTGGGATACATTAAGATTGATTTGATAAACATCAAAGGCAAGCTTCTAATTCTTCCTGGTTCAGTCATATGAGATAGTGATAGAACAGATTGAATGTCTAGAGAATGACAGTACTCAATGACGCATGCTTTCAGGTTGAGGACCTGAACGATGAGATCATACGGATACTAAGAGTTTGTACATTCTTGTTATGTCCCTAGTCGTATGTCATTGTGGAAGGTAGATAGACAGCAATGACACACAAGACTAGATTGTGGTGTTGGTTGATGATAGAATCTCATTAGTCATGATATAGAGATATCAAACCAAACACATAGGTACTTGTTAGAGAACAAGTGTACCGAACAGACCCACCGTGAGTTTGACACATGGAACCATGAGATGGTAGTCACAGTCAGTACTCACAGTGATGGTGGTGAGTGTGATTCTTAGACTTGAAATCACTACAATCAACACATGTCATTGGGCACACTTTGACATCATCAAACGTAGTCCTGAAACATGGGTTGTTATAAAGGTGATGATTGGGTGGCTTTGACACATGGGGCTTTTGAGGGGTGAGTGATAGATATGGGATTTGTCCCTCCTAAGGGAGTTTGATATCCAAGGCCACTTGATGAGTAGGATTGAGATAGGCGTGTAGACACATGTGTGAATCACTATGTGATATTGATGTCATACATATCTCCTTCAATCTACTCTGAGATCGAGAAAGTGAATGAACGTTGACATGATGACTGTTCCATGCCTTGAGTTCATTCGGGATATCAGTGACAAAGGAATTATACATTCACTGTAACACCATTCACGGATTGTAGGATTGAAAGTTGTTCTCCAACTTTCTAATTTCACATGGGTAGCAGTGATGTGTGACTAGGCACCGCTCTTTGCTTGTGAAGTCATAAGTGTTATGGACTTTCACTACCAACGTGAAATGGACCTGTAGGGTCACACACATAGGATTTAACCTGGAAGAGGAGTTTTGTCTACAAGCAATGTTTAGATTGATTACTAAAGGAGTTTAGTAGTTCAATTAAACACTCAATCAATTGATAGCTCAATATCATATTGTTCAAGGTGTTGGGCATATTGATTGGAGTATCAGATTGATTGAAATCACATTTGACTGATTCTGCACAACCTGTACTCCCAACCGATCAGTTCAAGTGTTGAACCGGTCGGCTGAGGTTGCTGAACCGGTCTGCTCAAGTGTTGAGTCGATCGGCTCATGATCAGAGTGAAATGAGCGGTTCAAGTGTTGAACCGATCGGTTCAACTGGTACAACCGAGCAAGTTGGGAAAGTCAGGTCAGTGAGAATTTTCCTTGCGTTTCACTTGCACAATTTGATTGGAACAAGGATTGGTATTCGATACCAATTAGAAACGAAAGAAGGAAAGTCAATCAGGAACCGACCATGACCACAAACCGACCAGTTCAGAAGTGAACCGATCGGCTCATGGGTCCCAACCGATCAGTTGGTGCTCCAACCAACTGGTTCAGGTCCCGAACTGACCGGTTCAGGTTGCGAGTTAGTTGCTTTTGTAGAAAATCTCGAACCCTTCTACTCCTGCTTTTAGTCCCATATTGTCGGGGACAGACAACCATGTCCCATGACCTACCTATATATATAGGGGTATTGGGGGATTCTCAAAGTACAGCTCAGTGCAACTAGTTGCTCTGCAAAGTTGTCGTTCTCTCTAGTTTTGGTAACCAAGAGAGAGCCCGAGCAAGTGCTTCCCGCAAAAGGGAGGTGCAACAAGGGAAGGACAACTGTAGTTGCAACTGGAGGCAGGAGAGTGTGTTGGCGACTAGTATGTCAACAGGAGGGTGCGACTCCTTCCACTTCCTTGTGGGACAAGGAGTGTGGAGTTCCAAGTGGTCCGTGTGGACTACTTCAGAGGCGGGAGGTTTCTGCCGCTCAGGAGGACAACTGTCATCCGACAGGAGGAGGAGTCGTCAGTCCTGGTGTGACCAGGAGCTGCACAGACACCGTCCAAGATCGGAGTTGAAGACCGCACAAGGCGTGATGTATTTTCGTCGAGCAAGCCTCGGGACAAGGTATGATTCCACAAACCATCCTTTCCTATTATATAGACGTTGACACATTTCCTAGTGCTGGGTTTGGGGGAGAAAATTTTTGTTTCCGCTGCCTTCTCTGCCTCCCCTAAAACCCAATAGATTCAGTGGGAGAAAACCTATCCATGTTACATGGAGTTAGTATCCCAAGGCCAAGTGTCCAATTCTTATGAAGAATGCAAACGATAAGAATACATATGGATCTATCATGTATGTAATCAACCCATTATCTTGCATGTATCGACATGGTAAAAACAAAATGCATTCATCATCTTGTATGTATGACATAACAATATGATGTGCTCATCCTGATAATGCGACATGGTAAAAACAAAATGCATTCATCATCGAGTGGATGTCTGTCTACTTCCAGTAAGGGTTACTGGAATACCATGAGAACTTGATAAGTACTTGAGAAGTACTAGTTCTATGGAGAAAAGGAAGAGTTCAATGTAAAGAGTTACATTGATGTGAACTTCCGAAAGGACATAAAATTAATCACAAAATATATATAGGATATATAAAAGTTTGTTGATAATTGGAAGTTTTCCAATAAAACCATTTAAAAGGAAATTCCTAGTATCTATGTGTTGGAGAACATCAATGAATACTATATGTATCTGGAAGTTCATGAGATGAACTTATAGATATACCGCTCATTGATGACAAGTATGGAATCCTTGATCATGCAATGTGGCTACAGGTTAGCAAAGGAATACTAGATCACATATTACAACAACTCCATCTCATACATGTGACGTTTAGCAAAGAGATGAGAGACATGCAATTTATACTGACTTTGGCAAGGTGTTTCCATTACTCACTATGATCGCACTAGAGCAGAGTAACATGTGGGACATGTTTGAAGATCACTATGAATATGATTTAAGGGTGATTGGCTCACATTGTAAGTGGGAGTCTGTTGGTATGTATGCCCTGAGAGACAATCATGGGATGATTGGTGGGATACATTAATATTGATTTGATAAACATCAAAGGCAAGCTTCCAATTCTTTCTGGTCCAGTCATATGAGATAGTGATAGAATATATTGAATGTCCAGAGAATGACAGTACTCAATGACGTATGCCTTCAGGATGAGGACCTGAACGATGAGATCATACGGATGCTAAGAGTTTGTACATTCTCATTATGTCCCTAGTCGGATGTCATTGTGGAAGGTAGATAGACAGCAATGACACACAAGACTAGATTGTGGTGTTGGTTGATGATAGAATCTCATTAGTCATGATATAGAGATATCAAACCAAACACATATGTACTTGTTAGAGAACAAGTGTATCGGACAGACCCACCGTGAGTTTGACACATGGAACCATGACATGGTAGTCACAGTCAGTACTCACAGTGATGGTGGTGAGTGTGATTCTTTGACCTGAAATCACTACACTCAACACATGTCGTTGGGCACACTTTGACATCATCAAATGCAGTCTTGAAACATGGGTTGTTATAGAGGTGATGATTGGGTGGCTTTGGCACATGGGGCTTTTTAGGGGTGAGTGATAGATATGGGATTTGTCCCTCCTGAGGGAGTTTGATATCCATGGCCACTTGATGAGGAGGATTGAAAAAGGCGTGCATGCATGTGTGAATCAATATGTGATATCGATGTCATACATATCTCTTCCAATCTACTCTGAGATCAAGAAAGTGAATGAACGTTGACAGGATGACTGTTCCATGCCTCAAGTTCATTCAGGATATCAATGACAAAGGAATTATACATTCACAGTAACACCATTCACAGATTGTAGGATTGAAAGTTGTTCTCCAACTTTCTATTTCACTTGGGTAGCACTGATGTGTGACTAGGAACCGTTCTTTGCTTGTGAAGTCATAAGTGTTATGGACTTTCACTGCCAACGTGAAATGGACCTGTAGGGTCACACACATAGGATTTAACGTGGAATTGCAGTTTTGTCCACAAACAATGTTTAGATTGATTACTAAAGGAGTTTAGTAGTTCAATTAAACATTCAATTAATTGATAGCTCAATATCATAATGTTCAAGGTGTTGGAATGATTGATTAGAGTATCAGATTGATTGAAACTGTAATTGATTGATTCTGCACAATCAGCACTCCCAACCGATCGGCTCATGTGATGAACCGATCGGCTCAGCTTGGTGAAGCAATCGGCTCAGGTTGTGAGTCGATCGGCTCATGGACAGGGTGAAATGATTGCTTCAAGTGTTGAAACGATCAGTTCAATAGTTGCAACCGAGAAAGTTGGGAAAGTAGGATTGGTGAGAAATTTCCTTTCATTTCACTTGCCCAATTTGATTGGAACAAGGATTGGTATTTGATACCAATTAGAAATAAAAGAAGAAAAGTCAATCGGGAACTGACCAGGACCAAGAACCGACCATTTCAGAAGTGAACCGACTATTACATGGGTCCCAACTGATCGGTTGAGGTGTCAACCGACCGGCTGAGGTCCCCAACCGACCATTTCAGAAATGAAATGATCGGTTCAGGTCATGCAGTTGGTTGTTTTTGTGGAAAATCTCGAACCCTTCTACTCCTGCTTTAGTCCCGCATTGCTCGGGATGGAGAACCCTGTCCCATGACTCTCCTATATATATAGGGGTATTGGGGGCTTTTCAAATAACAACACAGTGCAACCTGTTGCTCTGTAAAGTTGTCGTTCTCTCTTGTTTTGGCAACCGAGAGAGATCCCAAGCAAGTGCTACCCGTTAAGGGAGGCACAACAAGAGAAAGACAACTGCAGAAAGCGACTGGTGGTAGGAGAGTGTGTCGGTGACTAGTACGCCGACAGTAGGGTGAGACTCCTTCCAATTCCTTATGAGACAAGGAGATTGGAGTTCCAGGTGGTCCGTCTGGACTACTTCAGAGGTGGGAGATTTCTGCCACTCGGAGGGGAACTGTCAATCCCGACAGTCCCGGTGAGACCAGGAGTCGTCAGTCCCAGTGAGACCAGGAGCTGCACAGACACCGTCTAAGACCGGAGGTGAAGACCGTGCAAGCTGTGAGGTATTGTCGCCGAGCAAGCCTCAGGACAATGTATGATTCCACAAACCATCCTTTCCTATTGTATAGACATTGACGCGTTTCCTTCTTCTGGGTTTGGGGAGGAAACTTTTTATTTTCGCTGCCTTCTCTGCCTCCCCTATAACCCAACAATTATGACACCTTGATATTATAGGTTGACTTTAGTTAACTCCTTTATAACATGGTAATATGATGACGGAACACTAATTCATGGGAAAAGATAAGGAAGCAACCCTATTATATGAGATATGGGATGACAAAACCAAAACATCTAAGTCATTGTTTCAATCTTTTATGAAGGGGTGTTTCACCTTAGATGTTTTTAAATCCTCCTAGTAGTAGTTTGGATATGAGTAAGGAGCTTTGTTTTTGGATATGTTGCACCTAGAGAAGTGCCCTACATATAGTAGTAGACCGTTTGGTTTTTCCTTGGAGTAAAAGGATGGTTGAATTTTGAGGACAAAATTTTCTTTTAAGATGTATATGATGTGATAGAGTGGATTTTGCCTTAATTTCGAGGACGAAATTTCTTTAAGGCGTGTAGGATGTGATAAAGTGCTCTTTTGAAACTTTTAATGTCCAATGATATATCTAAATTCACATGTTTGAGTTACTATGAGCCTATGGTCCAATCTTTTAAAGATGCTCAGATGACCCTATATGTAGATATCTAGATTTAAGTGTTGATAAAATTTTAGATAAATCAAGATTATGGATCATAGTTGGTAATGATCCACTTGCGACAATTATGAGTCACACAAATTGGATTGCAAGAGAATGCCTTGCTCGTTTTGGCACTGGATGATAGCCACGAATAGCCCTTTTGCTGGACTAAATCCAAACAGTTGGTGACGGATCGAAGGAATGAGATACTTGTCGTGAACCTCCATCTTCTTCAGGATAAAATGTGGGTGGCGTGCTCCCAGCATCCATGCCACGATCCTTGAGTATGTGGTTAAGAGACAAAAACTAACCAGGCATTAGTGCCAACACAACGCTATCTTTTCTGTTGGTGGAGAGAAGAAGAAGTTCCATCTCCCCATCCTCCTCGCTTCCCCTCATAAGTTACATACCTGTGGAGTTTCAACGGTGACCCAAGTATTGGAGACTCATATTTCCTTGCCAGGGAAATGTGGTGTAGCAATGAGCCACCAATGACGAGATTTAGGGGTCGGTCGTATAGTAGACGGTCTCCAGATCCCTTGGACACCTTCGGTCATGGGCTAGGAGCAGCCAAAGGCAAGTTCTTATTCTTCCTGCTCCAGGGCGGTGGCTCATGCTCAGTACAAACATTCGCAGATGCCAGCCGTGAGGAATGGTCACAGCAGTAGTGCTAAGGATGGGGACATGAAGGGAGAAAATTGAAGCTTGTGCGTGACAAGGAGGCTGACGGCCGACCGCACAACGGTGCCAAGAGATGAACGTCAGTGTCGGTGGCCTGGCTCTCATGTGGGAGATGAGACCAGGCGGCGGCGAGTTCATCATGTAGAATGATGTTCCAGGCATTGTTATGCGTGGACCGTGAAAGAAGGAGGGGGATGTTGATCACCATGGCGGTGCTCGACGGAGAAGCAGGCAGAGAGGCGTCAATTTCTCAACAGGATGGCGATGGCACCTGAGAGCAGACAGGCGGCAACGCTCGCACATGCCCAGAACGGAGAACACGTCGGGCTTCATCAGAGTAGGTAGGAGTCACCGTCAACGAGTCTGAGAGATTGGAGGCCGATAGAGATGGACTCACGCGAAGGAAGCAACTGGGCATTGGACGAGCTGGTGATGTGTTGTTTCGAGATGACGGTCAGGAGGCGTCAAGCGGAGAAGTTGTATGGCGGCGCTTGCGCTGGAAGAGAGACGAAAGTTCAGGGAGAGCACGATCATGTGAAAGAAGGTAGGCCAGGTCTACAACCAAGAACCAGACCGACTCCACCTGGGATAAAAAGAGCAGCACCCCCTTTAATGGCCACGTGACAGAACATCATAGGCTGAAGAAGTTAATTACCTCTAAAATGCCCAATTCTTAATTAAATCATAGTAATTAGCACATTCATTAGAAAATTACAAGTGAGGTACCAAAATTCTCAAAAAAATGAATAGAAAACATTAAAATGATAATATCAGGATTTTGATGCACTAATATCAGTGATATTTTGTTAGTTGTGAAATGCTTAATTGATAGATAATAAATATCAAACAACGAACTAAAATTATGAGAAAATACCAGTAAATCATGATTCATGTTTATAATGCATATGATGTCAGATATGGTCATGTTTATGCATGAAAGCATATAATTTGATTAATATAGATAATTATGGCTAATAACACTAAAGATAATGCAATTAATACATGCATACTCAATAAATGATGAGATTCACAGAAAACCCTCATGTCAGTAATTAGAAGATAATACATAAATCTGAGATCAGTTATATACATAAAATTCATGTTACATGAGGATGGCCCTTAATACACATGATGTAACCCTTATATATTTAATGAAAGTGACATAATGTTATGTTCATATAATAATGTGACACATGAGCATATCTAGTTGATGAACCATAATCTAGAAAATGACATCAGTAAGATAATTCTAATACAAGAATGCAAGTAATGATGTATGTATCCAACTAAGTGAAACCCTAATATTGATATAATTAGGGTTGAGACGATGAGAACATGATGGTGATATGTGATCTTGTCTCAATCAGGGTTGACAAGCATATAGATGACATCAGGAATATGATGGTTAGGTTATCTCTTTGGAAGGTACGCCATTACCACTTACTTGGCTTATTATACAATATGCGTGTGTTATATGTGTAGTAAAATACTTGGCATATGATAATGGATGAAATGCTTATTCTTGTATGATATGTTGCATGATTTTCCATACTTATTGCTATGAACACATGAAACATAATATATTTGTTCCATTATATCTAAGCACTTCAACTCTTTGCTAGTAAAGTGTTGGAAAACAAGTACTTCAACTCTTTGGTAGTAAAGTACTTGGAAGTGCTCCAACTCTTTGGCAGTATATCACATTGTGAAATGATCCAACTCTTTGGTAGTAGATCATAAAGGCCTTAATGCATTCAACTCTCAGGTAGTAAATGCATGGATGATATAATGGAAAATATGCTTAAAATATGTGTTCTCTTTTGTTGATGGACATCTTTGTGCAAATATATGATTTTCTTATATTTGTTTAATACTGCCAAGTATTAGTTTTATCTTATTTCCAAGATATGATGAGAGGTATATAAAAGACACGTAGGCATACTCAGTAAAATATTCTTGAATATTGTGCTGATGTGTACCGCTTGTAATCTTTTGTTTAGGTTGTGGTTATGCTCTTTAAGATCTAGGATAGTGAGAGTTGAATGGCGAGCTAATGTACATGTGGACCTGTTGTCTTAAGATCATGTAGTTTAGATGTAGTACATGTATATGTAGAAGTTTGATGTTCAATATGTAATATCAAATGTTGTAACAATTCATGTTGTAATTATATGCTGAATGGTGAACATGTGTTGTATGGTTTTAATATTGTTCATGTGTATGTGCTACTGGTTGTTTCCTTCTGACTTCCTATGATTTTCTTCTTCTTAGCCTAGTGTGTGGTGTTTAAATTGGGATTCTCGCTGAGGTGAGGTTTCAATTTGGACATCACACATCAGATTAAGTTTTTAAAAATCCGGGGACGTCATAGAAACATACATGAGTACCATATATATCATCATATACATAGAGGATCTACAGGACATTCCATAGATTATGTGGTATTTAATCTCATATGCACAACGATCATTGAAATGTTTGCATTGTATGCAACAAAATAAATGATAAAAGAAATGTGATCATATCAATTTAAATCCAAATACATTGTAAATTGATGTGGATCCGATATCTTTGTTGGGAAATATGGAGACAAAGTAGTAAGTAGAATAAAAAATGGCATTCATAATTTTAAACTAGAAGATCACAACAACAATGATGCATTTTGATATAGGGTGCAAGATATACAATGTCTTGGAGCAAGTCCATCAACTATCCTTTGCATGATCATGTGCTTGATTCACTAATAGAACATAGAGGGTGGTCAACAACGTCTACCTAGTGTTAAAACCACATATGGAGGTTGACAATATTCTACTAGGATGGCAACAATGGCTTGTATGCCTCCACGTAGTCCACACGGACCCCCTCCCCCCTGCACGTTATGGGAACTCATGTCACACTTGTAGAGCTGATATGAAGGAGTAGTCCTTCCATTTGTCAATGTGTTGGCATCGACTTCCTTTCCCCTGGATGTCTCTCCCTTTCTTGGGTAAGACTACTTAGGCTCTTTCACACATTACCAAAACTATGAGGAGAGATGTCTCATGGAGATCCTTGACCAACTCCTCCTTATATAGGAGTGGATGGGCTAGGGTTTCCAAAACCCTAGATATATGAAAGGTGAGACCTCATGGTTTGATGACTGATGCGTGCATCACGTCAGTTGACTGGACCACCCGGTTCATCAACTAGCATGTGGCCAATGATGTAATAACATTAGTTTTAATAATATGATTAAGGTATGTCGTTACACATATCAGTAATCATTTGACCTAGTCACACTAGCCACTACACATGTTTGTTTGACCCAATCCATTTGTTTGGTTTCATAAGAAGTACATTCGATCAAATGGATACTTCTGTCAATTGTTTAGCATATATACCAGGCATTTGACTAGACAATCTAGTTGGTCGAGTGACAACCAGTGTTGTTTAAGTTGATTACCTAAACACTTTTAGTAACCAAGTTAAATCTTATCCATGAGTAAATTCCTATTCCAAGTGCATCATATGTGTGTGATACTATAGGTCCCAATTTATTTCAAAGTGAATGCCCATAACCAACTTATGACATCACAAGTAATAAGCAGTGTATATCAACACATCATTGCTATCGTAGTAATTTGGGAAGTTGGAGAACAACTTCAACCTACATTTGTGATCTGTGTTACCATGATCATATAGTTCATGTGTCTCAGATATCCAAATTGAATGTGAGACATGGAATCTTCAACATCTTAATGCTCAAGCTATGTTTCTTGAAGTAGAGCAGAACATTGAGATACATGTGAGCTCACATATCATTTATTGACTCACATTAGTATGGCCATGTGTTTCTGAGTCTCTCTTATCAAATGGCCATGATATCAAATACAATAGTAGGAAAAATGCATATACATCACTCACAGTCAATCCCCATGTGTTACAACATACCCAAGCACAACCTTAATGGAAACCCTTATTCAAGGTCATGTTGGATGGTGTCAAAGTTCATTGAATGACATGTGATGAGTGCTGTGACTTTAGGTCTAAGAACACATTCACCACTATCACTTTGAGAGATGATTCTGACTACCATTTATCAAGGTGGGTCTGTCCAGTACATTATTCTCTCACAAGTACCTATGTGTTAGATCTGATATGCAATACCATGCCTAATGAGAATCTGACATCAGTCAAGACACAATATATTATTATGTATTATTGTCGTCTATTTTTCTGTCACAATAATATCTGACTAGGGACATGAAAAGAATGTATGTATTCTTAGCATACATATAATCTCGTTGTTCATGTCCTTAACCTTAAGACATATGTCATAGATTAACATCATTATTTAAACATCTATCATGTTATTCATTATCTCATAATTGAATAAAAACAATAGATGAAATTGACTTTATTATTATTGAATCAAGTACATTATGCCACATTATAATCATCATATGACAATATCTCTAGGCATACATACCAACAGGATCCTGCTTGCACTTAGAGCCAATCTCCCACAAATCTAATCCTAAGTGATTTAACATGACCATCATTATTCTTTTATGAAAGTGCTTTATCACTAGGCCAACAGTTGTAACGTCCCCAGATTCTGCCTTCCTAAAACCATGTGGGGTGAGAAGATGAACTCTGAAAATGTTACTTAGAGTGCAATATAGAAGCAACATGCACATACATGAAAGTACATAGATAATATATACCACAAACATTCTCAACATAAACATGTACATTATTACAAGATGAATATTATAATTTAGATTTACACATTGAATAGAGATTTTTTACAAGTTTGAACATGTATGATAACTAGGATCTTACACAATAATACAACACGTACATTGCTCACTTCCCTTCTTTTCTCCCATGCTAGCTCTGAACCTAAAACATAGATGAAGCAATGGATCAACACACAAGGTGTTGTGTACCTGGGTAAAATATACATACTAATATACTTACATAATTTAAATAATTTCAGAAAGAAGGAAAAACTAATAAAATCAATATTTAAGATAAAAGTCAGGGAAACACATGTTTTAAATGTCTTTTGATGAGATTGTACTACTAAGTGGTGTCACACTTCATGTTTCCCTGCCCTTTGGGCTTTGGGGATCCCCTCCCTTTGGGCTATGGGGATGTGTCAACCTTATTTTTAGAAATAGAGAGAGAGAAAGAGAGAGAATGTAAACACTTGGTATCTATAAACCATCCATATTCTTTGTTGTTCTTAGTGTCATGGTGAAGATCAATACTATGATCATATTACATGCAAGCAATATTTTCAAATAAGAATAAGCAATACATCATAGATATTGCACATAAGAAAACTAGGTAAATACTTAGATAAAGCCCATGTACCTGAGTTTAGAGATCCCTATTTACATTCTTGATCATTTGGATATTTGCTCATCATTTGATCAATATCAATTAATCATCATTAATATATGGTTAATAATATTCTTGATTTTTTTTAGTCCAAATTAGTCTTTAGCCATTTCTAGGTTCAAGATATGAAATGTGTGTCTAGTATTTTTATATTAACACACGCACACACACACACACACACACACACACACACACACACATATATATATATATATATATATATATATATATATATATATATATATATATATATATATATTAATCATAGTCTCATTCAAGTTTTATAATTTTCTAATTCTTTATGTACTTTCTAGACTTAATGTGAGGTTGAAAGCTTATAATTATGCATTAATGGGGAAAGACCTAATATTTTGAAGTTATAATCAGATCAAAGTCCATATTAAGTTTCCAATTTCTATTAGGACTCAACAATGTTTTTCTCATATTTAATATCCATCATTGACTAATTATTCTTTCATATAAACCCTAGAAAGGAGCATTGTAGTCTAAATTAAGTATCATAAAAAAGAATGTTGCAAAAGTCTTATCTAGATATTTTATAAGAAGAGGGTATTTTTCTGAGTCTGGGGGTAATTTTAGGATATATATAATGTATTTCATAAAATCATATCTATTTATTGGAAATATGCCAGGGTTTATTTTTTTTGGGAAAAAGGAATATCATCTGATCATTGTTGGACACCCAACATTGCGCCATGTTACCCCCATGAATGCAACTTTGGCTTAATGGACTTGAGCCTCTTCATTCTTTCCTCGGTTGACCAGTCTGGATGGATCTAAACCCCACTGGGAGAGGGTCAAACCTCCTAGCTCTCTAGAAGGAGCAAGCTTGAGTTGAGCAGTTCAGTAAGATGTTGGAGCCCGATAGTTTGGTCTTTGTCTCTCTCGCAAGATACCTGAACTTGACGCCTTTGTGTGTGATCGTTGTCACGAGGTTAGATCCAACAATAGATTTTTCCTTTCACGTTGTCAAATAGTCCCCTAGGAAACAACACACCACGATGTCTAGTCTTGACACTTGGTCATGGATCCATAGCTCAATGAGGACTTCAGCTTGGATCCACGATCAAGGAGGTGTGTGGCATGAAATTAAGGGAGGTCTCAACCTCCTCTCCCTCTAGATATGTAACGACCGGGCCCACTGCCCAAGGCTCTAGTAGAGTTTTAGGAATGACGACTGGCCCCACAGACCACCACTAGCCTTAACTGCGCACTTTGTCCACACTGACGCGCAAGCCAAGATCAACTTCCCGACTGGTCACCCATCCTAGTACTACTCCAAGCTGAGCACGCTTAACTATGGAGTTCTTTAGAGATGGGCTCCCGGAAAAGGAGGTGCACCTTGGTGATATGGGTAGTCCAATCATTCCTTTTAAGATCATGTTATCCGAGGCCTCAAATCCTGGGGTGTTACAATCTCCCCCACTTAGACTCTTGACGTCCTCGTCAAGGCTCAACTATATGGCCTCATAATCTAACCCCATTTCAGTGCAGACCCACAATGGCCCATGGACACCCAGCTCCCGATCACGGAATACCAGCGCAAGGGTGGCTCCATCTCGTCTCTGCGGATAGCCCTTTCCAACTTGCCTGGACCGCACGACTCAAGACTGGCATGCCACATGCCCATGTGGGCCCCACCTACTGGAAAGGTTATGGCTCTGATACCATTTTTAACGACCAGGCCCACTGCCCAAGGCTCTAGTAGAGTTTTAGGAATGACGACTGGCCCCATAGACCACCACTAGCCTTAACTGCGCACTTTGTCCACACTGACGCGCAAGCCAGGATCAACTTCCCGACTGGTCACCCATCCTAGTACTACTCCAAGCTGAGCACGCTTAACTATGGAGTTCTTTAGAGATGGGCTCCCGGAAAAGGAGGTGCACCTTGGTGATATGGGTAGTCCAATCATTCCTTTTAAGATCATGTTATCCGAGGCCTCAAATCCTGGGATGTTACAAGATATGTGGTCAAATGCTTCCTTAAGCATCTCCATGTTCTTTCAGCTAGCTTATCCCAATGGATGAGGCACATGCTATTGGATTCACAATTGCCCTGCATTGTTGTCATCGTAGTGAAGAAGAAAAGGGGAAAACATCCAATGAAGTCCTTGCATACAGTCCAACCTTGAGTGAAGATTTACAGGAGATACACAAACCAAACACCATTGTTTCAAAGGAATGGGAAAGCTCCATGCTTCATCTTGAACCCACATCTTCATGCTTCTAGAAAGGAGCTTGCCGACCCACACACACCATTTTCAAGAATCAACAACAAGCTTGAAACTACTCAGACTGGGTTCAGGGAAGCTTCCTAGTCCAACATTAGTCATCTTTGAGACACCTATTTTTCATCCACTTCTCTGGTTATCCCTAGCTCTCACTACAGGCAGCGATGGAGACAGAAAGAGGAAAAAGGTTTGGTTCTCTCACTACCATGAGTTTGCAACATTGAGTGAGGGGTTAATGGGTTCATATGACTTTGTAGATCCCCAATATGTGACAAAAATATATAGTTATATTATCCACCTTCATTATATTAAGTCTACACCTCAACCTTATAATGTTCCTCCATTTTTAAAAGTTAGTGATGACTCGGTCCCTGGAACAATGGCGCCACACAACCTTGAAATATAAAAGACTATGTGACATTATAGGGGAAGCTCAACTTGTTCTAAAATCATTGAAACCTTACCCATTTAATCAAGATATCCCATACTTCACACTTGTACAACTTTATGTTGGAACATCAATCATTCATGACATATATTCACAAGATCCTAAGTTATATTCTCTCCAAATTTGATTCCCAAAATATCAAATTAGTCTAGTAAATTAATTCCATAAAATAACATCATGAGTAGGGATAGTATGGTAAATTAAATTATCAAATGTTCTCTAGGTGTGGTCCCACAACCTCAGTATATGTAGTATGATCATGATGTAACCCAACAATCATTACAAGTTATTCATATTCATCATTAATGGACATCTAACAACATAATACTCAATTCTGTTAGAAAAAGTTATTCATCACAACTAGACTCCATTGGGTGTCGTAATCATCAACTATATCTCTAATAACATTTTTTTGGATAAAGGATTCCATAAATTGGCAAAAAAATCATTAATTTAGGTTGAGCTATGCATACCACATTATAGTGCTCAAATACTATACTAGGTATTAAAACCCCTAAAATTAGGGTCATCACAACAATATTTCTTTCAGTCGGTACTCTAAAAATCTTTACATCTCGTTGAAGAGGCTCTAGATCAAGAAGACAACATTGAACCTATAGAGGTATAGAAGGAACAAGGAAAGTCACTAAGTGTTGTGGAATCTCAATTTCCTAAAATAAGACATGATCCTCGTAGATCTAGTAGGATTCCAATTGAGCCTAAAAGATTTGGACATCTTGTGACACAAGAACATGATGAGTTGGTCATAGATGATAAGCTAACAACCTACCTAGAAGATATAGAGGGACCAAAGTCTGAGAAATGGATTAAGGCCATGAGAACTAATATGGACTCCATGTACACCAACAAAGTATGGATCTCAGTGGATTCACCTAAAGGGGTAAAACCTATAGGGTGCAAGTGGGTCTTCAAGAAGAAGAACAACATGGATGGTAATGTAAAAACCTATAAAGAAAGATTGGTTGCAAACTGTTTCAAACAAGTTCAAAGTGTTGAATGTGACGAAACCTTTTCCCAGTGCCATAGTCCAATCCATAAGGATAATGCTTGGCATTTAAGCTAAAAACGTCAATACATGGATTGAACCAAGCATCTTGGAGCTAGAATCTTCAGTTTGACAAGGTAGTCAAAGAGTTTGGCTTTAGTAACAAATGAAGATGAACCTTGTGTGTACAAGAAGGTTGAGGGAGCATAATTGTATTCCTCATATTGTTGAGGAATGACATGACTACCCTATAAATGGTAAATAACTTGTTGGGAAGTACCTTCTCTATGAAGGATTTGGGGGAAGCATCCCATACCTTAGGAATTAAGATCTATAGAGATAGATCTAGAAGGTTTCTTAGCCTATGCAAGTGTACATGCATTGAAAACATGTTGAAGAGGTTCAACATACAAGACTCAAAGAGTGGAAACTTGCCCATGTCCCATGGAATTATTCTCTCTAGAGCCCACTGTAGCATTTCTTGTGAAGAATGGGAACACATGAGTAAGATGGCATATGCATCCACAATTCAATATATCATTTATGCAATGTTATGCATTCATATAGATGTCTCATATGCTTAGGCATGATGAGGAAATCTCAGTCAGATGCCAGTGAAGGTCATTGGACTGCCATAAAGAATGTCCTTAATTACTTGAGAAGAACTAAGGATTAGTTTCTTATCTATGATGGTGAGGAAGAGTTGGGTGTAAAGGGTTACATTGATGCAAGCTTCCAAATGGAAAAAGGTGATTATTGATCACAATTCAAATTTGTGTTTTCCTTAATATGGAATTGTAAGCTAGAAAAGCTTCTAACAAGAGAAAGTTGCTTATTTTACAATAGAAGCTGAGTATATTGGTGTTTTGAGCACAACAGATGATACTTTATGGATCAAGAAGTTCATTAGATTAACTTAGTGTGGATCGAACCACTGATGATGTGGTAGAAGTACTATGACAATAATGTAGCTATTAGACATGCTAAGGAATCATATAGCATATTGTGAATTTTTTATAGCTCATACCAGAGATCTCACATCAAGAAGATGTGAAGATTTGTGAGGTATTGACTAGAATCAAATGTTGCTAACCAGTTGACAAAAATGCTTGAAGAGAAGAAACATGATGGTTATGTTGAGATCACTTGGACTTAGATTCATGGGTTATTGGATCTAAGTGTAAGTGGGAGTCTGTTGGTATGTATGCCCAGTGAGCCAATCATACAATGTTTTATTGGGTAATTGTGTGCTTGATTTGATAATAATAAAGGTAATTCCATCTATTATGTTTGTCTCAGTCATGATACAATTACACAAACATAATAGATGCCTTAAGTAATGGTTACTCACCAATATATATCTTTATACTTAAGGACCTGAACAATGATTTCATATGTATGATAGGAGTACATACATTCTTGTTATGTCCATAGTCAAATATTGTTATGTAAGCAAAATAGATGACAATAATACATAAAGACTAAAATGTGCATTGAATTATGATACAATCTCATTAGTCATAATATTGGATATCAAGTCAAATACATAGGTACTTGTTAGAGAACAATGTACCAAACAGACCCACCTTGAAAGTGTTACATGGAGACCATGAAATGGTATTCATAATTGGCTCTCAAAGTGATATTGGTCATTGTGGTTCTTAGACCTAAAGTTTCTACACATATCACATGTAATTCTATGAACTTTGAAAAAAAACCAATTTGACCCTTGTTAGGATGTAAGCCCAGAGAGTCAATCATATGATGATTGCAATGGAATATCTTGTAAAATATTTGATTAATAATAAAGTCAATCTTCCAATTTATTATGTTTTATTCAATTATGAGATAATGATGTAACATAATAAATGTCTAAATAATGATATTACTTAATGGCGTATGTGTTCAAGTTGAGGACCTTAATGATCAGTTCATATGAATGTCAAGAGTACATAAAATGTTGATTCTGTCCCTACTCATATATTATTCTTAAAGAATAATAGATAATAATAACACTAAAGTCTAGAGTATGTGTTGGTTGATGACAAAATCTCATTGGTCGTGATATGTGATATCACGCCAAACACATATATAATTGTTAGAGAACAATGTATCAGATAGACCCACCATGAGAGTGACGCATGGAAACCATGATTGGTAGTCAGATTCACCTCTCATAGTGATTGTGGTGATTGTGGTTCTAAGACGTGAAATGATTACACTCATCACATGTTGTTCGATAAACATTGACATCATCCACCAAGATCTTGAATAAGGGTAAACATAAAGGTGATCATCAGATGCACTTTAACACATGGGGTTGAATGTGAGTGATGTAGATGGGATTTTTCCCTCCTATAGGAGTTTGATATCCTGGGTGCTTGCTAAGTGATATTGAGAAATGCAAGTCCTTGATGGTATGATTCAATATGTGATATTGATCTCACATAAATCTTAGATAGTCTTCTCTAGTTCAAGGAACGTGGATTGAATGTTGAAGAGGATGAAGATTTCATGCCTCAAGTTCAATCTAGATATCAGATACAAAAGAACTATACAATCATTATAACACCAACTACAAATTATTGGTTAAGTTGTTCTCTAACTTCTCTAATTACTTGGGTAGCCATGAAGTCTTACTAGAGTACCAATCATTGCTTGTGAAATCATAGTATGATTATGAATATCATTACCAACGTAATTTGGAGCCTACCAGGTCACACATATAGGATGTATTAGTATAGGAGTATAATTGTGGACGTGATTGGAAATGTTATGAATAAAATTGATTACTAAAATGTTTAGATAATCTAATAGAATTGGAATATAATATGAATTAATTGGTTAAAATGTTTAATCCAATTAATTAGATCTAATTGTTAATTCAACTGGCTAATGTTGAGCGATTGACTACAATTGGATGATGAAAACTAGTTATTCAATTAATATGATTAATTGGTTAATGAATTGGTTCCAAAATATTCTTTTAATAGTCCACGAGTTATTGTTTTAAACACAACCACATCCTTTTCTTTTCCTAGGTTTTTGGAAAACATTGCTTCAATTCATCTACTATTTATAGTGGCATGGAAACTGGATTTGATAGATATACACTCTTGTACGAGAACCCCAGATGTTATCATCCTCAAGAGGAGATAAGGAGACCTATCGCAATGCTATCACGTCGTCAGGTAAAAGGCTACTCCTTCCCTCTGGCTCAGGAATTGAAACATGGAGTTCCAATCCATATGTGTGGATGAAGTAGAGACTCAGATGTTGAGTGATTGTATTCTGATGGCGGATCAGGACCGTCTATGCATGCTAGGAGCAACACACATAACCACGACAAGGGATGTTTAGACTATCTCCAGGATGAGGTATATATCATGTACCCTCTTTCTAAATACATTGTTGTCGACGAGACCTCCTAGTAAGGTATGTGGAGAAAAAAATTATTGTTTCTGCTATGTTTGTATCCTCCACAAATCCCAACAATCCTAAGTATGGGTTGCCAGAAAGGTGGTGATCGAGTACATTTTGACACATGGGGTTTGATTGTGATTTATGTAGATGGCATTTCTCCCTCCTTCTAGAGTTGATATCTTGGACGCTTGATAAGAGAGATTGACAAACATGTGACCATACTCATGTAAGTCAATATGTGATATGCGAGATCACATGCACCTCATACAATCTTCTTATTTCAAGGAACATAGATTGAGTGTTAAGAGGATGGAGATTCCATGCCAGACATTCAATTTGGATATTTGAGACAAAGGAACTATATGATCACGGTAACAGTGATCACAAATGCAGGTTGAAGTTGTCTCCAACTTTCTAGTTACATGGGTAGTAATTATGTGTTTCTAGATACTACTCATTGCTTGTGATATCATAAGCTAGTTATGGATATTCACTACAAATATAATTTGGCACCTATAGGGTCTCACCCAAATAGATTGCATTGGGAAAAGGAGTTTACTGACAAACAAGATTTAAGTTGATTACTAACATGTTTAGCTAATCAATCTAAATAATACTAGTTGTCAGTAAATTCAATAGAAGGTCCATTCGACCAACTAGAGGTCAATCAAGCAATTGGAATGTCTAGTCGGCTGACTGGAATGTTTAGTCAAGTGACTAGATTGTATCAATTCAAATTGACCAGTTTGAATGGATCAAACAAAAATTCAAACAACTAGTTTGACCAGGTCATATAATTAATTATAGGCATAATGACATCCATTAATGATTGAATTAAAAGCTCATCTTATTTCTCCACTACCCAAGACAATTGAATGACTGGAATATCAAGTCCGTCGACTAGTTGTTCCAATCGACCGAGTGGATAGTTCAATTGTTTGACTAGCTGTGTGCAGTCTCCGTCTAGTAAAGAAAAGTGACCTTTCATCTCATGGGGGTTTCAAAAACCCTAGCTCATCAACTTCCATTTGAAGAGGGGATGCCCATGGATTTCAACATACTTCTATTCTCATACTTGTGGTAACTGGAGAGCGTGAGTAGTTTTACACAAGAAAAGTTGAGACGTCAAGGGAGAAGGAAGTCAACACTAGAACATTGATAAATGAAAGGGCTTCTCCTTCCCTCCAACTCAAGAAGGGTGATGTGGGGTTCCTTGTGGTCTTCATGGACTACGTATAGGTTTGAATGTTTTTTTGTTGGTATGCCAAGAGGATGCCGTCAACCACCATTTGTGGGTGTTACACCAGGAGGACACCATCAACCACTGTCTGTGTGCTACTTGTGAAGGGAGCATGTCACGCCCCAATCTCACATTAACCACAAACCACGAGATTAAGACGCGACAGGATGGGATTTACACAGAAGCCAACCACTCTTCACTTTTTTAAAACCTTTTAAAGAGATTAATAGGATAATCCGATTTATGCTGTAAAATGAAACTAAACAAATTTGCGGAAGCATCTTTATTAATTGAATAGCAATATACGCAGAATCTACAACATATTACATTATTTGACATAAGATAAAGCATAACAGTTAATTTACATCTTTAAAGACATTCACTCTCTCACTCACACCTTGTCCCGAAGATCGAGGGGAATGGACTAAGAGACCTCTAACTACTAACTACGAACCTTCTATGGACTAGGCGTAAGGGTAAAATGATCCTTCTGATTTCCTGCTGCGGATGATAACCTGAAAATGTTTTGAGTAGAGGTATGAGCCTACTCGCTCAGTGAATAGCATTTCACTTAGCTTTCAATAAATAACTCATCAGGTTTATAAACTGAAAATAAACATATATGCAGAACTAAGCAGACAGTACTAATAACATTGCAGATATACAGATAATAATCACACTTCAAAGCATCAACAGATAATTCAGGTAATTAAACAGTTATATAAATTTACTGTGAACCTACATGATTATTTATTCATTTTATTATTATGCCCTAAATATATGCAGTGTACTCTGCATATAAGGATCCGCAGCAAATTCATGCTACGGCCCCACCGTACAAGACTTAGCGACACACCCGGGGAGTGCTAAGTCTGACTACTCGTCCTGGTCTGCACAGGACACAGGCTCCTCGGCCTCCTCGCACAACCACGTGTGCTGCACAACCACGTGTGCTCTCGACTCCTCCTAAAATCTGAGTACACCGGCGGAGAGTCACAGGGTTACCTTCGCGACACAAGCACGAATGGTGTTAGATAACCAAGTTTTCTGGTGAAATCGCAGTGCCATTGTGACACAAGCACAATTGTTGTTAGACACTGCCCTTTTTCTCTTTCCTCGTTTGTCCGCGACACAAGCACGGATGATGTTGCAACACGAGTTTCACCCCAAAGCTGCAGATACCACTTATGGGGTTCTACGGTGTTAGGGCATCTAAGTCTATACTTGATTAAACAATAAACAAATAACAGGAAGATTACATTCCATACATAATGCACAATTTGAACATCACAAGAAGCGCATATATAACCTTTATCGTAATTAAACACGAATCGGTATCATATATCCAGTTTCAATTGCTAAACATCTATTTGAAATCAGTAAATACATTGCAGCTATAATACAGGAAATTTATCATTTTCTCAAAGCATAATAAGAAATTCATTTCCAATAAATCTAACATACACTATTGTATGTACTATACTGTTTAGAAGTTATATCAATTGATACAGAAGCAATTAAGCATTTAAATTGAGTAAAATACTGATTTCTAAATGAACTACTACTCACCTACTTCGGTGTGTTCGTATACACCGAAAAACATCCACAACTACGCCTAATTCTTCCCTTTACAGCAGAGTGCACGCCGTGCACCTGGGTTGCACGCCGTGCACCTGGGCAGAAACTCGTTCTGCTATCTGTAACTTTGCACGCCGTGCACCTGCGCAGAAACGGGAAACTCATGAAGATGAACTCGATTCTAAAGCTATGTCTTGGACTTAATCTACGGAATCTAATCCTATTCTCAAAACCGAACTGTGTGCTGGTCTTACCTTGCTCTATTGTGTACCATTCGGGCTCCGATTCCGGGCGATTTCTGGGTTTTCTTCTACCTTGGTACAATCCGGTTCTAACTTGCTTCACGTACAGGTGGACAGGTGGAAGCAACAGACTCGAATGGGTGCTTAATCATGGCTGATGACAGCAGATTCTTGCTCAAACCTCTTGGCCGGAGTTGAAGCAGTTGATTCGAGGTGTTAGCGGTGTCAAAACGAGCTCCTAGCTGCTACTTCGTGCAGCTATGGCTGCTGCTACGTAGGGGCGCCGCCCCCTATGCTTCGGCACCGCTAGAGCATTGAGGAGAAGGAGAGAGATAGGGGATGGTGACGACGCTGCTGGACGAAGCTAAAGGACCAAGGACGCCCGCCCCTTCCCCCCTTTCTCTGGTCGGTCGACCAGTTTCTGCTCCTGCAACCTGGGCGGCCAGCGCCCTAGCTGGTCCGGCACTGCTGCTGGGCCAAGATAGAGGAAGGGAGGTAGGAGGAAGAAGAAGGGTGGAGCAAGGCGCTGCTGGTCGGAGGTGAAGGACCGCGAAAATCGCCCCTCAATCGCCCCTGCTCCCCCTTTCTCTCCGTTGCTCTGTCGGCCACTGCCGTTTCCCTGTTCTATCGGGCGAAAGAAGAAGAAGAGAAGGGTCGGTTCGCGGAGGGGCTGGAATGCAAAATGCCCAACTAAAACCTAAAATTACAACTAGATCCCTGAACACTCAAATGCCCGTATCTTTTGACTCGGAAGTCGGTTTCGGGTGATTTTTCTTGCAAACTCTCAAGCACGAGATTCTCTATCATCCCAGGGCATAAAATAATGTTAACTAGCTTGTCACATCCGGTCAAAACACTAATTGCAACATTGAGTATTCAACTCAACCTAATTAACTAATTAATCAACATTGATATCATTAGTCGCCTTAGGTGATTCAAACTCAACTATTGATTCATATATTAACTTATTTTGATTATCCATGATTTTTAATTTGATACTCAACACTAATTGCGGTGTTTTACATAATTCGAGGTATTTATTATTTAATCAGGAAGTGGGTCATAACAACCTTTTCCCCTTAAAAGAATTTCGTCCCGAAATTCCTAAAAGAGAAAGGAGACGTGCTACTCATTTCTGACTCGTGTTTTTCTACGTAGCTCCCTCTAGGTTAAGATTTCTCCCCAAAACTATTACTAATGGTTTCTCACAATTCGCGAGTTTCTTGATCCTCCGATCAACCATCTGTATAAGTCCTTTAACCTAGGACGCATCCGATCTGATTCCAGATCGACCCACAAAACATTGTCTTTCCAGAACTGTTATAGCAGTATCTCATTTTATGATAACTACTGAGAAATTATCATACTATTCATGTAGACAAACTAAAATTCTTAAATAAACAGAATGCATGTCAGTTTGGTACTAAAATAAAATCATGCAATTTAACTATTAAACATCATCACATCTCATAATGAAAATTGATATCAATATACTTGATTCATCGTACACCCTATCCTTAGGGTTTCATTTGCCTTATTCATTCATCACATGCCAACACCATACTCTTAGGGTTATCTCATTCATTAATCACATGGCAACACCCTACTCTTAGGGTTATCTCATTCATTAATCACAATACGGTATCATTCTGGAACTGGCAGAGCAGTATATTTCAATTCATTGTAATTACTGAGTAATCTTTATATCTTACATGCAGACAGATTAAAAATTCATAAATATTCCAAACTCAATCAATTTTGGCACATACATACCGGATTCATGTAATTGAACATCTTATTACATCAATAAAAGCTATTTACTTCATATATAACAAACCATCTGTACTATTGTTCAATTACTTAAATTTTCTCGAAGAACGTGCATATTAACCAAATTCCTGGTTTATGCATCACATAACTCAATTAAGAGTTATTTACGTATCATCACACAAGTATTTAATAGTACTTGAGAATTTCTAATGATATCTCAATGAAAAGTGCCAAATCCTGTAAAATGTCAGATCACACACATTAACATAACAGGAAGCAGGTATTTAGGTTTATTTACATATTTTAATGCTATCTTACTATCTTGAAATCATGCACCTGATGGTTTACCAAAACTGTGTTTCCTGGGTTCATTCTCTAACCGTACCATTATCAGTTGTGCATTTCTAGACTCAACATTCACACTAGCAAACTCTATAAGACTTAAATGTTCTTCCCATTTCCACTGAAAAGCAAAACACATGCTCTCAGCATGTCCTCAAGAGTCTGAATGGTTCTCTCAAACTAACCATCCGTCTACAGATGAAAAGGTTGTATCGAATCTTAACTTTGTGCCCGAAGCACAAAGCAACTGTTTCTACAATCCTAGATGTGAACTTAGAATCTCAATAAGATATGATTGAAACTGGATTACCAGGCAATCTAACTATTTCATCCATGTATATCTTGGTCATATATCAAGACATCAAAGGTTGACTTAATATGAAGAAAGTGAGCAGACTAAATTAGTCTATCCACAATCATTCATATCAAATCACAACCTCTAGGTGTCCTGGGTAATCTTACCACAAAATCCATTGTGATAAATTCCCATTCCCATTCGGGCATAGAAAAAGATTACAAGGTAGCTATAGATTTTTAGGGTTCAGCCCTAACCTACTGATACACACTACTTTTAACCACATACCCAGCTACATCCTTCTGCATATCTGACCATCCATTTCAACTTCTTGGAATTCATATACATCTTAGTGTGTTCCTGAAAGCATAGCGTACATCAATACATACATTTCCATAAGAATCTTTTCTTTTAGGCTTTTCCCCTTAAAAGAATTTTACTCCATCTCGAGATACACACAACATGTCATGCTAATTCAACATATTATCATTTAAAAACTTAAACTCTAGTTTCTTTTCCTCATATCATGTCATGTATGATCTGGTTTGACTTACTATCACCCTATGGTAGTTCCTTGATCTGATCATAAGAGGTAGGCTTAACTTACATCTATACAATCAAATCACTTTGTGTTATCACCCCTAAGTCTAAGTTCAACCTCCACATTTCTACTAACAGGTCTCTATTGAAACCTGCCATAGAGAATGCATTAACTGTTGGACTTGACTTTCTGCTGAAAGCATCAGTCACCACATTCTCTTAACCAGGTTGATAATCTATTGTCACATCATAAAGATAGTGACGCCATGTCTTAAAAACATGAACTACATCAACTATCTCCAGATCATATATCGGATAATACTCCGATTTCTATGCTACTTACTTATTGTTACATTTTAGGTTTATGTCTTACTCATCCTTCTAAATCATTTCATGTTGTTCATGTACCGATCAGATTATCTACTTCAAAACCCTAGATCACTATCAAAGCCAGTTTACTTTTCATAGAACAAATCTCAAGATCTTTATTTAACAAAGATATTGGTATACAAGGTTACATCACTAATGATATCCTTTAAACTACTTCAACCCTAATCATCCTAGGGTTTTGGTCTAAATCAATATCATAGCATTATTGTATGTGTGTGATCGATCATATAGATCAAATTGATTTGCTTGGATCAATAGCATATTAATCCAATACTCAACTTTTAATTACATTTAGCTGAAAATTCAGTTTTATAATAGTTTCTGTAATTCGTTTATTAAACTGTAAACAGAAACTCCAAAAATTTTGAAAATTTTATATGTTGTACCTAATGAAGTTTTAGACCTCCAGTAAAAATTTCAGGTCATTTCAAGTTACCAATAATTAATTAAAAATCAAACAGTGCGCTGCTATATAGCAGTCTGCAGCAGATTCGGTCGAGTTGGAACTCGACTGACACCTTACTGAAGAGATCAAAAGTCATCCAAAAATTATGCCAAATTAATAGAGTGTCTAAAATTTGTGATTTTCAAACATAGTTAAAATTTAAGATCAATTGGACGTACCAATAAAAAGATAAAATTCGATTACAACACTGCTATATAAATCTGAAAATGTGATCGGTCGAGTTTGCAACTCGGCCGATAAACAAGTCAGAGCATTATTCAAAAATTCTAATATCTTCCAATGTTGTTCACATTTTATATATCCAAATCATATCCCAATTTTAGCCAAATTAGAGTTACATATAAGATACTAAAAATCATTTAGTGAGACATTCTATTTATCAAATTCTGTATTCATGCGTTATTTGAATCCTAATTTGGGCCATTTAGGGTCTATGCTTCTCAAGCCCTAATTCTCAAGATTAAGAACATTTATACTTCTATTCTTATGTTACTTGTTAATAGGAGTCATTAGATCCCAGTAACGCATCCTGCCAGCCGGACCAGGCCGAACCTGTAGTCCTGAAGCCAAGAGCTACTCGGGATTAATCAACCCCTATTAATCTAAAACATGTGGAAAGAATATCTACCTAGGGCAAACTCATACATACATGATTTCGAGTCTACTTTAATACAAAGAAAACAAACATTAAACAATTCACTTCATGTCACAACAATATAAAAGAATCATACTCATTGTACAAACTGAAAATCTAAATTCATGCATATAAGAGCATTTCTAATGATCTTTAAACAATAAGCAATATAAAGTAGGAGTTATATCACATCCTATATTTAATCTCTTACTCCTACATTAATTTCTGATCTCTTAACCCTAAGATTTGTAGGGTTTTCTCTCTAGCCTATCCTTCCTCTGCATACCTGGCCAGGGCATCCAGAGAAGAACAGACAGAGTAGCTTGATACTGGTCAATCTAAGTATTTAGACACCTGGCCAGGGTATCTAAACACTCAGACCTTCCAGAGCTAAAACTCATCATTTATTATTCGCCTTACTTATAACTTTATTCTTTGACCGTAATGATTCTTAACGACTCATCTTAAGCTCATTACTTGATTCTCGTGACCACATCCTCTTCCTGCTATCTGCAATAATGTAACAGAACACTTCCTGTTAGAAAATTACAGATTGAGGAAAGATACCTAAACCTTAACCCTATTGGTCTCTTATCGTCCCCTGACCTTGACTTAGAGTATTCATATACTCAACCTATGCTCTGATACCAAAAGTTGTCACGCCCCAATCTCACATTAACCACAAACCACGAGATTAAGACGCGACAGGATGGGATTTACACAGAAGCCAACCACTCTTCACTTTTTTAAAACCTTTTAAAGAGATTAATAGGATAATCCGATTTATGCTGTAAAATGAAACTAAACAAATTTGCGGAAGCATCTTTATTAATTGAATAGCAATATACGCAGAATCTACAACATATTACATTATTTGACATAAGATAAAGCATAACAGTTAATTTACATCTTTAAAGACATTCACTCTCTCACTCACACCTTGTCCCGAAGATCGAGGGGAATGGACTAAGAGACCTCTAACTACTAACTACGAACCTTCTATGGACTAGGCGTAAGGGTAAAATGATCCTTCTGATTTCCTGCTGCGGATGATAACCTGAAAATGTTTTGAGTAGAGGTATGAGCCTACTCGCTCAGTGAATAGCATTTCACTTAGCTTTCAATAAATAACTCATCAGGTTTATAAACTGAAAATAAACATATATGCAGAACTAAGCAGACAGTACTAATAACATTGCAGATATACAGATAATAATCACACTTCAAAGCATCAACAGATAATTCAGGTAATTAAACAGTTATATAAATTTACTGTGAACCTACATGATTATTTATTCATTTTATTATTATGCCCTAAATATATGCAGTGTACTCTGCATATAAGGATCCGCAGCAAATTCATGCTACGGCCCCACCGTACAAGACTTAGCGACACACCCGGGGAGTGCTAAGTCTGACTACTCGTCCTGGTCTGCACAGGACACAGGCTCCTCGGCCTCCTCGCACAACCACGTGTGCTGCACAACCACGTGTGCTCTCGACTCCTCCTAAAATCTGAGTACACCGGCGGAGAGTCACAGGGTTACCTTCGCGACACAAGCACGAATGGTGTTAGATAACCAAGTTTTCTGGTGAAATCGCAGTGCCATTGTGACACAAGCACAATTGTTGTTAGACACTGCCCTTTTTCTCTTTCCTCGTTTGTCCGCGACACAAGCACGGATGATGTTGCAACACGAGTTTCACCCCAAAGCTGCAGATACCACTTATGGGGTTCTACGGTGTTAGGGCATCTAAGTCTATACTTGATTAAACAATAAACAAATAACAGGAAGATTACATTCCATACATAATGCACAATTTGAACATCACAAGAAGCGCATATATAACCTTTATCGTAATTAAACACGAATCGGTATCATATATCCAGTTTCAATTGCTAAACATCTATTTGAAATCAGTAAATACATTGCAGCTATAATACAGGAAATTTATCATTTTCTCAAAGCATAATAAGAAATTCATTTCCAATAAATCTAACATACACTATTGTATGTACTATACTGTTTAGAAGTTATATCAATTGATACAGAAGCAATTAAGCATTTAAATTGAGTAAAATACTGATTTCTAAATGAACTACTACTCACCTACTTCGGTGTGTTCGTATACACCGAAAAACATCCACAACTACGCCTAATTCTTCCCTTTACAGCAGAGTGCACGCCGTGCACCTGGGTTGCACGCCGTGCACCTGGGCAGAAACTCGTTCTGCTATCTGTAACTTTGCACGCCGTGCAAATTGATTTGCACGCCGTGCACCTGCGCAGAAACGGGAAACTCATGAAGATGAACTCGATTCTAAAGCTATGTCTTGGACTTAATCTACGGAATCTAATCCTATTCTCAAAACCGAACTGTGTGCTGGTCTTACCTTGCTCTATTGTGTACCATTCGGGCTCCGATTCCGGGCGATTTCTGGGTTTTCTTCTACCTTGGTACAATCCGGTTCTAACTTGCTTCACGTACAGGTGGACAGGTGGAAGCAACGGACTCGAATGGGTGCTTAATCATGGCTGATGACAGCAGATTCTTGCTCAAACCTCTTGGCCGGAGTTGAAGCAGTTGATTCGAGGTGTTAGCGGTGTCAAAACGAGCTCCTAGCTGCTACTTCGTGCAGCTATGGCTGCTGCTACGTAGGGGCGCCGCCCCCTATGCTTCGGCACCGCTAGAGCATTGAGGAGAAGGAGAGAGATAGGGGATGGTGACGACGCTGCTGGACGAAGCTAAAGGACCAAGGACGCCCGCCCCTTCCCCCCTTTCTCTGGTCGGTCGACCAGTTTCTGCTCCTGCAACCTGGGCGGCCAGCGCCCTAGCTGGTCCGGCACTGCTGCTGGGCCAAGATAGAGGAAGGGAGGTAGGAGGAAGAAGAAGGGTGGAGCAAGGCGCTGCTGGTCGGAGGTGAAGGACCGCGAAAATCGCCCCTCAATCGCCCCTGCTCCCCCTTTCTCTCCGTTGCTCTGTCGGCCACTGCCGTTTCCCTGTTCTATCGGGCGAAAGAAGAAGAAGAGAAGGGTCGGTTCGCGGAGGGGCTGGAATGCAAAATGCCCAACTAAAACCTAAAATTACAACTAGATCCCTGAACACTCAAATGCCCGTATCTTTTGACTCGGAAGTCGGTTTCGGGTGATTTTTCTTGAAAACTCTCAAGCACGAGATTCTCTATCATCCCAGGGCATAAAATAATGTTAACTAGCTTGTCACATCAGGTCAAAACACTAATTTCAACATTGAGTATTCAACTCAACCTAATTAACTAATTAATCAACATTGATATCATTAGTCGCCTTAGGTGATTCAAACTCAACTATTGATTCATATATTAACTTATTTTGATTATCCATGATTTTTAATTTGATACTCAACACTAATTGCGGTGTTTTACATAATTCGAGGTATTTATTATTTAATCAGGAAGTGGGTCATAACAGAGCACATCTTCACGTAGAGATAGTCACTGGACATGCTCTAAGACAAGGTATACTTTGCACCCTCTTTTGAGATAAACCGTTGTTGACACAATCTGTTGGTTAAGAAATATTGACAACTTTTGTTCATTCCCACTTTCTACTATGTCTCCATATTTCCCAATAGTGTTATAGAGAACCATCAATTTACAATGTATTTAAATTTAAATTTATATGATCAAATTCTATTTTATCATTTATTTTGTTGCATACAATGTGAACATTAAATGGTTACTGTGCATATTCCATTAAATAGAACATACTCTAAGGAATGTCCCCATAGATCCCCTATATATATGATATGATATATATGCAACTCATGTGCACTTCCGTAAAATGGTTTTGGTGGTGGATGTATGCATGGTTACAACCAATACCCCTTAGATGCTTGAGTAGTTGTATAGTTTCTTTCCTGTCTTATAAGTTTGATTTGCATACCCTGTCTTCCTCTTGATTTTCCAAATATAAATAATGCTTAAAATCCTATGCTCCCCTCAAATGTAACTTGAGGTATTTACATTACATAATGTAATAAGTAGATAGGATTAACATTAATTTCTGTTATTCATAAGAGAAGATGTTCTATCTAGACGAGTCTATCGACTAGAAGTCAAGTCCATTGATTAGTAGATTTGAGGAGCTAGGAAACAATAGGATCTGGTCGATTGATTGGAGGCCCGATCGACTGATTGGAGGAGTTCATCCAACCACTTGATCCTACAACCAACCGACTGATTGACAGCGACCAATCAAATGACAAACAAACCAACCGATTGACCAGAAGATTTTGGTCCACCGACTGAGATGTTTCCAACACAAAATTTTCGAGTACAAGTTAATACATGAGTTGTATGACCTTAGGAGGATAGTAGTTATTTGTGGCTCCAAAGAACTGCATTAGTATGGCCATAACCATCACATGCAAATTTGTGATTTCATGTTTTGTTGTGGATATAGTATGTATATGATACATATTATAAGTATGTCATGATTGGATATGTATATGTATTTATAAATAAAACCCCTCAATTAATATTAAGTCTTAGATGATTTCCATAAGAAGCACACATCAAAATCTTTATTATCCAAGGATAGGTTATGCCAAATCATGATGTGTCGTCCATGTCATGGAAGTGTGATGGTAGATACATTGGTTCTGTCAAAGCAGGGTGCATAGTATATTGTGTTGGATTTTGGGTCAGACTTAACTAGATGAATTTAATGGGATTAAGTTCCTAGAAACATATAGAGGGGATATGACAAGGATTTGTGCATATCATCTATCCCAGAGTTTCATTGGATGCAATTGAAAAATGTTGCCTACCTAATTAGTCATGTTGTGGGCTATCAACTAAAGTTGACTCATGACTTGGAAAAATAAAGCTCTTGGACAACTACAAGATTGTTGATTGCAATCATTACAAATCAATAATGAAGGTAGTTGATTTTAAGCAAAGTGGAAGTGATAATTAATTAAAGGCCTAATTTAATTGTGACTATTTTCAAATAAAATCAGAAGGTATTTTGAATAAATGAAAATTTTCTATTATATAAAGAAATGGCAACCACCAAGTCTTTGTTTTTTTGAGATTGGTCCTTGAGAAGGAAAAACTTATTAGGAACAACTTACATGAATGGTTTACGAATCTAAGAATCGTTGTCACTCATGAGTGCAAGCTCTAGAGTCAGAGGAACCCACTCCCAACGTGCCTAAGTCAAGAAGGGATTCTATTCTGACAATGTTGTTGACATCAAATGCTTAATGCTATGCTCAATGAGCTATGAGTTGAGAGAGAACATGAAAACATGGACGTTCTCAATATGGTGACACATCTTAAGAATATGTACCAAGATCAGGCTAGACAAGAGAGATATGATGTTTTAAAGGTGTTTTTAAGTTCAACATGGTAGAGGGAGACCTAGTAGGGCCCCTTGTGCTCAAGCTGATTGGATATGTGGAAAACCTAGAGAGACTAGATTTCCTTTAGGCCAAGAGTTGGCCATGGATGTGATTCTATAATTTTTGACTGAATCATATAGCCATTTTTAATGAATTATCACATGAATAATTTTTCTCAACTTCTTTCTAAATTGCTTGGCATGAGGAGAACTGTCGAGGAAAAAATGAAGAAGGAAAATCCTAGATCTGTGATGATGATTAACATAGGAAAGGGGAAGTACAAGGGAAAAGGTAAGGCCAAGAAGAGTTCTAACGCCAACTAGAAGCCCATTCTTCAACAATTAAATAAAATGGAGGAGTAAGGAAGGAAATTTGCACCACTATCACTAGGCTAGACACTAGAAAAGGAATTGGCCTCTTTACATAGAGTAACTCAGGAAGAAGAAGCAAGGGATGGAGATATTTTCATGAAACTGTTTGTTACCCTAAGTCCACACTCCTAATGGCTACACAACCAAAGGCGAGTGGACCAGGGCATCTGTCCCTAGAATGGTTCACATAACATATGCATGAATAAAATCACAACAAGAACAAGGTAAGAGATACTAAGATACTAAACATGGAGATAGAGATAAGTACCCATTTCTAGATTCGAGTATACCCATTTGTATTGCATTTTAGAGCTTGGAGTCTCGAGTGCGACAAATCTTCATTTGGCAACTACAAATTTGATAAACATATTAATGCTAAAGCATTAAGTACACTATGCAAGGACAAGTAATTATTTTATGAGTGTAATAAAAGTTGTCTGGCTAGAAACATCATATAAAGCAAGAAGTATAGATAAGGCGAGAACACTTAAAAACATTATTTTATACAAAGTGTGTTTTAAGTGCATTTCCATTATACTTAACAACATATTATGGCCATTGACCAACTTCCCATTGGAAGGGTCCATAAGGGAGCTCAAGATTAGCCAACCCTTTTTATCAACATGGTCCACCTTAACTAGACATCTCTAGTAAGGCATCCAACCTTGTGCCCTTACCCCGAGAATACATGCAGGTACAATAGGTTTGTATAATGGACAAGTTCAATTATGTTCGGGGTTTGTTCCACATATATCAAGCAAAATGAACATACTAGTCATACGAAACAAGTATCTCAAACAAGTAATTACTAGCCAAGCATTCATACGAGCATACATACAAACAAGCCAATACCATAGTAGGGTCAAAGAAAAGATATAGCATTGTGTCTTAGATTCAATAGGGTTTGAGTAAAAAGAAGCTTCATATGCATCATGTGGATGATTCCCTTGATCTAGGTTCCAAGTATTTCAAACTTAGTTCCAAACTTCCAACGTACATGTCATTATTTAACCATAGTAAAAGGATCAACATTAGGTCCTAGATCTAAGTGAACCATCCACATTAGGTTAGGTACAAGGGCCATATCATCTCTGATTTGGAGTTAGGGAAGCATGAATTTAGTTCATCATCATCGTTTAAACATGCAAGATCATAACTAGCTATACTAGATCAATTCATGCAATCAAGTCATGTTTCCAAGTCATGGATGCATTAAATAGAACAAGATAGGATGCAACTCTAAAGTATGATGATCCTACTGATTTAAAGTCATTAAGATATCATGGATAGCATTAGATCAAGATCTAGCAAGGTCAGATCCCAACAATTAACATATGCATTAACATCACATTAATTGTCACATGTATGACATGAGTGTGTTAGAGTGTGATTCATGGAATTTCATGTTACAAAGCATCTCGAGGACTGATCTTAAGGTAAGCATAAAGGTTCGATCGTTATGGATCATCATTGACATAAGGGGTAAATTTCCAAACATATAAGTAATTAACATCACATGTTATTGCATACTAGGTATTCAAATCATATGAGCTACTGATGGAAACCATAGTATAAAAACATATTTGAACAATAGCAATAACATTATAAAGATTACTAATTTTGAAGTTAGGTGATCATTTAATAGAAGGAAGGCTAAGGTTTCAACTTGATCATGCCACATCATTCAAAATATAAAAAAGGGGTCATTGTTAGGTCAAAGGAGTAAGCATAAGTACACCAAGATTATCTATTTTGTGATTTAAGGCCAAATATAGATAAAATTTATTATTTGAGGTTTAAGAGTGATATAAGAACCAATAGCATCATTTATGGAGCAACATACATCATAGAACATTCAAGTAGTACATAAAAGATATACTTTTTAGAATATCAAACACATAGTAAGTACTTTAGGTTTTGGGATTAGTTCCATTGGATATATCTCATCGAAAGGATCAAAATTCATATATCATATGCCCTATTTAACCAAAGGATGTGCAAAATATCAATTTTTGAAGTTTTGATTTCAAACTATAGGAAAACAAGATTAGAGAGATACTGAAAATTATGCGACAAATAGGAGCCCTCGGATCAAAGATCTACGGCTCATGAGAGTGCTTGTAGGTTGAGGGTTGGCATCCAATCTGTGGTTGAGTAAGGTCTCCTACAGTCCCTAGTCGCTCCCAACCACCTTGGAGTTTCAGTTTGTGATTCGGCCCACTGGGCTTGCTCTAACTCGTCTACGGTAGACCACTATTGTGCGATGCCCACAAGGCATTTTCTCATGATCCGCGGCCTCAGGTGGTCGCCTTCCAACGCTAGCATGGATCCAGCCCTTGTACCCACATGAGCAGCACCACGGCTTGTTGCAGCGACAATGTAGGTCGTCGAGGTAGGGGAAAGGGGGATCTGACCCATGAAGCTTCAAGAAAGAGAGCCGAACGAGGTCCCTGGGCTGTCATAGACCTAAAGGAAGCCTGATCTCGGCTCAAGGTGGTTAGTGGAAAGAAGCCCTAGAACTATTGGTGGAGGCGGCGCCATGGCCATGGAGAAGAAGAAATCTAGTTGGGAAAGAGATCTAGGGCACAAAAATAAGGGAAAACGAGGGGGGAAGGACCGAGAGTGAAGTTTTATAGTGTTTTTCTAAACCAATTTTGTCAAAAAGCACCGAGAAGAGATGCTATTGGCTTCCCCTAAAGCTACTTCTATAATAGTATGAACGGAGGTAAGGGATGACCTCCCAACCATCGGATTTGAGAGGGTGGATCTGAGGGATAGGGTCCAAGGGTCACAAAAGATTTAAGCAACCACTCGCATACATATCGCTGAGTTGGAAAGGAAAAGGGGTGCCTCCCTTTGTTGGGCCGCGCTCCCAAAGAGGCCCACTAAGGCTAAAAACAAAATAAAATCATACATTAAAAGGAGATATTTACATAGCCATATCTTGTGATTTATAACTCTAATTGAGTTGATTTTTGTGCCATTTGATTCATAATTGAATCCTCTACAAAATGACATACATATCATAGTGAGAAGATTTTATTGAAATGTTTCAATTGTGATTGTAAGATGATGATACATAAAAAGCATGACTCTTGGATCGAAAATCAATTTAGAGTCACAAAGTGGTAAAGTGACATTTAATTAGAGTTGAGTTATTAATCAATCATAAAGTGACTAAATGTCATCAGATTAGGGTGATGGAGGCTTATTGAGTACATTAAAGCATCTAATGAGACAATATGTACATAGAGAGATAATCTAGGTTATCACAGATATCCACTTCATTTATATGTGTTAATGAGATAAATATGCCTACTTCATCATCTTAGGCATTCGATACTGGATGATGATATCAGATATGCTATAATGTATATGATTTAAGAAGTAAGCCAGATGAGTTGGAACTACGTAGAGCAAGAGTTGGTTCCCCTATAGTTGGAACCTATAATTTGTCTCTCCTCAGTGGACATGTAGTAGAATTAGTGAATTGCTATTATGTACCTTTCATCAATAGAAACTTCATTTCTATATCTTCTGTAGACAAGAGTGTATTTAATTTTCATATGATGAATGATCGATGTTCTATTTTGAAGATAATATCTTTTATGACAGTGGTCCAATGGCTCATAGTCTATACTCATCAGTTCTAGAGATAAAATATATCGTAAATACTGAAAGACTCAATGTCTCAAATAGAACATATCTAGGGAACATAATAAAACATATTTCTGGACTCCATAAAGATGGTTATGTATTCTCTTTTGGTATTGAACCAATAGAGACATGCGAGTCTTGTTTTTTGGTAAAGATGAAAAAATCTCTTTTCATTAGAAACAATCTAGGAGCGAGTATTCTATTGGGACTCTTACATGCTAATGTATGTGGATCTTTTAGAACAAATGCTAGAAGTGGCTACTAGTATGAAAACACTTCAATAAGATGGTTGTGAATAGTACTTGAATTTGAGGACCTTCTACATAACCGTGGCATTGTATCACATGATCTGTTGGTTATGGAAAATATGGACATAACATTTTGTTTTAGCTACCATTTTTGTTTTCCTATTTCCTAAACATATTTCATTCTGATCTACCTTTGTTTCTTATTGTCTATTTGATTATTACTTTCTCCTCCTAATAAGAATGAATGTTGACGTTTGTATCTATTAGTGTCCGAACAACATACATTGAGCATGAGTATTTATGTTGATAAACAACTGCCATGATTCATCAGTATAACTAACTCCATGATATTGTTGTCGGAGTCTAATATACATTAATCATTAATAACCATGCACACTATAGAGAATCCACCTATGCTTCCTAGACAGAAAACTACCAAACTATAATAGAAAAGTTTATGTCGTGTACTATTAACAACATACATGTAATGGCAAGAAATATTTTTTTATTGGGTACACTTTTTTATGCAACCATTTTTGTGTTTCTGGAAACCCCTTGTTGAAAGGAGATGTAAAATGTATATGTTGTAGTATTTATGAATGAATTAAGTTTCCATTTAATGGAAGGAGATGTAAATATGCATGTGTATCCTTAACAATTAGTGTAGTAGAAACTGTTTGTCCTTTTATTTTCTATAGGTGACTATTATTTCTTGCATGGAATTGGTTTTTGAACCCATTGGGTCACTGTTCTCATACATGGATAGCTAAAATGAAGGAGATCTTTGTTCTTTAAGGTACACTACAACCTTAGAGCTAACTACAACATCCAGGTAAACTACAACTTTTAACTTGATTCATGATTCCATGGTTCAGATTGAGTGAGACCTTTAGGGTCGCTTAGAACCTTCCAATTGTCTCTTACCTCTGGAAGACTAACTATGTGTATCATAGTACAAAAGTTGGTCCTAGACTGATTATACATTATGATAACTATTTGCAATGAGGGTAACAAAAAACTTACATCTGGTTAGAAATATTCTTAGATAGGTTAGATAGACCAATTGTTTCAAAAGAAATTTTATGTTGTAATTATTAGATAGTGATTGCTAATATTTTCTTTGTGTGACTAGATACATGACGAGAATTATTATCCACTATGTATTGATCCTACATGTAGTTAGTTGAATATGACATCCATGTGATATTCCTCCACATTAGATTGAAAATATTGGAAATTATTATGTTAGTTTTATTTCATTTTTCTATTTCTATCACATAAAAAGGAACCATCATGGTCTAGTTTATATGTTTCCATTGAAACAATGCATGATGAAGACGTTTGAACTTTATTCAAAAACAATTTGGTCTATTTCTGATTAATATCAATGTGGATGGATTGTTTCACCTTGACTATGTTTTTAGGTTTTGATCTTCTGCTAGGTATTTTTTATAATTTTTTTAAGAGTACGGAGTACTATGTGTAGTTAGTATTTTTTGCATTTGGCCTAAAATATTTTTCATTTCTCAACTGTTTTTGGTTAAAAACTATCAAATATGTTTATATTTATATTAATATTGGTCTAGTTGGATTTCATTATGAACTTAGAGTGCAAACAACCAATAATCTTGATGCTTTCCATAAAAAGAAAAATGTTGTGGTTACAATGCACACTAATCAAATGGGTAACTGGCAATTAAGGCTTCATATGATCAGAAGTGGTATCACAATGTGTTCTAAATTAGAATCATTTGGGTATATCTGATACTCTTGTAATTGATAACTATGTTTTTGGTTTAATCACATCAAAATGAATGGTTTGTAAGTGTCTATGAAATTAATTATTGGGATAAGGACATTAATGTCCTAACATGTCATCAACAATCAATGTTCACCCTGTAAGATATAATATAACCCTAGAAGAAACAAAGCCAAACCGATTTTATGGTAAGTTAGGGAATTCATAGTAATATGAGTACTCTCTTTTTTATATCTTAAGAGTCATTATGGACCCATAATATTTTAGGGTTCTCTTTATCTCTCTCTTCTTCTTTAGAATAGAGATAAAGTTGGTATTTCCTCATTACTCACTTATTTCTATGTAGGGTCATAAAATTGTAAAACCATTAAAAATTGGGTCGATGTGCATATTTTAAAAACACTATACTTTTATATATAATTTGAATATGTTACTTAAATTCTACTTTATATAGACATGTTAGGACTCCCTCCACCTGTGGGACACCCACTAATATGAGGAATAAGAATCTCAACCAAAAAGTGGGCAATGAATAAGAAGATGTAGGCATGGACTAGAAATATTTCCTTGTCAAATGTTATGGTAGATGGTGAATGGGATGGGAATTGTAGGATCCTAGTGCAAATTTAAAGTGAATTCTTTCTAATTTTGGGAGCATTTTACCAATTGAAACTTGCCTCCATGGTATTTCTAGAAACAAACGAACCACATAAAATAGAATCTAGACTGCTTCAAGGGATAATATATTCATAAAGTTACAAGAAAGATGCTTGGATTTTTCTCATAGTGTATTCCTTTAATGATTGTGGTTGTTCTGCAGAGAAGAAATTCCTCTTTGCATCGTATATCTGTGAAGGGTCATCCAAAATATGGTGTAATAATTACAGTACAACTAATTGGGTAGACCTCTCAATGTCATGGGATGAGATCCTTGAATCTACAAGACCCTCTTTGTTCTTATGGAATACATGGAATACAGGGATATAATTTAAATTACTTAAGAAATACCTAATATATAAAGCTATTGTATAATGAATTTCATAATGATGGAACAATTTTTATTAAATGTGGATAGAGGATATGAGTTTTATGAATTATTTAGTTGTTAAAACCCTACCATAAAACCCCTATCCCTAACACCCATAGTGAGAACTTTCATGGAAGCACAAAATTTTCCTTATACATCACAAGTATTTGGACTCTAGATGCCTCCTACTCAAGGATACATGATTTTTTAGATTCTAGTGAAAAGTGAACCACAAAGGAAAAACTTTATTAACCACAGCCATGACAAAGGGAATGTTTAATAAAAGCCTCCAAAAGGTGGCCTACATGGTGATTATAAATGACCAAAAATCTATGGTCTTCAGTGTATTAATAATTGATAGTAAGAAAACAATTAATGATGTGGTATGTGTTGGTGATTTCATAATGGTTCCTACTTGTCAACGGATGATATGAGAGTTATATATTTTTGAGAGTCTATGAGCAACTCCATGATTCCCCTAGCCCTATAATCATGACAATTTGGTCCTGGGAATCCCATTATTTCTCCATATTTATGTATATGTTTGCATGCATGTATGTTTGTATGTAATATATATTCATATGTATATACATATAATACATATATATACATAATATACAAATATAAATATATATATATATACATGTATTATATGTATACACATATTTAGTACATATTTGTATATATATTTCTGTGTGTGTACATTTATATATAGATATATATATCTATGTATACATTGCCAACAAGGAGTGGCTCAGGTGGTGAAACACAGTGTCCCCTAACAAAGGGACCCAGGCTTGAATCCCAATTGCCACCTTAATTTACCACCCTCTCGGGCATTTGACCTCTATCACGGGCATGGGATAGGGGTGGGGGGATTTTTCTCTCTTAATCCCATATATCTGTATATGTAAAACAAGAATTCTATAGATGCCATCCGCTCATGGATTCCAAGAGTTTAGTGAAAAGTGAACCATAGAAGAAAAGTTTATATATCCTTAACCATGAATGAGGATAGGTTAAACATATTTCTTACAATGGTGGTCTGCATGGTGGTTATAAATGGTGAAAAATAATGGTCTTTCCATGACTAATAATTATCAGTACAACAACAAGGAAAGATGTCAT
Source organism: Alisma plantago-aquatica (assembly GCA_963693085.1). Lineage (NCBI taxonomy): Eukaryota > Viridiplantae > Streptophyta > Magnoliopsida > Alismatales > Alismataceae > Alisma > Alisma plantago-aquatica. The sequence goes on from OY856411.1 coordinate 330,562,755, forward strand.
AAGTTTTAGTGATATCATGAAGGCTCCTACCAATTTGTTAACTGAGATTTAACTTCATGAATGAGATGTAGTTCACTAATAATTTCAATGTTTCTCTCCCATGTAATGGTTCACCTTAGTTAATCTCCTAATACATTGCATCCCTAGAGAATATGCTAGGTAGGGTCTTTTCCATTAACATATGCGAGGCACGTATAAGCTAACATTGATTGATTGAAGGTGCCTCCTTATCTAAAACTTAGTTTTCTTCCTTTTCATGAAAACTTGCAATACGGAATACTTATGACGTGTCCACTAGTAAATTTACTTATTTTCACACTATTTTACTCGAGATTAATACATACCATAATCACTAGTATTTCTATACAAGTACCAAAATTGTAAATTGGAGACATTGACTTTGTGTTTGGTGTCACTAGACATCATGGGAAGATTATTCTTGATTAATGGTAATGAATTCTTAATTAGTTGACTCCGCCCTAATATCGATGGATGAAATCAAAATCATCTAGGAGTGGTTTATGTCGATGGACATAATAAAAAATAGATTAAAATCCAATAAATTCATTTCTCTATATTGAAGTCTTCATTGTGATTGATTTTTAGAAAGAAAGTTAATTCAGAATATGTCTTTTAATTTGAGCCAGTAAAGTCCAAAAGTTGTTGTATATGGATACCAATGTTTCCTAGCATTAGTATCATAACTTGTGCAAAGTACAAACCCACTATATTTTTGGAACTAGTGCAGGATCATGCAGATGTATTTTTATAGGAATACACATGACTTCCCTTGGATAGAAAATTAGAGTCATAATCAATACTTTTATAGAATTTGTTTGTTAGTATTAAATTATTTTTTTATTCTTATATAATGTAACCCACTTAGGACAAGCCTTTTACTTTATTTTATATCTCTTTCATGAAAATATTTCGTTTGTTTTCCCAAATTCAATACTTGTTCTATTATTTTCAATCTATATAATTATTTTTATGAGTATATCGGTAGTTGGAGTAGGGATCATTACATGTGTACATGGCATTTGTTGAGCTTTCTATGTGATGTAGGCTTGGGAACAACATCTCCTAGTAACATATGAGTGTTCATAAAAAGAAACTTTGTGAAAGTCAAAATTTCAACATTCCCGCCCAATTCAGTGTATTCGTTCTGCCCTACCGCCTCACCCATTCGACGAAGGTACTATATTAGCACTATGGCTTTCAACCTAAAAAGTCCTCTCCTTTCAGTTGAGATAATTTGTTCCTCTCCTTTCATGACTATTTTAAGAATGATTGCACTTGAATTTGTAATCTCATGAAAGCTCAACAATTACTAGGAAAGGATATGATTTTTGTAGCCCAAAATATGTGTAATTGTAATAAACATGTTGTCTCATAATCCAAATAATGAGGATATTTATAGTGGTATCTTGCTATCCTATTTATTTAGGTATTACTCCCAAATTATCATCATATGATAAACAATATGTTCAAGTATGAAAGAAAAAATATACTAAAATTTCTTATCTATTTTTATCATAAATTTCAAAAACAAGAATATTTAATATAAACACATATTCTAACATGAATCATATCATACTATAATTATTATAAACAATTAACTATGCATAGATGTTCAATGCACATGGCCCATTTATAGGATGTCTGATAAGACATTCTGACAAGGAAACAAACATCTACGAATGTTCAAATATTCAAAAAGTAAATTAGGAAAAAATGATATAAGTAGGTGATTTAGGATTATAAACTCTTAATTGGATTGCAACCATCACTCTTGACTTAAAAAAATCATATCAATAATACAAAATGACAGAAATGTTTTTATTATTTGTTCCAACAAATGTTTTATCATGTTAATAATTCAACCTAAAATTTTTAACACAAATATATATCCTCTCTCTAACTCTCTCGGCTCTATTTCATCTCTAGAATGGGAAGCTACAGTGGGCCATGGTGGGTTGTGGCCTTGTCGAAAGGCCCTTGTCGGGCACCATTATTCCCTCGACCAATCCCACACCCTCTTCGCCTCCACCCATCAATCTTCCAACCTTTTCCTCTCATGGTCACTCCTCTATGACTTCCCCAGAATTGGCATCGGCTTCTAAGTTAGTCTAGGGTGACTCTAGAGTGTGTGTCACTATATTGTGTGCTCAAAGAAAATGTTATGTCCAAACCCATGCAAGTTCAATGCACTTTAGGCTATTCGTGCACCAGAGGATCCTAAAAAACCTTTCTTCTGGCCAAAGTATGCGTGGCCATGTATGAATTTATCCAGACCGGTGTTCAATGCAATGGGTGAGTTGCACAAATGCTTGATCATTGTGAAGACCATGAGGAAGAAGTTCTACACTAGAAAGTTTATGGATGAATGTTAAGGACATGGAAGTTGAGAGGGGAGATACAACTTTCTCCTCTCAAGGATGGGTTGCTTCTAGCAAGATTCATCTCTGAAGAAAATATGGGGATCACACTGCAGTAAGGCCCTTGCTTTTTTGATAAAAAGTTAGTACTGACGAGAATGTGGACCCCTGGAGATGATGTCTATAGGGATTCCCTGGAATCAATGCCAATATGGGTCACACTTCTTGAGCTCAGAAGATACTGGACTACGAGGGCACTTACCATCATTGGCTACGTGCTAGGCACTCCCAAGGTGGTGGACTTTTGGATGGAAGGGAAGTGTGCATTATTGATGAGTATATTTATATCCATATTTGTATATAGTTTTATTCACTTTTTAAAGGATGTTATGTTTCTATTTCCTAGTTGTAGCCTTATAATTACTTAAATGCAATTATCTTCCCTTTTCTAAAATTTAATTTACTTTACATACTTTTTATGCAGAACCAGCCAAAAATATACTTCATTGCCTTGAAGGATAATCAAGCCCTCATGATGCTACACCTCAAGGGAAGGAAGGCCCCATAAGCTTCCCATTATCCACCTTCCAACCACCCAGTCAAGTGATCAACTCCACCAGTCGCCCGACTCATGCCACTCTCTACCCAGAGTCTCTCAAATTATTTAGTTCTGATGTGCGCTCTCCAGCTTACTCCATTTCAAGCCAAGATGTCCATCCATATAATTTGATGTGAGGTCCATATTGAGAAACCCACACGAGTCACCCGGTGGACTGAGTACAGGCCATGCAATTTGCTGCATTTGACCACAAGTATTCAACATTAGGGTTACAACAGTGAGTAATGCATCTATAAAAGGGAATCCTTATCGTCAATTATAAAGGGTCTCTGGTCGGTGATTAGAAGCCAGATTATGCAGCACAAACCCTAGCGATGAGCAAGGAGGAGACAACCATAGTGGAGAGACTAGTGTTCCTGCACCAAGTGTCATGGCCCCTTCTGTTGTTCTACCTACCCTTCTATTGTTGTCTCTCATCATGAGAAAATAGTTATTTGTTTAGGGACATGGGGTCTATCCCCAGCAATCCATATTTCATTCTAGCTTGTATATGAATTCAACAATACTATTGCTAAATAAAGTATCATTTTTCTTATTTCTTTGCCTTGCAAATTGACATCTTGCTTTGCATATATGTTATTGTCATGGATGTGTAGGTTGCTATAATTTTGATTAGAACTTCAAAATGATGTTATTAACCCCCGGAAATATCAGCAAGGTATACTGAGGTGATTGAGTTACAATGTGCTAATGTACTGAGTACGGTCAACAATAGTTAGGGAGTCCAGTCAGAATAAACTAGGAACTTGGGTGCTGAGTCTGGTCAGTTCCAAGGGAGTTTAATCCATGCAATGATATGTATCCCATTATGGAGAAATATCTAAGCCTCTATTTAGTAAACTATTATTTAGTAGTCAAAATCTTGCTTGAATAATTACGTTGGCTTTAGAAAATGAAACCATATGGCCCGATCCTCCATTTTATCATTTATTTACCTCTTTTATCGTTGTTTCTGTTGGCATCAATTTAATTTAATCAATCAAACAACTTCTTTGGTGATTAATGTTATCCTAAATACTTATGAACATATATAAATGCTTAAAAAGGTTTTCCTTTGAGTTAGATCCTTAAGCATAATGTAATAAGGCTTCCATTCATGTAGAGTGGGAATTAGTGCAAAAATTTGGATTAAACCTAAGGGGATCCCTTAGTGTTTTAATTGGTGTGACATTTGGAGCCCAATAAAAAATTGGTGTCATTGTAGTGGACCTTGGTACTTATATATTTTTAGAAGTTTAAGTGTAATTAGGATTTTTCTATTTATGATTGATATTATTGAAAATCCTCTTGAACTCTACTCATCAACTCACGATCATTCTGCCTCTTTTCAGGTACTCCTAGCTCATGTGAAGATCCAAAAGTTTTGACTCTAGATTATTGTTTGACCAGGCAATTGAGAGAACTCTCAAAATACATTACAAGGAGAAAACCATGGCAGGCGCAATAGTTGTGGAAGCAACTATTCAAGAATGTATTGGATCAGCTATTGTAGCCCAATGAGAATTACTCACTACAAAAGCAGAATGCAGGAGAAAGTCGAACTATAGACCAACCTAGTAGCTTCCTAAGTCCTAGAACACACTAAAGAATTATGGGACTTTTCTACCCCTAATGGCATGGACTTGATTCATCTAGTCAAACCTCCGGGTGATCCAATCGAGATATGGGCCCAGTGGCCCAATTTATTGCAAAATTATGCCTTTATAAGAAGGATTGGAGATGACTGTCAAGAACATCTCCTCAAATTCATAGACCTTTACTCGATGATGAAGCCATCAGACACCATTGATGGAGTCGTGTGATTAAAACTCTTCAAAGTAATCTCTAATTGACAAAGTCAAAGAATTGTTCAACATTCTTTGAGCAGAACCAATTACAACTTGGGAAGCTCTGGAAAATCAGTTTCTAGAGAAATTCTACCCACCCTCAATGATGTTCTCAATCAGAGGATAAATCATAAGATTCAATCAAGTACCGAAATAATCTCAATATGAAGTGTGGGAACTCTTCAATGAACTTCTATGCTAGTGCCCACATCATGGCATTCTTGAGAACCAGATCATTGAACTTTTCTATCAGAGTGTTGATGAAGAGACCAAGAAGTTCCTAGACTCCTCCTCTAATGGGAACTTTATGTGGCAAAGCTTTGACAGTACATTGAAGATCGTCAATATCGCTATCGAGAATCATACTCATTGGACTGGGCCATCAGGAAAAGGAATTCTTAAACCATCTATGGTGGAAGATAATTTAGAACTCAAATCCATATCCAAATCACTAAAATCTCCCTCTCTCTCTCAAATAAGAGAATGTTGAAAAATCATTCAATGCATATGATAGGAAGAACTAGGTGCCTTAGGTGAAAATCACGGCACCCTCTTATGAGTTCTACCAAGATTCCCAATCCACAATTCATTTCCAACAATTGTATGATGCATTCCACAAAGATAAAGCTAAGGAACATTAAGTAGTCACCCAAGCAGAAGACGTGAATTCAATTCATACCATTCTGGGACATGAGTATTGTAACCCAAATCAGGCTCATAACCACCCGAGTTTCTTATACATGAACCCAACTAGATCTGAGACTCCCAATCAACAGGCCTCGCCTTAATTCACTCAATCTACAACACCATCAAACTATACAAGCCCATGCAGCTAGGGAAATTATAGATTCCATTTCCCAAGTAGGAACTACCAGCAATGATAGTTGTACCAAAATTCATATCAAGCCCCACCACTATAGATAGAGGCACCACAAACACAAGATCTAGTGAAGACACTCTAGAAGATGATGGCAACATACCAGACTCAAGTAGAAAACACCACAGCTAATCAAAAGGTGTTTGAGTCACAAATCACCTTCCTAGCATCTAGTCAATAGCCACCAGTAGGTACCATCATATGTCAACTAGAAAACAACCATAAACATCCATAGTAGTTAAACGTTGTAATGAAAAAGTTAGGAAATATGTACTCCACACCTTTATCCTCCACTCATACATCTATTCCTTCTAGTATACATGAAGTCACCCCAGTTGGGAAGTTGAGTTTCCTGATTGACCATCCTTTGGTCACTCCAAAAAGAATATCAAACATCAGACACCCCATCGACATCATCAAGCACCAACAATCAACTCTAGACAATCAACAACACCTAAAGCACCATGTGCAAAAACCTTATGTATCCTATCTAGGTCGGTTCAAGCAAACCAAGATACTCCATAGGTTCATCAAATTCAAGGACACTATGAAGAAACTCCTTGTCCACATCCTGTTCCTCGATGCACTAGCTGAAATGCCAACCTAGTGCAAATATCTCAAGACCCTTATATCCAGGATGTAGATAACCGAGGAGTGTGGAACTATGAAGTTAGTCTAGACAACCTTCGATATAGTTTAGAATCATATGCCTAAAAAAAGATCCCAACTCACTTGGGATTGATTGTTTCTGACATTACCGCAAGGGACTTGTTGACCTAGGTGTGAGAATATCCATTATGCCATACACTCTATGACAATATCTTGGATTAAAAACTCTCCTTCCTACAACTATGACTATTCAACTTACTTATCCATCAATTACAAAGCCCTTGAGGATAATTGAAGATGTCCCAATTAAACTAGGAAACCATACATTTGTTCTTTGCGATTTTGTGGTAATGCAAATTAAAGAGGATAATTAGTTTCCATTAATTTTGTGGAGACCATTCTTAGCTACCATGAGATATTTAGTAGACGTTCAAGCAGGAAAATTCATCCTATGACCAAGAAAGAAGACTATTGAGTATCAGGTTCTCAAATATTTAAAGAAGATGCATAAGATTGAAGTCTGCAAGGTGGAAGGTAAGTTCGAACAAAATCAATCAGACATACAAAACACTCCCAAAAGTACTAAGGACCAGCCCCAAAGCAAGATATGTTCATCATCTAACCATGATCAAGGTTTGATGAATCAGATAGTCAAGGATTTGGAAACCCCACTCACAGACTCTGCATGAGTACTGTGATAACATCAGTCGGGACCAAAACATTAATTCAGGACACTTGTTGGGAGGCAACCCAGTTTTTTTTTAACTTTCCAAATTTTTGTTTAATTTTTCTTTCTTTTATTGACATAAAAATCTTTCACATATAGGCCATGTTCCTAATTACCCGATTCGATTGATTGAAATCTGATGCAGTGCAAATTAATCATGATGGAATTTACCACTAGTTTATTGAATTTTATTCCCAGTAGTCTGAGTGACAGTGCAAGGATCTCACAAACTTGTGAATTGATAATCCTGTAGGGAGTAGGATATGTAGCCTAATGAAGATGTGTTACACCTACTGGATGAGTCCCTTTTATCTCCTAAAATAAATTCTATTTTTTGTTTTTAATAATTCATTCTTATCTTTTGTGAGAAGCTTTGTTCCTTGGAAATATAAACATCTATCGTCTCAACTCTTATCATTAATATACGCTTCTACAATGTTTTGATATGACCGATACTTTTCTGGATGCAACCTGTAATGTTTATGGAATAGGTGACATATCTAACGCCTACATGGATCATAACCACCAACTCTTCGGGTAGCCCAAAAGCCTCTATTTTGTAGTTATAAAAGAAATAAGGCATGTAAAACTAGAAAGCACAACCATCTTCCCCACGACGATCATAAGGATGCTAATTCATGCATGCTCCTCTGTAACAACTTTGATGGCATTAGCAACATACAAACTCAACACTGCACCACAATGATCACAACCTACCTCTCTGATGATGGAGGAGATACCATGGCCCTCAGACCAAGAACTACAACTTTACTACTCCTAGTACATCTACTTCCCCTAGGAAGCACTCTTCACACAATCGATAACTGATGTGTCCTACCGCCTCCCAACCTAGGTCCAATTATCAACCGGTTGTTCGATTAGTAGGCCATTGCTCTTGATATAAGACATTGGTTGGTCATAGGTTGTGGAGAATGTGGTGCGCGTCCGCGACTGCCCTCACCCCCACTAAATGAGGATAATGGGAACTAGTAGCGACAACATTTACCAAAGGAGGTTTGAGCCAATGGGAGAGAGACCCATTCTTATGGTTTCTCTTATGTTCTCTTAGATTACGCTCCACCCCACCACCCTCCATACCAATTCTCCTCCATCTCTAAATTTTGTCTTCCCGAGGAAGGGTCAAATTTTGAATTTGGGGGTGGAACCTCACCTCCAACACTTCAACTTTAACCTTTCCCTTTCTCATCTTCAAACAAATTTCCTCATCTTTTATTTTCATTTGTCTTGTATTCCGCTTCAATTATTCTATTTTGTGTGAATGTGGCCCTTACCTATCTAGCCACTTAGTTGTATACAAGTTCAAATATATATATAAAGTTACTCCCTTTTTCTTAAGCTAAACTGTGCATAAAGAAAATTTGAAGTAACAAACATGTCTTGAACAAATATGAGCCCCAATGACTATAATTGGGTATCCTTCTCCCTTGGAAATGACAATAAGAAGAAAGGGTCATAAAGTTCAAGATACACATGTCCCCGATATGACTTTGAACAAAATTTGTAAATGCTTCTCTACCCTACACTTGGTTCCCAATTCTTCTTGAACCTGTTTCCATAGCCTTGAAGTAAACTTTGGGTCCCGGTATGAGACAATGGACGTTGGAACTCCATGCAGACGTACAATCTCCCGTATGTAAAGGTCGGCCAACTCATAAACTTTTGCAGTAGTCTTCACCGATAGAAAATGAGTTGAGTTGGTGAGACGATCCATAATGACCCATGCAGCGTCGTATCCCTTCCTGGTCCTGGGTAATCCCACTATGAAATCCATAGTGATATGTTCCCATTTCCATTCCGGAATCTCGAGGGGTTCCAGTAGACCACCTGGTCTTTGATGCTCGGCCTTGATTCTCTGGCATGTCAGACACCTGGATACAAAATCTGTAATGTCGTGTTTCATGCCTCTCCACCAGAACTGACGTTGTAGGTCTTTGTACATCTTTGTCGTGCCGGGATGAACTGTGTACTTGGACCTATGCGCCTCGCTAAGAATGATTGTCTTTATAGCTGACTGCTCAGGGACCCACATACGGTTCTTGTATCGAAGACCACCATCAAGACCCACCGACAGATGTGTATGAGGTTTATCCAGGAGAGAGGAGAGCTCTGCAAGCTCGAGACTAGCTTTCTGTGCCTCCAGAAGTTCCATATGTAGGTTGGATGTGATAGAGATGTTGTTGACATGCATACGATCAACCAGAAATTGTGGTCTCCAGCTGGCTAGGTCCTCCATGTTCCTCCATTCGGGTACAGACATGGATGCGCAAACAACTCTTTTCCTACTAAGGGCGTATGCAACCACATTGGCCTTACCTATATGGTAGCCAATGGTGAAGTCGTAGTCCTTCAAGTACTCAATCCACCATCATTGTTAGAGATTCAAATCCTTCTGAGTCAGAATGTACTTAAGGCTTTTATGGTCAGTGAAGATATCAAACGTTGCCCTGTACAAGTAGTGCCTCCATATCTTGAGAGCATGGATGATGGCAGCTAACTCCAAATCATGCGTAGGGTAATTCAACTCATTGGGTTTCAGCTGTCTAGAAGCGAAGGCCACTACGTTCCCGTTTTGCTGTAGGACACAACCTAGACCATGTCGGGATGCATCAGTGAATATCACAAATCCTTCATTACCAGAGGGTAGAACAAGGACAGGTGCTGACGTCAACTTCTGTTTGAGCTCTTGGAAGCTAGACTCACAAGCAGCTAACCAGATGAAATGCTCATCCTTTCGAGTAAGCTTAGTGAGAGGAAGTGCCACTTTGGAGAAATTCGGAATAAAACGATGATAATATCCAGCCAGACCTAAGAAACTCCGGATTTCATAAGGATTGCGAGGAGGTTTCCAATCAAGTACAACATATACTTTAGCGGGATCAACATATATGTTACCCCCCCGAAATGACATGACCAAGAAACATAACTTTGTCAATCCAGAATTCACATTTAGAAAGCTTGCCATAGAATTTCTGGGCACGAAGAATCTCAAGGACATACTTCAAATGCTCTCGATGCTTCTCCATAGAATCAGAATAGATCAGAATATCATCAATGAAGACGACCACAAAATCATCAAGATAAGGTTGGAAGACTTTGTTCATCAAGTTCATGAATACGCCAGGTGCGTTGGTCAACCCGAACGGCATTACCAGAAATTCGTAGTGCCCGTAACGAGTCCGGAAAGCAGTCTTAGATATATCAGAATCTTTGACCTTAAGTTGATGGTAGCCAGAATGAAGATCAATTTTTGAGAAGACTTTAGCAGTACGGAGTTGATCAAAGAGGTCATTATACGAGGGAGAGGATACTTGTTTTTAATGGTAGCTTGGTTCAACATGCGATAGTCAATACACATCCACATCGAACCATATTTCTTTTTAACAAAAAGAACAAGTGCACCCCAAGGGGAAACGCTAGGGCGGATAAAACCCTTATCAAGAAGTTCTTGTAATTGTTTCTTCAGCTCCATAAGCTCAGCAAGTGCCATCCTATACGGTGCCCTAGAAATCAGAGTGGTTCCAGGAAGAAGATCTATGGAGAACTCAATGTCTCGGTTTGGAGGCAGCCCAGGAATCTCCTCCGGAAATATGTCAAGAAAATCACATACCACCTCCAGTCTTTCTACAGGCCCGTTGTCAGGACTGGTCTCTGAGACGAATGCGAGGAAGACTTTACATCCTTTAGATATGAGCTTTTTAGCTTTAAGAGAGGAAATTATTATATTACTACAAAATCTGCTTCCCTGAGGGATCACTACCGGAGAGGAATGAGGTTGAGAGAGAACTACCATCTTGTTTATACAGTCAATGTAAGCATGATATGTGTACAACCAATCCATGCCAAGAATAACATTAAAGTCTTCCATGGTTAAGAGAATGAATTCGAAGGGCATGTCATGATTTTCAAAATTTAGAGGGAGAACATCGGTTTTCTGCAATGTAGTGAATATTTTTCCACTAGGAGTTGACACATCCAGAATGTATCCAAGTCCCTTATATGTAAGTGCAACATTGAGGCCAGATTTCATGAAATAAACGTATTTGTGGATCCAGAATAAAACAATGCTTTAACAGGATGTCCATTCATGAAAACAATGCCTACACATGATAATTACATTGTAAATAATTGAAGGCATTAAACAAGATATTAGATATATGAAAAAGATTTAAGGTTACCTTCGACAAGTTGGTTCGGATTTTCCATAGCCTCCTCTGCTGTTACTGCGAACACCCTGGCATTACAGTGTCCCTGAGGGGGTGAAACACCTACTGGAGGTTTGCCAAGGATAGATGCATTGGGGCACTTGGCAAGGAAATGTCCCTCCTACTTGCAGTTGTAGCAGACCGGCTTGGTGTAGCGACAAGGCCCGTCATGTCCTCATTCACAAGTCTTGCATTTGCTACGGTAATCCATCAGCTTGCTATTCTTTGGTCCTTTCTTCCCTGAACCCCTCCTTTCCCTGATCCTTTATTATGGCCGGGGTGGAACTTTTTGAACTTCTCTTCCTCGGTGGTGGTTAACCCTAAATATCCCATGCTAGAAGGCTTCTGTAATCTCTGCTCCCTTTACTGCTTAAGGGCCATGTCTAGGGCTTCATCAATGCTTCGGGCACAAGAGGCTATAACTAGGGTTTTCAGGTGTGCGGAGAGACAGTCTACATAATGCTCAGTGAGGCGGTCCTCAGTCCGGATAGGGGCATAGCGTTCCAGAAGCCTAAACTTCCGAATATAATCGGCCACTGAGAGACTACCCTGCCTAAGATCCATGTACATCTTCTCTTTCCTCTTCCTCTCAGCTATGGGCATGAAACAGTCGGTGAAGAGGGTCTTGAAGGCTTCCCATCCCAAGTTGTCTACTTCCTCTCCCCGATTCCCACCATAATTCTCCCACCAGATCTTCGCCCCTCCCTTAAGCAAATGGGTGGCGAATTTAACCTTCTTTTCTTCAGGCACTTCTATGGTACGAAAGGCATTCTCTATGGAAAGGACCCAGGCCTCAGCCTTGTCCATGACTTCGAGTTGGTCTTCCCCCCAAAAGCTATCAGGATTAAGCTTAATGAAGTCTATCATCGTCACTTCCTTTTTCTTAGAGGAGCTAGATTTAGGGGTTCCCTTGGTGGCGAGGGTTTCCAAAAAGTCTAAAAGGATTTTCTTCTGTTCCTTCCATCTTTCTGTGGCCTCAGCATCAGGATCAGGTACTTCAAAGGTTTCAGGTTCTTTTCTCTTCTTAGAGGACGATTCCTCTGAAGCCTTAGAGTTGCGAGTTTTAGGAGGCATCCTGTAAATATGAACATATTAGGTCTATTACTTCAACAATTATTCTCATCATTATCTTTATTATCATCACATGATATTTCATTATTCTCATTATTTAGTAATTAATATTCTGAATGTTATGATTTAGGGAGGATATCCTAAAATCCTTATCAGTCGATCCTTAGGACTTTCTAAATAGAGAGACTCCTTCCTAACCTTATAACAGAGGTAAGAGGGAAAACTTAATTTATTTTAAAACATAGATGAGAGGGAGAAATTTTCCTATAGAAGAGGTGAGAGCGAAAATCTATAGATGAGAAGATTCCTAAATTAAGGTATGCCCAAGAATAGGGGACACTTAGGATATCGGCCAGGTAGACTTATACTGCCATAAAGGTAGCCTCGTGATTGCCAAGCTAAGTGGCTCGGAGACTTTAGTCAGACCCATGGCAGATGCTATCCTAGACACCTCCACCCTTCATATCCCTAACTCAAGGACTACCCTAGACTCAAATAGGGTGAATGAAGTTTATGTGACTTGATGTGTGAACATTGGCTCTGATACCAACTGTGACGTCCCCCAATTTCTATATACTTTCCATAGTGACATTCATAGATATGCGTACACTCATATCTACAGATGTCAAAAGGGAAAATATAAGAGACTAAGGTAGTCAACTTAAATAGAGATTAAGCCAAGATCTAGTCCACATCATCGTATAATGCCACACAAACATTCATTCATAAAGATAATAAAGTCATTACATATGGAGGGAAAATATTGTTCTAGAGAAATTTAACTTTATTACATAGGATTTCAATCATCCTCAAGATGACTAAGGAAAGAAATAAACTAACATCTAGCAAGAAATGAGATAAGAGGAAAAGAATCTATCTATTACATCCTCCATGTTCATTATTTTATGCCTTCAGGTACTTTGAGCATGCAATTCATTTTGTTGTCAATTGTTCCTTGCACCTAGAAAATACGAGGAACAAAACATCAGCAGGGCTGGTACGTGGTAAAAGTTACATTTAATAAGGTTGCATAAAGGAAAATATTTGAACAAGAAGAAAGGAGAGATAAAACCATTTCTTAAGGCAAAAATCAGGTAAACATCCTTTTTATTACAATCATTTTGATGCAGTTGTACTACACATATTGCACTTAACTTACATCTAGTTTGGGCAACATAATATCATCATACATCTAACATGGGACAAGGAAAACATACATCCATGTTAGGCAACATACATCCACACCAGGCTATGTGCTCTAGTAGCTACAACCCATCATAACCATTTATGTTTCATTAGGTTTGGCAAAGTATAACACATACTAGTCAATCAAGCAATAATATTCAAATATGAGAATTCAAGGTATACATATCATAGGCAACCAGAAATCTAGTCATATACTTATACGACCACGTACCTGCTTGTTCAATCAAAAGTCCAGATATTTAGATTCAATTAGGAATTTAGTCACCCTGTAAAGAAAGCAAGGGTACAACATTACTATTGGTCCATGTGACCTGGACTAAGATATGTTCTTAGTTATTATTCCTTTTATGTTATCTTAATTCAGATCAGGGATTTCCCATATCCTAATTGAGTTCACAAATATTATCAGGTCTGATCCGTCATAAACTATTGGATTAAAGATAATATTTAATTGATCAATTAGAAGATTTCCAAAAATTAGGGTTTCTAAGATGGTTGGAGAAAAGGGGAGGGTAACCCTCAACATATTAACCATTCATTACATCAGGGTTCGTTTTAAGGATTCAGACCAAAATAATAAACACTAATTATCATCTAATGATATTAATTTTGTCATAAAGATATATCTTTAATTTCATGTAGAAAGAGGAAGCTGAAATTAGGGTTTCTTCTAATTCCTTGCTCACTTATCAACATAGAAAGGCATTTTGATTCATTAGAAATAAGGGTCTAACCTAATGGTTAACAACACTTTTGAAATCGTATATCATCAAGAAAAACATTATTAATAAATAATTATGATCAAGGATGTCCTTTAGGCCATATACAGTCATTTTTGAAATAGGGAACGGATTCAGGTATTAATAACATTTTATATGGATAGAGGATATTTTTCTGATCAAAATGATGTATAGGTTTGCTATAATCCGATATTCCTAGCATTTTTTATGATTTTTCTAAGGTAAGGTATTTTCTTGAGTACTAAAAGATTAAAAAAATAAAAGAAAAGAAAAATACCCCCGATCGACTGCCGAATCCGACTGGATCATGGCTCAAATCGATCTAAACTGATTTGGTGCTCCGGATTGGTCTGCACTTGATCGGACGATCAGGGTTGGTCTTCACTTGATTGGACGCTCAGGATTGATCCGTTGATATGCCTTCAGCTTGCTCGAGCAGCTTGTAGTCGAGAGCGGCAGGGAGCTCGCCGGAAGAGGAGGCGAGGATGCCACAGGCTGCGGGCGCAAGCTAGAAGATGCCGCCCAAAACTGGCGGGCTCTGGCGAACTGAGTGGAGCAGCCAATTGAGGGGGAGGATGACGAGGCGGAGGAGAAAACAAGCAAGGTCGAGCGGCGGCACTACTGAGAACCGAAAGTTAGGTAGGGCTCTCCGGTGTCAAAAGAGGTTCAGGAAGTAGCGGGTTGTGGTAAAAGAAGAAGGGGCGACATCGAGGGGGTGGTTTTATAGGCTATCGGGGTAGGTTTAGGGTTGGTTGGGGTGTTGGGCCTCTCGGCCGCCGCCAGAGTGAGAACAATAGGGAAGGGGGAGTTCATTCTCCCTATTCCGAGGGCGATGGGGGTCGAATATAGGGCTGGTTGACTTCGTCTTGGCAAGATAGAGATATCTCTTCGGGAGATATTTGGTGGGAGGGGTCGAGGTGGCGCCTGAGAATTGGGGTTCGGGTTCCCTGTCTTCCCCACTCTTTGCGGGAGGTTGAAGACGAGTTCCTATCCGTTGGATCAAGGCAGGAAGCTGAGGGCCTCAGATGAAATGACTGAGAATTCACCCTTCGCCAGTTGATCCGCGCACAACCATAATTGGGTCGTGTGACACATCCAAAAGTCATTATAAAGCATAAACCAAAGTCCTAGGTTATTAGATTCAATTATACACCTGATTTTCAAAAGCTTATATCTCCTAATTAGGTGGTCCAAAAGTAACCAAATTTTAGGGGTAGTTTTATAGAGTCACTATGCTACTATGATAAAAATTTGAGATCCAAATTCGAAGGTTTGATATGTTAATTTACTAAAAACATTATCATATGTATTCTATCATAAAACCATACTAGGGTTTGCATTTTTTTTGCAAATGGTGACACATATTAGTCCAATTTAAGTGAGGGAAGTATATGAGGGTAATTTGGTCCACAAATTCGATAATAAACTTTTAAGAGAGAGAAAAATATTATAAAAACTCACTTTCTCACATTCTCCCCTCCTTTTTTAAAAATTTTGCCCTCAAAATTCAAGCAGCCTAAAAGAGGTGTGGATATTTCCACTCGACTTCGGACTTGAGCTCCCATGTAGCATCGGTTTGATCATGGTGGCTCCAGAGAACTTTCACCATATCTATACGCCGATTATTGTGAAGCTCCTTTGCCTTGAAATCAAGAATTCTGACTGGTGACTCAGCATACGTCAAATCATCTTTCAGCTCAAGAGGCTCATGATTCAGAATGTGACTGGGGTCTTTGACATAAGGCTTCAGATTAGATACATGAAAGACATTATGCATGGCACTATACTGAGGTGGCAGAGCAAGACGATAGGCACATTCTCCAACCCTTTCAAGAATCTCAAAGGGTCCCACATAACAAGGACTGAGCTTTCCCTTATTCTTGGCCAAAGCTCGAATTGGTCGGATCCTCAGAAAGACATGATCACCTTCCTTGAACTGACATTCCTGCCAGTGTGCATATGCATATGATTTCTGCCTATCCTGGGCTCACTTCATCCTCTTCCTAGTCAGTGCAACTTTATCTGCATACAGCTGCATCTCCTCAGATTTCATCAAGGTGTGTTCCCTGACATCGTCCCAATGTAATGGAGATCTGCACGGTCGGCCATAGAGAGCTTCATAGGGTGGCATCCCAATACTTGCCTGATAACTATTATTATAGGCGTACTCATCTAAAGGCAGGTAATGGTCCCACGAGCCTTCCCAGTCAAGCACACAAGCTCGTAGAAGATCCTCCAGAATCTGTAGTGTTCGTTCTGACTGTCCATCTGTCTGCGGATGATAAGTTGTACTGAAGTTCAACTTGGTGCCCAATTCTTCTTGAACCTGTTTCCATAGCCTTGAAGTAAACTTTGGGTCCCAGTCCGAGACAATGGACACTGGAACTCCATGCAGATGTACAATCTCCCGTATGTAAAGGTCGGCCAACTCAGAAACTTTTGCAGTAGTCTTCACAGGTAGAAAATGAGCTGACTTGGTGAGACGATCCACAATGACCCATGCAGCATCGTATCCCTTCCTGGTCCTGGGTAATCCCACTACGAAATCCATAGTGATATGTTCCCATTTCCATTCCGGAATCTCAAGGGGTTGCAGTAGACCACCTGGTCTTTGATGCTCGGCCTTGATTCTCTGGCATGTCAGACACCTGGATACAAAATCTGCAATGTCGTGTTTCATGCCTCTCCACCAGAACTGACGTTGTAGGTCTTTGTACATCTTTGTTGTGCCGGGATGAACTATGTACTTGGACCCATGCGCCTCGCTAAGAATGATTGTCTTTACAGCTGACTGCTCAGGGATCCACATACGGTTCTTGTATTGAAGACCACCATCAAAACCCACCGACAGATGTGTATGAGGTTTAGCCAGGAGAGAGGAGAGCTCTGCAAGCTCGGGACTAGCTTTCTGTGCCTCCAGAAGTTCAGAATGTAGGTTGGATGTGATAGAGATGTTGTTGACATGAATACGATCAACCAGAAATTGTGGTCTCCAGCTGGCTAGGTCCTCCATGTTCCTCCATTCAGGTACAAATAGGGATGCGCAAACAACTCTTTTCCTACTAAGGGTGTCTGCAACCACATTGGCCTTACCTGGATGGTAGCCAATGGTGAAGTCGTAGTCCTTCAAGTAATCAATCCACCATCGTTGTCGGAGATTCAAATCCTTCTGAGTCAGAATGTACTTAAGACTTTTATGGTCGGTGAAGATATCAAACGTTGCCCTGTACAATTAGTGCCTCCATATCTTTAGAGCATGGATGATGGCAACTAACTCCAAATCATGCGTAGGGTAATTCAACTCATTGGGTTTCAGCTGTCTAGAAGCGAAGGCCACTACGTTCCCGTTCTTCTTTAGGACACAACCTAGACCATATCAGGATGCATCAGTGAATATCACAAATCCTTCATTACCAGAGGGTAGAACAAGGACAGGTGCTGACATCAACTTCTGTTTGAGCTCTTGGAAGCTAGACTCACAAGCAGCTGACCAGATGAAATGCTCGTCCTTCTGAGTAAGCTTAGTGAGAGGAAGTGCCACTTTGGAGAAATTCGGAATAAAACGATGATAATATCCAGCCAGACCTAAGAAACTCTGGATTTTAGAAGGATCGCGAGGAGGTTGCCAATCAAGTACAGCAGATACTTTAGTGGGATCAACAGATATGTTACCCCCAGAAATGACATGACCAAGAAACATAACTTTGTCAATCCAGAATTCACATTTAGAAAGCTTGCCATAGAATTTCTGGGCATGAAGAATCTCAAGGATAGACTTCAAATGCTCTCGATGCTTCTCCATAGAATCAGAATAGATCAGAATATCATCAATGAAGACGACCACAAACTCATCAAGATAAGGTTGGAAGACTTTGTTCATCAAGTTCATGAATACACCAGGTGCGTTGGTCAACCTGAACGGCATTACCAGAAATTTGTAGTGCCCGTAACGAGTCCGGAAAGCAGTCTTAGATGTATCAGAATCTTTGACCTTAAGTTGATGGTAGCCAGAACGAAGATCAATTTTTTAGAAGACTTTAGCAGTACGGAGTTGATCAAAGAGGTCATCAATACGAGGGAGAGGATACTTGTTTTTAATGGTAGCTTGGTTCAACATGCAATAGTCAATACACATCCGCATCGAACCATCTTTCTTTTTAACAAAAAGAACAGGTGCACCCCAAGGGGAAACGCTAGGGTGGATAAAACCCTTATCAAGAAGTTCTTGTAATTGTTTCTTCCGCTCCATATGCTCAGTAGGTGCCATCCTATACGGTGCCCTAGAAATCAGAGTGGTTCCAGGAAGAAGATCTATGGAGAACTCAATGTCTCTGTTTGGAGGCAGCCCAGGAAGCTCCTCCAGAAATATGTCAAGAAAATCACATACCACCTCCAGTCTTTCTACATGCCCGTTGTCAGGACTGGTCTCTGAGACAAATGCGAGGAAGACTTTACATCCTTTAGATATGAGCTTTTTAGCTTTAAGAGAGGAAATTATTATATTATTAAAAAATCTGCTTCCCCGAGGGATCACTACCGGAGAGGAATGAGGCTGAGAGAGAACTACCATCTTGTTTCTACAGTCAATGTAAGCATGATGTGTACAACCAATCCATGCCAAGAATAACATCAAAGTCTTCCATGGTTTAGAGAATGAATTCGAAGGGCATGTCATGATTTTCAAAATTTAGAGGGAGAACATCGGTTTTCTGCAATGTAGTGAATATTTTTCCACTAGCAGTTGACACATCCAGAATGTATCCCAAGTCCCTTATATGTAAGTGCAACATTGAGGCCAGATTTTGTGAAATAAACGTATTTGTGGATCCAGAATCAAACAATGATTTAACATGATGTCCATTCAAGAAAACAATGCCTACACATGATAATTACATTGTAAATAATTGAAGGCATTGAACAAGATATTAGATATATGAAAAAGAGTTAAGGTTACCTTCGACAAGTTGGTTCGGATTTTCCCTAGCCTCCTCTGTTGTTACTGCAAACACCCTGGAATTACGGTGTCCCTGAGGGGGTGGAGCACCTACTGGAGGTTTGCCAAGGATAGATGCATTGGGGCACTTGGCAAGGAAATGTCCCTCCTTCTTTTAGTTGTAGCAGACTGGCTTGGTGTAGCGACAAGGCCCGTCATGTCCTCGTCCACAAGTGTAACACCCCTGACCTGGGTTATAAGCTAACCCTAGGTGTTTTGCCTAAATATGAAATTAAAAGTTTGTAATTATCCTTTGGTATGTAATTAAAGCTTTTATGGAACATAAGTTTCCCTTTCTGTCCCTTATAAACCAATGTTGAAGTGATTGGTTGCAATATGGGGACCTATGTGCAATTTGCCCAACCAGAGGGGTTAAACTGCAAATTTCACATGTTTATATGTTCCTTTAATGTGGAGACAACATAGGAATGAATATGATGAGGTTTAAGGGATTTCCCAAGCTTGAGCACCAAGGTGCAGTTGTGGAAGCAACCCCTGTACTTGAAAACCCTAAATTGGTGTAAAATGCAATTTACCCAATTTGAGGGGTGCAACTTGTAAAATACATCATCTAAAACATCTTTTATGGCTCTTGGCATCATTTAGAAGAGCAATGATGAAAAGATTACTTTATGTGAATAATCATATAGTAAAGAACACCCTTGTGATTGAATAATCAAGGTGTATGTATAATAGCCCTTTTATGTATATGCTTTAGTGATGGGTTGATCCTCTTTGCCTTCAATTCTTGACCATAGAAGGAGTTTGTCCTTAGAAATAAGATGTGGGGACGTGCAAGGAAGAAAGGGAGTACTTAGATGAGAAATGAGGAAAACATATGTTCTTATGTTGAAAATTCATCTAAGTATATATACAACTTTTCTCACTTAGCAAGGGAACGACCCTCTCCCTTTCATTTCTTTTCCCCTTGCTCAAACCGACTAAGGAGAGCTCTGGAGCTCAGGAGGACGACCAAGGGAGTGCAAGGTAGGTTTGGATCCTTCCTTTTTGCTCAATTCTTGGATGAAACTCGGATTTAAGGTCAAATTCATGGCTAGCTCACTTAGCTCCATCTTTCTAGCCATCTCTTCTCAACCTTCCTTGGAGGATTCACCTTGGCCGACCTGTGGAGCTTCTAGGACGCCATTAAAGGCTTGGAACTCGAAAGCTTGGAGCTCAAGGAGCAAGCTTTAGGCGGGTTTTATAACTCTAAACTTTATGCTTTGATTATACATCTTTTCTATGCATATAGTTGATAGATCTTCTTCTTCCCTATCTTCCCTTGCATCCTTGCAAGCAAAAACGTGAAGAACTGCTACTGTTCTTAAGGTGGAAGATAAGGGCGTTAATTCCTATGCTTATCCACAGATTTTCACTTTATCAAACGACCTCCACCTATTTCTCAAAACGGTTTCAAACCGTTTGGTGGGCAAACGGTTTCAGGGTCGTTTGAGGGCAAACGGTCTTCAAGACCGTTTGCTCCCGTTGACCAAGCAAAGACCGTTTTGGAATCTTGTTCATAATTATGTAGGTTAATCACCCACAAAATTTGAGAGGTTAACTCCAAAGGAATCGTGAGATATGAGCAAATCAATTAGAAAAACGAATTGAATTAAATTCTGATTTGCAATCTGTTTAATTTGCCCTTTTTGGGCAAACGGTCTCAAGACCGTTTAAGATGGTTGACTAAACATTGACCGTTTGGGATTACTGTTCATAATGATGTTAATTAACGACTCACCAAATTTTATGGATTAATTCCAAACGAGTCATGAGTTGAAGGATGATTAATAGGGCAAACCCTAATTGAAATTAGTGCTGAATCTCCAATGAGTTAAGTTGAGATTTTGGGTTGATTAGCCCAAACGGTTTCAAGACCGTTTGGGAATCACCCAAACGGTCTCAAGACCGTTTGGGGGTCACCTCAAGACCGTTTGGAGGTCTGGGGTCAAGTATAGTTGATCAATTGAAGGTCCAAAGGCACCAAATCATATTGCAATTAAGTATTGATGTGATGATCAACTCAATAGATCAAACCTTGATGAATTTTCACTAGAGTCCAAAGGAAGGATGGGCAAACGGTCTCAAGACCGTTTGGAACTCATCCAAATGGTCTCAAGATCGTTTGGTGTCAACCCAAGACCGTTTGGAGGTCTAGGGTTAAGGTAATTGACCAATTGAGGGCCCAATTACAGTGGGTTAGTGAAACAATCAATTGCTGTTTTCTAAGTTTAGATCTTGTTGAGTTTTGGGTTGAAGGACCCAAACGGTCTCAAGACCATTTGGGGATTCCTCCAAACGGTCCCAAGACCGTTTGGGCACAACCCAAGACCGTTTGAAGGTCTAGGGTTGAGTTAATCTAATGGTTTGAAGGTCCAATTGTAGGAAATTGATGAATTGATGAAAGTTGCTGATTTTGACCTAATTGGACTTCAACCTTAGTCAAAATGATTTGGATCTTGGTCAAACTTTGGGCAAACGGTCTCAAGACCGTTTGGATGATGTCCAAACGACCTCAAGACCGTTTGGGCCAAGTTTGAGCCCAATTGGAGGTCAATTGATAGGTTCAACCTTGAATTGATTCACATTGTTGAACATTGATGACCAATCAACTTGAAACCCTAATTGAGAACGATTGAACCCTAATTGGCTTGCAATTGAGGGTCAATTTGATGTCTAAGTGGCTAAGGCTAACCCTAATTGACTCAATTTATAAGTAGTTAGCATATCTTTGATCAAGTGAGGGCTTCAACACACATATCCATGAACATTGGTGATCTTTGAACCCCTTTGGAGGTCCAAACGGTTTGAGCCCATTTGGACCAAACGGTCTCAAGACCGTTTGGATCCAAACGGTCTCAAGACCTTTTGAGACCAAACAGTCTCAAGACCATTTGGGGCCAAACGGTCTCAAGACCGTTTGGGCTCAAATGACCTCGAGACCGTTTGGGCTCAAACGACCTCAAGGTCGATTGGTCCAAACAACCTCAAACCGATTGAAGTTCCAAACGGTTTGGAAGTCAACCCTTCCAAACGGTCTTCACCTCCAAACGGTCTCAAGACCGTTTGGATCCAAATGGTCCCAAGACCGTTTGGGGTCAAACGGTCTCAAGACCGTTTGGGTGGTTGAAACCGTTTGAAGGTTGAAACCGTTTGAAGATTAGTGATGGTTTGTACTTAACCATTTGATGATGTAATCAGTTCAATGGTGATCCAATCTAAACCCTAATGGTAACCTAGATCATTAAGGGACTATGTGATTAGTGAGTTAACCCATGATGGTGATCATGTGGAAAATTACCAAAATACCCTTGAGGGGTCTAAAGGGATAAAACCTTGTTCTAATCAAACCCTAATCACATGATGTTGATGTTTTTGCTTATGTTAGTCAAAGGAGACTTATCTCAACCTGATCTAGAGTGGTGTTGCCACCATTTACTAGTGAGAGGAGAGAGAAAGTATTTTCTAGAGAGAGAAAGTATCCTAGAGAGAGAAAGTACCCTTTTTAAGGTGGAAACTCTGGTGAGATACTTCAATTACATATGAGTGTGCATGTTTAGGGAATGACCCACCTATGTGAGGTCATGGGAACCCTATTTATAATATCTAATGGATCTTAATCCTAATTAAGAGCCTTAATGATGATGTTTCTCTTACATAATGATGTAATGAGTACAATTCACCATGGAGTGAATAGTAAACCCTAAGTTTAGGGTGAAGACATGAAAGATGAATAGTAAACCCTAATTCAATTGGATGCTTTATGTAATGGAGGCCCAATGTGATTGAATCTCTTGAGAATTAAGATGATGAATGATCCATTAACCCAATGATGATTAGTACTGATAAACAAATAAGGTACAAGGTTGAAACCCTAACAGTATCTAAGGGACTAGTACCAATTAAGGAATGAATCCCTAATTTCTATTTGGACCAATGACTTGATACACTACGATAAGTAGAGTTGTATGCTCTTGATTGAAGGGTTGATATGACCTAATCAATTTGAGATGATGTTAACATGAATTCATACGTGAATATGATTCATGTGGTGATTAAGGGTATGATCCTTAAGAAGAGAGATCATGCAACTCTAATCATGTTTATAAACCCTAATTGACAGGGCTTTTGGGTTTTAACCCTAGTTGAGGGTAATTCCATGTGAAACCCTAGTTGAGGGTGATTCCATGAGAAATCCTAGTTGAGGGTGATTCCATGTGAAACCCTAGTTGAGGGTGATTCCATGTGAATCCCTAGTTGAGGGGGATTCCAAGGGAAACCCTAATTTGAGAATGCATCCTTAATTGTTGAATTGTTTACTATTATACGTTGAATGTACTATGCAGGTTGTTATGAGATGATGGGCATATCCAGGTATGGAATGCCATGTTATATTAATGAACCATGCAGGTTGTTATGAGATGATGGTTATATTCAGGAATAGAATGCCATGTTATATTCATTAAAAGCATGTCTTAAGCTTTATGAATAATGAATCATCTTGATGCACTGTTAAGTGACATATTTTGTGATTTATGGGCTGTAAGAGCCATAAATGTTGTCAAGGTCAAGCTTGACATATGACTTGAGATGAAATAACTGATGATTGTGATAAGTTAGGCCTGCTACATTTTAGTATTCTCATATATAGCTGTGTTGTTGTATGATGATAAGAATACTGAATGTACCTAACTAATCAAGTGAAATGTAGAGACCTGATCATAGATCCATCATTGTCATAGTCTAAATGATGGTGAAGCAGGTTTTTTCCCAAGGAACTCCTGGATCATATACTTTTGAGTATATGGGGTACATGGATGTATAGAACCTTACATCCTAGTGTAGGTATTTGATGTAGATTCTTGTAGTCTGTCATACCTTCACTAAAAGAGAAATGGTGAGAGGATTTGATGTAGATTCATGTAGTCCATCATTCCCCACCACACAGTCTAAAAGGTGAGATGCATCCCTACACTCCCTTAAAAACACAATCAACAGCGTAGTATATCTGTTAGAGTTATCTACGAGTTATTTGATTGATGTTACCTTGAATAGCATAGATGTTCTCATATTTTATTATTGGTTGAACTCTTGCTTACCATCAAACTGCTAGTGAATACCTTGAAGGCTTTTATTGCTTAGTTATTCCCTGCTTTGCTTATAAAGCTTCTAGTGGAGAGTTATAACTCTCGCTGGGGCAATTATGTATAATTGTCTCACCCCGTAGACTTCTACTTTTTAGGTGGTCGTCGAAGACGGAGGAACAAAAACTCAGGTGACCAATCCCAGCAG
This sequence comes from Alisma plantago-aquatica, assembly GCA_963693085.1. NCBI lineage: Eukaryota > Viridiplantae > Streptophyta > Magnoliopsida > Alismatales > Alismataceae > Alisma > Alisma plantago-aquatica. The sequence continues at coordinate 330,587,316 of OY856411.1, forward strand.
CATCAGGAGTAGTAGTTATCTCAGGTGGAGATCTAGCCTGCTTCATGGTGTAGTATAGAGTCAGTCTTATGTGTCCTCTGTACTCTCAGGTCCTGGAGTGTTTTGAGTATGAATTATTGAGAAGTTTTGTATCCTGTTGTATATAATTACTCAAGAAGTAATTGTCAGTGATGTAAACAGCTAAATCCTTTTTCTATGGAAAAGGTTTGAGGTTTCAAGCTCTTGTCTCAAAAGGTTTTAATTTCTCATGATTTTTGGTCTTCCGCTGTTTACCGAATGCTTCCGCACATGTTTAAATCGAGATTAATTCGTGGTTTGGAGATCAGAGCCCACAATTAAGTGGTATCAGAGCTCTAGGTTCGCCGAGTCTACAGAGGCATAGGACATAGGAAGTCGAGTCTATCTTTAGTATTCCTTCCTTATCTAATAGAGTCTTCTACTCCTCAGGAGAAGAAGATACTTAAGATGTCAATGCCACATGATGAGTATGTGGGAGAAAGTAGTGTTAGTGCACCTCAAGGTGGTGCAGAAGTACCAGAGGTGGAACAGCTTGTACCAGAACTACTTAGAGAGCCACCCCGGTTTGACCCAGCTGATATGGGTAACCCAGCAGCCCAGACTATGTTTGGGCAGTTTATGACTGCCATAATACATATAACAGACAGGTTGCCTATGCCTGCACCTAGGGCACCTGTCCAACCAGAGGGGCAAGGTATCGGGAAGACGTTCGAGCGACTACGTCATGTAGGAGCTACCGAGTACCATGGGACTGCTGACCCCGCAGATGCTGATCTGTGGTTGACAGAGCTGGAGAAGGCTTTCAGGATCCTCAACATCCCTGAAGCTGAGAAGGTTAGACATGCTGTCTATCTTCTCAAAGGAAGTGCTGGTCACTGGTAGACCATGGAAGAGCAGAAGAGACCTGGAATAGGAATCTCGTGGGAAGACTTTCGACGGGAATTTGTCCAAAGATATTTCCCGAAGACCTTCCTAGACGAGAAGATCTCTCAGTTTGAGAGACTAAGATAGGGTATGATGAACATTAGCGAGTATGAAGCTAAGTTCATGGAGCTGTTGCGGTTTTGTCTGCACATGGCTACCACAGAAGAAGAGAGAATCAGGAGATTTGAGAGGGGTTTGAATGCTGACATGTCTACCCCAATGTCTGCCTTAGAGAACCGAGACAGATTCTCTATCTTCGTTGATTCAGTCCGAAGGATAAAGAGATCTGTGGTTGAGAAGAGGCAAACCCAAAAAAAAAAGATATCCATAATTCCAGGGTTCTTCATCTATGGACTTTAAGAAGTCTAGATCCTCTACACCTAACCCTCCACCATCTAGACCTAATTCTCAGACTGAGTGGTCTCCAACTAGGGATAGGGATCTTAGTTATATTCCAAATCAGGCCTCCAATATAGCATCAACATCGGTGTCTGGACCTCACCGACCTTATACTATACCTAGAATCTGTTATCAATGCAGACAACCGGGACATCTGGTAAAAGATTGTCCAGACGGGAATCCAATGATGACTCAACCTCAGGGGCAGAGTCAGCAAGGATCACAAAGGAGGCAGTTTTCTAGTAACAATAGAGGACGTGGACAGATGTCCCGGGCAGGTCAGAGGAAATAAAGTCATTCTGATATTTCATTTTCATGTTTCTATGTGTTAAAAATATGAAAATAGTTGTTTTTGAAATTATTTTGTCTAGTCCTATAAGAACACATGGGAGATGAGAACTTATATCTCACTCAATGTTCCTTAAAATGTTTTATAATCTCTCTTACCTGTATGTCAAAAGATGAGATTTAGAAATGTTGCCTGGAGGAAATATAGGAATGGAAAATCTTGTGTGTATAAGGATATGAAAAGTGAGGAATGAGACAGTATGTAAGTGCATACTACTTGATCTCAGTATTTGTAAACCCTGGCCAGGTATACAGCTATTGATGATAAAGTGAGTATGGAAACTCCTAGATTGATATCTTTTTGATTGCCCTGATCAAGCAATCATTCTGATACAATCTAATGAGTATCATGAAATAAGAAATATGGAACAATTAAAAAGGGAAAAGCTATGTGTCATTCCCAATTAAAAAGGGAAAAGCTATGTGTCATTCCCAATTAATAAGGGGAAAGCTATGTGTCATCCCCAACAAAAAGGGAAAAGCTATGTGTCATTCCCAAACCAACAAAAAGGGAAGAGCTATGTGTCATTCCCAATTAAAAAGGGAAAAGCTATGTGTCATTCCCAATTAAAAAGGGAAAAGCTATGTGTCATTCCCAATTAATAAGGGGAAAGCTATGTGTCATCCCCAACAAAAAGGGAAAAGCTATGTGTCATTCCCAATTAATAAGGGGAAAGCTATGTGTCATCCCCAACAAAAAAGGAAAAGCTATGTGTCATTCCCAAACCAACAAAAAGGGAAGAGCTATGTGTCATTCCCAATTAAAAATGGAAGAGCTATGTGTCATTCCCAATCAAAAAGGGAAAAGCTATGTGGCATTTCCAATTAATAAGAAGAACTATGTGAACTATCCCAATTACATAGAGTTGTAAAGGATTACTGAGTATATTATCCTTGTTAGATATATATGTTGTTCCTTTTGATAAATATTCTTGGGTGATGATAGAAGTATGTTCTTTTATGCCTCTTCTTTCCAATAATACAGACATCATATGTTAGGGGTTTATGCTCTGCATAAACATTGGTAAGGTTGAATTAGTGAAAGGAGCCTTGTGTGGAATTGCAGAATTCATGATACCTCCATGATATTAAGATCATATGTGGAGACTTGAGGGCATGAGTAATGAATACTCTATTTCTCCTTTTGTCTGAGATTTCGGGGACGAAATCCTTGTTAGGGGTTTATGATTTGTAACACCCCTGACCTGGGTTATAAGCTAACCCTAGGTGTTTTGCCTAAATATGAAATTAAAAGTTTGTAATTATCCTTTGGTATGTAATTAAAGCTTTTATGGAACATAAGTTTCCCTTTCTGTCCCTTATAAACCAATGTTGAAGTGATTGGTTGCAATATGGGGACCTATGTGCAATTTGCCCAACCAGAGGGGTTAAACTGCAAATTTCACATGTTTATATGTTCCTTTAATGTGGAGACAACATAGGAATGAATATGATGAGGTTTAAGGGATTTCCCAAGCTTGAGCACCAAGGTGCAGCTGTGGAAGCAACCCCTGTACTTGAAAACCCTAAATTGGTGTAAAATGCAATTTACCCAATTTGAGGGGTGCAACTTGTAAAATACATCATCTAAAACATCTTTTATGGCTCTTGGCATCATTTAGAAGAGGAATGATGAAAAGATTACTTTATGTGAATAATCATATAGTATAGAACCCCCTTGTGATTGAATAATCAAGGTGTATGTATAATAGCCCTTTTATGTATATGCTTTAGTGATGGGTTGATCCTCTTTGCCTTCAATTCTTGACCATAGAAGGAGTTTGTCCTTAGAAATAAGATGTGGGGACGTGCAAGGAAGAAAGGGAGTACTTAGATGAGAAATGAGGAAAACATATGTTCTTATGTTGAAAATTCATCTAAGTATATATACAACTTTTCTCACTTAGCAAGGGAACGACCCTCTCCCTTTCATTTCTTTTCCCCTTGCTAAAACCGACTAAGGAGAGCTCTGGAGCTCAGGAGGACGACCAAGGGAGTGCAAGGTAGGTTTGGATCCTTCCTTTTTGCTCAATTCTTGGATGAAACTCGGATTTAAGGTCAAATTCATGGCTAGCTCACTTAGCTCCATCTTTCTAGCCATCTCTTCTCAACCTTCCTTGGAGGATTCACCTTGGCCGACCTGTGGAGCTTCTAGGACGCCATTAAAGGCTTGGAACTCGAAATCTTGGAGCTCAAGGAGCAAGCTTTAGGCGGGTTTTATAACTCTAAACTTTATGCTTTGATTATACATCTTTTCTATGCATATAGTTGATAGATCTTCTTCTTCCCTATCTTCCCTTGCATCCTTGCAAGCAAAAACGTGAAGAACTGCTACTGTTCTTAAGGTGGAAGATAAGGGCGTTAATTCCTATGCTTATCCACAGATTTTCACTTTATCAAACGACCTCCACCTATTGCTCAAAACGGTTTCAAACCGTTTGGTGGGCAAACGGTTTCAGGGTCGTTTGAGGGAAAACGGTCTTCAAGACCGTTTGGTCCCGTTGACCAAGCGAAGACCGTTTGGGAATCTTGTTCATAATTATGTAGGTTAATCACCCACAAAATTTGAGAGGTTAACTCCAAAGGAATCGTGAGATATGAGCAAATCAATTAGCAAAACGAATTGAATTAAATTCTGATTTGCAATCTGTTTAATTTGCCCTTTTTGGGAAAACGGTCTCAAGACCGTTTAAGATGGTTGACTAAACGTTGACCGTTTGGTATTACTGTTCATAATGATGTTAATTAACGACTCACCAAATTTTATGGATTAATTCCAAACGAGTCATGAGTTGAAGGATGATTAATAGGGCAAACCCTAATTGAAATTAGTGCTGAATCTCCAATGAGTTAAGTTGAGATTTTGGGTTGATTAGCCCAAACGGTTTCAAGACCGTTTGGGAATCACCCAAACGGTCTCAAGACCGTTTGGGGTTCACCTCAAGACCGTTTGGAGGTCTGGGGTCAAGTATAGTTGATCAATTGAAGGTCCAAAGGCACCAAATCATATTGCAATTAAGTATTGATGTGATGATCAACTCAATAGATCAAACCTTGATGAAGTTTCACTAGAGTCCAAAGGAAGGATGGGCAAACGGTCTCAAGACCGTTTGGAACTCATCCAAACGGTCTCAAGACCGTTTGGTGTCAACCCAAGACCGTTTGGAGGTCTAGGGTTAAGGTAATTGACCAATTGAGGGCCCAATTACAGTGGGTTAGTGAAACAATCAATTGCTGTTTTCTAAGTTTAGATCTTGTTGAGTTTTGGGTTGAAGGACCCAAACGGTCTCAAGACCGTTTGGGGATTCCTCCAAACGGTCCCAAGACCGTTTGGGCACAACCCAAGACCGTTTGAAGGTCTAGGGTTGAGTTAATCTAATGGTTTGAAGGTCCAATTGTAGGAAATTGATGAATTGATGAAAGTTGCTGATTTTGACCTAATTGGACTTCAACCTTAGTCAAAACGATTTGGATCTTGGTCAAACTTTGGGCAAACGGTCTCGAGACCGTTTGGATGATGTCCAAACGACCTCAAGACCGTTTGGGCCAAGTTTGAGCCCAATTGGAGGTCAATTGATAGGTTCAACCTTGAATTGATTCACATTGTTGAACATTGATGACCAATCAACTTGAAACCCTAATTGAGAACGATTGAACCCTAATTGGCTTGCGATTGAGGGTCAATTTGATGTCTAAGTGGCTAAGGATAACCCTAATTGACTCAATTTATAAGTACTTAGCATAGCTTTGATCAAGTGAGGGCTTCAACACACATATCCATGAACATTGGTGATCTTTGAACCCCTTTGGAGGTCCAAACGGTTTGAGCCCATTTGGACCAAACGGTCTCAAGACCGTTTGAGACCAAATGGTCTCAAGACCGTTTGGGGCCAAACGGTCTCAAGACCGTTTGGGCTCAAACGACCTCGAGACCGTTTGGGCTCAAACGACCTCAAGGTCGATTGGTCCAAACAACCTCAAACCGATTGAAGTTCCAAACGGTTTGGAAGTCAACCCTTCCGAACGGTCTTCACCTCCAAACGGTCTCAAGACCGTTTGGATCCAAACGGTCCCAAGACCGTTTGGGTGGTTGAAACCGTTTGAAGGTTGAAACCGTTTGAAGATTAGTGATGGTTTGTACTTAACCATTTGATGATGTAATCAGTTCAATGGTGATCCAATCTAAACCCTAATGGTAACCTAGATCATTAAGGGACTATGTGATTAGTGAGTTAACCCATGATGGTGATCATGTGGAAAATTACCAAAATACCCTTGAGGGGTCTAAAGGGATAAAACCTTGTTCTAATCAAACCCTAATCACATGATGTTGATGTTTTTGCTTATGTTAGTCAAAGGAGACTTATCTCAACCTGATCTAGAGTGGTGTTGCCACCATTTACTAGTGAGAGGAGAGAGAAAGTATTTTCTAGAGAGAGAAAGTATCCTAGAGAGAGAAAGTACCCTTTTTAAGGTGGAAACTCTGGTGAGATACTTCAATTACATATGAGTGTGCATGTTTAGGGAATGACCCACCTATGTGAGGTCATGGGAACCCTATTTATAATATCTAATGGATCTTAATCCTAATTAAGAGCCTTAATGATGATGTTTCTCTTACATAATGATGTAATGAGTACAATTCACCATGGAGTGAATAGTAAACCCTAAGTTTAGGGTGAAGACATGAAAGATGAATAGTAAACCCTAATTCAATTGGATGCTTTATGTAATGGAGGCCCAATGTGATTGAATCTCTTGAGAATTAAGATGATGAATGATCCATTAACCCAATGATGATTAGTACTGATAAACAAATAAGGTACAAGGTTGAAACCCTAACAGTATCTAAGGGACTAGTACCAATTAAGGAATGAATCCCTAATTGCTATTTGGACCAATGACTTGATACACTACGATAAGTAGAGTTGTATGCTCTTGATTGAAGGGTTGATATGACCTAATCAATTTGAGATGATGTTAACATGAATTCATACATGAATATGATTCATGTGGTGATTAAGGGTATGGTCCTTAAGAAGAGAGATCATGAAACTCTAATCATGTTTATAAACCCTAATTGACAGGGCTTTTGGGTTTTAACCCTAGTTGAGGGTAATTCCATGTGAAACCCTAGTTGAGGGTGATTCCATGAGAAATCCTAGTTGAGGGTGATTCCATGTGAAACCCTAGTTGAGGGTGATTCCATGTGAATCCCTAGTTGAGGGGGATTCCAAGGGAAACCCTAATTTGAGAATGCATCCTTAATTGTTGAATTGTTTACTATTATACGTTGAATGTACTATGCAGGTTGTTATGAGATGATGGGCATATCCAGGTATGGAATGCCATGTTATATTAATGAACCATGCAGGTTGTTATGAGATGATGGTTATATTCAGGAATAGAATGCCATGTTATATTCATTAAAAGCATGTCTTAAGCTTTATGAATAATGAATCATCTTGATGCACTGTTAAGTGACATCTTTTGTGATGTATGGGCTGTAAGAGCCATAAATGTTGTCAAGGTCAAGCTTGACAGATGACTTGAGATGAAATAACTGATGATTGTGATAAGTTAGGCCTGATACATTTTAGTATTCTCATATATAGCTGTGTTGTTGTATGATGATAAGAATACTGAATGTACCTAACTAATCAAGTGAAATGTAGAGACCTGATCATAGATCCATCATTGTCATAGTCTAAATGATGGTGAAGCAGGTTTTTTCCCAAGGAACTCCTGGATCATATACTTTTGAGTATATGGGGTACATGGATGTGTAGAACCTTACATCCTAGTGTAGGTATTTGATGTAGATTCTTGTAGTCCGTCATACCTTCACTAAAAGAGAAATGGTGAGAGGATTTGATGTAGATTCATGTAGTCCATCATTCCCCACCACACAGTCTAAAAGGTGAGATGCATCCCTACACTCCCTTAAAAACATAATCAACAGCGTAGTATATCTGTTAGAGTTATCTACGAGTTATTTGATTGATGTTACCTTGAATAGCATAGATGTTCTCATATTTTATTATTGGTTGAACTCTTGCTTACCATCAAACTGCTAGTGAATACCTTGAAGGATTTTATTGCTTAGTTATTCCCTGCTTTGCTTATAAAGCTTCTAGTGGAGAGTTATAACTCTCGCTGGGGCAATTATGTATAATTGTCTCACCCCGTAGACTTCTACTTTTTAGGTGGTCGTCGAAGACGGAGGAACAAGAACTCAGGTGACCAATCCCAGCAGCATCAGGAGCAGTAGTTATCTCAGGTGGAGATCTAGCCTGCTTCATGGTGTAGTATAGAGTCAGTCTTATGTGTCCTCTGTACTCTCAGGTCCTGGAGTGTTTTGAGTATGAATTCTTGAGAAGTTTTGTATCCTGTTGTATATAATTACTCAAGAAGTAATTTTCAGTGATGTAAACAGTTAAATCCTTTTTCTATGGAAAAGGTTTGAGGTTTCAAGCTCTTGTCTCAAAAAGTTTTAATTTCTCGTGATTTTTGGTCTTTCGCTGTTTACCGAATGCTTCCGCACATGTTTAAATCGAGATTAATTCGTGGTTTGGAGATCAGAGCCCACAACAAGTCTTGCATTTGCTGCGGTAATCCATCAGCTTGCTATTCTTTGGTTCTTTCTTCCCTAAACCTCCTCCTTTCCCTGATCCTTTGTTATGGCTGGGGTGGAACTTTTTGAACTTCTCTTCCTCGGTGGTGGTTAACCCTAAATATCCCATCCTAGAAGGCTTCTGTAATCCTTGCTCCCTTTCCTACTTAAGGGCCATGCCTAGGGCTTCATCAATGCTTCGGGGACGAGAGGCTATAACTAGGGTTTTCAGGTGTGCAGAGAGACAGTCTACATAATGCTCAGTGAGGCAGTCCTCAGTCCGGATAGGGGCATAGCGTTCCAGAAGCCTAAACTTCCGAGTATAATCGGCCACTGAGAGACTACCTTGCCTAAGCTCCATGTACATCTTCTCTTTCCTCTTCCTCTCAGCTATGGGCATGAAACGGTCGGTGAAGAGGGTCTTGAAGGCTTCCCATCCCAAGTTCTCTACTTCCTCTCCCCGATTCCCACCATAATTCTCCCACCAGATCTTCGCCCCTGCCTTAAGCAAATGGGTGGCGAATTTAACCTTGTTTTCTTCAGGCACTTCTAGGGTACGGAAGGAATTCTCTATGGAAAGGACCCAGGCCTCAGCCTTGTCCATGACTTCGGGTTGGTCTTCCCACTAAAAGCTATCAGGATTAAGCTTAATGAAGTCTATCACCGTCACTTCATTTTTCTTAGAGGAGCTAGATTCAGGGGTTCCCTTGGTGGTGAGGGTTTCCATAAAGTCTAAAAGGATTTTCTTCTGTTCCTCCCATCTTTCCTTGGCCTCAGCATCAGGATCAGGTACTTCGAAGGTTTTAGGTTCTTTTCTCTTTTTAGAGGACGATTCCTCCGAATCCTTAGAGTTGCGAGTTTTAGGAGGCATCCTGTAAATATGAACATATTAGGTCTATTACTTCAACAATTATTCTCATCATTATATTTATTATCATCGCATGATATTTCATTATTCTCATCATTTAGTAATTAATATTCTGAATGTTATGATTTAGGGAGGATATCCTAAAATCCTTATTAGTCGATCCTTAGGACTTTCTAAATAGAGAGACTCCTTCCTAACCTTATAACAGAGGTAAGAGGGAAAACTTAATTTATTTTAAAACATAGATGAGAGGGAGAAATTTTCCTATAGAAGAGGTGAGAGGGAAAATCTATATATGAGAAGATTCCTAAATTAAGGTATGCCCAAGAATAGGGGACACTTAGGATATCGGCCAGGTAGACTTATACTGCCATAAAGGTAGCCTCGAGATTTTCATGTCATCTTGACACCAAGAAGGCAGGAGATCATGCTCTTGTTGGTAGAAGTGAAGGAGAAGAATATCTTCCACGAGCTCCATGGCTTTTCCTTTTTCTTCTACCTCTTCTTTTGCTCTTTTTTGTAGTACGAGGAAAAAGCCCCATGTAGTGTCCTATTTAGTGTTAAAATTCTACTTTTATACCATGTTGGGGAAATATAATATTTAAACTCTATAGTTTCATTCTATGATCATTTCTTTCTACTTTTATTTTATTTATCATGATTCTACTTGTGGTTTGTGCTTGAAAATATAAATTTCTTATTGTTATATACTTGAAACCACCTAGGTCTAGGAGAAGATGTCATATCTGAGGCTATTTTGGGATTTTCTCTGAGGTACGACTAGTGGATCCCTAGCTAGAACCCCATCTACCCACACACATATCCCTTTTCTTACTCCTAGGTGTGAGATCTAAGTATCTAGTATATGGTTTTTAGACTAATTTCCTAGGATTTTTCTAAAAGCTAGATGGTGAGTAATGTGAGGTGAGATACCCTCAGCTCTACCCACCATTCTACCTCTGGCTCCCAATTACACTATGGATTTCCACCCTAGAAATCTAAATGAGTCAAATCCAATTGGAATCCTACCTAAACCTTGGTTCAATTGATCCTCGTAAGGCTAGATAGGCTTTGCAAGGTTGTAGTTCCCCTTCATACACTCTAATCTATCCATGACCAACCAATAATCTAGGGTCATTCCATAGAATTTGGCTATTTGTTTGGTTTAGCAATCTAGAATGAATTTGTAGATTTCCATGTTATATCCTCACCCCCAATTGGAACCCTAGTAAAGTCCCCTAATGCCACACCTATTTGTTACTGACATTAAAACCTCAACTGCTCTCTTAGCTTGTTCATGCTAGTTTAGTAATTGCTTTGATTGCTTTGTTAGTGAATTTCTTAGTTTTGGATAGGTAGGCTTTTCTAGATTAGTTAGTGCTCTTTTGAGCTTGCTACTATTAATCTTTCTAGTTAGTGATAATCTAGGTCATTAAGTGCTTTAGTTTCTTACTTGCCTAGATAGTGTAACTTAACCTTAGTCTCTTGCTCTTTCTTACTTAGTTGTCTCTCTTTGCTAACTAGAATTAACTATTTTAGGGTGAAATTATGGTTTCTCTTATTTTTCTTCCATTCTTGCTTTCATGTATGAAGCTTAGTGTAATCAAATTAAAACCAACTTCAAACCCTAGAAACCCTAATCTCCTCTTTAGGAACATAAATACCTAACTAAGCTCTGGTGACCCCTCTCTCCCTCAAGATCGACCTTTTTACTATCCACTCATCTATACTATAATACAATCATGTGTGCTTGTCGGTGATATATTCTAGTTTATGTGGATGTGCTAGTATAGGGACAATGATAAATTCAAAAAAACCCACATGTTTTACGACTTCCTGAGGTGGTATCTAGTCACAACTCAATTGATTAGTATTTGGCCTTAGGTAGAAACATGCCATGCTTTATGGTTCTGTTGTCGAGGACAAAAAATGCCATAGCTACCTAGTAGTTGTGTTGTTTACTCTCCCCTTTGCCATCTTCCTTTGCTAGTTTGTTTTGTGTATGTTTGAGAAACAAATCAATCTTTCTGTCATCATTACCAGGGAGAAAGGCACTCAACATAGCTAGTTAGTGTAGCTTTGCTTTTCCTACTTCCCTTACCATTTCTATTTTTTATTCTTTGTGTTACTTTTGCATTTTGGTTTGATAACTTGTCCTCTTTTTTTTGGTTGTGCCTTATGCATGTCACAAGAAACCCTTTGAAGTCAAGATGGTACAATGAGATGCAAAAACCCCAACTATTCCTCAACAACCCTACATGATAAAGATATTGGCAGACATGGTGAATTTCATAAAGATTCAAGTGGGAGGTTCTTATAATAATTCCACCAACTCCATGTAGATGTGAAAGTTCTACATCCCATGGAAATTCAGAACAACCAAGGCTCCGTGTTAAGAACTTGCACTTTAGAATAAAGAAATCATCCAAACTTTTCATGGGAGAAACAAGGAGACCAAGAGCAAAGAAACAATTTCATGTTTGTAAAAGAAGTTATTGTGAGGTGAAGAAGCCTTATTGAAGTGAAGTGAGGGGTGTCCTCCCATGGAAAAAACTATTGATTGTCTTGAGAAAAGGCTGGATAAGATTTCCTTTTCACTTTCTCTTCATGAGGAGGGAAGCCTCCCTTCCCAAACCATGGCCAACCCAAACAATGCAAATGGTTCTATGGGTCCCCCTCAAGGCATGTATGATCCAACATAAGGTCAAGTATCTACCTTGCAACAATATAAATCTACCCATAAACCTTATGCTCCACCACCTCCTCATCCTTTGTACAACTTCCAACATAATAAACAACGACCACCACAATATCAACCACAAGAACCAACCCATACTAACCACCACCACATCAATATCCACAAGAACCATCCTACATCCTTCAAAATCATAATCCACCACACCAAAGACCACCACCATCACCAAAACCATCACATTCTCCCCCTCCTCCCCATGAGAAAGTGAATATGGTTTCAATCTTGAAGTGTGACAAGGTTGTTGAGAAGCTCAACAAGGGAGGGAAGTAATTTCAGAAAGATCATGATGAAGAACCCTTTCTAGAGTGTCCTTGTGAGAGTGCCAAGTGCAGTAGAGATTTTCTCATACCAAAAAATGCTGAGAGTGACAAGGGTAGTTGCAAATATGTTATTTACGTACTTTTGTAGAAATGATACCAAGTGTCCCACCAATATATGATAGTGCCAAGTGCACAAAAAATTTTGCAGTCCCACCAGAATTTGAGAAGACAATATCGTTTGTCCCTAGTTTCTTTGAGATGACACAACAAAGTGCCCCAAACACTGATCCAAGACATCCCAATGTGATATTTCAAGGTTCTCACATGTTCAATATGACCAAGACCCCTCTCTTTAATGTATATGAAGACCCATTCCTCAAGGGAAAGCAAAAAATATGAAATGGAAACTCTAAAGGTCTTAAGGTTGATTAAGGTAAACACCTCATTGCTTGACATCATCAAGAAAATTTCAAATTATTCGAAGTTCCATTAGGGTGTGTATTCCTTCTAGAAGAAGATAAGAGGGATGCTACATAAGTGGATCATATTAAATTTTATGAAAAGTTTTATTGATTGGGATTCTTACTTTGAGATATGTTATGATGACCCCGAAGGAGAGAAAACTATTGTAAAACACTTGAGAAGCTTGCATGACCCTTGGGAGGAAGATCAAATAATGAAGGCATTTGAGAGGATTTCCTATGATGAGGATGAAAACATTTTGCTTTTGATTAAAGATTGATTGATGGGAGAACAACAAGACTGGTTGAAGGCTCTAAACTTAGCACTAGTGGGAGGCAACCCACGTTGGTTTGAGACTATCTCTCTCAAAACCCCTTTTCTTGTTATACTTTAGTTTTTCCAAGAAATACACACACACCATATGTAACATCCCTGACCTGGGTTATGAACTAACCCTAGGTGTTTTGCTTAAATATGTGATTTGATGCTTGTGGTTAACTTTTGAAATGTAATTAAGGCTCGTGAGGAACTTATATTTCAATTTCAGTCCTTTTTGAATAATGTTGAAACATTGTTTTGTTAATTTTGGACTAAAGAGCAAATTACCCAAGTTTAGGGGTTAGATTGCAAATTGTGTATGATAATAAGTTCCTCATGTGTTAATGCATCATAAGAATGAAGATGATGCAGAGGTATGGCTTGTGATAGCCTGAATACCAAGAAAGTGCTGATAAAGCAAAGTTTGTACATTAAAACCTAGTTTTGGTGTAAAGTGCAATTTACCCAAAACCTAGGGTTCAATATGAAAATTACCACTTCAATAAGGTCCATAATAATCTTTGGCATCAAGTAGAGAAAAGAAAATGAGATGGGCACCCCATTTGAATTATCTTGGAGGAGAGAGAATCTTGACATTAAAATAATCAAGATATAAGCATAATTGAAACCCTAATGCAAAAATAAATAAAAATAATTGAAGGGATTTCAATCAAAACGTGAATGGTGGAATTCATATGTGTGTGTGTACGTCCTTGAGCTTTCAAGGATCAAAAATATCCTAAGGAGGTGAAATTCCACTCACCTTATTATAAGGAAAAACATTTCCACTCAAAAATATATATTATTATTATAATGGATTAAGGTGCTTAATTTCTTTTCCATTAATTCTTGGATAATGAAGAGCTTTTACGAAATTTTGAAGGTGGTTTCGTGATCAAGTAATGGATGAGGATTAGGGGGAAATTAGTATGGAATTTATTTAAGGAAAATGATTTCATTTTCTCTTTCATCAAAGACCCATATACATATTCTTTATATATACCTTATTTCAATAACACATAAGGAACGTTTCCCTTAGCCTTTTCCTTATTCCTTTTGCTTTGGCCGACCTAAGGAGAGCTCAGGAGCAGGAGAAGGACGAACACCACCTGTAGGTAAGGTTTCATCATCTTCTACCTTGGATTCATGGTGAAAATCCTAAATCAATGATTGATTCTAGGTTTTCTTCACTCGATTTCCATTTCTAGCCATCCATTTCATCCAAAAGCTCAAGAACGAACCTTGGATAGTTGCTGGAGCTCCATCCACCATTAAATCCACGGATCTTGGAGCTTTGAGATCAAATTTGAGGCAGGTTTTATAACTTAAACCCTCAAACATTGCTATTGCATCAATCTTCTATGCTTTGTTGATTAATTTCTTCAATTTGATAAACTTTTGCTTCTTTGCTGCAAATTCCATCAAGAACGGTTGCTGTTCTTGGGTGCACGAAGGAAGATGATGATGACATAATCATCAGCAAGCACCTCACCAAATATCTTGGGAGCAAATGATCTCATTGGTTGGGACCAAACGGTTTCACCAAAACCGTTTGGTGACCAAACGGTTTGCAAACCGTTTGGTGGAAAACGGTTTCAAAACCGTATGAAAGAGTTGACCAAGCGTGGACCATTTGGGAATCACGTTGCTAATTATGTAGTATAATGACCCTCCAAATTTGAGGGGTTAACTCCAAAGGAATCATAGGTTGAAGGCCAATCAATTAGGCAAATCAAACTGAATTAAGTGCTGATTTTCAACCTGATTAACTTGACCTGTTTGGGCAAACGGTTTCAAGACCGTTTGAGTGCGTTGAACAAGTGTTAACCGTTTGGGATTATTGATACCTATTATGTTGGCTAATGACTCACCAAATTTTATGGGTTAACTACCAAGGAATCGTGAGTTGAAGCCTAATCAATTAGGCAAACCCTAATTGAAAACAGTGCTGAAATTCCAATGAGTTAAGTTGAGATTTTGGGTTGATTAGCCCAAACGGTCTCAAGACCGTTTGGGATCACCCAAACGGTCTCAAGACCGTTTGGGGATCACCCCAAGACCGTTTGGAGGTCTGGGTTCAAGTATAGTTGACCAATTGAAGGTCCAAAGGTACTAATCATATTGCAAGGTAGTGCTGATTTGTTGATCAACTTGATAGACCAATCCATGATGGTTTTTCACTAAAGTCCAAAGGTTGGATGGGACAAACCGTCTCAAGACCGTTTGGAGCTCATCCAAACGGTCTCAAGACCGTTTGGTGTTTACCCAAGACCGTTTGGAGGTCTAGGGTTGGGTATAGTTCAGTGGTTGACGGTCTAAAGATATCAAGTTGATCTACAATAAATTGCTGATTTGGTGAGCACTTCAATGAACCAAACCCTAATTGGATTGCTTGGTTTTGAGTGATATGATGGGCAAACGGTCTCAAGACCGTTTGGAGGTCATCCAAACGACATCAAGACCGTTTGGGGTCAGGTCATACCCCATTTGAATGGTGGTTCAATAGTTATGAAGTAACTAGTCACACATTGATGAATATTGAAGGTTCATTGATTCTATACCCTAATTCAATTGATTCCAACCCTAATTGAGGATCAATTGAGGGTAAATTAAGTGTCAAATCAGTTGAGGGTTGATCTAATTAACTCAATTGATTAGTGTATAACATGTGCAAGATCGATTGAAGGGTTCAACATTGAAAACCCTAATTCAATGTGATTGATGGAAACCATATTTGGTCCTTTCGGTTTTGAGGTGGTTTGGACCAAACGGTCTCAGGACCGTTTGAGTCCAAACGGTCTCAAGACCGTTTGGGACCAAACGATCCCAAATCAGTTGAGGCTTAAACAGTCTCAGAAGTTCAATTTTGTTAAGTGGTTTCAATTGCTATTCTACTAAATGGTTTCACCTATTCCAAGATCACTTGGAAGGTAATCAACCAAAGAGTATGAACTCTCAAATTGGATGAAGGTCAGTGGTTTATGTAATCAATCACATGATGTAATCCAAGGGAGATTGAGTTCTTAATGATCTTTATATAATAACATATCCTATGATGTCAATTCTTCTTTCAAGATTGAGTTGACTTAGATTAATCAAGGTTGAAGTAACTTCATCTTATAGAAGATGAGGGATAAGATATTCTTCATGTATGAATGCCTGGTAAGGGCATGATTTTTAATAGTGAGATCATGAAACCCTAGTTATGAAGGTTAATGAATCATAACCCTAGTAAGGGCATAGTGGGGTAATCCTTGAATAGTGATGTTATCATTATTTTGCATTGTACTGATATGAAATTGATGTGTTGTTATCATCTGTACTAATCATGCAGGTTTCATGAGGTATTGAACATAGTCAGGTATGAGCTATGATGCTTTGTGTATTAAAAACACTTTATAAGTTCTATAAGCAATGATATGCCATGTTGCCTAGTGAAAGGTAACAAAAGAGTTTGATAGGCTTTAAGAGCCATGTGAAATACCTACATTACATTTATAGATGACTTGATGGCATTAAGTTACCTGTTAAAGTGGTAACATGTGTCTTGATGATTTAAGGGTTTGAACACCCATATTCTTGAATCATGATGATGAGATGATAAGGGATTGAGATCCTAATGTTAGCAAAGCTGTGAAATGAACTTGATAGAAATAGTACTCATTCTTTATAGCAAATGTTATAATGTTATATGATTGACAACATGGCTGATGCTAAAAGAATGTTGTAATGTACTTAAATAATCAAGTGAAATGATATCATGTAGAGCCCTGACCATAGATCCATCATCGTCAGTAGTCAGGTGATGGTGAAACAGGTTTTCCTAAGGGAACTTCTGGAGAGCATACTTTTGAGTATGTGGGGGTTATGGGCGCGAATATCCTTACACCCTAATGAAGGAATTGATGTGAGATAAACACTAAATCTCTCAATTCTTCATTATATGTATATGCCTAGACAATGTATCACTAATCTCCCGATGATGTTGTTAATGCCGCATCGATGAGAGATAAACAAGAAATCCCTCGATGGCGAAGAGAGTACAGAATACCACTGTAACTCTAATAGCGAAGTTGCCAGAATACCCTGGAAAGCTATTATAGCAGAGACATGAGATGTCCTGCATGTTGTTCCTCACACTGACTGAGGAGGATGAGGTCATAGAAATCCGGCTCTTCTGATGACCTATGTATGGTACCGATTTCGACTTCGCAGTGGTCGGTTGGAGTATGAGCGGTATATCTCATCTCCTCAGGGCATAAGTATGTTTGTAATATGTAATCAGCCGTGTAGCATATTTGCTTAGGGTTGAACTACGAGAATCAATGGTTGAGAATACATTGATTAACATGTTCTAGTTGGATAAATGATATACATGTTCTTCATATTCCTTCTTAAATGAATGACTTGCTGCTTAATCAAGTTATAATGGAAATGATTGCATAGAGAATACTGCTCTGCATATCTTATTCAATGATTTACCTGCTGTTGAGAAAATATAATTCTACTGCTCAGTGTTATTCTATTATCGGCAATAACAATGTTTCTGGCGGAGAGTTATATCTCTCGCTGGGACAATTTTTATAATTGTCTCACCCCCGTGGGATTAAATTTTTAGGTAACCGTCGACGAAAAGGCAAGGAACCTATTACAGAGGGTGATCAGCAGTAGCAGCAACAACAAGGACAACAGTGATCCTCAGGTGGAGTCACTGTCTGTGAAGTTTTGTAAATAGAGAGTCCTATGTGTCGTCTTTGTACTCTCAGGTCCTAGGAGTCAGTAGAGTGTTTGATGTTGATCTGAGATTTTGGCTTGAAGCCTCGATATTTTTGTATCCTGCTCATGTATAGTTTAACAGGGCTGACAATGTTATGACTCTCGAGATGAAATGATACAGAGATGTAATGATGAATCAGTTTGTAAATAACTTACTTTGGTTCTTTATGTCAAAGTTTCAGAGTTTGTGGATCTTCTTGCAAAAAGTTTTAATTTTTAGTGATTTTCAGTAATTCCGCTGCTAATAATTTGCTTCCGCATTCGTTGACCTGGTTTTCATGAGTCAGTCGCCACAATTTAGTGGTATCAGAGCTCTAGGTTCGTTGATTCTACAGAGACATAGGACTAGGGTTGTTGAGTCTGTTCTAGTGTCTTCCAGTATATCTGAATAGTGTCTTCTACTCATATAGGAGGAGAAGAGAAAACTAAAGATGTCTGGATCACACGAGGAACATGTTGTTGAAAGTAGTGTCGCTGCACACGAAGGAGGTGCAAGTGACCATCATAGGGAGGAGCATGTGCCTGAACCACCCCAGTTCAACCCAGCTGACATGGGGAATCCAGCCTTCCAAGCTATTTTTGGGCAGTTCATGACTGCCATGACACATATGACTGATAGGATGCCCATGCCTGCACCCAGGGCACCTACTCATCAAGAAGGACAAGGAGTCGACAAGACGTTTGAACGACTTCGCCGAGTTGGAGCCACAAAATATGCTGGGACAGCTGACCCAGCAGATGCTGACATGTGGCTAACTGAGCTAGAGAAGGCCTTTAGAATCCTTAACATCCCAGAAGCTGAGAAGGTCAGGCATGCTGTGTACCTTCTTAAGGGGAGTGCCGGTCACTGGTGGACCATAGAGGAGGGAAAAAGGCCAGGTGTGGAGATTGCATGGGAAGTATTTCGACGAGAATTTGTCAATAGATACTTTCCTAAGACCTTTCTGGATGAGAAAATCTCTCAATTTGAGAGATTAAGACAAGGACCAATGAACATTAGCGAGTATGAGGCTAAGTTCATGGAGCTTTTGCGGTTCAGTCCGCATATGGAAACCACTGATGAAGAAAGGATCAGACGTTTTGAGAAAGGATTAAATGCTGAGTTGACCACCCCTGTGTCTGCTCTGGAGAACAGGGAAAGATTCGCTACTTTTGTAGAGTCTGTTAGAAGGATAGAGAGGTCTGTGACTGAGAAGAGACAGACCCAGAACAAGAAGGTGTACCCCGAGTTCCAAGGATCTTCATCCAAAGGTTTCAAGAAACCGAGGTTTTCTGCACCAATGGCGCCACCTAGATTCAATACCCAGACGCAGTGGACGTCAAATAGGGGTAGAGGACGAAGTTTACCACCAGAAAGAGCTCACAACTCAGCATATGTATCGGTTACAGGACCATCCAGACCACAGCAGGGGATCAGAAGTTGTTTTATATGTGGAAAGGTGGGACATCTGATGAAGGATTGTAGAGCCCGAGAGGTGAGTGTGACTCAACCTCAAAGGTAGAGTCAGCAAGGTTCTCAAAGGAGGCAGTTTCCAAGTGGAGCTAGAGGACGTGGACAAGCGTCCCAAGCTGGATCATCAACACCTAGTCATCGAGCACCAAATCAACCACAGGCAACGGCGAGATTTTATGCGATGAATCCACCTGATGCAGTGATCAACCCTCGGGTTGTGACAGGTCAGATGAAACTATTTTATTCTGATATGTCTACATCATGCATCGTATCTGTTTTAATTGATCCAGGAGCTACTCATTCCTTTATCACTCGGAGAGTGTTTCTTGACTGCAACATGACTACAAGTCATAGAGCAGATAGTCTGTTGTTAGAAACTCCTTTAATGGGATCTGCTATGTTGTGGGAAGTATGTTCTCCCTGTATTCTTTCCTTTTCTGAACATTACATCCAAGTGGATCTTATACCACTTGAGATGCATGGGTTCGATATAGTTCGTGGGATGGACACCTTAGAAAGGTACAAGGTTGTCTTGGATTGTAAGTCCAAGCAAGCTGTGTTTACAGATAACAGTGACACATGGATCTTTCAAGGAGACAGAAAGATCCTTCCAACCTGTCTTGTGTTAGCCATGGTAGCTGAGAAAATGATGAGGCAAGGATGTTATGCATTCTTGTCCCATGTGGTAGATGCCACCATGGAGAGTCCTAATCCTGCTGAAGTTCCTGTAGTCAGGGAATTTCAAGATGTATTTCCTGAAGAAATTCCAAGTGTACCTCCACCCCGAGAGATTGATTTTGAGATTAATCTAATCCCGGGCACACAGCCAATAGCACAAACACCATATAGAATGGCGCCTGCTGAGATGGCAGAACTCAAGAAACAGCTACAAGAGTTGCTTGAGAAGGGTTTTATCCGACCAAGTACTTCACCCTGGGGTGCTCCGGTCCTCTTTGTTAAGAAGAAGGATGGGTCAATGCGGTTATGCATTGATTACAGACAACTTAATAAAGTGACTATAAAGAATAAGTATCCTCTGCCAAGGATTGATGATTTGTTTGACCAGTTGTGTGGTGAAACCATCTTCTCAAAGATAGATTTGAGGTCGGGATACCATCAATTACGTATTAAGGAGGGTGACATACCTAAGTCTGCCTTCAGGACAAGGTATGGTCACTATGAGTTCACAGTTATTTCATTTGGACTAACTAGTGCACCAGCTGGATTTATGGAACTCATGAATAGAATCTTCCGACCTTTTCTTGATCAATGTGTAGTCGTCTTTATAGATGACATCCTGATCTACAGTAGAGATGCTCAGCAGCATGAGCACCATCTTCGTCAGGCTCTGACTTTGCTAAGAAAGCATAAGTTATATGCTAAGTTTAGCAAATGTGAGTTCTGGCTACCAGAAGTTTCTTTCCTTGGACACGTAATATCTGCTTCAGGTATTCGTGTTGACCCTAAAAAGGTAGAATCTGTTCTACAGTGGGAGCAACCGAAGACACCAACGGAGATTCGTAGTTTCTTAGGGTTGGCAGGCTATTATCAGAGGTTCATTAAGAACTTCAGTTCCATAGCCTTACCCTTAACCAAGTTAACCAGAAAGGATGTTCCTTTTGTGTGGAATGACAAGTGTCAACAATCGTTCCAGTTGTTGAAGGAAAGGTTGACTAGTGCACCTGTATTGGTGTTACCTGAGCAAGGGAAAGGGTATATAGTTTTCTGTGATGCCTCTAAGAATGGACTAGGATGTGTGTTAATGCAGGATAAGCAAGTGATTTCTTTTGCTTTCCGACAGCTTAAGAAACATGAGGAGAATTATCCAACACACGATCTAGAACTTGCTGCTGTAGTTCATGCCATGAAGATCTGGAGACATTACCTCTATGGAGAAACATTTCAGATTTTCACAGACCACAAGAACCTAAAGTATATCTTTTCTCAGCATGAGCTTAACATGAGGCAACGCCGCTGGATGGAATTAATCAAGGACTATGATTGTACAATTTATTATCATCCAGGGAAAGCCAATGTGGTTGCTGATGCATTAAGTAGAAAATGAGCAACACCAGCTCTAGATAAAACACAGTTGAACTCCTTAGTGTGCTCTAAGAGAGATATGCTTATCTCCTTGAGGCAAAACAACATACAACTTAAAGTATCGTTGTTAGCCGGGTTGTTAGCTGAGATGCACATAAAACCTACTCTGAGACAACAGATTAAGGAGGCACAGCAATCTGATGCTGTAGTTCAGCAGATTAGATCAGAATATGGTAGTGAGAAACGAGAAGGTTTCTATGATTCAGATGATCAGGTAGCCTGTTATCATGGTAGAATGATAGTACCTGATGCTGATAACTTAAGGAAGTTAGTCCTGGAAGAAGCTCATTGTTCTATGTATTCTATGCATCCAGGAAGCACCAAGATGTATCATAACTTGAAAGATATGTATTGGTGGCCTGGTTTGAAGAAGGATGTTGCTGAGTTCGTGATGCGGTGTCCAGTGTGTCAACAGGTTAAAGCTGAACACCAAAAGCCTGCAGGAACACTGCAGCCTCTGCCTATACCACAGTGGAAATGGGATCATGGGACCATGGATTTTGTGGTTGGTTTACCCAGAACAACCAAAGGTCATGATTCCATTTGGGTAATAGTTGATAGGTTGACAAAGACAACACACTTCTTACCTGTCAAAACAACCTATTCTGCTGAGAAGCTGGCACAACTATATGTAGATGACATAGTGCGGTTGCATGGGGTCCCAGTTACCATTGTTTCTAACAGAGGTCCCCAGTTTACAAGTCATTTTTGGGAGCGACTTCATAAAGCCTTAGGCACACAATTAAGGTTTAGTACAGCCTTCCATCCTCAAACAGATGGACAGTCTGAGAGGACAATACAAACCTTGGAGGACTTGCTTAGGGCATGTGTCCTTCAGTTTACGGGAAGTTGGGATCTACATCTAAGCTTGATAGAGTTTGCCTACAACAATAGCTATCAGCACAACATTGACATGGTACCTTATGAAGCTTTGTATGGTATACGTTGTAGATCTCCCCTATGTTGGTATGAAACTGGTGAATATCAACTTTTGGGCCCTGATCTTGTGCAGCAAACCACCGAGAAGATTAAAATAATACAACAACAGTTGAAGACTGCACAGGATAGGTAGAAATCCTATGCTGACAAGCGTCGTAGACCTTTAGAATTCTAGGTTGGAGACAGAGTATACCTCAAGGTCTCACCTTGGAAAGGAGTCCTTAGATTTGGAAGGAAAGGAAAGTTAGCTCCTAGATTTATGGGGCCTTATCCAATTATAGAACGGGTTGGAAAGGTAGCTTATAAGCTGGAGTTACCACCTGAATTGCAAAAGTTACACCCAGTGTTCCACATTTCCATGCTAAGGAAATGTCACCCTGACACAGAAACGGTTCTACAGCCTATGGAGGTTGAGCTTAATGATGATATATCATATGTCGAAGGACCTGTGTTGATTCTTGATAGAAGAATCAAGAAGCTGAAAAAGAAAGACATAAGTCTTGTGAAAGTCCTCTGGAATCATCGTGGTACTGAAGAAGCCACATGGGAACTAGAGGAAGAGATGAGAAGGAAATACCCTGCTCTTTTCTCTTAATATGTTTTGTAATGATTTCGGGGACGAAATCCTTCTAAGGGGTGGATAATTTGTAACATCCCTGACCTGGGTTATGAACTAACCCTAGGTGTTTTGCTTAAATATGTGATTTGATGCTTGTGGTTAACTTTTGAAATGTAATTAAGGCTCTTGAGGAACTTATATTTCAATTTCAGTCCTTTTTGAATAATGTTGAAACATTGTTTTGTTAATTTTGGACTAAAGAGAAAATTACCCAAGTTGAGGGGTTAGATTGCAAATTGTGTATGATAATAAGTTCCTCATGTGTTGATGCATCATAAGAATGAAGATGATGCAGAGGTATGGCTTGTGATAGCCTGAATACCAAGAAAGTGCTGATAAAGCAAAGTTTGTACATTAAAACCTAGTTTTGGTGTAAAGTGCAATTTACCCAAAACCTAGGGTTCAATATGCAAATTACCACTTCAATAAGGTCCCTAATAATCTTTGGCATCAATTAGAGAAAAGAAAATGAGATGGGCACCCCATTTGAATTATCTTGGAGGAGAGAGAATCTTGACATTAAAATAATCAAGATATAAGCATAATTGAAACCCTAATGCAAAAATAAATAAAAATAATTGAAGGGCTTTCAATCAAAACGTGAATGGTGGAATTCATATGTGTGTGTGTACGTCCTTGAGCTTTCAAGGATCAAAAATATCCTAAGGAGGTGAAATTCCACTCACCTTATTATAAGGAAAAACATTTCCACTCAAAAATATATATTATTATTATAATGGATTAAGGTGCTTAATTTCTTTTCCATTAATTCTTGATTAATGAAGAGCTTTTACGAAAGTTTGAAGGTGGTTTCGTGATCAAGTAATGGAGGAGGATTAGGGGGAAATTAGTATGGAATTTATTTAAGGAAAATGATTTCATTTTCTCTTTCATCAAAGACCCATATACATATTCTTTATATATACCTTATTTCAATAACACATAAGGAACGTTTCCCTTAGCCTTTTCCTTATTCCTTTTTCTTTGGCCGACCTAAGGAGAGCTCAGGAGCAGGAGAAGGACGAACACCACCTGTAGGTAAGGTTTCATCATCTTCTACCTTGGATTCATGGTGAAAACCCTAAATCAATGATTGATTCTAGGTTTTCTTCACTCGATTTCCATTTCTAGCCATCCATTTCATCCAAAAGCTCAAGAACGAACCTTGGATAGTTTCTGGAGCTCCATCCACCATTAAAGCCACGGATCTTGGAGCTTTTAGATCAAATTTGAGGCGGGTTTTATAACTTAAACCCTCAAACAATGCTATTGCATCAATCTTCTATGCTTTGTTGATTAATTTCTTCAATTTGATAAACTTTTGCTTCTTTGCTGCAAATTCCATCAAGAACGGTTGCTGTTCTTGGGTGCACGAAGGAAGATGATGATGACATCATCATAAGCAAGCACCTCACCAAATATCTTGGGAGCAAATGATCTCATTGGTTGGGACCAAACGGTTTCACCAAAACCGTTTGGTGACCAAACGGTTTGCAAACCGTTTGGTGGCAAACGGTTTCAAAACCGTATGAAAGAGTTGACCAAGCGTGGACCATTTGGGAATCTCGTTCCTAATTATGTATTATAATGACCCTCCAAATTTGAGGGGTTAACGCCAAAGGAATCATAGGTTGAAGGCCAATCAATTAGGCAAATTGAACTGAATTAAGTGCTGATTTTCAACCTGATTAACTTGACCTGTTTGGGAAAACGGTTTCAAGACCGTTTGAGTGCGTTGAACAAGTGTTAACCATTTGGGATTATTGATACCTATTATGTTGTCTAATGACTCACCAAATGTTATGGGTTAACTCCCAAGGAATCGTGACTTGAAGCCTAATCAATTTGGCAAACCCTAATTGAAAACAGTGCTGAAATTCCAATGAGTTAAGTTGAGATTTTGGGTTGATTAGCCCAAACGGTCTCAAGACCGTTTGGGGATCACCCAAACGGTCTCAAGACCGTTTGGGGATCACCCCAAGACCGTTTGGAGGTCTGGGTTCAAGTATAGTTGACCAATTGAAGGTCCAAAGGTACTAATCATATTGCAAGGTAGTGCTGATTTGTTGATCAACTTGATAGACCAATCCATGATGATTTTTCACTAAAGTCCAAAGGTTGGATGGGACAAACGGTCTCAAGACCGTTTGGAGCTCATCCAAACGGTCTCAAGACCGTTTGGTGTTTACCCAAGACCGTTTGGAGGTCTAGGGTTGGGTATAGTTCAGTGGTTGACGGTCTAAAGATATCAAGTTGATCTACAATAAATTGCTGATTTGGTGAGCACTTCAATGAACCAAACCCTAATTGGATTGCTTGGTTTTGAGTGATAAGATGGGCAAACGGTCTCAAGACCGTTTGGAGGTCATCCAAACGACCTCAAGACCGTTTGGGGTCAGGTCATACCCCATTTGAATGGTGGTTCAATAGTTATGAAGTAACTAGTCACACATTGATGAATATTGAAGGTTCATTGATTCTAAACCCTAATTCAATTGATTCCAACCCTAATTGAGGATCAATTGAGGGTAAATTGAGTGTCAAATCAGTTGAGGGTTGATCTAATTAACTCAATTGATTAGTGTCTAACATGTGCAAGATTGATTGAAGGGTTCAACATTGAAAACCCTAATTCAATGTGATTGATGGAAACCATATTTGGTCCTTTCGGTTTTGAGGTGGTTTGGACCAAACGGTCTCAGGACCGTTTGAGACAAACGGTCTCAAGACCATTTGGGACCAAACGATCCCAAATCAGTTGAGGCTTAAACAGTCTCAGAAGTTCAATTTTGTTAAGTGGTTTCAATTGCTATTCTACTAAATGGTTTCACCTATTCCAAGATCACTTGGAAGGTAATCAACCAAAGAGTATGAACTCTCAAATTGGATGAAGGTCAGTGGTTTATGTAATCAATCACATGATGTAATCCAAGGGAGATTGAGTTCTTAATGATCTTGATATAATAACATATCCTATGATGTCAATTCTTCTTTCAAGATTGAGTTGACTTAGATTAATCAAGGTTGAAGTAACTTCATCTTATAGAAGATGAGGGATAAGATATTCTTCATGTATGAATGCCTGGTAAGGGCATGATTTTTAATAGTGAGATCATGAAACCCTAGTTATGAAGGTTAATGAATCATAACCCTAGTAAGGGCATAGTGGGGTAATCCTTGAATAGTGATGTTATCATTATTTTGCATTGTACTGATATGAAATTGATGTGTTGTTATCATCTGTACTAATCATGCAGGTTTCATGAGGTATTGAACATAGTCAGGTATGAGCTATGATGCTTTGTGTATTAAAAACACTTTATAAGTTCTATAAGCAATGATATGCCATGTTGCCTAGTGAAAGGTAACAAAAGAGTTTGATAGGCTTTAAGAGCCATGTGAAATACCTACATTACATTTATCATGTTTACACTGTTAGATGACTTGATGGCATTAAGTTACCTGTTAAAGTGGTAACATGTGTCTTGATGATTTAAGGGTTTGAACACCCATATTCTTGAATCATGATGATGAGATGATAAGGGATTGAGATCCTAATGTTAGCAAAGCTGTGAAATGAACTTGATAGAAATAGTACTCATTCTTTATAGCAAATGTTATAATGTTATATGATTGATAACATGCCTGATGCTAAAAGAATGTTGTAATGTACTTAAATAATCAAGTGAAATGATATCATGTAGAGCCCTGACCATAGATCCATCATCGTCAGTAGTCAGGTGATGGTGAAACAGGTTTTCCTAAGGGAACTCCTGGAGAGCATACTTTTGAGTATGTGGGGGTTATGGGCGCGAATATCCTTACACCCTAATGAAGGAATTGATGTGAGATAAACACTAAATCTCTCAATTCTTCATTATATGTATATGCCTAGACAATGTATCACTAATCTCCCGATGATGTTGTTAATGCCGCATCGATGAGAGATAAACAAGAAATCCCTCGATGGCGAAGAGAGTACAGAATACCACTGTAACTCTAATAGCGAAGTTGCCAGAATACCCTGGAAAGCTATTATAGCAGAGACATGAGATGTCCTGCATGTTGTTCCTCACACTGACTGAGGAGGATGAGGTCATAGAAATCCGGCTCTTCTGATGACCTATGTATGGTACCGATTTCGACTTCGCAGTGGTCGGTTGGAGTATGAGCGGTATATCTCATCTCCTCAGGGCATAAGTATGTTTGTAATATGTAATCAGCCGTGTAGCATATTTGCTTAGGGTTGAACTACGAGAATCAATGGTTGAGAATACATTGATTAACATGTTCTAGTTGGATAAATGATATACATGTTCTTCATATTCCTTCTTAAATGAATGACTTGCTGCTTAATCAAGTTATAATTGAAATGATTACATAGAGAATACTGCTCTGCATATCTTATTCAATGATTTACCTGCTGTTGAGAAAATATAATTCTACTGCTCAGTGTTATTCTATTATCGGCAATAACAATGTTTTTGGCGGAGAGTTATATCTCTCGCTGGGACAATTTTTATAATTGTCTCACCCCCGTGGGATTAAATTTTTAGGTTACCGCCGACGAAAAGGCAAGGAACCTATTACAGAGCGTGATCAGCAGCAGCAGCAGCAACAACAAGGACAGTAGTGATCCTCAGGTGGAGTCACTGTCTGTGAAGTTCTGTAAATAGAGAGTCCTATGTGTCATCTCTGTACTCTCAGGTCCTAGGAGTCAGTAGAGTGTTTGATGTTGATCTGAGATTTTGGCTTGAAGCCTCGAGATTTTTGTATCCTGCTCATGTATAGTTTAACAGGGCTGACAATGTTATGACTCTCGAGATGAAATGATACAGAGATGTAATGATGAATCAGTTTGTAAATAACTTACTTTGGTTCTTTATGTCAAAGTTTCACAGTTTGTGGATCTTCTTGCAAAAAGTTTTAACTTTTAGTGATTTTCAGTAATTCCGCTGCTAATAATTTGCTTCCGCATTCGTTGACCTGGTTTTCACGAGTCAGTCGCCACACCATACTTGATAGTTTTTTTCTTTGTGATACATGTTAGCGCATGTACAATGGAGGAAAGATGATGCATGAAGGAGATAGCCAAGGAGAAGATCAGAATTGAAATGGAAAATGAAGACTAGTAAAAAAGCCATAGGAACAAGTCAAGTACGGCCATTCCACATAGCATGGCCATGCTGTTGGAAACACAAAATGGTTGTTTTGCATAGAACGGTCACGGAGGCTCTACCCTACTCACCTTGTTCTATGTTGAACACTCCATCTCTTAGCAGTTGTACACTATGACTCCATATCTTCAACCCTACTATTCTAAACTTCAATTTCATGTTTGGGTTGGTAGGGAGGTAAGCCCTTCCTTTACCTATTTTTTCTATATATACCTTGTTCTAAATTTTTGTTGAGATGATCAAACAATCTAACTAACTCTTATGCTTATCTATCCATACTTTATGTGTTTGTTTTGTATTCATGCATACCATATAGTTCTATTTCATGCATTTTTGCATAATTTTTTTTAAAAAACATTCTTATCATGCCATACATTGCAGCTCATGTAGAGTTTTGGTATTTTTTATGTGTTTTAGCTAGGATTTTTCTTATTTTATACCACCTGAGATGTATAGAATATACAATGTGTTTCATGTATCAATGTTGAGAGTGTGTCATACAGAGACATAGCAGACTATCCACACTCAACGTTTAGCTTGATGATGATGTATCCTATGTGGATGTTTGAGTGTTGATCTTGGACATATAGTCATTGAGTTAGAAGGATATGGTGATAGTAAAGGTGTTGCAGCATCACCTTGGAGTAGAATCTATGTGGAAACTTGAGGAAGAAATGAGTAAGAAGTACCTAATCTTGTTTTCCAAGGATTTCAGGGGTGAAATCCCTATTAGGGGCTTATAGTTGAAACATCCCTGACTTAGCTTAATCTCTTATCATGCCTTGATAGTATGATTAAGTGTTTTTATAATTTGAATCTGTGCTTGTTATTTGCATGATTCGTTGTTTGACGTATTGTTGGTGAGGATTTATGTACATATTCTCCATATGGGAGGGCTTATTGTAATCCAACATATAATATACTCTTCCTCTTTTATGGATTTGGTTTACAAAATATCAATAACCTAATCAATTATTTTTCCTTCTCATTGGTTAGGAATCAATGTTAATGCTTTAACTTATCGGTTGACAATCGATAGAAGTGTTTTGCCCTTTCCATTAGCTGTGAGTGAATGAATGCATTATACCTTTCAATCTCTTGAGAAACAATGGGAATGGTTGTCTACTTTGAACATTTGTAGTTTCTTCCCTTGGTTGGTTCATCAAGTGAGGAACAATGAAAACAATAGATGAAGACACTTGTTGATGTAACAGATTGATGGAGAGCTATGGGATGAAGATCGATGGGATAAGTAACGCTTGAGAACCATGGAATATTAGTGTGCGTCTACTGATGGGATTCCTAGGTGCATGGGCTACTGGATGAAGACAGGCAGAAATGATGATGCTTGGAAACAAATGAGATCTCTGTGTACATCCAATGGTGAAACCCTTATTTTCTTGGATCAATGATGGAAATTGATAGATCTTCTGTCCTTGTCTACTTTAGGAAGGTTTGAACTGTCTTCTATTGAAGCTTTTGATGCAACAACCTATAGTGAGACAACTTTGACTATATTTCTTTTTCCTCGACAGCTATATATACCCTCATTTCTCCTCCTTCATTGCCTTATTTATGAGATTTCTCTCAAAGAGATGGTGCATTGACAAGATGCCATCATTTGATGCCAACTAATTGTCAGACTAGTTGATTCTTCTCTTCTCTTTGCATGTGTAGATCAACATCCATCCTTGTATCATGTGGACTTAGATTGTGTAAGGATTAGTATAGAAATGACATATAACGTCACCTTTGATGGTGTCGGTTACCCAAAAAAACTGACGCCAAAGAACATTGACATCCGTTTTTTAAGACAACTATCATCATATGTGAAGTCCTACCAATTTAGAAAAGACATAGGTACCAATTTTACTTTAACGTCAGTTTCTTTTCAAAGAAACTGACATCTAAAATTAACCATGACATATAATTTTCCATGGAAAACAAATTTCCTTGAAAATTTTCAATCTAGTGTCGGTTTTTGCTAAAACTGACAACACATTTTTCACACCATGTCCCCGAAAAAAAAATTATCCCCTGATTAGTTGTCATTTTGACAACTAACTAACGATTGATCACCCTTCACGAGACAAACATTTTTAATGGGATGGGTCTATAGAATCGGTTATTTATTAGAAAGTGACAACTAAGTGTTTACGCGCCTTGTCCCCACAAAAACATTTTCCCTCCAATTTTCTCTTTTGTCGTCCGTTTTTATTGGACAATCGACAACTATGGTCCTGACACTAGATCAAATTTTTTTGTTTGGATATGTATATAGATGTCAGTTTTTGTTATGGTAACCGACGACTATCTCAGACTATTTTTTTGGTTTAGGAGTTAGCCATTGGTTCGCCGCAGATAATTGATGACTATAACCCTAACCTAAGGGCAATTTTTTTTTCTTTTCCAATTTGTACATAGTCATCAATTTGGGCAGACGTAACCAATGACTATTGCCCATCACCAGTGTTTATTTTTTTGGTTTAAGAGATAGTCGTCAGTTTTTCTCACACAACCGATGACTAAAACCCTAACTGAGGGCAACTTTTTTTGTTTAGATTTGGACTTAGCCATCGGTTTTTCCTTTCCTACCAACAACTATGATCCACTTAATAGAACCCATGACATTTCATTCTCCCAATTTTCTGTCTCATCACAAGTGATACCTAGCACCTACAACATTGCCTTCGCTCATGCTCTTCCTCCGCTGCTGCTCGTGCTCTGTTACCGCCACCGCTCATGCTCTACTACTACCTTTGTCGCTGCTACTGAGGCCATTGTCAGTGCCTACTACTGGACCTCATGAAGCTTGCCATTGGAGCCAACCACCATCACTAATGCTCATGCTCGTGTATCACACCACCACTGCT
The DNA here is from genome assembly GCA_963693085.1 of Alisma plantago-aquatica. Lineage (NCBI taxonomy): Eukaryota > Viridiplantae > Streptophyta > Magnoliopsida > Alismatales > Alismataceae > Alisma > Alisma plantago-aquatica. The sequence continues at coordinate 330,618,221 of OY856411.1, forward strand.
GCTCGTTGTCTCCTACTACTGCTCATTACCGGGGTTGTCCGCTAGAGCCAACCACAACTAGGGATGCCAGTACATCCAGAGCCACCACCACTACCATCATCACAACTTCTAGAGGTAAAGACCCCAATTGGCTGGTTGCACATCTTCTATTCCTCCTTAATATATGTTAACAAATATTCCCTACAAACATGTAATGTTTGTTTAATAAAATTGATGATTGGGTTGATTGTTAATAATATACGACAAAAATAAAATGCTAAGTGACAACATGTAGCCTCGATAAACCTTATATATATGTGCGTTCCATGACAACCTTATTTTGGAGCCCGCAACATTATTTAGTACAAATTATGTTAGTCGTCTCTTTGATAGTTAATTATGTTTTGATAATGCTAAATGTTGATGATATCCTTTCATTTGCTAGTTAATAGTATTTTGATAATGATTAAAAAGTTGGCAAAACAATATGTACAACACACAATACATGAACCTGATCCACAAACCCTCATAATATAGAATCATTGATTTGCTTCAATAGTGCGGGTGATATGAAGTGCACGATGACACTAAGTTCATAGGTATATAAATGAAAACATTGTATTATGGCCTTGTTACCCGTATGAGATTTACTCATTAGGAGTAAATCTTAAATAGTTCCAGATTTGAGACTGTTCTTGAATACTTAATCTCACTTAGGATGTAAGTGAATAATGTATATTAGTTTATCAAGATATTTCATCAACACTTCTCTATTTGTTCTCTAAGTACACATGTTAGTGGACATTTTCCCATCTACATCAGTGTACTTGGAGAATTATGGGGAAATGCTGCTAAAATTTTCTTGAAATCCAAATACATACATTATACACTTACTAGTGAGATTAGGTGTTCAAGAATGAGATAGGTGGTACATATATTCATTATTGAACCCTAAACCCTAATCTTTTAAACCTAAACCCTAATATTTTAACCCTAAATCGTAATCTTGTAACCCTTATCCAAAAATATAAAACATTAAACACTAATCTATTTGTAAATCCTTAACTTAATGTATAAAGCCTAAACCCTAATACTTGTTTTCTCTTTGATCATAGAATGGATAGATCATGGATGTCCATTCCGAATTGCTGCACCCCAGAGTTTGTTGTTGGTCTTGATCAATTTATTAGATTTGCTAAGGAACATAGGAAACAACCTTGAGATAGGTTTTATTGTCCATGTAGGCATTGCGGTAACAACTTGAAAGTCAGCACTGGTGATGAAATCAAAAGTCATGTCATGTGGAACAGGATTGTACAAGACTATACAAAATGGTACTAGCATGGAGAGATTTCAAACTTGAGATCAATAGATGTCGATAATAGTGCTTGTGCTGAAGAAGAAATTACCATCGATGACGTAGTTGTGAACAAATTGGTTTCAATAGACATCGTTGATGTGATAATGGATAGTTGTGGGGTAGAGCACACTGATCCACCTTTCCTTTTTAGGAACATTGTGCATGATGATGATAGGCTATTATACATAGGTTGTAATAAGTTTACGAAGCTAAGTGTTGTGTTGAGATTGTATAATGTGAAGGATAACAATAGATGGAGCGACAAAAGCTTCACGTCATTATTGTCTTTGTTGAAAGAAAATCTTCCTAAAGGAAACGAGCCTCCAATCACAACATACAAGTTAAAGAAAATATTATTCCCAATGGGAATGAAGGCTAAGAAGATACATACATGCACAAATGATTGTGTATTATTTCAAAAGGACTATGTCGATTTGAAAGATTGTCCAAAATGGGGGGCATCAAGGTATAAAATGAAAACTTCAGGTTAGTCCAAAATGGCTCTCCTACAAAGGTGATGTGATATCTACCTATAATACCATAGTTTCAATACTTGTTTGCCAATCCGATAGATGTATAAAATTTAAGGTGGCATGCAGAGGTTAAGAAAAACAATGATGGGATCCTATGACATGCGTCTGATACGCCACAATGGAAGAAGATAGATTTATTATACCTAACATTTGGTGAAGAATTTAGGAATCTAAGACTTGGTCTTTGTACCGATGGGATAAATCCATACATCACATTGATAAGCCAACATAACACTTGGCTTGTTATGATTTCTATATACAATCTTCCTCCCTGGTTGTGTATGAAAAATAAGTACGTTATGTAGTCATTCTTGATATCGGGTCCTAAACAACCTAGAAATGATATCAATGTTTATTTTGAACCTCTGATTGATGAATTAAAGAAACTCCAGGGTGAAGGTGTGATGACCTATGATGTGTCACATAGAGAGACATTTTGTTTGCATGCTTTGTTGTTTTGCACTATTAATGACTTTCCAGCATATGGGAATTTGTCTGGATATAGTGTAAAAGGATCCAAAGCATGCCCTATATGTGAGGAGAACAATGATTCATTATGACTAAAACATGGTGGCAAGACTGTATACCTTGGTCATTGAAGATTTCTTCCAAAATTCCATCTATATCTAAGGTTGCACAAAACGTTCAATGGATTGAATGAGGAACAAAGTGCCCCTAAACCTATGCCAGGGGATGTTGTTTATGAAAGTGTAAAAGACTTTGACAAAGAATTTGGTAAGAGATCACAATGTACCATTCCCACAAAAAGTGACAAATCATTATTCAAGAAGAAGTCAATATTTTTGGATCTTCCTTATTGGAGTTCTTTGGCAAATAGGCATTGTACCGATGTCATGCTTGTTGAGAAAAATATATGTGATAGCATCATTAGTACTATGTTGAATATACTAGGTAAGAATAAAGATGGCATCAAATCCAAAATGGATCTACATAAAATGGGAATAAGGAAAAAATTAACAGTAGTAGTTAGTAGTGATTGGAGAACATATTTACCTCATATTTGTTACACATTGTCTTAAAAGGAGAAGAAAGCTTTTTGTGAGTTCTTGGTTAATGTTAAGGCACCATAGGGTTACTCTTTAACATATGTAGATTTTTATCAATGAAATATCTGAATCTGATGGGTCTTAAATCTCATGATTGTCACACTCTAATGCAATAAATGTTGCCCATGGCAATTCGATCTACTCTGTCGAAGCATGTAGTTTTCAATCACCAGACTTTGTTTCTTCTTCAATAGTTTATGCATCAAAGTTATTGATCCTGAGAATCTCAATAAGTTGCAAAGAGAAGTGGTTGTTACCCTATGTAAGCTTGAGATGTATTTTCCTCCTTCATTCTTTGATATCGTGGTACATCTTTTTGTCCACTTGACTAGGGAAGTGAAAATGTATGGACCAGTTTTCTTGCATTAGATGTATCCTTTTGAACGATGACTTACATGTGTGTGGCGATCACACTGAAGGAATGTTAGTTGATAAAAGATCTCAATGTTAGAGGCATATTTTTAATTTTTTAAATGTTTTATTTTTCTAAATGTTAGATCGATTGAACTTTACAATGTTATATTAATTTCATTAAATGTTAAATGTTAAATATTTGATTGTTTTATATGACATTTTTTCATATGGCTGGCCATGAGTATGATGATCATGATGATGATCACCATGAGGGTGGGGCACCATGTCACAATGTAAGTTTTAAAATATATCTAGCTATAAGTATATTTATAAGTTATATCCTATATGCATTTTTTGTCAATTTTTAGGCTGAGGATGTACCCCCTGAAACATTGTGACACTTGATGAGTAGCATGAAAAATTGAAAAAATCAAGGGCATCACTATGATGAGCAAGTTACTACAAAAAAGGCACAATGGACCAAATTTGGTTATGGATTTTGATCATGCAGGAAATCCAGTTGGAAAGAACCACAACTCATTAGTTTCATATATTGGGGTTCTTACTCGTGTCCATTGTAGTGTAAATGCAGAATCTTGGCATATAGTTCATAAAAGCAAGAAAGACTTCATATGGAAAGAACTATGTGTGAGATATTATCATTTGCAATTATATTTTTAAAGTTATTTACTATTCTATTTTTTAGAATACTATATTAAATATATAAAATTTTGCATAGTATATTTGAACTGGAAGAAAGCTTACATCGTAAAAAGGTGATGTAATGTTGTGGGAGGGTCCTAAGGAACTATAGGACAACTCTCAACTGACAATACATACCAGAGGAAGATAAAGGGAAGATAAATGGAACTACCTGGAGCAGACTGAGTGGGAGGTGTTTGTTGCTAAGAGAAATATCAATGAATTCAAGGTATTAAGTGTCACTCCGAATTTAATTAGTATGCATTCTTATGAATTCACCTATTTATGTTTGACCTTGATTGTTACTACCAATTCAATATGCTTACTAATAAGGCTATCAATGATGCTCATAGAGAAAGGCATGCACTAAATGTGCATAACCACATGATGGGTCAAGGTGGCTATGTAGTGCTTTGCCAAAACTACATGTAACTTCCATTCAAAAGCCCACATCTCCTACTGCTCAGACAATTGAGTCCTCTACTACTCCTGCACCTCTTCATCACCAAGATGTGTAGATAGTTGGGAGGCAAAATAAAAAAAGATGATATGACCAATCCCGCGGCTGCAAAAATGGTAAAATTCAACTATCAGAGAAATTACTATTGATGATTGTTATGTTTACTTATCAATTTCTATTGATGATGATTACTGGGAGCTTCAAAAGTAGAAGAAGCAAGGCTCGTTCATCCCTTAGGGAAAAAAAGATGAAATGACAGTTGGTCTCGATAACCCAGAGCATCTTGGATGTGTTAGGCTGTAGGCGTTGGTGTGGGACTAAGAGCGTTCTTTGGGCCATCACAACACATACATGTCCAGAAAGAGGGATTTTCAAAATCTATGGCAACCTATTTTCTTAGAATGTTATTGTAAAGGGAATATATGAATAAAATAGTATTTCTTTTGTCCATGTATTGATAGATAAGTAAATTGATAAGAGAGTTCATGAAGCAATAAGGAAGTGGAAGGCATCTCAGGCTTCCACTCAGAAAGTACCTGTGTCATGCCGCTCTTCCCCTACAATATAGGTGGTTGGGAGTAATATTTTAGAGGTGGTTGGGAGTAATCCTATAGACCCACTACCTAGCATGTCCATTGTAAGTATTTTTATGACATAGTATCTAGTATTTTCATGATGATATGTTTAGGTATATATATAACATTCTCTATGTAAATTTTTAGGGTTTGAGGCCATGCCAACCAAAATGGAAAGAATATGTCATTGTAGAGGGTAAGGCTTACCCACACCTTCCAAGTCACACAATTCATGGCACTCCAATACCTAACAGTGTGGATTGTGTGAGTGTGAGGCTTCTCTTCCCTTCTTGGAGGCAGCATCTATTGCCATATGCCCACCTAGATGCTGACACACTTTGGTGAAGCAGAAGGCAGAGTGGTCTTGTGGCCCAAAGAGGGAGTCATATATATTGATCAAGTTTGGTAAATTAACCTTACATTAATTACTATATGTATATACATGACAATTGATATGAAATTATATATGTAGGACAAAGGGAAGAAACCTGCTACAACTCATCCTCCTCCACCTCCACCTCTTCCTCAAGTACCTAGTTGGATTACAAAGGACCTATTCGACTCAATATGTACTCAATGTAGGGGTATGCAATATAGATAGGCGAACATTCTGAAACTTCACCTATTATTATTTCTATGGAGGAGGATGTTATAGGACAATCATATGATAATACTATATTTCTATAACATTGTTTGGAGTTGTTTCGTTATGCTTGGTTGAATACATATATGATAGAATTATGGATATGGTGAGATCTTATTTATATATCCATATACCTCATTTTATATATGGCGATCTATTTTTTAATATATTAATGCATATGTAATATATGTTTGCAGCTAGTTACATAGGTTCAAAAAAGATTTTTCAATGACTCATGTGGGATTTCTAGTTCCATCCTTGATCAGTCTTGTAAATGAAGACCCTACATCAGTTACCTTATATTGCTTTATTGTTTTTAAATATTTTGGTGAAGTGAAAAATAGTGTGATAATAGCTCCATATAATGTTGGGTAAGTTTACTTTGCTTATATTTTTTACTTAAGAAAAATTACATTTCTTTGTGGATTTTGAGTTATATATTTTTCAGTTTCTTATCACTAGATGTAAGCATTGGGAGTTACTAGTTGTTGTCCCCGAGACGTTGTCTGCTAATTATCTAGATCCTAAGGGGAAAAAATTACATTGTTCAAGACACGATTTGAAAAGGCCATTATGCACATGATAAATTTATATATATATATATATATATATAGTTAAATATTAAATGACTATTTTCTAATGCAATTCAATGTATTACATTAATGTATAGGGCTTTAAAAGATTTTAAAAATACTGGAGGAAATTTGCACAAGAAAAAGAAAGTGATAGTTTGGAAGAATTTGGATGTAGTTTCCTGACTCCAATGCATATTTTATTTATGTGAACTATGCTTATTTTTATTTATTAACATTTTATATGTTGAAATTTATAGTTTGTTGTAAAAAACAACGGCTGGGCATGTGGATACTATGTGATGTGGTATATGGCGTAATTGTCAGATATGTTGCACAAGACATCAAAAACATTTAATAGATAATATAGTCTTGATCATCATAAGCATAGTCTATTAGATAATATGAAAATTTCATACTTATTAATTACATATATATCTCATTATCTTTGCATATGTTTCAAACTAGTGACTTCAATAGAATGGAAGAGCTATTCGATGTAAATATGCCCTATACAATAGAACAATTATATGACATAAGAGAACAATGGAAAAAAGCCTTTGAAAGGGAGGTAATTTTTTATTATGATTGGGGTACTGATGGTAAAGAATTACATTTCTAAATATTGATGTCATTATTTATAGATATATGTGGTGCTTTTATATACATTTGTGAACGCCTTTTTTTAATTTTTCTTATTGAAATTTGATCCATATACATGTCCGTGAATGTGAAGATGAATGAATTAATCATGCTTCTACATGTGTGTGAATGTGAAAATGGATAAATGAATGGAAGTGCTGATTTCTACATGTGTGTGAATGTGAAAATGGATGAATGAATGGATCTATAAGTTTCTACATGTGTGTGAATCATGTGAATGAATTAATTGTGTTTCTACAAGTGTGTGAATCACATGATGTATATATAGTCTTGATATATAGATAGTCTTGATCATCTTGTTATTGCAGGTTCGTGGGACGTTATTAGGCCGAAATCATAGAATGTTGTGAACTTGTAGTTTAGAACTGAACTGCATGTTTTGTATCTTGCTGACCAACCAGACAGTAGTCCAGCAAGATGATACTAAAGAAAAGACACTTAGTCGTCGATTATTTAATAGAACCATCAATGTAGGTCAACATCTTGGTTATTTATAGCAAACTGATGACTATGTCTTAACCCGAGCCTTTTTTTTGTTTGAGTATGGAGATAGGCGTCGGTTTTTGAAATCATAATCGACAACAATTTGTAGCTATATTTTTGGTTTTACTTTGAACCGACGACTATGAACCAAATATCAGATCACTTTTTGTTTTGATAGAGAGTTATTCATTGTTTTTTACTAAAATAACCAATGACTACGGCCGTAAACTGGGCCAAATTTTTTTTTCGATTATAAAGATAGTCATTGATCTATAGATAACTGATGACTATGGATCCTGTCGGTGTTGTTACTTTTTTGGTTGCAATTGGGGCCGGATTTGTATCATCAGTTTTGGAACCGATGTTGTAGTATTCTACCTTTAGTGTTGCCCACTTGGGTGTCGCATGGAAACTGACATAAAATGTCCATTTTAGCCGATGTTAAAGGTAGTATTTGTACTAGCGAAGTAAGGTTCTTTCACTTCTTCATCTTGGTGATCCAACATCTTCTTTATTATTAAGCTATATTCTTGAAGATTTTCCCTTAGGGCTTTACTACAATCATATTATGCCATGTTTTTCTTTTTGACTCTTAAAGTAGTTTCCTTCTGATTATCTATGTGATGTCATGACAAGTGTTGAGAAGAAAAGCTCAGATTTGGAGATATTGTGATTTTTTTAGAGATTTTAGTGAAGTTTGAAGCTTTTATATTGTGTCTGCTATTTTTAACATGAGTGGTATAATATTTGATGCATTTAATATGTACCTTTACATGCAAATTTTTATTTTTTTAGAATGTCCCCTCAAATGCTAAAAAGTGAAATCTTTTACTATTCTATTCTTGTATGTAGAGGATATTTACTATGTTGGAGTGCAATTTTTCAGTCTTTGAACAACTAGTAAGGTAAGAAAATTCATGCAATTGACTTATTTATGAGTCTAAATACTTTTGTATGATGCATTAGGATCTTGTTTTCTATTAAAATCATGTAAAACTTATCTAAATATGTGCTCTTTTAGACTAATTTGTTGACCATTCAAATAACAAATTGTATTCCAATAAAATTCTTTCTAATGCAACTTGAGTGATTAGAAAACTATGGACCAATCTCAGAATTACAAGGAGATTTTGAGCCCAGGGTTTTCTCACAGTGACGACCACAGTGGGGGGAGTTTGGAGGAGGATGGGGATGAGGGAACTAGGATTGTCCTTCAGATCAATGCCTGGGCAAGCACTATGATGAGGCTTATGTACAAGGACAAGCAAGCTCCTCCAAAGATGCTATGACGACTACCATGGAACCAACTGAGATGGAAACTGAGATGGTTCAAGGAGGTAACTATGGTCCTCGGCCATTGTATGTAGAGACACTTAGTGGGAAAGTTGTTGGCTCATTAAATTATGACAACCCTATATTGCCTAACATCTTGAAGGACACGAGCATTAGCGTCGACTTGAGTGGTGTCCTCTTAGCATTCTCTATCTGTAATGAAGCTTTGTAGCCACTTCTTGAGCCCTAGAAGTTCTTCATATTTGTGAAGGAGATCAGAATCAATCTAGGCTTCAAAGCTCTGGTCAACAAGATCTACTCCATTGGGAACCACATAATGAATTTACAGTGATTGATTTCGAATACATGTACTTTATCATCCAGTTCATCGGTCAATAAGACTATGTTAACTCTATGATAGGTGGACCCTGGACAATTTTCGAAATTATCTTTCTATTTAGTCCTGGTTGCCTTCTTTTTTACCATCAGATCCTATCCCATGAAAACTTGTGGTCTGGGTGAGAGTGCCAGACCTCCCTGTGTTTCAATTCCAAACCCAACTCCTAAGTAGTATCAGAAACACGATAGGAAAGATAGTCAAGGTAGATGGACACACCCTGTAGGGGAATAGGCAAAGTTTTCTAGTATTGCTATTGAGGTGGAAACGTCAAAATGATTACTACCCGCCCTATTCATCAATGGCAAGCACTACAGGGTTGAGTATGAAAATTTGCCAATGGTCTACAGGAAATGTGGTCGTCTTGGCCTTGCAGAGGCACACTATAAACAATATATACATGTGGTCTCGGGAAGCTGCGTCATCTTCAACAACAATTCATTTGCTCGATGTTACTTATACCATGGTGATACATGCTAAACGACCCAAGCCAAGAAAAAACCCTATTCGGTGGAGAAGGTGAAACCAATACCAGTTTTAGACTCTGAAGTTGAGGTAGATGAGGATGGTTTCACCAAGATCGTAAGAAATAAAAATAAAAAGAAGAATAAGAAGACTGGGGGACCACCAACAAAAATACCAAATAGTCCTTAGCCATGATCGAGTTTGGAAAAAGGGAAAGACTGACCACCTAGAGGAGGACCCACCAGATGAGGTACAAGATACATGCGCTGGTGAGTACAGTGCAAAGAAAGCCTTGGAGTTTGATGATGTACCGAACTCAGGTAATGCTGATTCTCATATGCATTCTGATCCTAATGGGCAACCTAATGGATTGCTCACTGCAATATAGTGCAACCACGTCCCTTCTAACCCAATTTTAATGATTTCTTGTTGGAACATACAAGGTTCTTGCCAAGACAGTAAAATTCATCTTATTAAAGAGATGAAAGCTTCTTAAAAAATCCAAATACTAGCAATTATTGAACCTCATTGTAGTGGTTCTGTTGCATCAAGCATTATTCAATAGTTAGGCTTTTCTTCTTTGCACCAAGTTATAGCCATTAGATTCTACGATGATATTTGGCTATTGTGGGATAAAGCTAAGTGTGACATTGACATTCTCCTAAATCCCCATGAATTCCTTCATATATACATCAATAATAGTTTGCTTGTGACTATTGTTTATGGTAGTCTCAATCCTATTATATGAAGGAACCTCTGCGATCATATGGAGGAACTATGATCTAGTATCTGTCTTAGTTGGGAAGTTATGGATGATTTTAACTCCATGCTCCACACCTTTGAGAAAAATGGGGGGAAATATTTTGGCATGAAATCATGTGATCAGTTTAATGAAGCTCTACTCAATATGGGACTATCATAATTGTGACACAAGGAAGCCTTTTCACCTTCAAGCGTGGCGGACTCCTTGTGAGACTAGACCATGTTGTTTCTAATGATGAGTGGTTGAACTCTTTCAGTGTGGCCACTATCACTTCCTTTCCCAGGCTATTCTCAGATCACCACCTTCTCCTCCTAAACATCTCTGCTCCACGTCAGCCTTGATGTGCTTTCTTTAAGACAAAGGCAAGCTGGAGCTGACTCCTAACTTCCATTCATCAGTGATGTACAATTGGGACTCAACTTCCTCATTCCATGATTCACTTGATTCCTTCCGGAAGGCAGCCATGAAATGGGATCATAATATCATATGATCATAGCGTAAAGAGAAGGTGGCTTTGTTGTCTCATATCAAATGCTCCCCGATAGATGTTGAACAAAATCTTGATAACTCTAATGACTTGTTGAAAATTGAATTGCCAGAAAACAACAATTAGATCCTTCTCTGGGAGGAGGCTGATTGGAAGCAACATGCACATGTTCGATTGGCTTCATTATGGCGATGGAAATACAAGGTTTTTTCAATCCTTTGTCAAACCAAGGATACATCATAACAAGATTATAAACAAAATGATGTAGGGGTGTGGATTACCGATCCTAGATACATCAATAAGCATATTAGAGATTTCTTCATAGGCCTCATGATGAGTTCCTTTTGACCTAAAGTTGGGAATGTTATTAGCTAGCCTGGTTCATTTACGAAGCTTACTGGGATAGAATCTACTTGCATCTAGTTTAGCCCCTCTCCTTTGGAAATACACAACATCATGTTTATGACGGTACCATCCAAAGCCCCTGGCCCTGACGAGTGTGTATAACGAGTTTATTCAAAGCAATTGGGGGAAAGTTGGTCCCTCCTTGGTCAATACAATCAATGATACCTTCACCTCTGGCATTGTATATAGTACCACAATAGATTCTTATGTGGTACTGATTTCAAAAATTAAAGCCCCCATCCAATGTGGTGACGTACGACCCACTCACTTAACAATGGTTACTTCAAATTACTCTCAAAAATCATTGTTGAATGTATCAAGCAATACCTCAATGACTGGATATCGCCTCACCAGTCTAGTTTCATACATAGTCGTAAAATCATAGATAATGGGCTACTAGTACAAGAAGTTATTCACTCAATGAGGACTAAAACATCCAAGAAGAAATGGGGTTGTATTAATTTGGACTTGTCTAAAGAGTTTGATAGAATGAATTGGGATTTTGTCAAAGACACACTTTAGAAAATTGGTCTACCTCATATGCTCTTCTGCCTCATTATCAAAATAACCACTATTGGGGAAACCTTCATTCTCTAGGGTGGTACACCTATGCAACCCTTCAAATCTACACAAGGGTCACGTCAAGGCAATCTGATTAGTCCATATCTTTTTGTGCTTTGCATGGAATGTATTTCACAAGCCATTACATAATCTATGGGAGTATGTTCATAAGAGATGATAGTCCTTACTTGGGGTGGGACTCTTCTAACTTGTGTCTGTTTTGTGGATGATATCCTACTATTTTTAGAATAATTCACTTCAAAGGCTTCCAATATCAACAACATCCTCACTAATGTTTCTAAGGTATCAGGCCAAATTGTCTCCAAAGAAAAAATCCAAATGCTTCTTCTCTTGTAATGCCACAAATGTAGATCGTCACTTGGTAAGTAGGAAACTTGGTTTCCCTTGAACTAATGACCTTGGGAAGTACCTTGGGATACCGATTTTGCATCATGGAATTAACAAGTAAACTCATGGTCATATCACCTCCCTTATAAAAGAATGTCTCAATGGCTGGGCCATGCACCATCTATCTCTAGTAGGGAGAATTACTCTAGCTAAGAGTACTCTCTAGGATTTACCAAGCTACACAATGGTGACTATAAGGATATCTCCTTCACTTTGTGATGACATCAATAAGCACGTCCACTCTTTTAAATGGTCAGGCTTAGGAGATCGACAGTTGTCCCTTGTGGCTTGGACGAAATTCACCACCTCTGAGTACATGGGAGGCCTTGGTATCAAGGATTCTTGTGATTAGAAGAAATCCCTAATGCTCAAGAATGTATGATTCTTTCTTAATGAGGCGAACAAACTATGGGTCAAAATCTTTAAGGAGAAATACACCACAAACAACATGCTTCTTAATAAACCCTGCTCGCCTGCTTGGGGCTTCATCAAGAACAATATCGAAGGTTTAATTTTTTTATGGTAGGGTCATTAATAGTGGCCACTCTACCAATGTCTGGTACGATAAATGAATTAATAATCTTTTGATGAAAGAAATTTCCCCTTGCATTTATATACACTAATCCTTAGACTCACTCTTGGTGGATTTGATGGTGTCGGACAGTGGAGAATGGGACTAGAAGTTCATTAGAGCCTTTCTGTCTAATGAAGCATGGACCTTAAATTGTAACATACGTCCACCCACTCCTACAGGTGGGGATGATCAATGGGTTTGACCCTTTAAGATCTCATGGAAATTGAGTAGTCGCTCTGAATACAGATAGATCAGGTCCTCTACTGAGGTCCAAACCCCATGTGACTGGAATAATATATGGCAAGATGATACTCCTGAGCAAATACAAATTTTCCTTTGGTTGATGTAGCACAAAACCTTTCTCACCAATGATGAAAAAAATTGCAGGTACATGGATGTTGATCCTCTTTTCCCTATCTGTTATAATGAAAATAAAACACTCATTCATGCCCTTGGAGACTATTCTAATTGCAAGAAGACATGGAGAGAGGTTCTTCATGATACTTCCCACTTCAACCTTACTGAGATGAATGGTGACCTACTGCTTGACACCAAGTAATGGCAATGATTCCAAGGTAATGATATGTGTCGTTACATGTTAGCATAATAGGAATTTGAGAAATAAGTACATCCATGAACACAACACTGTCCCACTGAAAAATAGAGTGAAGTTCATTCTTTAATGATCCCTCTCAATTTAGAAATCTTGCATCACCACTCCTCTGAAGAACATGAAACTAGGGAGCCCATCAATCACTCACATTACTATTCTCTCTGTGTTCATATATGCAACATACCAAATCTCGGGCCTTGGCATTTTCATTTGTGATAGCCAGGGAAACTACAAAATGTTTGCAAGTCTTCCTTCTAAAGCATCCTCAAGCATGAAGGCAGAGGTATAGGCATTTTCTAAAAGCTTCCCAACTTTGCAATGAATAGGATTACCATAGCTATCTCATTCTAACCGATTCTAAGCAAGCAGTGGACTGTCTCACTAAAGGCAATGACTCCCCTACCAGATTCAAGCCCTATCTTAGAAGGTATAAAGTATTGTAGGATGGAAGTACGGAGATGCTCCAATATATACCTAGAAATCTCAATGTGATTGTAACGACCCCGCCTCCTGGTAACCCCAACGTAAAGGATACCAAGAGGTCAGAGCCATTATCCCAATAAACTGGATCAAAGGTTCGACAAATAATAAGTAATAATTATGAAATTCTACTAACTAAACTGAAATTTGGTGTAAAATAAAACTTTTCATACCTTTTAAAATCTTTGGTAATCTGCTTCTGTCCACAACTTGGATATATTCTATCTAATCATCCTTGCACTTTATTTCTTATTTCCACAATGTGTCACTTTATTGTTTGTTCTTTTCAGTTGTTGTACCTAAAACACCGACAAACAAAACTTCAGTCGGCATATAGGAATATGCTAGTAAGTGGGGACAACCAAAATTTCACAAATATGGCTAAAAATCTAATTATCACAATCAAGGTAATTAACAAGCCAATTTACGTTTTCCATGTGTCATTCTCCACCGCTTTTTCCCTAACCCAGGAATACCCCCTCTAGGGTTTTCTATTATGCCATTGACTTAAGGCCACCTTCTCAATCCCGATCTTGGTGCCTGCGGTCACCCCTCATGGTTCCCATTAGTCATGCAACATAGACCACCTTCTCATTCCCGAGCTTGGTGTTTGAGGTCACCTCTCATGGTGCCCATTGGTCTTCCCTCATGGGCTTGACCTTTTTGCCTCATCCATCAGGGTGGCATATATGTGCAAGAATACACACTTATATTACAATTGTGATAATCATAGTGACTTTATAATTTGCAAGTATGAACATCCAAACTAATAGGTTGCATTCAATGCGATTAACCATCCAGAAAACCATCGGGAAAACTAATGTGATTAACCATAATTAACCACATACCTATCAAGTTGACTTGAGTGAAGAAATAATTCAACCAAGCAAGAAACCAAGAAAGCACACAAGTTGATCCTGAAATATGCACCCAATTTTCCTATCATTAAACATGCCATCATGGTCTATTAAACCTAGTTGTTTCCTAGGGTTACTAGTCCTTTTTAGGGTTTTTATTACAATTAGGGTTTCACTTCCTTTTTATTATTTTAAACCGTAATTTTATAAAATTACTCACAAGCCCTAATTATCCAATCTTTCTTTCACAAAAGATCCTAAGATCATCTTTTGGCAACATGAAACCCTAATTTCAGATCAACTACTCTTTTCTTCCCTTTTTTTCTTATTTAGGGTTTCTAAGGATATTAACCACCATATTAGGTTTAAAACCCTAAATCTTGCAATTTCATCTTCAAAATAGGTTAAGATTCATCTTTATCATTAAACAAGTTAACAATTCTCAAATTAACTTATTTACAATATTAAATCTATCCTTTATCATCATTTAGGGTTTCTAACCACAAATTAATACTTTTCCATCAAAATTATACACTTTTGCAAAAAGCTATTGATTTAGGCTTTCAAAATATTTTTTAACTTATTCCTTGTATTTTTTTGATCAACTTTCATGATAAACTTTTCTCATTAGAGTTTTCTAGAAAAATATATGATTTTTAAAATAAAAGTCACTTTTCTTGATTTTCTAATATATTACGATTTCATCAAAAAATCCCTAGTCATTCGATCCGTGGTCCGCTGGACCACACAGGATCCAATGATCCACTACGTGCGCCTGACTCATGATTGAAAAGAATCAAAAGTAACTTATGCCCTTACCTGAACAATAGAAGAGGAAGGGCAATATGATAACTTCATGGGGTATCTTCTTCAACCTCGCGTCGAGCGTGCCTTCTCCTCGCAGTCAACTCCTTAGATAACTTCGTGATCCCGACCACCTGTGAGCAAGGTGAATGTCTAGAAAGTTTCACCTTCCTCCGCCAAACTTGAGAGTCCTTCAATTGTGTGCCAGGAACACGCCACGACCTCCTCCTACTCGTCGGACTCTGACGAGGCTTGCTGAGAAGACGGGGGTGCAAGTCAGGGTAGAAGAAGCAATTGTAGGCATGAGAGCACTCCTTGCAGTCTGTCACAACATTTATGGTTGCAAGTGTTGGTATGTATGCCCTGAGAGCCAATCATGGGATGATTGGTGGGATACATTAAGATTGATTTGATAAACATCAAAGGCAAGATTCCAATTCTTTCTGGTTCAATCATATGAGATAGTGATAGAACAGATTGAATGTCTAGAGAATGACAATACTCAATGATGTATTCTTTCAGGTTAAGGACCTGAACGATGAGATCATACGGATGCTAAGAGTTTGTAAATTCTTGTTATGACCCTAGTCGGATGTCATTGTGGAAGGGAGATAGACAGTAATGACACATAAGACTAGATTGTGGTGCTGGTTGATGACAAAATCTCATTAGTCATGATATAGAGATATCAAACCAAACACATATGTACTTGTTAGAGAACAAGTGTACCAGGTAGACCCACCATGAGTTTGACACATGGAACCATGACATGGTAGTCACAGTCAGTACTCACAGTGATGGTGGTGAGTGTGATTCTTTGACCTGAAATCACTACACTCAACACATGTCGTTGGGCACACTTTGACATCATCAAACACAGTCCTGAAACATGGGTTGTTATAAAGGTGATGATTGGGTGTCTTTGACGCATGGGGCTTTTGAGGGGTGAGTGATAGATATGGGATTTGTCCCTCCTGAGGGAGTTTGATGTCCATGGCCACTTGATGAGTAGGATTGAGAAAGGTGTGCACGCATGTGTGAATCAGTATGTGATAGTGATGTCATACATATCTCTTTCAATCTACTCTGAGATGAAGAAAGTGAATGAATGTTGACAGGATGACTGTCCATGCCTCGAGTTCATTCGAGATATCAATGACAAAGGAATTATACATTCACTGTAACACCATTCACGGATTGTAGGATTGAAAGTTGTTTTCCAACTTTCTATTTCACTTGGGTAGCACTGATGTGTGACTAGGCACCGCTCTTTGCTTGTGAATTCATAAGTGTTATGGACATTCACTGCCAACGTGAAATGGACCTGTAGGGTCACAAAAATAGGATTCAACCTGGAAGAGGAGTTTTGTCCACAAGCAATGTTTAGATTGATTACTAAAGGTGTTTAGTAGTTCAATTAAACACTCTATTAATTGATAGCTCAATATCATAATGTTCAAGGTGTTGGACACATTGATTGGAGAATCAGATTGATTGAAATCACAATTGACTGATTTTGCACAATCTGCACTGCCAACCGATTGACTCATGTGATGAATCGATCGGCTGAGCTCGGTGAACCGGTCGGCTCAAGTGTTGAGTCGATCGGCTCATGCACAGGGAGAAATGATTGCTTCAAGTGTTGACACGATCGATTCAACTGGTGCAACCGAGCAAGTTGGGAAAGTAGGATTGGTGAAAATTTTCCTTGAATTTCACTTTCCCAATTTGATTGGAACAAGGATTGGTATTTGATACCAATTAGAAACAAAAGAAGGAAAGTCGATCGGGAACTGATCAGGACCACGAACCGACCGGTTCAAGAGTGAACCGATCGGCTCATGGGTCCCAACCGACCGGTTGAGATGTCAACCGACTGGTTCATGTCCCCAACCGACCGTTTCAGTTGTGAAATGATCGGTTCAGGTTGCGAGTTGGTTGTTTTTGTGGAAAATCTCGAACCCTTCTACTCCTGCTTTTAGTCCCGCATTGCCCGAGATAGAGAACCCTGTCCCATGACCCTCCTATATATATAGGGGTATTGGGGGCTTCTAAAAGGACAACTCAGTGCAACCAGTTGCTCTGCAAAGTTGTCATTCTCTGGTTTTGGTAACCGAGAGAGCCCGAGCAAGTGCTACCCGAAAAGGGAGGCACAGTAAGGGAAAGACAACTGCAGTTGCAACTGGCAGCAGGAGAGTGTGTTGGTGACTAGTACGTCAATAGGAGGGTGCGACTCCTTCCAATTCCTTGTGGGACAAGGAGATTGGAGTTTTAGGCAGTCCGTGTGGACGACTGCAGAGGCGGGAGACCTCTGTCGCTCAGAGGACAACTGTCAATCCCGACAGTCCAGGTGCAACCAGGAGCTTCACAGATACCGTCCAAGACAGGTGGTCAAGACCGCGCAAGCCGCAAGGTATTGTCGCCGAGAAAGCCTCAAGAGAAGGTATGATTCCACAAACCATTCTTTCCTATTGTATAGATGTTGACGCGTTTCCTTGTTCTGGGTTTGGGGAGAAATTTTTTTTTTCCGCTGCCTTCTCTGCCTCCCCTAAAACCCAACAGTTGTATCAGAGCCACATCAATTGTTCTATATTTTAGGAATATCAATATGATCGATTTTGGTTTGTCACCTTTATTTATTGCATACGATGTGAATAAAATTGGCTTTATGCATGTCCAATCCTAAATCCACAAATCCCAATTACATATATGATATGTATTATTAATGCACTCGATACGCGTCACCCTTAAACGCGTTTTGTTGTGGATGTATAGCATGGTTATGGCCAATAAACCCTATCTGTGTATGGTTGTATGTGGTTGCTTGCATCTCGGTCGATGCACCGATCTTCCTTCACATATTCCTGATGTAACTCGAAATAATTTGAGATTTCTTTCCTACCTTTGCTCCCTTCAAATGTAACTCAAGGTTTCTTCTTTTATAATGTAAAATATGATAGAATTCATTTTCCTGTTATGTCAAAGAATGGAGGACATCGAGACGACAGCTGAGACGATTGGTTCAAGGCATGAACTGATCGGTTGACATTCCAGACGATCGGTTCAAGGAGTGAGCCGATCGGTTGATGACCGATTCGAGGAGTGAGACGAGCAGATGGCGGCCATGATGAGATGCACAACGACCAGGCAAACCAATCAGTTGGAGGAGCTAGACGATCGGGTGGTGGCACCCAGACGATCGGGCTAGAACGAGTAAGTCATTCACATGATGAGTTGATCTACTCGGAAGGCAAAGCACAAAGTTCATCATGTACATGTTGCATGTGATGTAGACCTAGATGACCGTGATTGCTCTTGGCTCGAGGAATCACATTAGGATGGTGATAATCATCGCTCTTATCATTTGGCATGTTTTTTGTGGGATATAGAATGTATATGATACATACTATGTATTGTGGTGATTGGATATGTATATGTATATAAAAACCGAATCCCTCATTAAAATATTAAGTCTTATATGCCTTCCATTAGCGGCACACATGAAAAACTCGATCGACCAAGCGTAGGTTACGCCAAAGCGTGGTGCGCCGTCTATCTTGTCGAAGTGTGAAGGGTAGACATGTAGGTTCTGCCAAAGAAGGGTGCATGTTTACCGTGTCGGCTTTTGGGTTAGACTTAACTGGTGATTCTTAGAGAATCTAATCCCAGAGGCAAGGAATGTTCATGGCAAGGTGTTGCGCATGTTCATTCATCAAGAGTTGCATATGATGCAATTGGCAAAAGTTGCCTACTTGAGAGATCTATGTTGTGGATGACAGCCCTAGCTGGTCCATGACTTACATGATTTCAGGATCTTGCCCACTAGAAGGTTGTACGCTGCAATCTTCTGAATTGATGGTGAGGGCTATCAATTTGAAGTAAAATAGTGGGAGTGATAATTAATTAAAGGCCTAATTATATCGTCAACATTTCAAATCAATCAAATAAGTCAAAAAATGAGTTTTTGGACTAAAATTGCATATTTCCTTTTGTAGTACAAATGACGACAAACAACAATCACTTTTCTTTGCGATCGGTCCTTGAAAAGGACAAGCTGAATGGGACAAACTTCCACGACTGGTATCGGACATTGAGAATTGTTCTCACTCAAGAGTGAAAGCTCTATGTCCTGGATACTCCAATTTCAGAGGAACCAACTCCAAATGCACCAAAGACAGAAAGGGCTGCTTACAAGAAGCATTCTGATGATTCCATTGATGCAAAGTGCTTGATGTTGTGCTCTATGAACCACGAGTTGCAGAGACAACATGAGAACATGGGTTTCATTGAGATGATTCAGCATCTCAGGAACATGTATGAAGATTAGGCACGGCAAGAGAGATACAATGTCTCAAGGGCACTATTCAAGTGCGTCATGACAGAAGGAGATCCAGTTGGTCCTCAGACACTCAAGATGATTGGGTATGTGGAGAACCTGCAAAGACTGGGATTTGCACTGAGCCAAGAGTTGGCTACTGACGTGATATTGCAATCGTTGCCAGAATCCTACAGTTAGTTTGTGATGAACTACAACATGAACAACTTTGATAGGCCACTGTCAGAGTTGTTGGGCATGTTGAGGACAACTGAGATACAAATGAAGAAGGACAAGCCTAAGCCTGTGATGGTGATCACAAGCAAGAAAGGCAAGTCCAAGCGTAAGGGCAAGGGCAAAGCTAAGAAAGGTTCTAATGCTAGCTAGGAGTCCAAGTCGTCTTCAGCTCTCAAGGCGAAGGGAGGCGTGACCAAGAAAGGAAATTGCCACCATTTTCAAAAGCTAGGACATTGGAAAAGGAATTGTCATCTCTATCTGGAAGAACAAAAGAAGAAGGAGGCGACAGAGGTCTCTACTTAAAGGTGTCATGAAAGTAAACTTGTAACACTTTTTGAGGTATATTATACCAAGATGTAAAGTGTAAAGAACTCATAATTGGGGCAAGTTTTGCCGCCATAGATAGAAGTACTTTAGTTTATTTTCAGCCTAAAAGGCATGTAATACAATTATGAACTGTTATTTCATATTTTCCAATAGATAGAAACACTTTATTTTTGCATATTGTATGACAATGATGGCAATCAATAAAGAGATGTTTCAATTTATAAAGATATGGTCTTTGCGTCAATGCCTTATTTATCTTGTGGTATTTGATATGCATAAGATAAAATGATACCTGAAAGTTATAGATAATTCAAACAATCAAATTAGCATCAATCATGAGAAATTGATTTCCAGTTTCCATATGATGGATATATCTAGACTCTTTTAGTTAGAGAACCAGTAAGAGACATGAATATCTTGGACATGATTAATCAATCTTCACTAAAGGTAGTGGGAGAATGAGTATCCTATTAGGTATAATACATGTGATGTATTTACATACCTATTGGAACAAATGCTAATACTTCAAATGGTGTTTAGAGAAATACCAATATGAATGTCTTGAAGTGTTCAAGATTATCATAGATGAAGTACAAATTTGATAAAGTGTTAATTCTTGATGAGATCAATGAATGAAATACTTAGACCAAATGTTTGAGATTCTTATGAGTGATTATGATAGTGTATCATAGTGAACTCATGATTAAGGCATGGTGATGTCTAAATCAAGAAGGAATCATACTCTAAGGAGTTAGAGAATGATTATCGAATAACTGAATTCTTCTTAATAAAAGAATACCCCACACTAATAAAGGACATTAAGAATCACAAGGAGTTGTAAGTTCTTATATCCTTGACGGATACACCTCATTTATCTATATGATGAGTTGTTCATGTGATGAGTCAACTATCTAGATGAATATGAGGAACCAAATTTTGAGTTATGGTTTATGACCATTATATCCTAAATAACATCCATGTGAACCATAAGGTATGACCTTGATGGTAGCACCCATTGGATAAAATCCATAAGTGCGAATGAATCTTAAGTGTTAAGATACATGGGTAACATTTTGAGAAGGATGATGCTTGTTGATTGCAACTTAATGACTAAGGCATTTGGCATATGGATACTAAAACCACATTCCTATGAGGAATAAAACAAGGATGTGTATGTGACACAACCTATGAAGTTTATGAATCCACTAATGCAAATGAAGTCTATAAGTTACAATGGACTAATCAATGTGATTGATTGAGTACAAGAAACTCAGAATTGGATATTTATTTTGATAATATAGTCAAAGGGTTTGACTGATATGTCAAAGATAAAGAAGGGATCTGTGATTTAGTGGGAGCGTGTTCACATTCCACATATTGATGTGAAATAGAAATGTTCTAGAATGGAAATCTAAAATTGGAAATTATCTTTAAGGAAGATAGAGATGTTTCCTATGTGATAGGAATAAAGATCTATAGAGATAGTTCTTGAAAAACCTCTTGACCTGAAAAGAGAGAACATACATTGGTAATCTGTACTGAAGTGTTCAGTATGTACAAATTCAGTGGGAGAAAACTTGTCCATGTTACATGGAGTTAGTATCCCAAGGCTAAGTGTCCAATTCTTATGAAGAATGGGAACACTATGAATAGATATGGATCTATTGTGCATGTAATCATCCCATTATCTTGCATGTATCGACATGGCAAGAACAAAATGCATTCATCATCATGTATGTAGGACATGGCAATATGATGTGCTCATCCTGATAACTCATATGTGGGACATGACGAGTGGATGTCTGTCTACTTCTAGTAAGGGTTACTGGAATACCATGAGAGCTTGATAAGTACTTGAGAAGTACTAGTTCTATGGACATAAGGAAGAGTTCAATGTAAAAGTTACATTGATGCGAACTTCCGAAAGGACAAAAAAAAATTAATTGCAAAATATACATAGGATGTATAAAAGTGAAAGTTTGTTGATAATTGGAAGTGTTCCAATAAAACCATTTAAAAAGGAAATGACGAGTATCTATGCGTTAGAGAACTACAGTGGATACAATATGGATCTGGAAGTTCATGAGATGAACTTATAGATATTCCGCTCATTGATGACAAGTATGGAATCCTTAATCATGCAATGTGGCTAAAGGTTAGCAAAGGAATACTAGATCGTATATTACGGAAACTCCATCTCATACGTGTGACGTACAACGAAGAGATGTGAGACATGCAATTTACACTGACTTTGGCAAGGTGTTGCCATTAATCACTATGTTCACACTAGAGCAGAGTAACACGTGGGACATGTTTGAAGATCACTATGAATATGATTCAAGGGTGATTGGCTCGCAGTCCAAGTGGGAGTCTGTTGGTATGTATGCCCTGAGAGCCAATCATGGGATGATTGGTGGGATACATTAAGATTGATTTGATAAACATCAAAGGCAAGCTTCCAATTCTTTTTGGTTCAGTCATATGAGATAGTGATAGAACTGATTGAATGTCTAGAGAATGACAGTACTCAATGACGTATGCTTTCAGGTTAAGGACCTGAACGATGAGATCATACAGATGCTAAGAGTTTGTACATTCTTGTTATGTCCCTTATCGGATGTCATTGTGGAAGGGTAATAGACAACAATGACACATAAGACTAGATTGTGGTGTTGGTTGATGACATAATCTCATTAGTCATGATATAGAGATATCAAACCAAACACATAGGTACTTGTTAGAGAACAAGTGTATTGGACAGACCCACCGTGAGTTTGACCCATGGAACCATGACATGGTAGTTACAGTCAATACTCACAGTGATGGTGGTGAGTGTGATTCTTTGACCTGAAATCACTACACTCAACACATGTCATTGGGCACACTTTGACATCATCAAACGCAGTCCTTAAACATGGGTTGTTATAAAGGTGATGATTGGGTGGCTTTGACGAATGGGGCTTTCGAGGGGTGAGTGATAGATATGGGATTTGTCCCTCCTTAGGGAGTTTGATGTCCATGGCCACTTGATGAGTAGGATTAAGAAAGGTGTGCACGCATGTGTGAATCAATATGTGATATTGATGTCATACATATCTCTTTCAATCTACTCTGAGATTAAGAAAGTGAATGAATGTTGACAGGATGACTGTTCCATGCCTCGCGTTCATTCGGGATATCAGTGACAAAGGAATTATACATTCACTGTAACACCATTCACAGATTGTAGGATTGAAAGTTGTTCTCCAACTTTCTATTTCACTTGGGTAGCACTGATGTGTGACTAGGCACTGCTCTTTGCTTGTGAAGTCATAAGTGTTATGGACTTTCACTGCCAACGTGAAATGGACCTGTAGGGTCACACACATAGGATTCAACCTGGAAGAGGATTTTTGTCCACAAGCAATGTTTAGATTGATTACTAAACATGTTTAGTAGTTCAATTAAACACTAAATTAATTGATAGCTCAATATCATCATATTCAAGGTGTTGGACACATTGATTGGAGTATCGGATTGATTGAAATCGCAATTGACTGATTCCGCACAATCTACACTCCCAACCGATCGACTCATGTGATAAACCGATCGGCTGAGCTTGGTGAACCGGTCGGCTCAAGTGTTGAGTTGATCGACTCATGCATAGGGTGAAACGATCGCTTCAAGTGTTGACACGATCGATTCAACTGGTGCAACCGAGCAAGTTGGGAAAGTAGGATTGGTGAGAATTTTCCTTGCGTTTCACTTGCCCAATTTGATTGGAACAAGGATTGGTATTTGATACCAATTAGAAACAAAAGAAGGAAAGTCGATCGGGAACTGATCAGGACCATGAACCGACCAGTTCAAGAGTAAACCAATTGGCTCATGGGTCCCAACCGACCGATTGAGATGTCAACCGACCGGTTCAGGTCCCCAACCGACCGTTTCAGTTGTGAAATGATCAGTTCAGGTTGCGAGTTGGTTGTTTTTGTGGAAAATCTCGAACCCTTCTACTCCTGCTTTTAGTCCCGCATTGCCTGGGATAGAGAACACTGTCCCATGACCCTCCTATATATAGGGGTATTGGGGGCTTCTCAAAGGACAACTCAGTGCAACCAGTTGCTCTGCAAAGTTGTCGTTCTCAGGTTTTGGTAACCGAGAGAGACCGAGTAAGTGCTACCTAAAAAGGGAGGCACAACAAGGGAAAGACAACTACAGTTGCAACTGGAAGCAAGAGAGTGTGTTGGCGACTAGTACGTCAACAAGAGGGTGAGATTCCTTCCAATTCCTTATGGGACAAGGAGATTGGAGTTTCAGGCAGTCCGTGTGGACGACTGCAGAGGCGGGAGACCTTTGTCGCTCGGAGGACAATTGTCAATCCCGATAGTCGAGGTGCGACCAGGAGCTGCACCTCCCCTATATAAAGGCTCGAAGGAAGGTTCACATGAATTGGGAACTTCCCCAATTGATGACCAAACCCCTACAAATTAAGGATGGTTCTCATCAGACTCCTCTCCTGAATCCAAAGGAAATAAAATCGGGCTTGCACACACTTAAGTTCTCGAGGAAATTGAGAGGGGAAATCCCTCTGTAACTTGGCAGAGTCCAAGTCCTTGTAAAATTGGACAATGAGCGGTGCTCGTTGGATCAGGATCCAATGGCCCTCATCCCTCACGCTCAACCAAAAAGGAAAAGAATTCCTATTTCCAAGATAAATCAATACTTTTGAGGAAAATTTGAGAAAATCATAACTCCTAAACCGTAGGTTCTTTTTATCTCAAATTTTAAGGGAAACTCATTAAAGCCTTAATCTTTCATCATACTTAATTTGAGATTATTATCTAAAGAAATCAGGTTCTTTTCTTTAGTTGTAAATCATCACTTAATTATATGTATTTTTCACATATTTGCTTTTTCCCTTGCTATTAAATTATCATGTTGGATTCCTTAGACCTCAAGGAACCTTAAAGGCACAAAATATCACCTTGGGAAATATTCCTTTTCCTTTTCCTTTTATTCTTTTATCCATTTTCTTATTTATCGCTTTATCCACTTGAATTTCTTTTTGTTTTATTTTTCTTTCTCTCAATTGGGCTCAATAGCCAATAAAGCCTATTAGGAAAACAAACAAGGATATTATGCATGAAAATAATTCAATGAAAACAAATAAATCAACCTTTGATTTCATTTATCCTTTAAAGGAGATTTACAAATCTCATTACATGGTTTAGAAAAATGAGGTTATAACATCCTCCCCTCCTTATAGGAATTTTGCCTCAATCAAACAAACAAATCAGGATATGCTTTCTCTGTGTCTGCCTTTAGCTCCCATGTGGCCTCATCCTCTCCATGGTGCCTCCAAAGAATGTTTACCATCTCTATATTCTTGCATCTGTGTTGTTTCACCTTGGTATCTAGAATCTACAAAGGTGTCTCAGGATAAGTCAGCTTCCCTTGAAGCTTAATAGGTTCAATGCTCAGCACATGGCTCGAATCTTGCACATATTGCTTCAAGTTAGACACATGAAACACATCATGCATCATGCTATACTGAGGGGGTAATGCCAAATGGTATGCAACTTCACCAATCTATTCTAACACCTCAAATGAACCCACGTATCAGAGACTCAATTGTTTTCTATTCTTAGCTATAGCTCAGAGCAGTCAGATTTTCAAAACCACATGCTCTCCTATAGTGAAATGCACATTAGTCCGCTTTGCATCAGCATATGACTTCTGTCGATCCCGGGCTCTCTTCAGCCTTTGCTTGATCAAAGCAACTTTATTAGCATATACTTGGAGCTCATCTGAACTCAACAGGGTCCTCTCACCCACATCATCCCAATGAAGTGGGGACCGACATGGTCTCCCGTACAAAGATTTATCATCTTGACAAATGATAGTTATGAATAGGTATATGATTCTTAGCACAATATGTTATTAAATTGTGCTTATGTGTACCGCTTGTAATCTCTTATATAGGTGATGTTGATTTGTGATATGGAATGAAATTATTAGTTGGGAGTTGTGTGATGAGTAGATGTACATGTGGACCTATTGTCTAAAGATCTTGTTGTAGTGTAGTATGTGTATATCTAAAAGTTTTTTGTTGAATGTATAATCTCAAAAGGTACAATAATTCATTTCTTAGTTATATGTTGAATCGTGAGCTTATGTTGTGTGGGTTATTCTTGTTCATATGCATGTGCTACGACTTGGTTTCCTTCTAATTTCCTTTGATTTTCTTGTTCTTGGCCTGGTATGTGGTGTTTAAATTGATATTCTTGATAGGGTGTGAGTTTCAATTTGGACATCACACATTTGATCAATGTGTTGAAACATCAAGGGTCATCACATGTACTTGCATGTTCAATTTATACTGCATAAATGTTTCATAATTCTAGAAACATGACAAGCTTAGCATATCTTTGCACATATCCAATTCATGATGAAAGAATGAACTTAAAGACAACTTTTATAGTCAATGATTACTTACAAGTATGCAGAATACAAACTACATGTCATGCTTGCTGATGGAACTTCTCTAAGTCTCTTGTTACACCTTTTTACTAGATGTTATGCAGCTGAAATCTATGTGGAAATAGACCTATTAGGTAAGAATGATATACTCTCTATTATACATTAACATACTATTTCATTTACATTTCAAAGTGATATGTAGATTTTTGATGATATTATATGATGCGTCAGAAGGGGCTCAACCATTCTGTAGTCTCAATATGTTTATTACTCTTTAGTATTTGATTCTTCTTGATTGGCCTTGATATTGTTGTGAGGTGTTGTCATATTCCTTACCTTGAGAAGTTAGGTTCTTATAGTCATATATATATATATATATATATATATATATATGTTTTAAAGTTATAGTCACCTTAAAACCTTATAGTCATTATATGTAACTTGATTGATGGAGTAATAGAAAGGTAATGAAACTAAGTAACCAAGTTCAATCTATAATTTCATGGGTATGTAGATCTATATTCCTTGGTCATTAGTGTAAATGTTGATATGATTTAATCTTGTACAAATATACAAGTTGTGAGAAGATACTTGAAGCATATTTTATTGAATATATGGGAGTGTGTGGGATTATTACACTCAAACATCCAAAACTTATTAGGACCGGATCATAACTAAAGGTCCGATGTTATTTTATGAGATACTTTATGAATAATGGCTTCAATCATGTCTCTATTTGAGATGGATTTATACCCTAAATTTTTCCATTACTTGGTACCTAGGACGGGTCTGGGATATATGGATTTGCTCTTAAGAAATCATCTGCAGTAGACCTAGCATGAAGGCACTCTGCCTTTTTGGTACCTTTCTTCCACCAAAGGTTATGTAGATATATCTAATAGATTCCAATTATATTTAGATAGTATATAGATTTGTAGTTTGGGTTTCTCAGTTACTAGTTAGCAGTTTGAGTGGTCAGTTTCAAACTACACTAGGTCATAATAAATGTGTAACTCATGTGTGTAGTATATATGTTTAAGTTTGCTTATCCATAAACATGGTTGTTGTCTTGATGTGTTATTTTATTTACTACAAATAGATTATGTTATATCTCATTCAGGTACACATGGTGGTGCAAACAAGATTATAGTAACAATATTGCTTTAATATACACTATCCCAATAATCAATACGTCTAATGTATCTATCCAAATTTATATATTCTTCCTGTAAGTAATAAATTTTTAGTTGTTATATCATATGCCTAGGAGTTGTGGTCTCACCCCATGGTTTTCCACATCTTTTAAGTGATCAATAAGGCTTACCACAAAGCATCAAAGAGGATCAGACTAGAAGAGATTGATCCTAGTTTTGAGGTATATTGTTTTTGCATGAGGAGGTCCCATAGGTGGAAGATGTTTGTATGACCTTCCTCCCTAAAACTAAGTGAATTTCATGTATAGAGGTAATGGCCAAGTGTTTTCCCTATATACTCAGGTCCATGTAAGGGAAGTTTTTTTATAGTTAGTTGTATACCTGGAATGAGTTCTTTGTTTGTGGCGTAGACATTGGTGCAACAATTATATGAGTTGTAAGGTTCCTATTTTTGTTCTAAATCTAATATATATGTGATGTATGTAGAAAGCATTATTACATTTTGTAACCTAATTATGATTTGTGGAGAATTTTATAAATTATTTAAAGGTTTGTAATATTACTTCTTATTGGTAAATGAATCTTTTGACCGATGATTTTATGATGTATTTTGTGATTTAAGACATTCATGAGTTTTGATCAGTATTTGTTTTGAGTAATATCTATCTTATCGTGGTGGGACATCATAACAATACTTCCTACAACTCGTCAAGTCTGTGCACAAAGAATACCATCCAATACCCAACTCAATTTTCAAATATCACGCCAAAAATCATTTTGGCTCCCACCTACAAATATGCATGCAAATGTAATTCACTTTATAATTTAGAAAATCACAGAAAATAAAACCAAATATTAGAAAAACCATTTATCTGGTCATGCAGGTCACAATCTTAACTATATGGAAAATAATTCAACATGCTATGTTCCTAGATTTATTGACATCACCACTACTCACTAGATCAAAAGATGATACAAGGATGGAAGAATTACATACTCCTACATCAGCTAGTAATGTAGAATTCAATCTCTACATTGACAACCTACCCCGGTTTTTAGGTGGCTGAGTTCCCTATCCATATTGAAGTTGATAATGTAATTGAAGTACTTGTGTTGGAGTTTCAAATCAGATGACACTATAGAAGCCAAGAGAAAATATAATTTTTTGTAAGAATGTATTTTTGGGGGTCATTTAAAATAAAGATGCACACTAATGTATACCATTTGTTTCCATAGATTGTTTTGAGAGAATGGCTTCCTAGTTAGAGGCAACCTATGGGTGAAATAGTTGTTGATTGGAATAGAATATTTTTTATTCTAATCATCATGCCCTGTAATACATGACATGTCATATTGCAAAAGGAATGTTTGTGGAGCTTCAAATTTATGGTTTCTAGTTAGGATTAGAAATGAAGTGATCCTAAACTTTGACAACATAAATCCTCATTCTAAACTGGTGATGAGAACATGGTGATACTATGTATTCTTGGCTCTTTGATGGTTGTAGTTTTCTCAAGAAGCTTGATGGTCTAGGTAAAGGTGGAATTTTTCTATAGTCATATTGTGAAAAATGTAAAACGTAATACACCCAGTTCTTGGCACATTAAAAAACTACAATGTTTCTTGGTTTGTATATCTTTGCTGCACCGCTGGGGAATGTTGAATAAATTCTTTTCTTGACCATAAAGCATGGTCAATCTCAACTATTCTTGGGAGACACATCATACGTAACCTAATAAGTTGTTGTGGAAGAATAGCATCTCTGTACTTAGAGGAAAGTTTGACTATGAAAATAACTAAAACATCAATTAATTATTTTGGATTTGGCTCCATACTTCTTTGGTAATGACGTATGATATTCTTTAATATGGATTTGAAGGAGAGTTCTATTGTTGAGATACTCCATGTGCATGATTAATTTTTAGTTTATGTAATTGATTCTTATATAGTGTGTTTATGGTAGGAAAGTATGGGTTACTATGTGGAGTTTACTAATCTAAAAGAGAGAGAACCTCAAATTATACATGAATTTATAATGAGTTTCAATTCAACTCCCAGTTGGATGAACCTCCACCAAGATGATGCTACTTATGACATTTCTGAATAATAATCTTGATGGAGACAACTACCATATCCAAATGGAAATAACATGAGAGAAACAAAAAAATATAAGTTACATCAACAATCATGGTAGTATTATAGGAGACACAAGAGGAATCTAATGCCAAGAGTGTCGTCATCATATAATGTGTACATATATAAATCTTCCAAACCATATGCTTGAGTAGTACACAAAATAGTGTAATAAGGTATTATCCTTTCCTAGTCAGTGTCTTATCATTTGGTTGTTATCATATTTATATCACTATCTCAGAACCCCCTAGTATACCAATTTGATTTAAAATTGAACTTAATAATTTGAGGTCAAATATATTGTTAATTTCGTCCAATAATTCCATAATTAAACTATAAGGTACATTGATCATATCAGAGACTCAATTTTTTTTTTGAATTTTATAATATTGTGATGCTAGCTTTCATTCTTTATAATAAATTTGTGAATTCAAATTTGAATTCCTTCTTTAGTCCTTGTAGGAATGGAACCAACTAAGCAAGGATTATGGAAAATCAATATGTGGTTTCCATCAATCTTACTCTATACATTAATTTGAAATTCTATAATATCCCTTCAAAATAATAGAAAATAAAATATTGATACATTTGTAATATTTGCTTCGTAATACATGGACTGACTTGTTCTATCGTTATTATCAATTCACGCCTACCTAAATATCCTCTTCTACAGCGAATGTGTGGACTTCTCCCATGCAAGTTTCTTTTTATATGCACATGCATCATCCACTATGAGGTTGAGTGACATGAATCTGAATCTTATATGTAAGTCTAATTCTAAGTTCTATTGTACTCAATTCTATACAATTATCTATAAATTATATATTATTAGTCATATAATATAAAAATTGTGGCAAGTTGTTTTAGTTTTTTTATTTCATATTATAGTTGGTCATTACCCTATTAATAGGATCATGTAGTTATTAGGATCAATTGTCTCTTCGAATTTTCAATTATAAGTAGCATGTTAATGCTATATTTTTTACTAACAATCAGTAGTACCCATAGAGACAATTTCCTTAGTTAGTTTTCTTTATATTAAGACTTTTTTCTTGCATTTTTTGCAAACCTATTTTGTTCATATCTTAAACTGAACAAGATAATCCACCAATCACAAAATAGTCAAACATTTGACACACTAAAGGTGTTCATAACAGGTTACTAGGAATCCCTCCCATGTTTGTGCTAATTACCAGTTTCTACTACAATAATGACATAATCACAATTACACCCACCTCTATTTTCCTTTTTTCTTGAGCCACCTATATCATGTAAATAGACGAAGGTGCTTCATGCTCTGATAACTTGGGAAAAGAAATTAATACTTGCATCAATTCTAGCGGTTATGAAGCATTGTTACAACAATCTTACTACAACAACATCAGGAGGCATCTTTGACAAGGTTTTGGATGCTCTTATGACTAAGATAGGATCATAAATTGCCCCATTTTCCAACCCCCAATCTTGAATTCCTCCTTCCTACCAACAACCTGAGTATGAATAGCTCAAAGAGAACCATCAGTTTCTTACTAGGAGTTTGGTGGTTGGATGACTTGGTGGCATGTGGTACTAATGTCATAATAAAAATAGGAAATTCTATGATGTTGCACAATATGAACCCTACTTTCTATAGAAAATTAAATTTCTACTACCTCAACTCTATGTGTTCTCCCAATACAATATATCAAAGGAAGGGGTTGAGTCATGGATCAATAATAGATGAGACCAGCTCACATGATAATGTTTTAATGTCTTGCAAGTGCCTGTTTGAGATTCATTACATGTCTTAGTCTTTATGCTTAAGGAATCATAGTAAGAGAAGACTACAGATCATGATTAGTTGTCGTTTGGATCAAGATATACTTGACAACACAGTTCTAGCATCCATTGGAGTGGGAATCCTCTATAACATGGATCCACCATTTGTCTTTGTCTCTATGCTTAAGGACTCATAGTAGGAGAAGATTGGAGATCATCATTAGTTGTAATATGGATCATGCTACACTTCACAACATACTTGTAATATCCAATTGGGTGGGAAGCCTCTACAACATGGATCTTTTGTGGAGGCTTTTGAAATATTTTTCTAGATAATGGTGGGCTCTTTCTTCTACCCTATATAAAGAAAGTAGGAAGCTTGATGGATTTGAATCTGGTTGTAATTTATCCTGAAATAGGTCTTAGGCCTCATAAATATATTATGTTTGTGTTGTCCTTTCTAGTTTATGGAAAAGATTTTCATGATGGGGTTGGCCAAGAGATTGATATATATCTTTAGGTAATAATTAATGTCATGGTTCACTTTCAACTTTATTTGTTCCTTTTTTTATTGGGTTTCTATTTGGATAAATTATATATGGTAAGTTTAAATGTCACCTATCCCTATTTTCTACTTATATATCAAATTGGTTCACATCATTACATTTGATTTTATATTCAAATGACAACATTAAAAAACACTCAATAAACCATACCAAAAACTTGATGAAGTGTAAATAACATGTTTAATAGAACACAAATCCATGGGTGACATCAAAGAATGGTGATGATAACATGCCAAATGTTGTTGATGAGCATCTAGAAGAACATATAAAATAATTTCAATTTTCATGGAACCAACTATTTGCACTTCACGACACTATGAGAACAAATCTTAAATTTATAGTAGGTAGAGTTTGGATATGAGGGATTGTGGAATATGTAGTATGGATGTGTGGTTTTATAGGGTAAAAATACCTAGGTCAATAGCCACGCTATCAATATCCTAACCCACTCTACTCATGGATGTCTCCCTATTGTCAACAACAAGCAATGGAAAGTAAAGATAAGCCTCTGAGTTCTTTAAACCTCATCATTGGTGAGTTTCACAAACAGACTGGTGTTTGTGGGAAGTAGTGAAAGAGACCCATTAGAATGGACGTTCACTACAAAAGTGTGTCAAAGAGGTCCATATGCATAGACCATATTGGGTAGTAGATGGGTGGTGAGAGGTGAGGTGTAGATCATATCTCATACCATGCATAAGTGAATTCCCAAAAGGAAAGGTCTAAAGGAAAGACAAGGTTTTAGAGGTGATGGTGTAGTGGAGCTAGAGGTGATTGTGAGCTGTATCATATAGTTTTGGTAGACATGAAAATAGAAATGGATATGAACACAATGAATGATAATAAATCTCACATCAATGTTATTTCGTTTATTAAGAACTCCAACATCTAGAAACACTCTCACCCTTGCCTAGTGTGAATTGCACAAGGCATGGTGCAATAGAGATGGAGCAAACATTGCATGAATATATTCCATCATTGATTTCAATCATGGTTAACCTTGATAAGAATCTACCAATACAAATGTGGTTGCATCAAATAAAGAGGAAGAGCTAGACTACTCTGTAGCTAGTAGTACAGGGAGAGATATTAATAGTACAAACACATGCAATTCCTTCTACTACTACTCTTTTGGTGGTAGTGAGGGATCAATTCCATCAGCTACTGATGGGATGATGGGTGGTACATATTATCATGACATCACCAAAAAGACTCATCATCTCTTCCTAATCCAATAAATCATGTTTTCCACATTGAATTGGATTCTAAATTGAATTGTTGTCATATTAATTAACCAAATGATTAAAGGAATACTTTCATATGTTTGTGGTCAAACGTACTACCCTATTTCGGAAGGCTATTGGGTTTCCTTTTGAACACTTTCTCATGATAGATATAATACGATAATTACATTATCACTTATGTTCCAAGAACTGTGTTACTTCAAACCAAAGGTTACGCACAATACCCACATATTATCTATTTTGACAACCTATATTTAGATTTCACTATGAATTTCATATTGGCATATCCCTCTTGATTCTGAGTAATTTTTGTCCTAAGTTGGCATTATCTTCATACTCAATATTGTTGAACCCACTAACACTCATTGTTTATAGAACCTATTGGTGTTGACAAACATATTTTCTTATTAATTCTTTAAACTTATGAAATTATTGTATTATCCATGGTAATTTCATCTTTTCTTCTTTCATAAAATGATTAGTAACAATGTTCATGTCAGTTCATGACCCAAAACTTGTATCACATGGGATTTGAGATGAGTTGGACAACTTGTATGGAGGAAGAATCTCAGCTTGTATGGTGATTAATGCTCCAAAAAGAAGAAATTGAAACACTTAGTTCATTATCTTTTCACATTAAATCTACTATTATGTACTCTTAGTTATACATGGTGTACATTTCCTACATATAATGAGTTACTCGGTAAACGTGTCCTACCAGTGATACATATAAACCTATAATAAACAAATCCTAAGTTTCAACTTATTATAATTAATGAAATTCATAGTTATACATTTTTAATGTTTTTATGATGACATACATTGTTCTAATTGCCATGAAGATGGAATAGAATAGTGATTTTAATAGAAAAAATCCTGTCAATATCACATATTAGATTGTATTGATGGATGATTTATATGTTCTTGGTGCCATGACTATGTATAAAATGTATATATACTTGTTGAACATGAATGTCACCTATTATTTAATCAATGAAACCATTCCCTTCTACATACAAAATGGGTGATAGTAGTATATGTAGTTCTTTATTAATAGATGATGTTCTATGTTGTCATATATTTATATCTTTCAAAATTGGGAAATCCAAATGGATGACAATCCTTTTAGAAAAGAAAACATAGCACAAAGTCCACCTCTCATAGGCAGAAATCATTTATAGGTTCTAGCCAACCATGTCATCATTTTGGTGAAATATGATCATCTTAACTTTCACCTTTGCTTTATTTTTTAGATGTTCTATGATTGTTGCAAAGTTTGGATTGACTCTTAAGAAGGTAGTGCTTTTCGATGAGATGACCCCTTGTTGCAAGACATCTAGTTGTAACCTTGTAAAACAATTTATTTAGGTTTGGTGCACATCTAAGACTCAATAGATTATTCCACCTACCAACTCTATCACCATTCATTTTGAGCTTACAAAAGGTGTACTTCTTAGAAACCAAAATCAATTTACCATTTTAATATCAAATTCCGCACTCTTATCTAGTCTCCAAACAACCATATCAACTTGTGTGATGTGGAACAAAGATCATACTAATTAGTTCCACCAATTTGGGTAAGATAGTTTGGGCTATAAAATTAGTTCTTTATGAGCATGATAAACAATCAATGAAGTAACTCACCTGTAATAAATAAGTTCACCATCTTCTGTAATCCTCCTAGATACTTTTGTTTTCAATTGGAATACACTTATCCTCTTAAAAACTAATCTCATATTGACTTATTATCTATCACTTGGTACCTCCAACAAAATTGGACTTGCTCCAAATAGACTCCTCCAAGTTAATCTAGTAAAAAACCCTCCTTTTAGTTACAAAAAGGATGTCCTCTAGTAATATTCAACAATTGTAAATCTTCTCACCAAGGACTCTCGGTGAGTGAACATGCTCCAATATTGCTTTTGTGAAAGAGATTTATTAATATCTTGACGTCTCTAAATCCCAACCTAAATTGGTATTTAGAAACACAAAGTTTATCCCAAGATTTTTAATATATATTCTACACATGTTCTTTCAAGCCTTTGACTTGGAAGTGATCATTTTCTACACTGGTGCTTGGTTATAGTTGATAAGAACATTAACTAAAAAAAGCATTCCTATAGAGTCCCTATAACAAATAAATTAATACCATCTATAAAAGACAAGTGAGACAAACACATCTATCTCTAGATTGACCTAAACTCGTGTATATGAACGTAGGTGTTTCCTTTGTGATCGATATAAAAAAAAATCGTCAACACAAAAAGGAGGTATGTGAAAATAAGATCACCTTGGTGATAGTTATTTTCTTATCTTGATCTTTTATTTGTTCATTCCATTTATAAAAATTGAGTGATATGTGCTAGACACACACTATGCAATTTCCAACCCATCCTTTTACCGAATCCTATCTTTCCCTTCACCACATCCAAAAAGTTCTATTCAATTCTATCATATGTATGTATATCATATAGTTTAACTTTCATCATGCATATCTTTCCCTTTTGTCTCATTTTCATAGCATGAAAGGCCTCATAATCCACTTGATCATTGTCTGTGATAGCCTTACCTGGGACAAAAGCACTAGGTTTTCTAGAACGAGTCTAATCAATAGGGTTTTCATCTACTTTTCCCTAAATTTAGACAAAGCATGTATGCATCATATTACACAAACTAATGCTTTCAAGTTAGTTATTTGCTTTAGAGCCTATAACTTTGTAATGAAAATAACATCAATTTTGTTTACTTACCCTAAGAGTTGAGTACTATTACACCAATTCTTTATTAGTGAAATGACACCTTTCTCAGTTCTCACCAGAATTTATGGTAGAAAACAAACTGCATACCTTTTCAACCTAACTCTTTTTTGGGTTGCATATGAGATGAATAGTGTGATATTTCTTCCTCGAACAGTCCTACTTCATCTCTACCACATATGTATACATTTGAGCCTTTTTCAAACCCAACACCTATGTACAATCTTGAATGTATCTATTATACTTGATAAGATTCCCAAAGTATTTCACAGTAATCTCTATCACTTTCTCCTCCTCATGCTAAATGTCACTGTCATTAAATAACCCTTGATATGACTATTTCTCTTGAGTTTCTCTGCCTTGTGCTGAATATATTTTGAAATTCTACCCCATCTCTTATATTATTGGTCCTTAATCTACAAATCACCAACTTTCCTCCTATTCTATAACTAGGAGATCCTCATAGTGTCTTCCATAATGTCTATGCATTTCATAGGAAGGTTCTCCACTGTGTTTTTTAGTCAAAATCTCAATTTTGTTTATTATGCTTTTACATGCCCCCAAATTTTGTATCTTTCCATCATGTCAAATTGTCCTTACATATTACGATCTTCACAATTGTGTTCTCCTAACAAAAGTCCCTAGAGATACTTTATAACTTTTTGACTTCTTCTATCTCCATACACCATATCTCAGTCTATGGATTGTGCTCTGAAATAGTTTGTTCCTAGGAATCACCAAAAGTAAGAAATAAGTTTGCATGATTAGGATCAATGAATGGACACTGGATTCATGTACATGTGCATTTAGTCCTCATATGTAAAAATTCATGCAATGTATGTAGTACATGTTTATAAATTTTACAATATATATATTATTCAATCTTTAAGATGAAGTCTTGAGTAATGTGTTTCAACTTATTATTATATTTTGAAGAGGTCTATCAATGAATTTTTAACGCTAAGAATATACATCATATATTTGTCTTGTTAATGACATTCCTTACAATCATGGATTTTTAGTTAAAAAATGCTCCTGTTTAAGAGAAATTACACTTAAGAGGATATTATGCATCATGATCACCTTGTTTGAATTGTAGAAGTTAGTTATCCAGAATATTTAGGAGAACCACTAATTTAAAAAAATAATGACCACAACTAGTTAAGTCAATATATCATGTAATAATATTGATCTTTATGATATCTAACACTTTGTACTTATATCAATATAGTTATATTTTCCATATTATGAATGTAGATCTTGATATGTACATTCCTATATCAATAAATACATATGTTAGGTGCTTCACGTGGATCTGTATAGGACAACAAATTCAAGATCCATATGATAAAATAGAGAGGGGAATGCCAATATACATGGTCCTAACTTATTTTAACCTCTATGTTTATACATTTGTATCCTAAAATCAATGTGCTAATTTTAGATCATGAGTTCTCATTTGAATATATCTTAATTTAAGACTTTCATATGTTTATCAATGATTCAAAATTATGTTGCCTGATTTATGTGTAATGATTACCATATGAAATCATGATCGTTCATACTCTTACATGCTATTTTGGATAGACTACACTTTGGATTCATGTCAATGTAATATAAGTAATGAAATACATATTCAAGATCAAGTTAAGTATCTTCTACAATAGTAATATGCATTGTACATATGGGTTGGTAGATGAAAAAAATAGACACAAACTTTGGACTAGTCCCTAGTTTCCCAAGGTCGTGGTAATTTTTCTTCCAATCTCCCCTCAAGGTCCAAGAAAACCTTTTATCTATCTAGATTTTGATAGAAGGCCCCAAACACCTCCTCTCTACATTTTTATAGAAATCCTAATTTGTTTGAACCCATATAATTGATTTATTATCCTAGAAACAAACCCTTCTTTGTCCTCATAAGCTTTCCCA
Organism: Alisma plantago-aquatica; assembly: GCA_963693085.1. Lineage (NCBI taxonomy): Eukaryota > Viridiplantae > Streptophyta > Magnoliopsida > Alismatales > Alismataceae > Alisma > Alisma plantago-aquatica. The sequence continues at coordinate 330,656,579 of OY856411.1, forward strand.
TTGTAGATATACACAACCTTTTCTAAATACCCATGGTATCAGGCTAAATTAATTCATATCACTAGAAAAAATTTAGATACCAACAATTTATTATTTTACATAAATTCATCTAGTATGAATCCTAGATGTTAATTTAGGCCAATTATTTGGTTGAGGATAAATTTTTGGATATCTTATTTGTTAAATGTCTATCATTATCACATTTAAATGTTCCTTTTCTTCTATGCAATTCAATATAATTAACTCATAACGATGTCTTTATAGTTTGTAGCCTAATTCAAACTTCTATGTCTCAAAAAAACCTAAACCCTTTGATCATGACTAGTGATCCATTTCATCATAAAATTTGAGTCATTAATGTAGATACATGCATTTCCTCTTAATAATGTTTTTATTTCACAAAATTTCACATAATAATGAAATGGTTTCCCAAAGCATTTTTATGGTTCGAAGTTTGATTTCTTAATTTTCAATATTAAGTTGACCTTATTTTCCCTTTTCCAAGCATATTTTTCATTTAATGTCCATCAACTTAATATGCACATGCTTCAGAAAATGCAATAATGAAATTTCAAGTCATAACATAGAAATCTTCTAGCAATGGTTATAATTTCCTTGGTTAATGACAAATTACATATACTATGTCTTGATTTTTGATACACTTACGGTTATCATGAAATTTTTGTTATTATTAATTTTATATGATCAAATGAACCTAGTGAATAACGATAAGGACCAGCTCTTCCATGTTATCTTCAATATTATATTTTATTTATTACTTTACATAAAATATCTTTCCTTTTTAGTACTAGGCCCTATGCTATAGTTTTATGGAGGATTTACACATTGTACATTAAAATAAATACAAATTGAAAAAGAGTGTAGACCCAATACTAATAAGAAAGAAGTTAGATTTGTGGTCTAGTTAGGTATGTGATTTCAAATAGATGAATTAGTATTGTTGTTACCCAGTAGATTACAAGGTCTCAATTTTCTTGTATACATGAATACTTCTAAAATAAGTGGGGACATAATGAGATATTCTACTATGGTAGACTTACTCTTATTATCTGTATGACGTATGTTTTTGTGTGGAACACATATCTAAAGTTCTATATTAGTTCCAAATTATAGGGCATCCTCTTAAGTAAGATATGACTGAGTTAAATCCTTTCTTCCAGAATAATTACTAAAATTTTAAGGTTGGCTGTAGTTGGTGTATACATTAAGTATGTTGAAATTGTGAATGCATTCAATCAATGTACCATCATCACCATGGAGAGAAAAATTATTTCCTTTACATGGGTTCATTCTAGAACCTCCTTCGCCAATCGATAGATTAAATGTTGCAATTTTTTAGACAAACTCAGGACTAAAACATCATGATATATTGCACGTTAAAGCTTAGTTTTAGACAATTATGTACACACATCAGTTTGATAGTTGGAAGAGATAGGAGATTTTGGGAAAAAGGGACACACTTTGATATAGTTGTTTTAACTATTCTGTTCATGATCATATGTCATAGACAAATGATTAGTGTTCACCAATTCCATTAGCAATCTGAAATGAAAGAAAAAGTTTACTTACATAGTAAAGTTTTTCATTTAATGTTACAAAAGGTATTAAGATATCCAAGAAATTCATTACTTTGTCTAATCCAAAATGATTATCGGTTTAATGTATGTGTTCATTAAAAGTTTGTCACATCTTTAAATCAATTTTTATTAATCTTTGGTGAAGAGCCTATGTATATTTCTTGTAGAATGAAAGAAAAAAGTCAAGTACTAGTACTAAAATGACACAAATCGAAATCCTACAACACCATAGTCTCAACAAAACAAAAATAGAAGAAAAACGGCACTATGCATTGCATTTGAACAAAACATACATTTTTATTCATATCGTTTGTCATACATAAAGATTTTTTTGGTTTAGACCAATTTCAAACATTCCAAGTTCAACTTACAATGGATGGCCCATGTTACTTATTGATGCATGAAACCCATGATTCAAGGCTTATTATTTTTCTCTTTAGCCTCATTTTCTAACTGTAGCTGATATTTTTCCTTCTCCTCATTCTTGAATGCTAGCATCAAACTGATATAACGACTTTCCTCAATATCCCCATCACAATTTGGACACACCTCATCTATTCTTCTTTGTAACTCACTATCATCCATCTTGACATTAATGCTATCGAATAAATCTTTCAGTTGTTCCTTTGTTATGTTTTTTCCATCTGTAGAATGTTGACGAAAAAAATAACCTATATCAGCTACTGTTAAGGATGCTTCAAATGGAATTGGGCGTTGTTCCTCTTCATCAACAGATGACGAAGTATCTTTAGAAGATTTTGAGCAAGAGCCAAAGCAAGGGAAAGACATTTCTAATGATAATTCTTGTGTTAGTATTTAGATGGGGTTGTAATCATCATATTTATACATTGAAATATTTAAGTATTCAAAGTTGGATGAGAACTTAAAACTATGACAATTAAGTTTATTTAATTTTTCAAAGCATCAACGAGCTCCATTACAGAGGCACAAATTTTTATAATTTAGTGCATAATTTTATTTTACCCCTTCTACTTGATACATGTGGAAAATGTGAGTAAGTTTTAATGACCATAAAATTACCAAAAACTAACAACTCATGATAAACAAAGTCAGTGTAGTGATTTAGTGTGTGAGCCAGCTTTGTGAAACAATTGTTGTCTAATAATTTGTATTTCACCCCCTTTTGAATATGTATATGATATTTACAACTTTGACACATATAATATATAAATTGCAGATGTAAATTGTTTTCTCATGTTACAAATCTATCATTAATACTTAAACTTAAGTTTATCAAGTGAGCCCTTATTATCAAGGACTTCTATGGAAATTTAATATGATTCCAAATATACTAAACTACGGAATTATTTAAATACCAAACTAGGCACCTTTCAGTACCCAAATACCATTTAGTTACCACTCCTTCCCACCACAAAATTTATACATTGACAAAATTTCACTTCAAATATAAATATAACTACCTCCATCTCAAATATTAGCAATAAAATTTTCATTGATATTTAAGAGAAATATTACATCTTATTGCCTCGAAATAAATTGATACCTGTTTCATGAGTTCCACAAATTTATTTAGCATGAGTTCAATAATAAAATTGTTTTTATTAGATTTTTTATTTATATACTAAATTCAAGAAATATATTTACTTGTGAATATTAGAATGGCTATGTACCTTTCAGTTCCCAAATGCATTCCAATATCAACTTTGACCATTCTTTGACACCATATATGTATATGAGGAAAGTGTATTGGAATTGACAACTTATAGTTATAATTAAAATATATAACAACCCCAAAACTTACCTAACTATCTTAATGAAAGTTAGGATAATTTTTTACATAATTATATATATTTCAAGGATTAAAATACTTTCATACTTTGTATACTTAACTGAAATAACTAATTCAAAACTAGTTTTGTATAGAAAGTGAAATAAATAAATATTTAAATCTAATTATCAATTTTTTGAATGTGGATTCATATATGTTGAATATGCATAATATTAAAATTTATTTAAAAATTCACTAGTCAAAAACATAAAATCAAAAGGTAATTTTTGATATCTGTGAACTTTCAAAACCTAGACCTTCTGACATTTGAATTGTAAACCCCATCTAACTGAAAATAGTAATTTCAATTGTCGCACATTAGAACAAGAGAGAGAGAAAATCAAAGGAGGTTGGATGGAAACATACTCAACTCACAACATAAGTAGCATTTACTTATGAATAAAATAAGACACAAGACATTAAGCTCTCCATTTAACATATAATGAAACAGGCAATATATTACAAATTTTGAATAACACATTCAAAAGTAAACTTTTACATATGCACAAATAAAATCTAAAACATTCCCCCTATACAATATGTCTATATATACATCAACTCTCTATAAATTCCCATCATCTACTAAGCATCAATATGGTCATATCAAATGACGCATAAAATAACCAAAAGTGGTAAACATTGGCATAGTAATATTTAGTACGCATAAAAATGCAAACTTTAATCATTAATTATATAACTTTGATATAAATAACTATATATAAAAACAAAATATAAAAAAAGTTTTATCATGCATTTTATATTACATAAAGTTGTCCAACCATGTGTACTATTCTACAAAATAATTAAAAGTAGTAAATATAATAACATTTTGTCCTCAAAAAGTGCAATTGTAAAACATTAATCATTTTAAAACTTGAGAAAATGTATGTATGGGATTAAGAGAGAAAGATTTCTCCCCCCTCTCCCACACCCATGGAGGAGGACGAATGCCCAGGAGGGTGGTATGTATGGCTTGAAAACATGTATGTATATGTATATGTATATATATGTATGCATGTATGTATGTATGTATGTATGTAAACACATATATAGGATTAAGTGATAAATATTTCTATCCCCCTCTCCCATGCCCGTAGAGGAGGCCGAATGCCTAGGAGGGTGGTAAATCAAGGCGGCAATTGGGATTCAAACCTGGGTCCATTTGTTAGGGGACATCTTTCTTGACCACTTGAGCCACTCCTTGTCAGCATATGTATTTATGTATGTATGTATGTATCAGAATGAAGTAATATCAGAATGAAGTAAATATATTTTGACTTCCTCCTAAAATTATAGATGGTCGAGAGTTACATGTAGGCCCAACACCATACATTAAGAAAAAAGAGCAACAACACACTCCTCTATCTCATGTGAAACCTATGTTTTCACATATATACATATTTTTACAACAATACTCATAGCATTTACAACAACACCTTCGTTCTTACTGGAATCACATTCCTCCTAAATGTGATAGCATAGAGCAACAAATAGAAGCTTCTCCCTGTCATCATTTCCACACTTTGTCAGCCATCTTCTTGGATCGCCCACAAGCTGGAGTTGCACTTTGAAATCCTTACACAATGTGTCCCAAATATCTCTTATGAATTTGCATTCACCCAAAAGATGGTTATGGGATTCTTTAGCATATTTACATAGCAAGCACACAGTGGAAACATCATAATTCCACCCTTTTATCATGTCAAGTGTGGAAAGAACACTATGCAAAATTTTATATACACACATACCCCATTTCAACACATACACACCGGTCCAAATCAGCACCCCATGCATGTCCTTTGCGTCCCTTGAGCATGTCACCTCCCACAACATGTCTTTGGATCTCTAAGTCTCCAACTCCCCATGTCCTAGGCCTCAAACAAGTGTCTAACTTGCTGCCATGTTTCAGTCATGACATTAATAGTGTTTGAGTATCCTTCCCTTTTCTTTGGCTTGAAGTCCAATCATGTTGGATATCTCTCTCTCTCATCCATTCCCCCCAAGTAGAGGTGTCTTTTTAATAAATGATTATTCTCCACATTTCCCCCCACTTTTCTACCTATCTAGGTGCTTTTAAGTTAAGCCCTGCTTCATCTTTTGGAAGCACCACTCTTGCATATGTCATAGAATGATGTTCACTTGCCCTTAGAAAGTTTTCCGTCTTCATCTCTATTCTATCCAGGACTGACTCAGGAATATCCCCTTGTCGTACACAGAAAATATGAAGTCCTTCAATAGAAACTTTTATCAGTGTTGCTCATGTCGCCATGGATGTCTTATGTGTCGGCCATCTACTAACCATATCATCCAACTTGTCTACGCAATCAGCAAAGTCCTTAACCTATATGTTACTCCCAACCAAGGGAAGTCCAAGGTATTTTTTTGGAAATTTCCCTCTCTCCACACCCATTTCATCTGCTAACCTATCCTCCATCTGGTAGCAGTTCTTGGATAAGAAAATATGTGTTTTTCTTGCATTCACGCACATTCCCATCTTCTCTCCAAACTTCCCTAGCAAATTTTTAAGATTTTCCAAAGATTGCTACTTTGCTTCAACAAATACTAGCACATCATCTGCAAAAATCAAATGGGTCATCACCTTTGTGCCATTTACTGTGTAGGTATTGAAAAACCACTAGAGGGGGGGTGAATAGGGTGTTAAAGATAATTCAATAATTATTTCTCTCAAACAACCACAAATGAAAAAGCAAGAAGGAGACAAGGGATTTAGAGTGGTTCCTACATTAGCAAATACTAAGGTAGTCAGTCCACTAACCGGTTTCTTACCCAACCAGGATTTTGAAAGTATTTATTTTATTACATCTTCAAGGATTTTACATAAAATACAATACTTTCTTACAACCCTTTGGACAGCCTTCACTTTGAAGTAAATGCACCAACTTGAGGCAGCCTTCTTGAAGTAACTCCAAGCTCCCCCTTGAAGTAGCCTTCCTCTTAGAAGTAGCCTCCCGTTGCACCAGCCTTCTTGAAGTAGTCCAAAGCCTCCTTCTTCACCAAGAAGATCACAACCCTCTCCAATCCGCAGCCTCCAACCCTAGGAGTAGCAAGGAGAGTACAAGCAATAAGAGTGAACAAGAAAGGAAAAGGAAATTACACTTAACCTTTGAAGCACAAGGCTTGATTTGCCTATATCAAGTGTGTAGATCTCCTAACCAATGTATATGGAAGTTTGATTGCTGTGGATAGGAGATATTAGCCTATAGGACACGAAATTAGAGCAAAAAGAAGAGTAGCCAATTGCAAGTATTGCTCAATTGCTCAAAACAGGTTGCGAATGCAAGTGTATGCTCAAAGATTGGTCAAGTGTAGAATCAGTGAGTTTAGGTGTCCTGAGGCATGTACAATTTATAGAAATGACCTACAAGTACTTAAGGATGTTCTAGACACTTTCTAGGGGGTTCTTAGTTCTTAACTAGCCGTTAGGTACACTTTTAGTTGCTTTAGCAACGACTAGTTAATTAATTCTGCAAGTGCTGTCAGAACCCATCTCAGTCGAGAAATTGTCGACTGAGACACCTACTCGGTCGAGGGTTTGTCGACCGACAGGCTCTCTGGAGCAAGTGTTTGCAACGTTCATCTCCAACTACCAACTACCTTGTCTGCTATGTCTAACGGCTACTTGGGACTTTCTCGGTCGAGGAGTTTGTCGACCGAGAGTGTCTCGGTCAAGGATTTTGTCGACCGAGATTGACCCTGTTTCAATGTTTCAATTTAAAGTACTAAGTGTATGTTTCAGTGTGCATATGTGACACTATTGAAGGGGATGACTTATCTAAGTGTGGTGATTAGCTAGAAGAGATCTAACGCTTGATTTACATGATGTCTAAGTACTTATACATTATATGTTTGTACAAGTTTTGCAATTGATTACATTCATGAAATAACAATAATTCAAGCATATAGATTTCCCAATTCTTTGTCATCCACCTTATTCCTGCAACACTCAAGTAGCACGTTAGATCGACAAGAATGAAATGTTTGTCATAATCAAAACAAAGGGATTTATCATAATATCCAATTTAGCCAACATGGATTGATCTCCTTCTTTATTTTATCTTATTGCATCTTTTGTGTAAAATACTCCATAACAATCACAAAGAGAAGAGGTGATAGGGGGCTCCTTGGTGCAAGCCATTACCTCCTCTAAACATGCTTGCAAATGTGCCATTGACTAAAATGCAAAAATTTGTAGTACCAACACACTGCTTCATCCAACAAATCCATTGCTCATTGAACTCCATTTGTTTCATAATCCACTACAATTTCTCCCATATGGCATTGTCATAGGCTTTAGGAACATCCATTTTTAAGCATACTTTCCTACTACCTCTCATGACATTGTAGTCTAACAAAAATTTCCCCACCAGCAAAGCACAATCACTAATACTCCTTCCCTTCACAAAGGATCCTTGACTTTTAGAAATAAGATAGAGAAGCACCATCTTCAATCTAGCAGCTAGAATCTTAGCAATGATTTTATATTGTATTGAGCAACATGCAATGGGTCTGAAATAAGCAAGAGATAAATAACCTTCTTCTTAGGAATGAGAACCAAAAAAGAATGATTAACCTATCTCACCATGTTGCCTCCTTCTAAGAACCATCTGACATATGCAATCAAGTCCTCCTTGATGATATCCTGTGTCTTCTTGTAGAAAAAAGCATTGAAACCATCTGACTCGGGAGACTTGTTGCTGCCAAAGCTCCATACTTCATCCTTGACCTCTTGCTCATTAATTCTTCTTGTAAGAATATAGTTATGTGTACTTTCCAGTCTGAACATCCACTCCACTTCCTCCTCCTCTATGTCATTTTCAAACTTCTTGTTGTATAATGACATATAAAATTTTATGGCATATTCTTCTAGATCCTCATGTTTGTTCACCACCCTTCAACATCAATCATCTTAGAAATAAAATTATCAGTCTATCGTCTTTTCACAATGGTGAGGTAGAGTTTAGTGTTCATGTCCCCGTCCTCCATCCATTTTTCTCTACTTCTTTTCCAGTAAAATTTCTCCTCTGTTATCTTCAGATCCTCAAGCATCCTTTTCAATTTTCTATCCTTCTCTATTAGTTCCAGATTATGAGGATCAGCCCCCAATTTTCCCTGACTTCCTTACACTCTACTTTTGTTTTCTTTATCATATTTGGAATGTTCACTTCATCCTTGACCCATCTGTTAAGTGTAGTCTTGGTGCTTGCCAACTTTTTTGTAAATACATACATAAGAATTCATGTTACTTATGTGCTCCAACCTTTTTTTATGACATCTTCAAAGCCTTTCCATTCAACCCAGTAATTTAAGGATCTGAAGAGTTTCCTCTTTTGTTTCTTTTCTGTCATTTGAACTGAGATAGATGCATGGTCACTCAGCTCAGGTCTACCTGCCTTTATCTGCACATTAGAAAAAATTCACAACCAATCATCATTCACTAAAGCTCTATCCAATTTTCTTGATATTCTATTTTTTGGCCCTATCACATTGTTCCATGTAAAGATATCACCACCTACCATTGGTAGTTCTAAAATATCGACTTATCAATAGCGTGGTTGAAAGCATCAATCTCTATATTCAATTCTAGCCTTTTTCCTTTCTATTCCACCTCCAGACGAACAATATTGAAATCCCCAATCACCAACCTCAGTAGAGTTACCAATTTGGATAGAGAGACCAAGTCCTTCCATAAATCTAGTCTGACCTTGGCATCATTATGGTTGTATACATTTCTCACCCACATTTGTAAGCCTCCATTATTGTTACAATCAATTGTGACTTGCTGGACTGACATTTGTATCATTAGAACCTTCCATGCCACACAGACTTTCGATACCTCAGCACACTCTACATTAGAGACATGCTCCCATCCCTACCGAAATAAGTATCTAACGTTGTTTTCATTTTGCATCTTTATTTTTGTTTCCGCCAATGTAACCAGAGAATGCCCACTTGTAGGATCAACTCCCAGATCTACTTCTTCTTATTCTTATCACACCCACTCTTGATGTTTTATAGGAGCATGGACATATCAACGGGTTGTATGTGACCTAGTTCACTGACCTGGCTCCCTCTTATTGGTTTTTTCTTCCACCTTTTTTCCTTTCAATTTATCAACACCTCTTCCTCCTTGTCTGAGTCGCTCAGTGCCTCAAATATGTTGGTTATGTCTAGATGGCTTCCACACCATGGTTGGTTGGGATTCCCACCTTCTTTATCCCCTTCTTCTTGGATGATATAGAGATAAACTCTCCCGCCTCATTATCCTCATGGGATTCCATAGCATGGTTCGTCTCTGCTCATTCAACCTCAAGTTCAGTAGCCACCAACTGATATGGTTTAGGTTCAGCAGCCCTTAGACTCTCTTTCTTCTTCTCCCTCCATTGCTTTTTCTACTTGAGGTATTCAAATAAGATAAATATATATCGACTTCCTCCTAAAAATATAGAAGGTCAAGAGTTACATGTAGGCCCAACACCATACATTAGGGAACTCGAGTTACAAATCAGTCAACTAACTAATGTGTAGCTTATGTCTAACACATTTACAAATTTTTATAGCAAGTGTCACAATGTTTGCAACAACATTGTGATGTTTTTTGGAATTTCTTTCCTCCTATACGTGGTAGCATAGGGAAGCAAATAGGACCTTCGTTCCATCATCATTCCCACATTTTTCCAACATCCTTCTTGGGTCTCCCACTAGCTAAATTTATAACTTAAATTCCTTCCACATATATTGTGAACTTACATTCACCCACCAGATGATTATCAGATTCTTCAGTGCCTTTCCACAACAAACACAATGTGGAAACATCATAATTCCATCCCTTTATTCTATCAAGAGTGGCCAGAACAATATGTTGAATTTTGTATACGCACATACTCCATATACTCTCATACATACTTGTCCAAATCTTCTCACCATATTTGTCATCTGCATTCCTTGAGCACATCACCTCCCATAAACATGTCTTTGGATTTTTGAGTCTCCATCTCCCCATGTCCTACATCTTAAAAAAGTGTCTAATATGTTGCCAAGTCTCTGTCATGACATTTATACTATGTGAGTATCCTTCCCTTGTCTTTGACTTGTAGTCCATTCCTTTTGGATATCTCTCCCTCATCCATTTCCCCCAAGTAGAGGTGCCTTCTCGTAGGTTATAATTCTTCGCATTGTTCCCCATTTTCCTATGTCTCTGGTTGCTTTTAAATTTATCCCACCTTCATCTCTAGGAATTGCCACTCTTTCATATTTCATAGGATGATGTTCACTAGCCCATAAGTAATTTTTCATCTACATCTCCATTCTGTCTAGGATAGGGCCGTGTACCTCCACTTGTTGCACCTAGAAAATAAGAAGTCCTTAAATGAAAACCTTTATTAGTTTTCCACACTAATAAAGTCTTTTTTGTTGGCCATCTATTAATCATTTCCTCCATCCTGTGTATGCAATCAACAATGTATTTGACTTGTAGATTACCCCCAGTTAGGGATAACACAAGATATTTTGTTGGGAAGCTTCCCATCTCACACTCATTGCATTTACCCACATGTCTTCCATCTGAGAACAATTTTTTGGATAGGAAGATATGTGTTTTGCTAGGATTCACACATATCTCAGACTGCTCTCCAAACTTGTCAACTAAATTTTGAATATTTTCTAGAAAATATTGCTTAGATTCTACAAAAACTAACACATCATCTGCAAAGATTTGATGGGTAATCACCTTCACACCATGAACTGTGTAGGGCTTGATCCCCTTCTTCATCTCGTCTTTTTGCAACTTCTATGTGGAATACTCCATGACAATCACAAAGAGGAGAGGTGATAGGGGGTCTCCTTTGCGCAACTCATTGCCTCCCCTGAACATACCTACAGATGTGTCGTTAACCATGATGGAAAAGCTAGTAGTTCCCACACAATGCTTCATCCCTCTAATCCATTGTCCGCTAAAACCCATTTGTTCCATAATCCACCATAGTTTCTCCCACCTCACACTATCATAGGCTTTGGAAACATCCAGGTTTAGGCAGGCTTATCTACTCCCTTTCATGACATTATAGTCCAATGGAAACTCCCCAGCCAACAAAGCGTGGTCACTAATACTTCTCCCCATAACAAAGGATTATTTATTTGTGGAGATAAGATAGGGAAGAACCATCTTCAATCTGGCTGCCATGATTTTAGCTATTATTTTATACTGTACCGAGCAACATGCAATAGGTCTAAAATCTACAAGAGAGGAAGTAACCTTCTTCTTTGGGATGAGAACTAGAAAAGAATAATTAAATTTTCTCACCATGTTTCCTCCTTACAAAAAACCAGCTAAAATATGCAATCAAATCATCCTTGACCATATACCATGTCTTCTTGTAGAAGAAAGCACTAAATCCATTTGACACGGGAGACTTGTTGATGCCAGTGCTCCATACTGCTTCTTTGACCTCATGTTCATTGGTTCTTCTTGTGAGGATATTATCATGTGTACTTGTAAGCTAGATCCTCCACTCCAACTCCTCCTACAAACCTTTTGTTGTATAATGAAGTATAGAAGTTTATCGCATGTTCTTCCAAATCCTCCTATTTTTTATCACTCTGCCTTTAGCATTGATCGATTCAGATTTAATATTTCCATCCTCCCTTCTCTTAACAACAGTGTGGTGGAGTTTAGTGTTCTTGTCCCCCTCTTTCATCCACCTCTCTCTACTCCTTTTCCAGTCAAATTTTTCCTTAGCTTTCTTTAGATCTTCAAGCATCTTCTTCAACTCTTTGCCCTTCTCTATCAAATCAGGATTAAGAGGGGCAACCACCAAATTTTCTCAGACCTCCTTACATTCTCTTTTTCTTTCTTTAATCAAGCTAGGAATGTTAACTTCCACCTTGGACCACTTCTTCAATGCAATCTTGGTACTTGCCAACTTTTTTGCAAAGACATACATCAGGTTCCTTATCACCTGTGCATTCCAGCCTTCCTTTATGGCATCATCAAAACCTTTTCATTCACCCTAGTAGTTTAAGAATCTAAATGGTTTCCTTTTTTTCTTCTATATGTAATCTGAACTACGATAGGTGCATGATTACTTAGCTTAGAACCTCATTCCTTCACCTGCACATTAGGAAGAACTCATAGCCATTCCTCATTCACTAAAGCTCTATCCAGTTTGCTCGCTATTCTGTCATCTGGACCCCTCTCATTGTTCCATGTAAATCTATCACCGCCCACCATTGGTAATTCATAGATTTCATCTTTATCAATAGCTTGGTTGAAAGAATCTATTTCCACATTTAGTGTCATTCCTTTTCCCCTCTTTTCATCCTACAAACGGACAATATTAAAGTCCCAAATCACCAACCACAGTAGAGTTACATGTTTGGACAGAGAGACCAAATCCTTCCATAAGTCTAATCTTGCCTTGGCATCATTATGACTGTACACAACTCTCATCCACATGTGTAGTCCCCCGTTGTTCCTACAATCAACAATAACTTGTTGGTCAGACATCTGTGTAACTGACACCTTCCATGAACTTGGCTTCCACACCACACAGACCTTAGAAACATCATTGCATTCTACATTAGAAACTTACTCCCATCCCTACAAAAAAGGTATCAAGTGCTATTTTTATTTTGCACCTTTATTTTGGTTTCAACCAACGCAACCAACGAGTGCCAACTAGCAACAATCCACTAATGGATCTCTTTCTTCTTATTCCTATCACAAACTCCTTTAATATTCCATAATAACATGGACATATTAATTCTTCTTTTAGGATCTAGTATGCATAGGAGGCTCTTTGGTTGTCTTCTATCTTTCCCCTTTATTTCTCTAAGCATGCTCTGTCTCTTCCTTGTTTGAGTTGCTTAGGGCCTCAAACACATTGGATGTATCCAGTATGGATCGCACCCCATGCATCTTAGGTATACCCGACGTCCTTCCTCCCATCCTTTTGGATGAAGGGGTGAATTCTCCTTCCTCCTTCTACTCTAAAGACCCTTCTACATATGCAATAGCCGAATCAGAAGGAGGTTCTCCCTCTACCCTATAGACTAAGTTTCCCATGCTATGCACAATTAATTCCTTAGAAGTAGATTCCATCTCTTTTTCCTCTACAACACCAGAATTTGCCTGACTTGAACCATTTATAGCAGATGGATTCTCCTTCCAAATCTTAGTCTTGTGCATCACCTTCGTTGTTCTTCTCATCCTCTCATCGCAGGATCCACCAAGGTGACCAAAGGTTCATCTTGCATTGCATTTCGGTGGCTTGTAATTGAACATCACCTCCACCGGTATGGGCTCCCGTCTGCAAACATTCAACCATACTGTGTCCAGAAGATCATCCTCCACCTTGATCTCTACAAAGACCCTGGCTTCATCCCCTTCCATTGAGCACTCGTCGATGAAGATGACTCTTCCAACCCCAATGGAAATGTAAGAACACCCAAATCTATGCATATTCTCTATGCATTTCATCTATGGTTTCGTGTCACTTTAGTCTTAATATGCCCAACAATGCTCATGTTTTATGCTTTATTTCTCTCATTAGATAATGTAGTTAGAATAACCAATAATGTAGCCAATTTTGGGACTTGCATGCACCGAACCAGATAAGACATCTATTCTCCAAAGATTTCTCCCCGATACATGGTTTTTGTAGCAGCTATGAACCCACCATGACCGTGGCAACCATCCACGACTGTGGCAATCCACCCTGACCACGACTGTGGCAATCAGGCATGACTGTGGTGCCCATCACGACCGCGACCTTCATAACCACGACCACGGTCCTCACCACGACCGTGGTCATCCGCCATGAACATGGACAATAACCACGACTGTGGTCTTCAACCCCACGACCGCGATCCCTCACCACGACCGTGGCCATCCACCACAATCGTGGCCAATAACCACAACCACGATCTTCAACACTGTAATTGTGATCCCTTGCCACGACCATGACCATCCGCCATGACCGTCACCAATAACTGCGACTGTGGGCTTCAACACCACGACCGCGATCTTCATGTTCAACAACTACAACTGTGATTATTTGCCACGACCATGGCCATCCGCCATGACCGTGGCCAATAACCGCAACCGTGGTTCCTAATAACCATGACCAAGGCTTTTCCTTCTACAACCGCGACTGCGATTCCTCACCACGGCCATGTCCTTTAGCCATGACCGTGTCCTTTAGCCACGCCGTGGCCGACTCCCTCCACCACGACCATGTCGCCCAGACCGTGGTCGTCATCTTCATCACCATGACCGCGATTTTGACTCCATGAACTGCGACCACGGTGTTGGCCACGATCGTGGCTGACCCCACAACCTGCTAGCCACGGTTTGTAGTCTGCCTCTATAAATAGGTGTCCCCTCACTCATTTGAAAGAGGACCTCGACCAAGGATGCTGAGAGGCTGCTTCTCTAAGACCTGAAGGTTCCCAGAGTTCCGTGGGAGAGCCCAGAGGTCTGAGAAGGCCAAAGAGCTCACCCTACACCATACTCTTCAGCGAGCTTCCACTCTCCACCACTCTCCATCATCCCCCGATCTTTGAGCTCCAAGGGTGGAAGATAAGGAGTGAGAAGACCCACGACCTCCATCATTATCCATCTCTGTTCACCCTCCAAGCTGTTATTCAGGGTGGATCTAGAGAGAAAGAGGACCAAGGACTCCAGATCTGATCAAGAAGGAGGACCAAAACATGTGATCCAGCTTATACGAAGGAAAACGAGCGAGAGCCACCTCTCCTCCATGGGCTAAATCTCTTTTTCTTCCCCTTTCTTCTGTTGTAATTCTTGATTTCTTATACAATGATGTTCTTCCATCTTTGTTCGGTGCCAACTATGCTTGTTCATGGCTAGTTGAGCTCCTTCTTGGCTATGTAACCCGTTTTGGGCATGTTTATGTACTTTTGCCTTAAGTAAGTAGATTTATTTCAGATCTAGTATGTTTCTTGTTCTATCTTCCCTTTTTGGTTATGATAGCTAGTTTGGTTGATCTCTTTCTTGCTTGAACTACTATTTTTGCCTGTATCGAGAGACCCATGTAGGAATGGCTAAGAGATGATAGTTTGGATCTGAACCCGAGAGGAGGAAGATCCAAGGTACTATGTTCCTAATATCTCCAGATGTCCTAAGATCCGAGAGGGAACTTAGCATATTCTGAGGTATTGATACGTCATCCTCAAGAGAGGTTAGATGGCATATCATGATGGGTTTTAGTCATGCTACGCGAGAGCGAGTGGGATGACCCCATAAGAATAGACATGACATGTAACATCCCAGGATTTGAGGCCTTAGATAAGTTGATCTTAAAAGGAATGATTGGACTACCCATATTACCAAGGTGCACCTCCTTTTCCGGGAGCCCATCACTAAAGAACTCCATAGTTAAGCATGCTCAGCTTGGAGTAGTACTAGGATGGGTGACCAGTCGAGAAGTTGATCCTGGATTACGCATCAATGTGGACAAAGTGTGCAATTAAGGCTAGTGGTGGTTTGTGGGGCCAGTCATCATTCCTGAAACTCTACTAGAGCCATGGGTAGTGGGCCCAGGCGTTACATGACAGTACGTGCTATGTTTGGATACATATTGCTTGCTCAGGTGTTTGAGGGTTGTCTATGCTCGAGAATGGGTGCATAGACTACCCATCTTGTGGTTACATAGCCAAGAAATCCTTATCTCTTGATTAGAAGAATCTCATAGACTCTGTTTGATTTTCTTTTATTTTCTTTGTTTTCTCTTTTAATTCGTGAAAACCCGCTAGATTAGTTATAGCATATATTTTCATCGACGATAGATTTTGTCTTATTTGACTATAGAACAAGATATGTGGCATCCTAAACGTCCCCACATCCCTGTGTTCGACCCCGTATATCTACTTCGACCACGTAATAAAAGTTTTGGGGGCCTAGAAGGATTCATGTTATAAATTTAAAAGCTTGATTCCTTCCTTTGTCCCAGGTTCATAAATGGACGTGAGAAAAAGGCTGATCAAATTTTTGGCACCGTTGTCGGGGATGTGGTTTTAAACATTTACATGCCTAAAAGATTTTGTTCTGTCACTATAAGTCTGTATATATGTGCATTGTTTTCCTCTTACTTTACACATACTTGTCCATATATACTGAGCAGTTTTCCTTTTTTCTTATACCTTTTCCATCCATGGATCTTGCTTCGGCAAGACAAGTCATCTTGTCCACCTGTCCTCCTATGTTTTTCCGTAGTTCCTACTGCTGGCAAATAATTGAAGGTCGTTCTCTACAACCAGTCGAGTTATACTTACCTCCACTGTCGCCATATGTCGAGATTCCAACAACGGAGACTTCCAGTCATCCATCGACTCCTGTGCTATCATGGGATCAAGAACTGATTAAGGCAGTGGAGTCGGCAAGGGAAAGTATTCACGCACTCACTGAAAAAAATACTAGAGTGGGGATGAATAGGGTTTTATGATATTTTAATAATAATTCAACCAAAGCAAGCAACCACAAAAATATTGGACAAGGGGACAAGGATTTAGAGTGGTTCCAACCTTAGCAAATACTAAGGCAGTCAATCCTCTCCCCGGTTGCTTACCCAACTGAGATTTTGAAAGATTTAAATTTTATTACCTCACAAGGATGTTACATAAAATTACAAATACTTTCACCAAACTGTTCAGACAACATTCACCTAGAAGTAGTCTCACCAACCTCGAAGCAACCTTCCTTGAAGTAACCTCAAGCTCCCCCTTGAAGTAGCCTTCCTCTTGAAGTAGCTTCCCGCTGAGACAACCTTCTTGAAGTAGTCCAAAGTCCACCTTCTCCACCGAGAAGACCCTTCTCCACCTGAGAAGTCAAACCCTCTCCAATCCGCAGCCTCCAACCCTAGGAGTAGCAATAAGAATAAAAAAAATATAAAGGAACAAGAAGGAAAAATAGAAATTACAATACCGTTGTAGCACAACGCTTGATTTCCTATATCAAGCATTTTGATCTCCTAACCAATGTATATGGAAGTGTTAGTGCAATGGGTAGGAAATGCTAGCCTATAGGACACAAAATTAGAGCAATGGAAATGAATAGCCAATGTTGGAGTTGCTCAATTGCTCACAAGAATGAATAGCCAATTCCAAGTATTATGCTCAAGTGTTGCACAAGTGTATATTAGGTGTCCTAAGGCTTGTCCTATTTATAGGAATGGCCTATGAATTCTTAAGGACGTTCTAGACACTTTCTAGGGGGTTCTTAGTGCTCAACTAGCCGTTAGGTATCCATTAGTTGCTTTAGAAATGGCTAGTTGATTAATCCTGAAAAGTGCAGACAGAACTCTTCTCGGTCGACAAGTTGTCCATCGAGAGTCCCTCTTGGTCGAGGATTTGTCGACCGAGGGACGTCCTGGAGCAACGTTCATTTCAACTCCCAACTACCTTGTCTGCTGGGTCTAACAGCTACTTGGGTCATTCTCGGTCGAGGAATTTGTCGACCGAGAGTGTCTCGATCGAGAAGTTTGTCGACCGAGAATGACTTTGTTTCAATGTTTTAAAATAAGTACTAAGTGTGTGTATGAGTGTGCAGTTGTGATACTATTGTAGGGGATAACCTATCTAAGTGTTGTGATTGACTAGGGAAGATCTAAACGCTTGATTTACATGATATCTAAGTACTTGTACATTATATTCTTGTACAAGTTTTTACATTTGATTACAATCATGAATTAAAGTAATTTGAGCATATAGATCTTCCAAGTAGTTTGTCATACACCTAATTCCTTCAACACTCAAGTAGCATGTTAGATTCACAAGAATGAAATGTTTGTCAGCATCGAAACAAAGGGATTATAA
Source organism: Alisma plantago-aquatica (assembly GCA_963693085.1). Lineage (NCBI taxonomy): Eukaryota > Viridiplantae > Streptophyta > Magnoliopsida > Alismatales > Alismataceae > Alisma > Alisma plantago-aquatica. The sequence continues at coordinate 330,674,837 of OY856411.1, forward strand.
TAATGTCCAATTTAGCCAACAATCACCCCCTTTTTGAAGATGTCAAACATTTCCAAAATATAAAATAAGGAAATCAAAATCATATGAGTTTCATACCTGAAGTTTACCTTTTGTAGCCATTCTTGTTTTGCAAGTGGGTGCTGGCCGAGATATTATGAAACTCATTTTATTTTTTGTTTTTGATTTTATATTATTTCTCCCCTTTTTCATTTCAAAAAGATATCCAAGATAATCATTTAGTATGAATTTTTATTTCTCCCCCTTAATTTTTTGCTATGCTCCCCCTTAAAGAGATATTCAATTTAAAAGCAAGGGATTAATGCAAACCAATTGTTGTTAAATTTAGCCACAATTTATTTCTCAATCATTTGCAAAGGATGTTAAGCCTTGAAATGAATTGAGATTCCCTTAAGCTCATGATGGATACATATTCATTTCTCATCCATTTTGCAAGGGATGTTAGGCCCTGAAAATGATATGAGAATCCTTTAAGCTCATGAATATATTTAATAGTTTCTCAACCATTTACAAGGGATGTTAAGCCCTAAAATGATATGAGATTCTTTTAAGCTTATAGTAGAATGTATCTCTAATCAAATACATGGGATGTTAAGCCCTAATTTGTTTAGAGAATTCCATTAGGAACAAGATATATGTCATATTCATGAATATTGTAGATTTCTTTGTTTTCATTACCAAAATTACTTTTAAGTATACTAAGGTCATGACAAGCTTCAAATGATGCTTACAAAGTTTTGTAAGCTTCTTAATCTTATAATCAAAATAGTTTTTGTGAGCTCCCCCTTAATCTTGTAATTAAGATAATTTAAGGATTCTAAGGTCACAAATGGTTTTTAAGATTTGGTTTTGACCTTTTATTAGAGCTTTATGTTTTCAATATGATGAACATTTTTGAATCAAGATACTAAGGTTAAGTGCAATAGAATGATGTACAAATAAGCATTTTGTCAAGCTTATTTTAGGTCAAGCTTGACTTCGACCATAGAGCCCCTTGGTCAAACTTGATTTCAACTAAGAGACAATTTCTATAGATTTCCAATTTGAACACTTATATGTGAAGTATAATTTCTGCAGATTTTCAATTTAAAATGCATTTATGACATGAAGTTTTTCTGTTTATGCAAAATGGCATCTTCATATGAGCTGAATCACAATGATCAAAAACAATATCCATTCATGGTTTGTATATATGGATCAAAGATTATTTTAGACAAACCAATGAAACATAATGATCATGGCACAATGATTATGATAGAATAGTAGAAGCATATCCACAATACAATGATCAAGATAGAAGCATGTAATTTCATGAAATACAATGATTATGACCATTTCAATTTTAATACACATGGTTCCTATATAGATAGACTAAGAAATTCTTAGGATAAACCATGTGGACTATGATAAAATAGTAATTTACTTGGTTCATAATTTTCATTTTTAAGCCAAACCATGTGGAGGATAAACCAAAATAATCTCATTCATGGTTCATAAATTTTCAACTTTAAGACAAACCATGAACATGCTTAATAAATTTTCCAAGCAATGGATAAGGTATATACAATATCAGTCTTCATATAATACTTTTGCAATATGTTTTAAGGATTTCATATACATAATGTTATACCTTCATTCAACAACTCATGATGCAAAAGATCAATATGTCTTGATTAAAAGATGGTCTCCAAGATTCATTCTTGATTTGCATATTAAATCAATCATTAACAACAAATTGATAGCAAACTAGATTAATTAAAATAGGTTCAGCAGAACTTGGTTCGGTCGAACTTTTTGTCGACCGAATTTTTTCTCGGTCGACTTTCTCGACTGAGAATGATGTTGTTTGTATAGGTTTTATCTGATTTGTTGCAAGCTTTAAAATAGTAACCTACTCGGTCGACTAATTCTCGACCGACAGTGTTCTCGGTTGAACAGTTTCTCGACCGAAAATGTTTTTGTACTGTTTTTCAGTAATTGTTTACAAGTAAATTATAGATCATTTTCATTTCAATTATGCAATTTCAAAACTCAGTTTAGTTGAGATAAAACATATGAATATCAAAGTAACATTTATATCAAATCTCAACTAATCATATTCAAATCTTTAGGTTTTGGGGACCTAATTAAGACAAATTTTCAAAGATGTGTCTCTGCAGATTTGCTTAAAATGTATATTTTAAAGTTAGAAATTTTAATTACTTGAATCAATTTGTTATCTCATTATGTTAAGTTGATATAGACATAGAGATATACAACTTATAGTCTTTGGTCATATCTCGACTTAATTTTGTTCATTTAGTTTGGGGGTTTTGGAACCCATACTAACTCAACATCCTTTTTCTTGTAAGGACATGAGAAAGAATAATGTCCAAGATGCAACCAATAATGGCAACATATAGAATCAACCTCATATCTCTTTCTATGATTTTGTTCTAGGTTGTTCTTGGGTAAATATGTGTATTTTCCTCTAGGTACATACATAGATTGATTCTCTAGCACTTGTGTCCTTCTCCAACTAGGTTTTTGATAAGATTTTCCTTTAGGCTTATAACCTAGTCCTCTCCTTCCAATTTGACGATAAGAATCATTTAAGATTTTATCAAGATTATCATTGTTACTCAAGCTACTAACTTCTTGTTGCAACTTAATAATCTCATCCATTCTCTTCTTGATATCTAACTTTGCTTGATCTAGATTAGATAACAAATAATTTCTTTCTTTCACAATAATATCATAATCTAGATGTGTACACAAAACAGGTTGTTTTTTAAGATCATTTACTTGAGTTTGCAAGTTTAACATTTCTAGGGAATGAAGATTGCAATTTGCTTCTACAGATTTCAACTTAATGTCATGATGTTCAATAGCCTTTTTGAGATCTTTATTTTTAGATGTGAGAGCAAGAAGTTTAGCATGTAACTCATCATTTACTTTATTTGATTTCTTAAATTTCTTCTTGCACTCAATATATTTCTCATGTGTATCTTGAAGTCTAGCAATTAGATCTTCTTTTGGCAGATCAAAAAGACTTACCTCTTCTTCTTCTTCTTCATTTATTGTACCAATAAGACATTCTACTTCTTCTTTTCCATCATCACTACCATCAACTGAATCATCCCATGCAGCTTTATATGCTCTTTCTTTCTTTTTGTGAGATGATTTCTTTCCTTTCTTGAGTTTTGGACAATCACCTTTCATGTGTCCCTTTTTGCCACATTCAAAGCACCTGGAAGAAGAAATACTAGAAGTTTTGTTAGTTTTAAATCTTTTATATTGCTTACCGTTTATAATGAGATTTTCTTCTTCACTATCATCTTCACTTGTGTCATGACTAATTTTGGTTGATGCTTTGAATGTAATGTACTTCTTTCTCCCTTGTTGAAGTTCACGTTCTCGTCTTTCTTCCTCTTCTAAAGTTGCCTCATGTGCTTCTAAGTTGCCAATGAGTTGTTCCATCCTTAGTCGGGTGAGATCATTTGCTTCTTCAATAGAAGTCACCTTGGTCTTGTACTTGGGAGGAAGAGACCTAAGAATTTTTGATACTTGATCTTCTTCACTGATCACTTTACCTAAAGCATTTAAATCATTGAAAATTGAAGAAAATTTTGCATACATTTCACCAATTGACTCATTTTAATCCATACAAAACTGTTCAAATTTTTGCTTAAGCATTCCTATTTTAGAGTTCTTAACTTGAATAGTTCCTTCATACGTTATGGAGAGTCTATGCCATATTTCATATGTCGTTTCAAAATTTGATATTCTATTGAATTCACCAACGGAAATTGAACAATAGAGTATACTTACAGCTTTTGCATTCATTTGGGCTGATCTTACCATATTAGCATCCCAAGTTGCATACTCTGTTTGAGGGAATTCATATGGATTTGATACCATTATCCATAGATCCCAGCTAATTCCTTGGAATTAAAATTTCATCCTCCTTTTATAGTAGGTGTAGTTAGTGCCATCAAAAGGTGGAGGTCTAGCCACGAGTGTCCCTTCTAGGTTGAGGTTGTTAAGTACCCCGTCACCCATTCTTCAAGACTTCGTTAGAGTTCCTCGAAGCCCTGCTCTGATACCAATTGAAAAAAACACTAGAGGTGGGGTGAATAGGGTTTTATGATATTTTAATAATAATTCAACCAAAGCAAGCAACCACAAAAATATTAGACAAGGGGACACGGATTTACAGTGGTTTCAACCTTAGCAAATACTAAGGCAGTCAATCCACTACTCAGTTGCTTACCAGACCGGGATTTTGAAAGTTCTTAAATTTTGTTACCTCGCAAGGATGTTACATAAAATTACAAATACTTTCACCAAACCCTTCGGACAACCTTCACCTTGAAGTAGTCTCACCAACCTCAAAGCGGCCTTCCTTGAAGTAACCTCAAGCTCCCCCTTGAAGTAGCCTTCCTCTTGAAGTAGCTTCCCATTGAGACAACCTTCTTGAAGTAGTCCAAAGTCCACCTTCTCCACCGAGAAGACCCTTCTCCACCTGAGAAGTCAAACCCTCTCCAATGTACAACATACAACCCTAGGAGTAGCAAGGAGAGTACAAACAATATAAAGGAACAAGAAGGAAAAATAGAAATTACAATACCGTTGTAGCACAACGCTTGATTTCCTATATCAAGAATTTTGATCTCCTAACCAATGTATATGGAAGTGTTAGTGCAGTGGGTAGGAGATGCTAGCCTATAGGACACAAAATTAGAGCAATGGAAATGAATACCCAATGTTGGAGTTGCTCAATTGCTCACAAGAATGAATAGCCAATTGCAAGTATTATGCTCAAGTGTTGCACAAGTGTATATTAGGTGTCCTAAGGCTTGTCCTATTCATAGGAATGGCCTATGAATTCTTAAGGACGTTCTAGACACTTTCTAGGGGGTTCTTAGTGCTCAACTAGCCATTAGGTATCCATTAGTTGCTTTAGCAATGGCTAGTTGATTAATCCTTAAAAGTGCAGACATAACTCTTCTTGGTCGAAAAATTGTCAATCGAGAGTCCCTCTCATTCGAGGATTTGTCGACCGAGGGACGTCCTGGAGCAACGTTCAGTTCAACTCCCAACTACCTTGTCTGATGGGTCTAATGGCTACTTGGGTCATTCTCGATTGAGGAATTTGTCGACTGAGAGTGTCTCGGTCGAGAAGTTTTTCGACCGAGAATGACTCCGTTTCAATATTTTAAACTAAGTACTAAGTGTGTGTATGAGTGTGCATTTGTGACACTATTGTAGGGGATAACCTATCTAAGTGTTGTGATTGACTAGGGAATATCTAAACGCTTGATTTACAAGATATCTAAGTACTTTTACATTATATACTTGTATACGTTTTTACATTTGATTACAATCACGAATTAAAGTAATTTGAGCATATAGATCTGCCAAGTAGTTTGTCATCCACCTAATTCCGGCAACACTCAAGTAGCATGTTAGATTCACAAGAATGAAATGTTTGTCATCATCGAAACAAAGGGATTATAATAATGTCTAATTAAGCCAACACTCACCTCCTTAGCCCCTCATCTCCAAGAAGATGTTGATCTAATGCAACGACTACTAGAAGAGAAGGATTGTCATCTCAAACTAGTCACCGAGGTTGTAGACTAAGTCTACTTCGATCTCTTGAGCAAGGATCCATCCAAGCACATCAGTTTGATATAGTGGACTCCCCTCATATGTGCATGGCAGAATCGACGGGTCTCGAAAGTATTGCTGCTCAAGTACAAAAACTTCATGATAAAGATGTTGAACAGGGAAGGAGGCTCCAAGAGCTCATAGATTTGGTTACAATCCGGTTACAACTGCCATCACAAAACAATGAAGAAGTTAGTCATCAAGACCATTCCATTGGATCTGAAGCATAGTATATCTCACCATCCTATTCAGACCATCAACTGGATTCACCATGATTTTTCTGTGAAGACCAACCCACTTTGGGAAGCCCTTCATTCTATCCACATGACCCAGCTGATGAACCAATGGAAGATATGAGTCATGCACATGAATGGGTCTATGATGACGATCATGAAGACTCTAAAAGCCAAGTTTCCTCATACATAGAAGGTTGGTCAGAGGAACTAGAGTCAGATATTGAACCAAACCAGAGTGACATCTCTCATATTGAGACTTGTCATTTCACTTTGAGTAGCACACCAATCATAGTTTGGAACAATCTATATGGTGAGGATGATGATGACTATTCATCTCAGTGGAGAAAATACACCGATGACGATGAGCTGGAATACAATGAGCTTACAATCACCACCATCCCTCCTCAAGGCTTGGTGGAACTCAAAGGAGGTAGATGGACTATTCACTACAACATGGATGTTGAGAATGGAGAAACCCCAGACCCCACAAAAGGCGACAAGCTTGGGGTGGAAGAACATCAATCATACTCTTCTGGGGACACTTCATGATCAGAAGATGATTGGATGACTCAGACTGTATATAGTAATTTATCTGAGCATCCAACCTCAAGTTCTGAGATGGAGGATGGAGAAATGGATCCTACCCAAGTCATTCAACCTATCCCCTCCATCTCATCCTATTTCAACATCCCACGACCTTCATATTCAAATTCATATAATGAAAGGTACCCTGAGGATGATATGCCAAAGAATTCATCCCAGTGCAGTTCAAGCCACTTCCAACACAAAGATGACCACCGAGTCGCCGGATTTCACTTCGCTTCTTCAGACTCGGTAGGGCCAACACATCCTCCTATTCTACTCCTACTATGTAGAGGAACCCATCAACAAGACACAAGTGACACTGGTCCCAAAACATAGAATTTGGGATCCTAATGTCGATATCGTGAGGCAGCCACCCCCTTTTCTCTTACCTACCCTCCCAACCTTTTATTACAATAAATTTTTCTCTTCATTGTTCTTGTTAGTTAGTTTATTTCCTTTAACTATTTTTATATCCTTGCATCCATGCATCATCTTTAAAACTTAAATAACTACCATTAAAATCATGCATTCCTGCATCAATATTTCAAGTTTAAGTCTTGTTGGTGGACGAGCAAAGTTTTATGCTTGGGGTGGTAGGCTTCGCCTTTCTATCTCTCCATCCTTCTAGCATGCATGTTTACTTCCTGTATTTAGTTTTAAAATTTTCAAAAAAAATTCAGCTTTTTAGCTTTGCAATTATGGCTATATGGTGTGAATCTAAAAGATTTTCTTGACCTTTTGCTTGACTTGCTCTTTGACTCTTTCCTTGATTTTGGTAATAAATCTAAGTTTCTGTCCTATTTTCATAGCTTAAAGCTAAATTCCCTTGATCTATGTTTTGAATGCCAAATCCATGGTAATGGACCGTTGGAATGAGCTAAAACATGATTAAAGACTACTAGCAGTGAATTTACAAGCTTGCCTCTATTCTAAGGATTCTTGAATCATAATTGAATCTTTTCACACAGGCGTCAAGTGGATCATGATGAGCTTTGAGCTATGATCATGATGAAGTGTTTTTCTTGATGGACTACATGCCTTTTCACATTAGATTGAGTCAAAAAGAAGAAAAATATAAAAATGTGCAAAAGAGTCTTGGCTGCCCACAAAAATCCCAAAAATATTTATATGGTTCTCACCCAAGCCTACAGATTAGAATGCAAATGATAAAAGCCTGAGTGTAAACAATAAATGAGCATTGTTTTCTCTTGTAGGAGAGTTGCGGATGGTGCCCAACCGATGTATGATTGTGCTCATGAACGCGGGTATGTCATGCCTGGTAGTATCACTCTAGAAGCTCATTAGAGAGTCACTAGGAATCCCTAGGAGACCTATGAGATGATCTCAGTAGTAGGGTTGGTTCGAGTGCAATATGAGGAGTTTGTCTCACTGCTTTGGAACAACTAGTTCAGATTGCAGGGACTGTTGCTCGTTACATGGACCAACCTGACACAGATCAAGATCCTCAGAAGTCATTAGAGTCTTTTTGCTTTGTTTCTTAAGGACTTGGATAAGTGAGAGGCATGGTATTCCTGATCGGTATGCATGGATTCATGGTGATGGCTCATTGCTTATCACCTATGTGATCACCAATGTGACAATTCTTTCATGTTTAATAATTATGATTCAAACCCTCATGAGTATTGGCAGGCTTTAGTGAATTCACTTAATCTTGCTTGGACACTCTTTGATCTTGCTTTGGCAGGATTGTGCATTATTGGTGGGGGTTTGTTCAACAATGACATTGATCAGGAGAATAGATTCTTTAAACTATTTTTCTTAGCCTTAGCATTTATTGCCAAGCTTAATTTGGATGTTATCGTTTTGTTCTTTGAGCACAGTCTTGCTTGAGGACTAGCAAGTTTTAAACTTGGGGTAGTTGATAACACCCAAATCTACGCATATTCTATATGCATTTCATCTATTGTTTCGTGTCACTTTAGTCTTAATATGCCCAATAATGCTCATGTTTTATGCTTTCTTTCTCTCATTAGATAATGTAGTTAGAATATCCAATAATGTAGCCAATTTAGCCAATTTTGGGACTTGCAGGAACTGAACCAGACAAGACATCTATTCTCCAAAGATTTCTCCCCGCACATGGTTTTTGCGGCAACTATGAACCCGCTACGACTGTGGCAACCAGCCACGACCATGACAATCCACCCTGACCATGATTGTGGCAATTAGGCATGACCGTGGTGCCCATCGCGACTGTGGCCTTCAAAACCACACCCGCAGTCCTTGCCACGATCGTGGCCACCTGCCACGACCATGGTCGTGCACCTTCACCACGATCGTGGTCGTCTGCCATGACTGTGGCCCATAACTGTGACCGCGGTCTTCAACACCGCGACTGCGATCCCTCGCCATGACCGTGGCCAATAACCGCAATCTTAGTCTTCAACACCACGACCACGGTCCCTTACCATGACCGTGGCCAATAATCACGACCATGAGCTTCAACACCGCGACTGCGGTCTTCATTTTCAACAATTGCGATCGTGATTATTTTCCACGACCACGACCAATAACTGCGACCGTAGTTCCTAATAACCGCGACCACGATTTTTCCTTCTACAACTATGACTGCGATTACTCGCCACGATCGTGTCCTTTAGCCACGACCGTGCCTGACTCCCTCCACCACAACCGTGGTCTCCCTCTACGACTGTGGCGCCCAGACCGCGGCCGCGATCTTCATCACTGTGACCGCAATTTCCACTCCATGAACCACGACCGCGGTGTTGACCACGACTGCGGGCATAGGCCACGACCGTGGCCGACCCCACGATCTACTGGCCACGGTCTGTAGTCTGCCTCTATAAATATGTATCCCCTCACTCATTTGAAAGAGGACCTCAACCAAGGATGCCGAGAGGGTGCTGCTCCAAGATCTGAAGGTTCCCAAAGTTCCTTGGGAGATCCCAGAGGTATGAGAAGGCCAAAGACCTCACCCTACGCCCTCCTCTTTAGTGATCTTCCACTCTCCAACACTCTCCATCATCCCCCATTCTTTGAGCTCCAAGGGGCGAAGCTGAGGAGTGAGAAGACCCACGACCTCCATTGTCCTCCACCTCCGTTCACCCACCAAGTTTTTGTTCGGAGCCGATCTAGAGAGAAAGAGGACCAAGGAGTCCAGATCTGATCAAGGAGGAGGACCAAAAGATGAGATCCAGCCAATACGAAGGCAAAGGAGCGAGAGCCACCTCTCCTCCATGGGCTAAATCTCTTCTTCTTCCCCTTTCTTCTGTTGTGTGTCTTGGTTTCTTGTACAATGATGTTCTTCCATCTTTGTTCAGTGCCAACTATGCTTGTCCATGGCTAGTTGAGCTTCTTCTTGGCTATGTAGCCCATTTTGGGCATGCTTATGTACTTTTTCCTTAAGCAAGTAGATTTATTTCAGATCTAGTATGTTTCTTGTTCTATCTTCCTTTTTTGGTTATGATAGCTAGTTTGGTTGATCTCTTTCTTGCTTGAACTACTATTTCTACCTGTATCGAGAGACCCGTGTAGGAATGGCTAAGAGATGATAGTTTGGATCTGAACCTGAGAGGAGGAAGATCTAAGGTACTCTGTTCCTAATATCTCCAGATGTCCTAAGACCCGAGAGGGAACTTACCATATTCTAAGATATTGATATGTCATCCTCGAGAGAGGTTAGATGACATATCATGATGGGTTTTAGTCACGCTGTGCGAGAGCAAGTGGGATGACCCCATGAGAATAGACACGACAATACGTACTATGTTTGGATATAGATTGCTTGCTCAGGAATTCGAGGGTCGTCTATGCCCGAGAACGGGTGCTTAGACTACCCAACTTGTGGTTACATAGTCAAAAACTCCTTCTCTCTTGATTAGTAGAATCTCGCGGACTCTATTTTATTTTCTTTGTTTTCTTTTTTAATTCGTGACAACCCGCTAGACTAGTTCTAGCATATATTTTCATCGACTATCACTTTTGGCTTATCTAACTATAGAAAAAGATCTATGGCATCCTAAATGTCCCCACATCCCTTTGTTCAACCCCATAATAAAAGTTGCGGGGGCCTAGAAGGATTCATGATATAAATTTAAAACCTTGATTCCTTCCTTTGTCACGGGTTTGTATCCGGACATGAGAAAAAGGCTGATCACAATGGTGTCAACCACTCTGTGGGTCCAGAATCTACCGAAGGATTGCAATGTGACCCAGGCCAACAAAGTGGTGAAGGCATCATGCCACAGTTCATCATTGTGCTTGCAGTCTTTGGCGATCACCAGCTGACCATCGAACCACCTAGGCCTAGGTCCAAAACTGTCTTTTTATCCATTGCATTGGAGAACCTAACCAAGAAGACACCATTATCTCACTAGATCAACTCGAAGGCACCTTTAGGTCCCCATGTCCGTCGGATCCACGCCTAAAAGTGTGGGTAGGAGGACCTCTTTCCCAAGACATAGGTCATGATTGTAAACTCCCATATATTCATCACTCTCTCAAACTCATCTTCCTCCAGTTCAATGTGTATTTGTCCATCCTCCTTCCTTGTCAGTGGGAATGCTTCCACTTCATCCCGTGGTGGTGACTTCTTCAGAACCTAGGTCCACTACCATTGACTAGGATTGTGACCCAGGTTTCGTCCTTGCTCGACCCTAGGGATGAATGTGGTCTCATCCTCTCCAGTTGCCCTCCCAAAGCTAGGGTTTAGTTTTTGGGTTTTGGGGGTTCTTGCCACTGTGTGAGTCAATCTGTGGGTGGCCAGAAGTGGTGTAGATGAACAGGGTGTGGGATGCAGGGTGGGGGTGGACTCCTACGACCAAAATAGCCATCGATGTGGGCCCATGCCTGGGTCGTTGATCACCTAAACGATCGTCAGAGCCTAGAGAGAAGACGAACATTTGTATGTATTGTGTGTATGTATGTATGCATGTTTTTCTACTTGCAGTATGTATGTATGTATCCATGTATGTATGCAAGTATGTATCAGAAAATACATACTTGCATACATACATGGATACATACATACATACTGCAAGTAGAAAAAAAAACATGGATACATACATACATACATACCATGTGTATGCAAGTATGTATGTATGCATGTATGTATATATGTATATAATGTATGTATATATATGTATATATATACAAATAAAGTAGTTTTGAACAAAAAACTTTATTAGTAATATATACACATAGTTTATCATCCTTTTTCTATAATATGTTGAAGTTGATCAACCATATGAACTATTTTGCAAAATATATTAAGTAGTTTAAAAATGCACTATTATACATAAGAGATTTAGTGCTCACATGTAATATTCTATGAAATATATTTGCTTATATCATTTGCACTATTCTTGCCAAGATTTTTATTTCCATCACATAGTTGAATAGATATATAATCCTTCATATCTTCAAAACTGCATACATAATATTGAAGCAAGTAATCATACTAGATTACTTACCTCATCCAATATTGTATGCTATATTGTTTTACACATATAATACATCCATACCTAATAGTAGCCTCAGTACATTGCAGAAGTTACCTTAAGTCACGATGACCTAATCTATACTCGTAATGAAATTTGTAAGCTAACTCAACACCTAATTAAGACAAAATTATATGTAACAATAAGATATACCTTATTATGATTAACCCTGTACGATAAATTTTAGAGTTTACATTAGGCCATTGAGGTTATTGTAACTCCCTACTTTTACAATCATTCAATACTTTAGTGGAGACATTTATATTTGAAGGGGATGTCACATCATGATGATGATGATGATCGTTATCATCATCAAAGTATCAGTCCCAACTACGTTGGGGTCGGCAACATGGATCCTTCATTTCCATTCATCTCTATCATGGGCCATATTCCAGTTGAGATGTAGAGATTTAAAATCTCTCTTTATAATCTCCACCCATGTTAATTTAAATCTTCCTCTTCTTCTATTTATTGTGCTTGACTCAATCACATTGCTTCTTATAGGCACATTAGTCAGTCTCTGTTGCACATGTCTGTACCATCTAAGTCGACCCTCATACAACTTGTCCTCAATGCTTGCCACCCCCACTTTATTCCTGCTTTAATCATTTCTCAAGCAATATTTTCTTTCTTCCGACACATCCATCTAAGCACACACATTTCAGCCACATTCATCTAGTTGAGAATTTGTTTCTTCATCGTCCAACGTTCACCCCCATAGAGCATGGATGGTCATATAGCTATTCTATGAAACTTACTTTTTAACCTAAGAGGGATCTTCTAATCACATAATACTCCAGTTGAAATCCTCCATTCAACCATACTACAGTGATCCTGTGACAAACGTAATTTTTTAAATTACCATATATTTGAATAATATAACCCCAGTAATGAAATTTATCACATTTTGGTATTTCTACTCCGTCTAGATTGGCTCCATGTACTACATGATTGGCTAAAATTGCAATGCATATACTCAGTTATGCTCCTACTATCAAGAATCCATTTGATTCCAATTCCTCTATCCACCCTTCATCTTTATCATTTAATCCATCTTTATTTTCATCAATCAAAATAATATCATCAACAAATAACATACACCAAGGAGTATCATGTTGAACATTCTTTGTCAGCTCATCCATAACAAGAACGAACTGGTATGGGATGAGTGTGGATCCTTGGTGTAACCCAACTGTGATAGGAAAGTTGGTGTCTCTCCTCCAGGAGTCTTCATACTTGTAGTAGAGATATCATAAATGTATTTGATCAAGTCAATGTATTGGATTGACACACCCTTTTTCTTCAAAAACATCCACAACACTTCTCTGGGTACTCGATCATAAGCCTTTCCTAAATACATAATCACTATATTAATATCTCTTTTTCTTTCTCTATACTTCCCCATAAGCCTCCTTATCAGAAAAATATCATTTGTTGTTGATCTTCCAGGCATGAAACCAAATTGGTTTTTTGATATCTATGTTATAGATCTTAGCCCCTTCTTGATAATTCTCTCCCAAAGCTTCATTGTGTGACTCATGAACTTCATACCTATGTACTTTGTGCATCTCTGAACATCAACTTTATTCTTGTAGATGGGGACTATAGTGCTCTTTTTCCACTCATCTGACATCTTCTTGGTCTTCATTATCTTGTTAAAGATCTTTGTTAACCACATAACTCCTTCATCCCCCGTACACTTCCACACATCAATGGGAATACCATCTGGTCCACAAGCCTTTCTCATTATCATCTTCTTCAAAGCATTCCTGGCCTCAAATGGTGAAATTTGTCATGTGCAAATGATATCTCTTGTAATCATATCACACGAGTCTCTAACATTATTTGTAGTATCTCCATTGAAAATATTATGAAAGTAAATTCTCCACTGGTTCTGGATATCATCATCCTTCATCAACACCCTGCCATCTTCATTCTTGATTCATTTCACTTGACTCAAGTCTCTTCATTTACTTTCTCTCATACGAAATATTTATATATTTTTTCCTACTCTCCTGTGTTCAGCTTCTAATAAATATCATCAAAGTATTTAGACCTTACCTCCTAAACAAACTTTTTAGCTTCTTTATTGGATTGCCTAAATCTTTGGAACATTGGACCATCTTGAGATTTGGGCAAGATGTTATAGATATCCCTTTTCAATTTAATAGCCTTTTGTACTTCATCATACCACCACCAAGTCTCTTTCTGTGGAGTCCCACACCTTTAGACTCCACTAAAACCTCTTCGGAAATTTTTGTTATGCAGGGGCTCATGTTATTCCATATAGTGTTAACATCAGACTCCAAGTTCCCTCCTTGCTGAGCTATTTCTTTTCTCTTTTAAGATTCCACCACTTGATACTGCTATCTTAGTTTCTATTATGCTTGCCTTTATTGATCTTCAGGTTAATATTCGAAACCACCAACCTATGTTGGGTTGGCAGTTCTTTGCCAGGAATCACTTTATAATCCATGCATATATAATGATCCACCGTATGGAGATAATAAATTTGGCGACATTTGTACCCACTCTTGAAAGTAATCTTATGAGATTCTCTTTTCTTGAAATGGGTGTTTGCCAAAATCATATCATATGCAACTGCAAAATCTAAAATCTTCTCTCCATCTGCATTTTTTCTTCCATATCGAAAACCACCATGGACTCTCTCATATCCAGCATTTCTACTTCCCACATGGCCATTTAAATCACTCCCAATAATATTCTTCTCCTCTGTCAGTATTCCCTACATCAATTCATCAATGTCATCCCAAAAATCCTTCTTAGCCAACTTGGGGGGCATAAGTGCTAATAATGTAAAAAATATTTCCTCCAAGAATAACCTTGATAACTATGATTATATCACCCATCCTTGTGATCTTTACAACATAATCCTTCAACATATTATCAATAATAAGCCTACGCCATTTCTATGTTTATCAATACATGTATACCATATTTTGTATCCTGTGTCTCCAATTTCTCTATAACGTTCCCCTATCCACTTGGTTTCCTACAAGCAAGTTATATTCACTTTTCTCCTCATCATGGTATCCACTATCTCCAAAGATTTTCCCTGTCAGAGAGCAAATATTCCACGATCCAACTCTAATCCTTTTTTATTGAACTTGCTTCTTTTCCTTCCTTCTTTAGAAATGTTATCCTTGCAAAATTTTCACCACATCCAGACAATGATGTTCCAAGACTAGCTTCTTTACCACACCCGTCCAAGATGTAGAAACCCTTGCACATTTTTTGCTACATCCAGGCGATGATGCAATGGGACTATCTTCTTTACCCAGACACGTTCTAGATGTGGAAACCCTTGTCTGTCCTTCAACACATCCAGGCATCGTTGTGTCAAAACCTCTTGCATATTTATTAGTGAACTTGGGTACCGATGTAGCGCTTCGCTAGGTAAGGATGCTCCAATGATATTTTCGTAAGGATTCATGTCATAATAAGAGTGCCAAAGTTTTATGGCTGGCTGTCAACCTACCACCAGCCCACCTCTTTTTCCTAGGCTTGGGACCAGTTATATTTGCACAAAATGTACAAAAATATATGAGGAGTTAAATAAATAAATAGTCTATTCTTTAGTGTTATCAGTGTCCTAGGTGTCACATCATGATACTAATTGCAATTAAGTAACTAGATCACCATGCATTTGCATTAAATCTAATTCATATGTTACTTCATGAGAAATGTACTACAACTCGAGTTCCTTGAATATATCATATAATATATAAAAATAATTTGTAACATGAAGGAAATTCAAATTGAATATAATATATCATCTAGGTAGATGGCACCCCACCAGGCATGTTATTGGATCTTCAACTCCTTGGCATGTTCTCCTTTGGTCCTTAGTGGCTCTAGTCAATGAGGACATTGTGTTATCATCCTTGCAAAGGGAAAAACATCACATTAGGAAATGATAATGACACTTTATTAACATAAGAAAAATGATAATACTTTAAATTAAGGAAAATTGACTTAAAAATTAATTTAATCATTCTTGAAACAATTTCTTAACACAAAGATATAAATAACTAGTATATGCATCTCATTATAATTTCCCACTTAAGGTCACGTAATGCTAGGAAAGCTCATAATCACTAGAAAATCCCATAAATTTCTAGGAAAGCCCATTATGACCACTTGAGGTCCATGATTACAAGAGAATATAAAAATTAATCAGTTCTTTTAACATGACTTGTAATATGAACATCATCAATAATCTTGGATTTGAGTCTTTAACATGATGGGATTTCTCCCTCATTGCATATAATTTGGATTTCCCCCACTTAACATGAACACATTAGAAGATCATAAACATACTTTGATGAACATGCAACTTGTAATCTCCAGTATATATATCAAACATTAATAAATGTTAATATAATGCATCATTTGAAAAGACTAAATTCTTTCATAATCACTTAATCATGTGCTTATAGTATAAATAACAAACATTAACCATAATGATTTTGCATAGTAGAATTTCCCATTTACCTAGAGAAAGAAGATCCTAATTTCATCCCTCTAATTTTCAATCAATCTTAAGTCCCCTGAATAAACATGCCTTATATCCATTGTCATCTTAATTAACATCCTAAACTCTGATGATAACATTTTAATAAACTATGCTTTAGTTGAAGGGAAACATACTTTGCAACCTAGAAATTCCAATCATTTGAAAACATTTTCAAAACATAATAACTTATTTTTCTATAAATTGGTTGATTAACTATGCATTTTCAAAACTAAGCAAATTAGAAAATAATTGATAGACATGTATACATCTTTATCTACTAGCAGGTAACTGCTTGTTGATGAGGTGGCCTAACAATCCTTGCAATGCCTCCATGATGTATTGTGATGATAAGAAATGTTTTCAAGCATCTAGAACTCCATTATGAGCCCTAGGTCACAAAAGTAGGTAGGTGAAGATCAGGGATGGTAGATCATTGTGTTTGGGTAAACTATGACTACCGCTTCATGCTTTTGGTTATTGTATGGTTGATTTCTAAAAGTGTACTTACAATTTTAGAGTTTTTAGAACTAAGAGGATATTGCAATGGTTGAAATAGGGGAAGTTCAAGGAGTCCATGCGATGGACGAAAATTAGGGTGATATCTCCAGATCAGACAGGGACTCATCAAGTCAAAATTGATATGATGAATATGTCGAGAAAGAAAACTAGAGGTGAGGAGGAAGAGAGAGAGAATGTGAGGGAGGAGGAAACTAATGGACTACTATGGGATCAAGAGTCCACATGAACAAGAACTGTGTAAGGGATTGGGTCTCCTTGGCCGCATATGACTCCTCAAAAAGAGTTTGACCCGGTCAAGGATATCAAAGGTTTGTGACATCCCATTATAATATGGTTTAGTTAAGATTAGTATAATAGAGACAAAATTGATTTAAATTTATACAAACACTTCTTTAAGTTATTTAGGTGCTCATATAAAGTTCAAATGATATCAAAAATGAACCATAAGATATTTAGAGGATAATCTCCTCATCTAATTAGGTTTATATTTTTACTATGTTTTATTCACAAATTCTACATGTGTCCTTATCCTAATTTTAAATGCACTACAAGATAAGATAAATCGAATTAATCTCTCCTTTTTTATTTAATTTAGTAATGTTGACATTAGGAGTGGTTTTCTTTCAAATATTATCTTAGGGTTTTTTATTCCTATTTGGAGATTTTTTTAGAGGAGAGAGGAAAGTGCATTATATGGAAATTTTAACTGTATGAGTATCATGAATACTGAAGTAACCATCATCATGAATGTGATAGATCATGTTATTAATCTTTCATAACATTAAAGGAAAATCTATTTTCTTGGGTTATTATCACTGAAGTCCAAGATTTGTATTAAATTGGTCAAGAAATTGCTATTAAGCCTCTAAACGTATTTTAATTAAAACTTAGAACATTACAATTCTACCCACCTTAATAAATATCATTCTCAAAACAATCTATTTATTACCCACCTTAGGTTTCATTAATGCTTTAATGTAACATTCTTAAAAAAAATTGAGTTTCATATTATTCATATTGAACATGGGTTTCTCCTTTAAACTCTATTTAGGGTCTACAAAAGCCAATAATATCACTAAGTGGATTTATCTTTGACCTAAAGATAATTTTGTAAAATTAGGTCTAGATGACTACCTATTGTAGGTCCTTTGTATTATCCATCTTCTTTACACATCCCCAAAAATGTGTTGATCATGCACATACCCAACAACTTGAGATCCTATTATGCTATCCATCACCAACCTAATTGAACACGTCCCATACCACGTGTACTATTATGAAAGGAAAACATGCAAATATTTTTTTCTCTCTCTTGGCTCCACTCAGTTCCCTCCCTAGGTCTCGCCATGGTGGGGAAGGGGGCGGCCGCTGGTCGTCTGCCTCCAATTCCACCAGAAGCCACCACGGAGAAGATCATTGTAGGGAATCCTCATCCCCCTCCCCCTCCCACCTCTCCACCTCCTCCGTCCCCTTAGACCCCCCCCCTGTCCAAACCCCTTGGACTCAACATGGGGCCGATGTCACCATCGCCAGGGACTAGGTCAAGGCTGTCAAGAAGCCGATGTCTAAAATCAGAGGAGAGGTCGCCAAAGATCTGAAGAAAGGCTTCCTCAAGGAATGCAATCTAAGACCATAGATGTGATTCTCAGAACCAATCATGAATGAAATGGACAACTATCATCATTTCTCGGCGATCGTTCAGATCCTGGAGCAGACAATGAACATTGTTCATCTGAGAGGGTGGATGATAAGAGCCCGGTGACCCAAAGGTGAGCTGGAGGTGTTCAACATTCCCCATGGGTTGATCCTGGCCAGATTTGCAAATGAGTGGGACCTCCTCAATGCTCTGAATGGGGACCCATGGTTCTTCAGTGACCAGTTGGTACTGGTTCATCAGTTGACTCCTAATGCTGGTGTGAGAAGAGCAGCCTTTAAAACTACACTGGTGTGGGCATCATTACCGGATGTTGGGAAGCACTGGTCTGCATGAGCTATCACCACGATTTCTCATGTTATTGGGGAGCCTCATGCCATTGATAAGAAGGTGGATGGATCGCTCCTCGGGTGTTCACACTTTTGCGTGGACATCTCTATTGAGGTGGATCCACCCCCAGTGGTCATGGTTGAGTTGCCCAATGGAGACGAGTGGGAGATCAATGTCAGATATGAAGCCTTACCCGAATGATGTAAAATTTCCAAGGTCTTTGGCCACACGGATGACAACTGTCTGGGTGCCAGAGACCCCAAGGTACACCTGAGCCCTCCTATCATAGAAAAGTCAAAGCAAAGGCAGGGGAAGCGAATGAGTTCCAGACCTCCGCGCAAGTGCCGCTATGCAAATAAGAGTAAAGAGAAAGAACCAGGCTACAATGACAAGGGTAAAGAAGTGGTCTCAATGACTACTGATGAGACCCTGAGGTCTGAGAAGGAGGTACACAATCTAGAAGATGATGAAATCGATGTAGTCAATGATCTATAGGTCGTAGTCACTGATTAGGTTCCTCCGGAGAGGGGAGAGACATTTGTAAGGAGAACTACTGAGAGAGAAGATGAGAACCCATTTGCGGTCCTTGAGAAGTTGGGAAATGAAGAGGCTACTGAACGTCCTAGCAGGAGAAGAAGTCCACAACAGACCAGGAGGTCAGCCACAAAGGAGAAGACTGGGAAGGTACCTAAATCCTCTACTAGGGGAGGAGGGAAACACAAAAAATCTTGATGTCTATACTCACATGGAACATGCGAGGGGCCTCCCTGCTGAGAACACAAGTGAGGATTAGGAAGATACTATGGAGGATAAAAGCAGACATCATCTTCTGCTTCAAAACCAAGATCAGAAGAAACACAATTGAAAGAGTTAAGACTATCTTTCCTACGAACAGGGAGTGTATGGATAATCTACATGCTTGTGAAGGTGGTAGGATTATCATGGGCTTGGATGTGTGTATATGGCATGTCGAACCGATTGCCATAGGAGACCAGATGATGATAGTAAGTTGCTTTAACAAAGGAGGTTTCTCATGTATCATTTCGGGGTATATGGTGAAAATCTCGAAGGAGACAGAGATAGGCTTTGGAATATGATCAAGGACACAACACAGAAGGATATTATATGGTTGGTCTTAGGTGATTTCAACAATTCTAGAAGAAAGGGGGAGAAGTTTGGGGGGCTGGTTGTCATAGACTGTATCTTGGATAAGTTCAATGATGTGATCAATATGTTGGTTTAATTGAGATGAATAGATTAGGGGTGTTATATCATGGTTGAACAAACAAGGAAACTAACATATATCTAGTCTGTTGGATAGGGGTTTTGTAAATGAGTCCTGGCTAGATGTGTTACCCAATCCAGTTATCAAGTTGGGATCACACCACTTTAGTGACCTTTCTTGGATGGAGGTGGAGATCATCTACACGAAAGACTATCCTAAACCGTTTAGATTCCTAAATCTATGGTGCGATTGGTAGGGATTCAGGAAGTTGGTTAAGGAGGATTGGGCCAGTCCTATTGAAGGGAACCCTATGTTTGTGGTGATCAAAAAGCTACAAAGACTGAAGAAGAAAATCAACGAATGGGCAAAAGGGAAAGTGCATCTTGACAACCTTATCAACACTGTGACACAAGAGTATGCGAAAGCTTCCCTACTGATGAGAAGCAACCCAAATGATAAGAATGCCATAAATGAAATGTGTATTAAAGAGAAGAGAGTCAATGATCTTGAAAGAGCACAGGAGCTCTACTTGTGGAAGAGGAGTAGGATTAGGTGGGTGAATGACGACAACAGAAATGCAAGGCTTTCCCATGCTACCATTAAGAAGCAGGAGATGAGGGATACCGTGCATGAATTCATTGATGAGAATGGGTAAGTTACCAATGGCAGAGAGGAGGTGGCTACTCGGGTAGTGCAACACTTCAATAACATATATAACCAAACCCACTTTGAGTCCATGGAATGGGACTTTAATCCTGACAAGAAAATTAATTCTATTATGAATGCTCGTTTATGCAGGGATACAACAGAGGAGGAGATATACAATGCTATGAAATCCATCCACCATTCAAAGGCACCTGGGCCCAAAGGCTTTAACAACAAGTTCTACCACTACATGTGGGATACTATTAAAGGGGATGTTTGTAAAGTAGTGGATTGGATAGTCAAAGGGGACAGAATGGTTAGAGCGGCCAACCATAGCTTCATCAAGCTGATTCCAAAGTCAAAGAATGCTAAAGACATCGCTGATTACAGACCTATTGCGCGTTGTTCAATTTTGTAAAAAATTGTGTCAAAGATTTTGTCAGCTAGGTTGAAGGAGGTGCTTCCTTCTATAATCTCTAAAGAACAGAATGTGTTCATTACTAGCTCTTCTTGTTGTTGAGTTTCTTAATGACTTCAAAGTGATGAACTCAAAGGCCAAAGCCTGCCTTTAAATTGACATCAGCAAGGCATATGACCATGTTAATTGGGGGAATAAGTGGACGATGATGAAAAGCATGGGGTTCTTACAAAGATGGATCGACTTGATGAAGGAGTGCGTTGAAACTACTTCCTTCTCAGTGTTGATCAATGGTACTCCTACTGGCATGTTTAAAGCCACAAATGGGCTAAGGCAGGGGGACCCACTATCCCCCTTGTTGTTCACTATCATCATGGAAGGCTTGACATATCTTATTGATAAGGCTGAACAGCAAAATTTTATTAACTCGTTCAAAGTTAAAGGCACCAAGGTTCCATCCCACCTTATATTCATTGACGATGTCCTATTGTTCTCAGTTGGACATGCTAACAGACTGTGTGCCTTGTATAAGGCGCTATGTCACTTTGGCAGATGCACATGATTAAATATCAACACCATTAAATTGAGAATCTTCCTATCTCACTCATGTGATAATAGTAGAGGGAGGTTGAAGATTGTAGCAGGCATGGAGAGGGACAAGCTCCTGACCACCTACCTTGGAATCCCAATTATTGGTGGTCACTGCAATGCTAGAGACTTTGTTGATTGTAAGTATAAGATAAGAGACAGGTTTGAAGCCTGGGGCTGTCTTAGAATATTGCTTGCAGGTAGAATGGTCCTCATTTGATCTATCATTCAAAGCACAATCCGCTACTGGACTTACATGATTGAGCTTCCACAACTGGTCTCCGATGCTTTGAGATATGTGAAGACGAACTTTATGTGGGCAAGTAAAAGCCATGCCATTGGGTGGAAGACTATAGCTCAGCCGTTTAAAGAGGGGGTTTGAACATCTTAGACCCAATTGAACTGGTCAAGGTGAGAACGATGAAGACGATTGATAAATTCCTTTGTGAACCAGAGGGAATCTGGTCGGAATGGATGAGAAAGAGATATGGTGGTAGCATTAACATGAGTGACAATGGTAGACCTTCTATCATATGGCAAAGAATGTGCAACAAATATCAAAAAGCTCAACATATGTATGTTGTTGATGGCTCTGGTGGGTGGCGACACGCTACTAACCAACCACCATGGATCAACAACAAAAATACTACTGGTATCAATTGGGCTGAGATAGCTTGGGGAAAAGGGCATAACCCAAAATGGAGCACCTTGCTATACAAAATTAAGAAGGGGAGACTTCCAACCATGGACAAAATGGAGGAATGGGGATACTCAATTTATAAGATATGCAACCTCTGCAGGAGAGAAGATGAATACACCAGTCACCTATTTTTTGAATGCTCCTACACTAGTCATATTTGGAGTATTGTTAACCTTAGGAACTGTTGGGCAGCCCAAGTTCCCAGAGAATAGATGATATCACCGTTTGGATCAACAACCAGTATAGGCTCCACAGGAGCAACCTGTGGTTTGTTGGCCTGAGTTTAGCTTGCACGTGCGTGTTCATTTGGAATGAAAGAAACACAAGAACACATAAACAAAAAGAAAGATATGTGTTAGCTTTGGCTGAAGAAATCAGACACAACCTTAGATTGGTTTATAGAATGAGAAGTAGCATATTTTGTAATATAAATGCTCTCTCTAAAACATACTGGGGATTTTTTAAATAACTCGAGTTTGTGCTTTTAGGGTCTATGTTCATACGCCTTGGTTTGTATGTATAGATTGTTATACTTCCTTTTGGAAATACATTTACCAATTTCCAAACAAAAAGAAATGAAAACATGCAAAATATGATTGTGACATCCCTATACATTCCTCATATGGTTTGAACCAACTAATG
This sequence comes from Alisma plantago-aquatica, assembly GCA_963693085.1. NCBI lineage: Eukaryota > Viridiplantae > Streptophyta > Magnoliopsida > Alismatales > Alismataceae > Alisma > Alisma plantago-aquatica. Next base: position 330,698,066 of record OY856411.1, read on the forward strand.
AGGTAAGAAAGTATATGACACTATCAAATATTAGGTCAATACTTAGGATCTAAACAAGATATACATTGATCACTAACTTGTCCTTGTGCTGTAGGGTTAAATCATTAGTTATTCTAGGGTTCGATACAATTCCTTGGAGTCCATCTCCATACCCTAATATCATATCTTTGTCTTAAAGATAACTATATCAATCATATTTTCCTAGTATCCATCTACTTATATGCTCTAATACCATTCATGTAACAAATAACCTTTGCATACAAAAGATATATGAGTGGAACCATTTATCTTTAGTGGAGGATGTCTCATCATGATACTCATTTCAAACAAATAAATAATTCACCATGCATTAGTATAGGAATTTATTTATATATTTTTAAAGAAGAAAGGTGATACAACTTGAATTATTTCAATAAATCATCTAACATCTAAACATGATTTGGAACATAAATGAAATTCTAATATAATTATTGGATTATCTAGGTAGATGGAACCCCACCAAGAAGGTTCTTGGATCTTATAGTGCTTGGATTTCTCTTCTTTATCATTACTTTCTCAAATATGTAAGGACATCACGTCCCCAACCATGCAAAGGGTAAAACATCACATCATTGTCGATACTATCACTTTCAAACATAAGAAAAATAATTATACTTGACATTACAGAAAATTGAGTTGAACATTAACTTAAGCATTCTTGAGTCAACTTATTGACATACAAATTGAATAAGTAGAATATGCATCTATCTTTGATTTCCCATTTAAGATCATCTAATGTAGTAAAGCCCATGATTTCATGGAAAGCCCAAAATAACCACTTAGTGTGCATGATTGTGAATGCATATAAAACTTAAGCAATCCTTATAACATGATTCTTGATATTAACATAAACATAATATTTTATTTGAATCTTGAACATGATGGGATTTCTCCCCAAAGCACATAATTGGTATTTCTCCCTCTTAATACGATCACATTATAGGATCAGAGACCTACTTTAATCAATGTAATATATGTAACCTCTATGATATAGAAAACATCAATCAATGTTAATATAATGCATCACTTGAAAAGACTAAATTCTTTCATGATCACACAATCGCGTGCTTATTGTAAGACCCCTAACCTCACTTTATGGTTGAACATGCTTTCTAATCATAATGACGTATTTAAACCCTAATATAATTCTAATATGTTCTTTGATATCATGTGACAAGCTTAAGTTTCAAGTTTGGTCTAGTTTGGACACTATTTGAGCAAGTTATGCATTTATATGCTTATTTTGGACTTTTATGCAATTTACCCGTATCTAGGGTTTTTCTCACAATTTATCACATTCTTGTTGTGTCTTTCATGTTTTTATATCATTCTTGACCTTCTTATTCTTTGGGGTGCTTTGTTCTACCTTGATTTTATGGTGATACCTAACCATGATGAGATTAGGGTTTGCTCTCATGGATACCCTAGCTCATGGTTAACCTTGGGTGTTGGACCGGATAACAACCTAGATTTGGCAGTCACCTAGGAAGAGGTCCCTAGTGTTTTTGATTTCCAAGGTCTCTTCTGTGCTATCTAGGCTTGGAAGTCAATGAGGTTTGTCTGTCTCTTTGTCACCAACTTTTCTAGGGTTGGCATCGTTTGCCTTTTTGCCCATCTTGGTTGCTGACAATGCTAAGTGGTCACTAGATTTTTTTATCCTCTTGGTGGATGAGTTTTCTTGTAGTGGTCTCTTGTTTTTTGGTACACATGTTTGACCTGGTTGCATGTGTGAGATGCTTTCATGGGCGAGACCTTGGACACATCCTCTCTCTTTCTCACACCTTGAACCCTATATATACCTCCCTCATTACATGCAAGAAAGTTCTTCACACACCTAGCCCTCTCTCTCTTCTCCCTTGTTCTTGGAGCTCATCCCCCTTTGCTTGGTGGAGAAGGTAGAGCACAAGGATGAAGAAGGTTGCTGATCTTGCTTGCAAGTGTACCTAGGGTATAGATCTATAGTAGTGGAGAACGTTTGGGGCTTTCTTGCTTGGTTCCTTGACCTAGGTAAATGAGATATTTGTCTTTTCCTTCGTTTTTCTTGCTATCCCACATCTTCCTATCTTCTTCTTGGTCATAACCATGGTGGATCATGAGTTAGTGGTTGAGGAACACTCCTTTCTAGCTTCCTTGACCTAGGGTTTGCTTCCTTTTTGGTGGAGGAGCTAGCTTGGCCAAGTAGAGTGTTGAAGATAGGGTTCTATCTTCCATCCTCAAGCTACCTTGTTGCTTGGAATTGCTCCATATTCTAGAGGCAAGTTATATAAATTTCTCCACGATTATTGCTTACTCTACCTTGCATGTACTTGATCTTTCCCTAAAATATTGTTCCAAGTAGAGAGGTAGTATCTTTTACCTAAGGTTGTGTTTATATGGTGATTCTTGAATAGTGAATTCTCTTGGGTGAACCCCAAGCTTTGTGCAAAAATCATGCTCAATAATAGATTTTTTTACTTTCATTCTTTTGGAAACCGATTGTTTTTGCTCTCTTAAATTATGGTTTCTAATTAGGATTTTGAACTGATCTTTATACTTGTGATGCAACTTGATGACCTTTCACATTATTGATGGTAACCAACCTATTTCGGACTCTAAGTGGTCTAAGATATTTTGGTGTCTTTTTGGTTTCCAAGATTTGAACCCTCTATGGTCGCTAAAATTTTGACATCATGAGTGGTTGTCAAGGTTTTGCATCTTCATAGTCGCCAAGATTTCACCCTTATAAGGTCGATGAGTTTGAGCTATAGTGGTCACCAAGTTTTTGAACTCTCATTGGCCACCAAGTATTGAATGTATGGTGGTCTCTATGTTTTGGATCTCTCCATGATTAGTTGATGAGTTTGATCATATGTGGTCACAAACTTTTGGACCCTTAGTGGTCGATGAAATTTTTGTACCCTAATGGTCTCTATATTTGGTAACCCTCGAGGTTTCCAAAGTGACCTAGTCCTAGTGGTCACTATATTCTCTGACCTTTGTGGTCGATGATATTTTTTATCCATGTTGGTCACTATGTTCTTGAACCCTAGTAAGGTACCTAACCCTAGCAGTCGCCAAGGTGTCTCTAACATAGGTGGTCGCTATGTTTCCCCGACCTAGGTGGTTGATGAAATTCCCTAACTCTATGGTCAATGATTATGTTTGACTTTATGTTGTCATGATTAACATAGATACTAAGGGGTTTATCTTAGATTTTTTTGTACCCCTAATTCACTCATCTTGGTAGAACCTAACCCTCATACAAGTAATGATTATGGTTAATCATCTATCATTTCTTGATGTGATTAGTATGATGATGGAATACTCTCTCTCTCTATCTTTGTTGTTGTAACCCTAAATTGTTGTCATATGAACATCATATTTCCTAAATTCAATGCAATATCATGTTGAACTTATGTATCACATTTATGGTGATGTTTGATGAGCCTTGATGAGGCATGGAAGGATAATGATGTTCTTGCAGGGAACAATGTGAATGGTCTTATGACCTTGGATATGGTATTGTACCCTAATTGATGTGTTATCTTGTTAATTATCCGAGAAGGATTTGCATCCTGCGATGGTATGATGATGATTATGGACTCATGTATGGAAATGAAGTAGTGCCATGTGATGATGTGATTAGCATTATGTTTCATATGTTTTATATACTCTATAAATTGTAACATACCATGTTTTTCTATAATTCTTTTAGGGTTTGTATGTAATTTTATTGATGTAGCCCGACTCACCTAATTCAGATTAACTAATAAAATGAAACCCTAATCATGTAGTCCCTTGTGTCATAGAACCAGTCAGTGTCAGGACCTGCTGGATGGGGGAAACGAGTGTTCCTAAGGGAGACTCAGAATGCATATTGTTGAGTATGTGGGATGCAAGAGATTGTGCATCCTTGACATCATAATCTCAAGGTTTGGAGGATGGTTATACATGTCAAATAGAACACCAATTCACTAAGATAATTATCCTAGAGTTTAATCCTTTTTTTACTTCCTAGTTAAGGCTAGTATAGAAGGGTCGATCCCAGAGGACAATGTTATTAATATTTTTCTCTTTTATCCTGATTGATTTTTGAACTTATTTCTTTTTGGTATTTTTGAATAAAAAATAGAAAGTAAATTCCATATTTGGTGGTTGATGATTAAACTAGAACAAGAATGTAAATTTGCAAAAGAAATACAATATTACACTAAGGCAATTAAATCATAGATTATGCTAACACAAGGGAAAAGGAAAATTGTTAGAAAGGAAAAATTATCTAAGGATAAGAAAGTAAAGTGTAAGGATTTAAAAATAAATGATTGAAACAAATGTTAAAAGAGACGATTGAACCAGAAGAGAAAGCATCAAGGCATAGGGGTTCTAACACCTTAGCCAAAGTGAAAACAAGATCAAGAGATACATGAAAAGTAAGATAGAAGTAGGTATGTGAATTATTCATAAATAAAATGAAAGAGACAAACTCCATATTAACCCATTGGTCATGGCATTCACACAACCTAGTCCTTCATCCAAAAGAGGATTTTTCTGTGGTCACATCCAAATCCTTGTGTAAATGGTTTAGGCGTTCTAAGTCCCTATTTCCAAAGTCACATTTGTCATGATTAACTTACAATAAAAATGATTAATTGATGTGTTTAAACCAACAATTTCTAAACCAAAAACCATCCATCTAAAATGTCATGTAAAAACCTGATCCAATCAACAGATGGCTAAGGGGCTACTCCCCTCACTTCAATAAGGGATCTTCTCACTATTCATGACAAGGAATGGAGAAACAAAGGGAAGAAGGTAGGAATCCATAGACCGAAGGAAAGAATCTCCAAAGAGACCAAAGTTGGTGACAATTAAATGGATCTCTCTCTTAATGCCCCTCTCTAGAATAAAGAACTAGAAGCAAGAATAAGAACAAAGAAGAAATCTAGATCTAGATCTAAGTACCAAACTTTATCGTAGAGTGAAGGATAACACTATGAATTTAAAGTAAGAAAGTTTCAATAATAAAATTCAAGTACAAAATTGAGGACCTCTTTCATAGTGGAGTCCTCCTCCTTTTATAGGGGAAGGTGGGGTGGAAACCCTCAAAGGAGGTTAAGGATCAAAAGGAGCGGATGTTGCTCGCGAGCCATGAAATAGTCATATCACTAGCTGAGACGATCATCTGGGATGACGTGGCATGGTCTCTAGAAGAATTGGATCAAAACCCTAATGAGAGGGTGGTGGCACCCTTATACTTGATTGCTTCGGCTTGAAGCGTCATCTAAAACGGTCGTCTGAGGGTGCGGGATGCCCAGTTGGTTCCTCCTTACATGTGATCAAAGGGTTGAAACCCTAATTGAGTGGAGGCTTTGACATTTCACTTAATACAATCATGATATGGCCATATGGGCTAGGCTAGATGATAGGTTGGGTCCATGAGATGATCGTCTTGCTGAAGCGAGATGCCCCTCAGGGGTGTTGAGGTAGCATGTTGACCTGAGGATCCAGTGGTCATTTGACTCTAGGGTTTTGGCTTCATGAATATGAAACGACTGTCTGGTTTTGTGAGACGGCCATCTCACATTTCCAGGAGGTCAGATCTTATCTTTGGAGGAAAAAACCTACAAAAATAGAGAAAAGAGTAAGTATTTGCAAAATAAATTAAAAAATGGGTAAATTGCAAATTTTCCTAGAAATTACTAGAAAAAGAGATTAGTTTTATAAAAAAGAACTATGAAAATAATGCAAAAAGGTAGATGAATATGTATTCATCAAAATACTCTAGACTTGAATCTTTTCTCATCCTGAGAAAATTAAATTACAAATACATCTAATGTATGCTCAAAACATGTCATTCCTCACCGTTTTAACATCACATTAATCCTTACCTCCTAATTTTGACCAACTGACCCTATCTCCTAGAACCGAATAGCACAAAGTTCAATATTCCTTATCAAAACAATTATCATATCTTTCTTCTCACTAGTACATAATCGACCATTCACAAAAAATTAATTATGAGAACAAAGTTATTGTTTATTCGTCATTGTCAACAAAATCATATTGAAACATTCCCACTCTTTGTAGGGCTTTTGCCCAATCTTCTCTTATAGCATCTAATTCAACTCTCGTATAGGGAGCATGTACATCGAAATGCTTTGCACCTGTGTTGAAGCTCTCAGTTTTAAAGACCTACAAAGAGAATGACATACATACATAATTATAATAATATATAATAAGATTTATATATTTCATATTATCTAACGAGACTATGTATAATACCTCTTGTATGTTATTGATTTCCAATACGGCATGTTTGACGATTAGGTCCATAATCACATCACATAGTAGGCACATGCCCATCCATTGTCTTGTGTAGCACACTATAAATTGAAACATACAAAATATTCAAAATTACAAATAAGCACAGTTCACATAATAATATATACATTGGAGTCAGGAAATTACTTTCACATTCTCCCAAATGAGTGTCAGTTTTTTTTCCTGGGGACCTTTCCTCCAACTTTTTTGTACTCTTGTAAAGCCCTATATATGTTAATGTAACACATTAAATTTCATAATTAAATAGTAATGCAGTAATAGATGCTAACAGATATAAAAACATAAAATATTTCTCACAAGAATAATGGCCTTTTAATTGCATGTCCATATAATACATCCAAATCACTCCCTGCAGGATCTAGATAATAGACGGTGAATGTCTTGGGGACAATCACTATTAACTCCCAATTCTTAGCACTACATGTAAGAAAGTAGAAAATTAATAACTCAATATCCACAAAAAAAATGTAATTTGCTTAAGTCCAAATTACAAGAAAAGTAAACTTAACCGACATTGAATGGAGCTATTATAACCGTCTTATTATTTTTACCAAAATATTCAAAAGCATCACAACAGTATGAAGTAACTGAAGATGAGTCTGTATCTACATGACTAATCAAAGATGGAACCAAAAATCCCACATGGGAAAACCCAAAATCTTTACATGTCTTGTGTAAGTGGCTGCAAAACATGTATTATGTATGCATTAATATATAAGAAACCAGATTGTCGTATATAAAACAAGGTCTATGGATGTATAAACCAGATTTCCGTATGCATTAATCTCACAATATCCACATCTCTATCATAGATGTGTTCAGCCATTCATAACTAAACAACTCCAAAATATCTTGTATAAATATGTTGTTTCCGAATGTTTGACCTGCATTAATATGTATCCAGAACTTCTATTACGTATGCATTAATACATATGCTAAACTTATATAAATAGATTGTTATCGTATGATTTACCTACAACAGTCTCTGGAACAGTAACATTTATAGGGCAATTTGGATTATGTTCGTCGATCCATATTGCCAAACTCCTACAATTAGGACCTATCGAGGCGTGTAGGTCCCCTGAAAGCCAACTTGGTAGTCGAGGAGGTGGAGGTCGAGATGTAGCGGGTCTCATCTTTTTGACATGTATGTATAATTTCATATCAATTGACTCATATATATATACACACTAACAAATTAAAGTAATGAAAATTTATCATACAATATCAGTATAGAGGACATTCGCTTCGGGACACAGTATCACTCCGCCTACTGCCTCACCAAGTGTTTCAGCATCTGGGTGTGCATGAGGCAGTGCAAGATTCGTCCAGCCAGTGAGTATATGTATGGGGCTCACACGTACCATGCCATCTGGTAATGGACTCCCATGAAACATGCACCCTTTAAGGGGTGGGTAAGCCGATTCATCTGCAACGATATATCCTTCACTTTGTAGTCGGCATGGCTTCAACCCCTACAAATTTATGTAAAGAATGTTATATGTATATATACACAAACATATCATCTTGAACAAACTAGCTATTATATATGCCATAAAAATACTTACAGAAGACATGCTAGGTGGGTCTATAGGATTATTCCCAACCTCTGCAGTACAAGGAGTAGGAGAAGAGAGGTTCGCCACAGGTACTATCTGAGTGGCAGTATGAGACGCCTACCACTTGTTAAATGCTTCCTGGAGTCTTTTATCAACTACTTCCTAGACTCTCCTATCAATTAAGGAATCTACCTATACATGGATAAAAGAAATGCTAGTTTCTGATTATTGAATTCCCTTTCGCAATAATGTTCTAAAATAAGAATAAGTTACCTCAGCTTGTGAAAGTGCTGCTTTTGGGACAAGTTTACGCTGGGATGGCCCAAAGAACGCTTTGATGCCCACACCAGCGCCTGCACCCCTTACACATTCAGGATGCTCTGGGTTACCCAGAGCAACTGTCAGTTCATCCCGTGTGCCCTGAGGGATGAACTTGCCTTTCTTCTTCTGCTCATCCAGCTCCCGCTAAGCACCATCAACAAAAATTCATAAGTAAACATAACAATAATCAATATCCATAGATTGCTCTAAGAGTTTGATTTTTACCATTTCTGCAGCAGCCTTAGCGGTTGCATGCTTCGGTATCTCTCCCTTCTTGTTTTGCCTCCCAGCCATCCACATAACATGATGAGGCAGAGGTTCAGGAGTAGCAGTAGAGGACTCTGCAATCTCTTGAGTAGCAGTAGGCTGAGTAGACTCAGCCTGTAGTCTTTGGCGAACGCCTGCATATCCTCTTGGACCCATTGTGTGGTTGTGCACATTCAGTGCATGCCTTGCTCGTTGAGCATCACTGATAGCCTAGTTAGTTAGCACATTGATTTGGTTAGTAACACTAAAGGTTAATCTTGAATAGGTGAATACATAAAAACATATATTAATTAAATTGGGAGTGGCGCTTAATACCTTGAATTCATCTATTTTTCTTTGGGTAACAAACTCCTCCCATTCTTTGGGGTCCAAGTAGTTCCATTGTTGTGTGGCTTCCTTCTTCCTATATTTATTTTTCAAAGAGAATACAAACAAAAATTATTAGTGTAGAGTTAGTGAAATACTGATCAATGTCTAGAATTGGAATCAATCAAGAACCTATTCTCAGTATCGCGTATGTAATCTCGGGTGAGATTGGTCCTATAGTTCCTTAGGACCCTCCCACAATGTTGCATCACACATTTACGATGCAGCTTTTCATCCAGATCAAATATGCCCTGCAAATTAAATAGAATTGCTATTAACTAGTATCCTAAAAATTAGTAATCTACACAAATAGAATTACAAATAATAATAACTCACACATAGTTCCTTCTATATGTGGACTTTCTTCCCCTTAGGAACTCTATGCCATGATTCTAGGATAGGACTGCAATGGCTGCGAGTAAGAACCCCAAGATATGAAATAAATGAGTTGCGGTTCACTCCATATGGATTTCCTACATGATCAAAATCCACAGCCAATTTGGGTCCATTGCCCCTTTGCTGTATTAACTTGTTCATCATTGTGATGCCCCTCACTTTCTCAATTTTCTTTTGCTACTCATCAAGTGCTGTAATTTCTTCAGCGGGTACATCACCAACCTAAAATTTGATAAAAAACACACTTACATAATATAATTATGCTATGAACATATAGATAGAAACCTCAGGGATATATTCTTAAAACTTACTTTGTCAGGTGGTGCAAGCACATCCTCACCCTCAGAGTGATCATCAACATGGTCCTGATCAGCCATCTAAAAATTCACATTCAAATTATAAATTTCACATTGTAAATTAACACTAATTGTAAAGTTCACATTGTAAAGTACACATTCACATTGTAAAGTTCACATTCACATTGCATGGTTAAAACTTTAGGCCAACAAATACATGTGCTGTCATTCTTATATATAATAAATGTGTACCACCTATCCCATTCTTGAACACCTAATCTCATTAGTAAGTGTATAATGTGTATTGGGTTTTCAAGAAAATTTCGGCAGCATTTCCCTAGGAATCTTTACTAGACATGTATAAAAATTACCCTAATGAAAAAAAGTCTAGGCATCTTTACTAGACATTATATATATAGCCCTAATCATCATTTTTAACATACTACATTATTAATAACCCTATTTCCGCATGTACATGATTATCAACTTAAAAACCCTATAATTCATTGAAATCATTCTAATTCAATTTAAGATGTTGGGATCACATAATTATATACTGACATCAGAATAAATAAAAGAATCATAATTAACATGATTAACAACATGTTCATCAAACTATGGTTTTCTTGAATATCATCAAATATTCGTGTACTAACTATACCTTTGTAACAAGAAGAATAATTGAGCTTTAAGTATATTTTATTCACAATCTATGCATTTTTATGATCAAAACCATATACAACATGTCTATAATTGGAGCTAGCATTCATTTCCCTAGGAATCTTTACTAGACATGTATAAAAATTACCCTAGTGGCAAAAAGACTAGGAATCTTTACTAGACATTATATATATAGCCCTAATCATCATATTTAACATACTACATTATTAATAACCCTATTTCCGCATGTACATGATTATCAACTTTAAAACCCTATAATTCATTGAAATCATTCTAATTCAATTTAAGATGTTGGGATCACATAATTATATATTGACATCAGAATAAATAAAAGAATCATAATCAACATGATTAACAACATGCTCATCAAACTAGCATTTTCTTGAATATCATCTAATATTTGTGTACTAACTATACCTTTGTAACAACAAGAATAATAGATCTTTAAGTATATTTTATTCACAATCTATGCATTTTTCTGATCAAAACCATATACAACATGCTAATATTAATGTGAATCAGACACAGGTTTGCAAACTGGAGAGCCACAATAAGATTGGGTGTCTAATAAACAAGAAGGCAGTGCACCTCAAATAATGTTGTTCAAATAAATAAATCGCATAGCAACTCTGCACCATAATAACATTGAAGAAAAATTGCACACAACCACATCCATAGAATTAATGGGCGTGCCTGTGATACAGGAAAAGCAAGAATAGGGGGGAAAGTTAAGGGAAAACCTGATAATGGGCATGCCTGTGAGAAGAGGGAAGCATCCACACAGTGGGCGGAGGGCTGGTCGTCGAGTAGAAGGGCTCCGGGCGGAGAGCTGGTCGTCGGCGTCGTGCAGAAGGTCGCCGGGAGGAGAGTTGTGATCGGGCGGAGAACTGTGGTCGCCGGTAGCAGTTGGCAGAAGCAGAGGTGGCGAAGGCAGAAGAGGTGCGGCGACAGATCAGCGGCGGCGAGTGGCGGCGGTGTTGGTGACCAAAGCACGACCAGCATATGACGGCGGAGGTGGAGGCAGAGCAACAGCGGAATTGTCAGAGCAGAGGAATCGTCGGAGCAAACCCTCAGTGGAAATGAATGAAACAGAAGGGGAAGACTATGCCTCGTGTTGTTAAGTTAACAATAGGTGTCAGTTGTTACCAAAAACTGACAATAAAAACTATAAATGTCGGTTTGCAACAAAACACCGACACTAAAGGGAGGTGAAAATTTTCACGGTTATGCTCGCGAAAACACAATGGCGTCAGTTATTATCACAAAACCGATGATAAAAAGTGAGCAAATTTTTGTCTCGCAGAAAACCTTTAGTCATCGGTTTCTGTTTTACAAACTGACGATGTATGTTAATTTTTGGAGGTAATTGTTTTCGTTGGAAATTTTGGTTTTGGCGGTTACTTTTAGGTGTCAGTTTCTTATTAAGGAACTGACACTGAATAAAAGTGATACCCGTGCCTGGTCGCCCTTCACAGATTGATGTTGGCTTATTTTATACACCGATGTTGTATAGTTTAGGTGTCAGTTTATGATTACAACCAACACCATTAAAAGTGACGTTATAAGCCATTTCTGTAGTAGTGTCTAAATCAAGATTTTTTTAGAAAAATAGGCTTCATCTTACTTTTGCTTTGACACTCTCAATTTTTACTTTTGGTGAGTTGTTGCACAAGAACATGACAAAGGGGGTGTGAGGAAAAATGTAGATCCCTCCTCTATTCAAATTGGGATATAAATTTGTGGAGTTTTGGCTACATTGGTCACAATTTTTTTCATGTTCACTTTTCACATCTTTTGATGGTACGCCCCTTTGTGGGGAATGGACTTTTTATTTTGGGAAGCATGTCACCCCAGACTTGATTTTTGTCCGGTGGTGATTATTTGCTTCTCTTTTTTAGAAGAAAAATAGGGGGAAGGAAGAGGTGTCCTTGTGATTATGACTTCAACATTTTTCTTTCCAGAGTGTTTTTTTCTTTAGTTAGAGTATTCCTATAAATCATGTTATACAAGCTTTATAACTAGGTAATCTATTATTTAAACATAGGGAAACATTGTTCTTGGTTCTAATTGATTGCATATGACTTGACACCTATTCCAAGGAGTGACATTATTTAGGGATCCTATGTGACAAGGTGGTTTCAGACATGGCAATTTGTAATAGATTTTGCAAAAGGTTTTACTAAATTCAACAGGGGTACAATGATAGATGTCTATTTAATTTAGTCGACTAGAAAAAGGCCATTTTGCAAGAAACAAAATGGAAATTTTGCAACAAACAAAAATAAAAGGCATGACCGACTAAACAAAGGCCATGAACAATGAAACTACATGGAAAACCAATAAAAAGGCAAAATAATGGAATAAGGGAAAAGATAAGGCATGGAATAGAATCATACCACCCTCCTCTACCCCAGAGTTAGATTTTTTCTTGTCCTGAGCAACACCTAAATTGGAGATGGAGGGAAGAAAATCAATTTGGTGGTGTGAAATGAGAAAAAGGTGGAGGATTGTAGTAGTAGTTCCCCCAATATTGGGAGTTGGGGTCAGGGTAGGCCTGAGGGCCCCATACTCCTCATATTGGGGTCGAATGATGTTACAGTGACCTTGGTTCACATGCCAAGACTCATGTGAGTTGCATTAGGTACATATGGTTGAGATGGTGACCTTGGCGTTGCTGGTGACCTTGGCGTTGCTACTCACATTGAATTTCATCCAACTAATTTTGAATCTCATAAAATCCATAAGGATACTCGGACCCTTCTTTGGTGTCCCTGCATCTCCTAGTGTGGTGTTGTGAAGATGAAGGTGGTGGTTCTATTGTGTCATCATGTGCCTCCATAGAGATACTCCTCCTGTGTGCTGTGGGCTCGACGATGTCATCTAGATTGGTATACTCTAGAAGGAATCACGCGATATGTGCCCACATGTCAATCAAATAATAAACTAGGTTGGCGACATCAAACCTAGCCTATTAGAGAAGATTAAGGATGAGTGGGTAGTCTGTCGAGAGTAGGTAGTATACTCCATTGACACCAGGGCAGAAGAACATACATGCCTCATAGTATGCAAAGTCAATCAAGTGATTTTTGAGCTTTAGGGGTAGGAAGGAGATGTTAGTAGTAGCCTATAAAATGCACTACATAGGTGACTACATGGCCAATGTAGTAGGAGGATGAGGTAGTGTGAGTGGTCTGATAGTTGAGATGGTCAATCATAGAACATCGCCAATTATAGGTTTTGTTGTTCAAAAGACACCATAGTGTAAAGCTCAAAAAGTGTAATGGAATCCTGAGTACCTTCCCTACTGAAGAAGTTTTGTGCCAAGATGCGATGAAGGTAGATGACCACTAGTTTGTGGATGCTAGATGCTTTGAGGCCAATGGGTAGCTTGGGTGGAAGCACAAAGTTTCAGTCTATAATTCTTCCCCATTGAAGTTGTCGGGGTAGACGTCGTGAGGGTGAGCCATGCATCGTGTGATCCAATCAAATTTTCCTTTGACAAGGATGACCACCAGTCACTTTCTACAATTGTCTTTCCCTTACTGTGCCTCGCTTATCGGGTAGCACTTTCTTAGGCACTCTCTCGGTTACCAAAACCATAGAGAACGACAACTTTACTAAGCAACTAGTGCACTAATTATTCTTTTGAGAAGCCCCCAATACCGCTATATATAGGAGTGTCATCGGACAAGGTTCTCTATCCTGGGCAATGTGGGATTAAAGCAAGAGTAGAAGGGTTCAAAATTTTCCACAAAACAAGCAACTTGCGCCAGCTGAACCGATTGTTTCAACCCTGAAATGATCGTTTGGTGACCTCAACCGATCGTTTCAAGCTGAACCAATCATTTGGGGCACTTGAGCCGATCGGTTCATCACATGATCCGATCAGTTCGTGGTCCTGGTCTAACTCAAACTGACTTTCAAATTTGACTCTGATTAACCAAATATTAATCCTTGTCCAAATTGAATTTGTACAAGTGAAACAAATTATATTTGTAAAATCAACTTTCAAATGATCTCCGTTGGTCACATGAGCTGACTGGTTCAACATTTGAGCTGATCATCTCATTGCACATGAGACGATCGTCTCACCTATTGAGCCGATCGGTTCACCAACCTGAGCCGATCGGGTCCATCCCATGAGCTGATCGGTTCACCAACCTGAGCTGATCGGGTCCATCCCATGAGCCAATCAGTTGGGGCAGCAGACTTGTGCAAATCAGTCAATCGTAGTTTCAATAAATATGATACTCTTATCAATCGGTCCAACACCTTGAATACTATGATATTGAACTATCAATTGATTGAGTGTTTAATTGAACTACTAAACTCCTTTAGTAATCAATCTAAACATCATTTGTGGATAAACTCCTCTTCCAGGTTAAATCCTATGTGTGTGACCCTACAGGTCCATTTCACGTTAGCAGTGAAAGTCCATAACACTTATGACTTCACAAGCAAAGAGGGGTGCCTAGTCACACATCAATGCTAATTAAGTGAAATAGAAAGTTGGAGAACAACTTTCAATCCTAAAATCCGTGAATGGTGTTACAATGAATGTATAATTCCTTTGTCACTGATATCCCGAATGAACTCAAGGAATGGAACAATCATCCTGTCAACGTTCATTCACTTTCTTGATCTCAAAGTAGATTGGAGGAGATATGTATGACATCAATATCACATATTGATTCACACATGCGTGCGCACGCCTGTCCCAATCCTACTCATCAAGTGTCCATGGATATCAAACTCCCTCAGGAGGGACAAATCCCATATCTATCACTCACCCCTCAAAAGCCCATGTGTCAAAGCCACCCAATCATCACCTTTATAACACCCCATGTTTCGAGACTACGTTTGATGATGTCAAAGTGTACCCAATGACATATGTTGAGTGTAGTGATTTCAGGTCTAAGAATCACACTCCCCACCATCACTGTGAGAACTGATTGTGACAACCATGTCATGGTTCCATGTGTCAAACTCACGGTGGGTCTGTCCGGTACACTTTCTCTCTAACAAGTACCTATCTGTTTGGTTTGATATCTCCATATCATGACTAATGATATTTTGTCATCAATCAACACCACAATGTAGTCTTGTGTGTCATTGTTGTCTATCTACCTTCTAAAATGACATCTGACTAGGGACATGATAAGAATGTACAAACTCTTGGCATCAGTATGATCTGATCATTCAGGTCCTAAACCTGAAGGCATACGTCATTGAGTATTGTCATTCTCTAGATATTCAATCTATTCTATCATTATCTCATATGACTGAATCAGAAAGAATTGGAAGCTTGCCTTTAATCTTTATCAAATCAATCTTAATGTATCTCACCAATCATCCTGTGATTGGCTCTCAGGGCATACATACCAACATGAAGGTGCTGGACCGGTGGATTTGGTCCGTTAAGGGTTGTGGTTGTAGGATGGAAGAGTTTCCAAACAGTTCGATGAGGGTTCGCATAAAGAACGATAACTAGTAACTGGTTGTTTACTCTACAATGTATGAGTTGTCGGTGACTATATATCACATCCACAGTACAACGAGCAGGATCCCAGCCCAACCATATCCCACCAACAAATCCTCTGGCCTCCACTCTATAGGACATCCGTAACCCCAATTTCTTAATCACTCCTTCTGCTTATTGTCCACTGATGTGTGGCTCCAACAATGCAATAATATTTGGTTTCTTATTGCTCATGAACTCCTTCAAAGTGTTTCAGGTATCGTCGTTACTGATTCCCCGAGTATTCCAACAAAGGACGTCTATAAGGTGAAGGGAGATAAATGTTGTTACTGGCTGTCTAGTCCTTCATGAACATTCAGCTCAGCTAGTATACCCTCCTCCATGCTTCCATGTTCTTCCCCACCTTCCTCTTCGGTTGTTTTCCCAACCTCCTTGTCAACTTCGATGTATGATCCCCTGTGGATAGCTTCGACCTCCATATCCAGGGGTCTCCTTGGGTTTCACTGTCTGCCATCCCGACCTGGTTGTGGTGTGCTTGACTTTCCAACATGTTTCATTTTTGTTCCATCTTTCTTGATCCTTTTGCCCTTTTGTGCTTCCACTATAGCTAGAAGCTCATCCGTTTCTTCAATACTCAATGTTGGGTGTTCTGCAACTTTGCTTTCCATCATAGGTCCTTCAGTGTCCATCTCCTTCATTTGTTCCTCCTCCCCCTCCTCAATGTTCTCCACAATGATCACCTCGTTGACTTCTGGATTTACAGCTTTGTGGTCCTCACTCCTTTTGTTTCCCTCGTAGTAGATGTTTTCTTCTTCTATCCTTGTGCAATAGTATACGTTATGTCTTGGAGTATCTCCTCATTCTGGGTCTGGCTTGCAGTTTTATTCTTCTTCCTCCAAATTTTTGTGCTCCGCCTTGAAGTGTCAGTAACCTTCTCCTGCTGATTACTGGCTCCCTGTTCCTTGTAGAGTCCCTCAATATCTTCACTAACTTCTTTTAGTAGGCTATCAAACCTATTATTAGTTGTAGTGCTTGATGTTGTTCCCTCATCATTATCTGCTCACTTGTCCTCCCTCCTTCTGTGACCCCCTCTCCTTCTTTGTATCGACCAACTCTCCTATGTTTGGCTCCCGCTGTTGTCAGTTTCAATATTGTTCCTCTATCTAACTTCAGTCTCCTCCCTGCTGTGATTTTCTTGTTGCTCTAGGAAATTTTTAGATATGTGCCCCTCCTCACCACATAGCATGTACGCCCATGGTAATCCTTTATATTCGACATCATATTCAACTCCATTTATCCAGATGGATGGGGCAAGAGGTCGGGTGGTGTCCATCTCGATGGCTAACCTTGCAAACATGCTTCGGGTCCTACTTGTAGTATGCATATCAACATTTATAAGTCTTCCCAATGCTAGCCCAATGTACTCAAACATCATTTGAACATATAAATGTAGAGGGAGGTTGATGATTCATACCCAAGAAAATAGGAGATCTGGGTAGGATTTAGTTGGTGTGAACGTTGGGTACCACTCCCAAACTACCAGGATTCTTCTAAACAACTTCCACGGACCTCTAGTGAGCGTCGTCTCATAGTCCCTAGGGCACGATAACTGGACCACAAAATGGACAAGATTCAGTTCAAACATATTGAATCTGCCCGAAATTCTCCATAACAATTTTAGTCTATCTCGCAGCGTCATATACCCCACCTCCGCTCCCACCAAGTGAACTACTACTGCATACTTCCAGGGCCGAGTGAGGTTCTCCTCTGCTTCTGGGGTGATATTCAAAGCTGGTCTACCTTTGATTTCCTCCAGGGTGACATTCGAGTTTGCCAGAGTATCTTCAAATAGCTTTCTAAGAAAGAATTCGTTGGCATCCTGCCTACTGTTATTGCCGGTGATCACGCTACTGAAAGACGGTGACTTCTCAGTCCATGTGGATCCAACCGCATCTGTAGTCCCTTCTCCTTCACCCGCTCCATCGATTTGATTTAAGATATTATGATGTGGCACTGTCTTGCACCCAATGCTTGTGATGTTCTCCACACGCGACTCCAGTTCTGCATCCCTCGTATGACCTCACATTCCTGCATAATTGAATGATATCCCACGCGGGATCTTCCTAGCTTCCCATCCTTCTTCAATCTCTGGTCCTCGATCATGAATCACACTGTCACTAGGGTTCTCCACATGATCACCCTTTCCTCCGCCTTCCCCCCACGCTCCCAATGTTTCACCATTAGAATTCTAAATCATAATATTATGTTCGTGTGATTACTTTAGCAAAAATTTACTTCTTAAGTTAATTTCACACCCATGTGAATGTATTTAGCACAAGATTGTTTGAAACATTCATGTTAGCTCGTCTATTTAAGCTTAAGTTGTAAACCTATCAAAGGAAAATAGTTTGTTACCCATCATGTTAAGAAACTAGGTTCACTTTGAAATTAAAAAGACACATTTTATTGTGAAAAGAATGCTAATGTTTTGTAAAATAAATTTACTAATGTTTTGTAAAAACTATATACATCCCACATCATGTTATGCATATTTTTATGTAAAATTATATTCTCTATTTCATTGAAGACTATTTCTAAATATAAACACTTAAATATTTCATGAAAGTATATGCATTTAATTTTTAAGGAACAATATAATGTATGACAATAGATGGGAGTGGATTTATGTCAACCCACATTAAATTTGGATTTGTAACATTATTTTGTTAAGAAAATATTGTTTTATAATAGATAAGGATAGTGAAATTTTAATGTACACTATATTACTTGATAAATATTATGCATACATATACATGCACAAATGATCATAAATATGTATAGGTCTTTCGAGTATACATATTTCATGTTATGATAAAACATTCTATTTTCCTTTCACAAATGCACACATATTCTTGTTATATCACTTTTTTCCTTATAATATCATATTTTATATTGTATGCGCATATTCCTTGATCTCAAGTTTATGATGTTTGCATTTTTTTTCGGTGAAATATGAGCTCTCAAAATCAGGATAATGTGTACATATATAGATTATATAATAATATATGTGGTATAAGTAGAAAAAGATCCTCCTTTTCCTAATGTTTGTGATAAAGGTTGGATTCCCAAGATGGTAATCAACAAATGTTTGTCCATGTGGTTTGAACTCAGTCCCTTTGTTGGGGATATTTAAAGTTCCCAACCATGCTATCCCTTGTAGACATATAGGAATATATAAATATCTTGATGTTCTAATATGAATCTAAAAGTTTCATAATGTAGACAAAAATATAGTTTAGAATAGAATTTGAATGATTGCATGTAATGCACAATTGGTTGTGTATTAGAAACTCGCAATATTTTAACAAACAAAATACATCTATTTTTAATGTATTTGTAAGATCCTCATATTTTTCATATTTATGTTTATTCAGGAAAATAGGATGGAAACTTATGAAAAAATATAAATCTCAATAATGTTACATTGAAAGATAATATAAAGGAATTGGAATTATGTTAGTGAAACCTTAGTTGTGAAACTAAAGGTTCAATGGACCACTTGAATCCACTTTGAGGCATGGGTTCAACCCATGGGCCAAGTGTGGCCCATGACATTATTTGCTTTGCAAATATGTTCTAGTGGAACAAGTTTATGAAATATGTGCATCCTTGCATAAATGAACAATAATGGTTTGGTGACTTGTTAGATAATTAAAATATGGAATGATAGGCAGGGTTCCAAAATATTATAACAAGATTTGTGACCCCAACTTGCAAAAAAAAGTTTTGAGGCATCAAATAGTATTATCTATATCTAACTTTAGGAACACCTGAAGATAATAAGGAAACCAAGATCATTTTAAAATTTGAGATGATAATGGCATTGAAGGGTAAGTGTAAAGGAATTCATCCTTTTCACTTAATGGAATAATAGAAGAATAAAGAGATAGAGATCTCTACATTAGGACCCAATAAGAAATAAGCTAGAACTACAAGGGACAAGATTTGATGCCACTATAGTTGGAAGCTATCATTCATGGCCACACAATAGAATTAGTGAATTGCTATTATGTTCCTACCATTGATAAAAACATCATATGTCTTGTGTGACAGGACATTATGTTTCATTTTAAAAGATATGATCTTTTATGGAAATTCCCTATGTCTCACAAACTATAATTGTTAGTTGTAAGTCAAATGTGTATGACACATATACAGAATGACTTGATGACTCAAATAATAGAATACCTATAGCATTGTCATCTAGAGTGCATAAAGAAGACTTTGAACTTTAGCTTAGCGTTAAAACTCTTCTTGGCCTTCCCTTTGCCCTTAGATCCCATCTTGTCAAGTGATGTGTCATATTAACATTGATTATTATTTTGCAATAATTTAGAGATAACAAGTATCATTTTCATTAAAGTATGTTTATGATGTTCTAATGTGTTCATGTTAAAAGGGAGAAATCTCAATTATGTGCAAGGAGGGAAAAATTTCATTATGTTAAAGATTCAAATTTAATATTATGTTAGTGTTCATATTAAGAATCATGTTATAGTAACAAATTAAGTTTTATATGCTCTCATAATCATGGAACTCAAGTCATCATTATGGGTTTTCCTAGCAAATTATGGACTTTCCTATCAATCATGGGCTTTCCTAGTATTGTGTTCTCTTAAGTGGGCCATTAAATAAAGACACATATTCAACTTATTCAATTCCTTATGTACATAAATTATTTTGAGAACTCTTGAGTTAATGTTCAAGTCAATTTTCCTTACTGTCAAGTATAATTATTTTTCTTATGGTATAAAGTGTCAATATTGTTTATTGATGTGATCTTGTTTTTTCCTTTGCATGGCTGGGGATAGGATGCTCCCAATTATTGGAGCAAGAAAGGATTAAAGAAGAGCAATTCAAGTTCTAGAAGATTTAAGAACATGTCTAGTGGGGTGCCATATACATAGATGATTCCTTATATTGGAGTATAATTTCCTTAATGTTCCAAATCATGTTTAGATGATATACTATATATTAAAATAATTTGAATTGTAGTACATTTCATTTAAATCAATATATAAACCAATTTTAATATTAATGTATTTATTTTTTATTTGTAATGAGTATCATGATGTCGCATCCCCCTTCAAAGCTAAATGTTTCTAGTTAGATATTGTATGTATGCCAAAGTGGGGTGTTACATGAATGGAATTAGAGAAAATAAGTAGATGGTCACTAAGAAAATTGATTCATATATAGTTATCCTTAGAAATAAATATGTTATAGGGTATAGGGATTGACTCCAAGGAAGAGTATGAAACCCTAGAATAACTAGTGTTTTCACCCCTAGAGTAAAAATACATGTTAGGGATAGATGTATACCTAGTTCAGACCCTATGGATTTACCTAATATTATCTATTTTCAAATCCTCTATTATCTTAACGGTTGGTACACACCATGTGAGGAATGTAGCATGATACCATAAGAATTAGACTTATTATGCATCTTTTTTATTCATAGCAGTATGTGTGGCTTGGGAGATAAGTACTATTAGGTTGGTGAAGGATATCATAGAAATATATCATGACATTGGGTATCTTCATGATTAACACATAGATGGAGATCACAGAAAAAGATGGGTAATAAAAAGGACATAAAATTGGTGTCCGTGTAGACTTAACGTTAGAAAGTTATCTCTAGGTCAAGGATAGATCCCATAAGTGAGATTATTGTCTTCCATAGACCCTAAGTAGATTTTAAAGGAAAAACCCAATGTATAATATAATTTTTTTTAATCTCAATGATTTAAAAATAATATTATACAAAGGTATATGTGAAACCTAAGGTAGGTAGCAACCAAAAAAATTTGAGGATGAAATTTTATTAAGGTGGGTAGAATTTTTAATATACCAAATTTTAATTAGAACAATTTTAGGGTCTTATTAACATTTTTTCACTATTTAAGTTCAAATCTTGGACTTCAATGCTAATAACCCAAGAAAATATTTTTCCTTTAGTACTATTAAAGATGCATAACACAATTTCTCAATTTCATGATGATAGTTACTTCAATATGCATGACAATCATATAAGTGAAAATTTTCATATAATGCACACTCCTTTCACTTCCAAGAAAGCTTCTCCAAAAAGGAAAAAAACCACATGTTAATTCTTGAGTGGAACTACTAATCTTGAAACTTACTAAAATTATAAGGAGAGATCAATTTAATTTATCCTATCTTTCAATGCATTGTTTTAGCGATTCAATGCATTTAGTTTAAGATAATAAAACAATTTGTGAATAAAACCCAGTCAAAACATAAGTATAATTTCATGGTGAAGTTTTAGACGCTCTAAGTAGGTTGTAATAAAATTCTAGTATTTTGTTAGCCTTATATGAGAACCTAAATAACTTAAAGAAGTTTCTATATGCTTTTAAGACAATAATTTTGTCAATTCTTCTAGTCTAATGTAAGTCTAGATTGCAATAGGATACATGTGATGACCCCAATTCCTATACACTTTCTAAGTTAACTTTCCCTACATATGTGTGCACTCATATCTAATAGATGTCAAGAACGAAAATGTAAGGGATTGTGAGTGTCAACTATTTTATTAAAAGAAGCCAGATTGTGTTAACAAACATCATTGATTACCACACGAACAACATTTTTAGAAGATAAAGTCATACATATTATTCCTAAAAGAAGAAGAGAATATTTTTATGAAATGAAAATACATAGGATTTAGAACATCCTATACATCATCGAGAAGAATGAATAACTATCTACTAAAAAAGAGATAAGGAAATATAAATCTAGCTATCTATCCTCCATGTCCATTTATTTGGTAGCTTCATGTACTTTGAGATGCATTATTTGTTCCTTGTACCTAGAAAATATGAGAAAAAAAATCATCAACATAAGCTGGTACATGGTTCAAGATACAATACTATGTTTGCATAATTCAAATACTTGAATCTACAAAAGAAAGAAAATAAAACCATTATTTAGGGTGGAAAATCAGGTAAACACATCTTTTAGATGTACCGTTAGATGCAGTTGTACTACTATTCTATCATCACTTTATTATACATCAAGTATGGGAAAACTACTTTATCGTACATTTAGCATGGAGAATTCATCTTACATCCATACAAGGAAATATATCATACATCCATAGTGGGCCATCTCTCATTTGTGATTATCATAGTAGCTATAATTCATCAATAGTTCATTTATGTTCCATTTATATTTGGTGAATCATACAAACTAGTAATCATCCAACAAAGTATAGGAAAATAAGTCACCCAAGA
The DNA here is from genome assembly GCA_963693085.1 of Alisma plantago-aquatica. NCBI lineage: Eukaryota > Viridiplantae > Streptophyta > Magnoliopsida > Alismatales > Alismataceae > Alisma > Alisma plantago-aquatica. The sequence continues at coordinate 330,721,107 of OY856411.1, forward strand.
TACATCATATCTTATTCAATCATGGAAAACAAGTCTTATACTTAATAACGACCACAAACCTGATTTGATTAGATATGAATTCCAAGAGTCTAGAACGATAGTAAAAAGAACACCCTAAAAAGAAAGTAAGGGTGTGGGTCACTATGAGTCCATAAAATCCCAGACTAGGGTTCCTTTGTTAGGATTAGTTTCACCTTTCTATGATTAGATCAAGGTTTATTCATTCCTTCAGAGTCATAAGATCGGGTCTTTATTTTAGGGTTTCCATTATTTAATGATACATATTTATGTTCAAGAAAACAAACATCCAACTTTAGGGTTTCTACTATGGATTAGAGAATTAATGATTTCTTTTTAGGATTCCCATAAATTAGATAGGTCAGGGTTGAATCCAGGATTAACAAGGTCAGTCATCATGATAATGGGGTCATAAGAAATTAGGGTTTGCATTTAATGCATGAAATATACACTAGAGTTTAGGGTTTCTAGATAACCATTCATACATGATTAGGGATTCTATTAGGGTTTAGACTTAACAAAGATCCTATCATATCAAGTAATAACCATTGATACATGATTGTTTTACCTATGTATGGTCATTAGGATTAAGCTAATATTTTGCAATAGGAGTCATATATAGGTTCTAATGATATTTTATTCAAATATCTCGCATTTTTCTTATGAAGATGGTATATCATTTCATTACCATGCGATCATCCTACTATTTTCTATGATTTTTCTAAGATAATATGTTTTCTATTTATTAAATAAAAAGGATCAAGATACTACCTTGATCAACGTCCAGATCCAATTGGATCGACGGCTCACGTTGATCCAAAGTCTTGTGAGATGGATCACGTATTACTGAGTTGGCGCTCGTGGATTGGCCTAGTGATGTGAGCAGTCCCACTCTTGCTCTCATTGACCAGTGACCCCCCTTAGTTGATGAGGTAGCTCACAATTGGTCCACTAGGTCCACGTTGGCACCTCGCCAACTCCTTCTCCTCCTCTGTGCTTGTGAGTTGGAGGATCCTAGAGAAACTATGGTGAGGACTAGGTGTGTGAGTAGTCCACCTTGGGGACAAGGAGGTGATCTGTCACCTTCGTGGTGATGGTCTGAGTCGATCTGGGGCTGCCTGGCATTGTGTCTCCCCCTAGAGCTTAGTGCCACTACGAGACAGGGTAAGGTCATTGATAAGAGAGTGGTTAGGGGTGAGTTAGGGTTTTGGGTTTGGTGATGTAGCCGTTTCTGCTTGTGGTGAATTGTTGAAGTGTTGGGTTTTATGGGAGGTAGAGAAGGCAGCATAAACAAAAATTTTCTTCTCCCAAACCAAGAACAAAGGAAATGCGTCAACGTCTATATAGTAGGAAGGATGGTTTGTAGAGGTGTACTTTGTCCCAAGGCTTGCTCGGTGACGTTACCTCGCCACTAGCATGGTCTCCACCTCTGGTCTTGGATGGTGTCTGTGCATCTCCTGGTCGCACCAGGACTGGCACCTCCTGGTCTCACCGGGACTGTTGGGATTGATAGCTGTCCTCCGAGCGGCAGAAGTCTCCCACCTCTGAAGTAGTCCACAGGGATCACCTAGAACTCCCATATCCTTGTCCCACAAGGAATCAGAAGGAGTCACACCCTCATATCGACATACTAGTCACCGACACACTCTCCTGCCACCAGTCCCTTTCTATAGTTGTCTTTCCCCTGCTGTGCCTCCCTTATCGGGTAGCACTTGCTCGGGCTCTCTCTTGGTTACCAAAACCAGAGAGAATGACAACTTTACAGAGCAACGGGTGCACTAAGTTGTTCTTTTGAGAATCCCTCAATACCCCTATATATAGGAGGGTCATGGGACAGGGTTCTCTATCCCGGGCAATGCAGGATTCAAGCAGGAGTAGAAGGGTTTGGAATTTTCCACAAAATAAGCAACTTGCGTCATCTGAACCGATCGTTTCAACCCTGAAACGATCATTTCAAGATGAACTGATCGTTTGGGACACCTTAGTCGATCAGTTCATCACATGAGCCGATCGTTTTGTGGTCCTAGTCCAACTCAAATTGACTTTCAAATTTGTCTCCGATTAATCAAATATTAATCCTTGTCCAATCCGAATTTGTATAAGTGAAACAAATTGTATTTGCAAAATCGACTTTCCAAACGGTCTCCGTTGGTCACATGAGCCGACCGGGATCAACATTTGAGTCGATCGTCTCATTTCACATGAGTCGATAGTCTCACTTGTTGAGCCAATCAGTTCAACAACCTGAGCAGATCGGTTCATCCCATGAGCCGATCGGTTGGGGCAACAAACTTGTGCAAATTAGTCAATCACAATTTCAATCAATCGGTCCAACATCTTGAACACTATGATATTGAGCAACCAATTGATTGAGTGTTTAATTGAACTACTAAACTCCTTTAGTAATTAATCTAAACATCATTTGTGGATAAACTCCTCTTCCAGGTTAAATCATATGTGTGTGACCCTGCAAGTCCATTTCATGTTGGCAGTGAAAGTCCATAACACTTATGACTTCACAAGAAAAGAGTGGTGCCTAGTCACACATAAATGCTACCTAAGTGAAATAGAAAGTTGGAGACCAACTTTCAATCCTACTACCCATGAATGGTGTTATAGTGAATGTATAATACCTTTGTCATTGATATCCCGAATGAACTCAAGGCATGGAATAGTCATCTTGTCAATGTTCATTCACTTTCTTGATCTTAGAGAAGATTGGAGGAGATATGTATGACATCAATATCACATACTGATTCACACATGTGTGTGCACGCCTATCTCAATCCTACTCATCAAGTGGCCATGGATATCAAACTCCCTCAGGAGGGACAAATCCCATATCTATCACTCACCCCTCAAAAGCCCCATGTGTCAAAGCCACCCAATCATCACCTTTATAACAACCCATGTATCAGGACTGCTTTTGATGATGTCAAAGTGTATCCAATGACATATGTTGAGTGTAGTGATTTCAGGTCTACGAATCACACTCACCACCTTCACTGTGAGTACTGACTGTGACTACCATGTCATGGTTCCATGTGTCAAACTCACGGTGGGTCTGTCTGGTACACTTGTTCTCTAACAAGTACATATGTGTTTGGTTTGATATCTCCATATCATGACTAATGAGATTCTGTCATCAACCAACACCACAATCTAGTCTTGTGTGCCATTGTTGTCTATCTACCTTCCACAATGACATCCGACTAGGGACATGATAAGAATGTAAAAACTCTTGGCATCTATATGATCACATCATTCAGGTCCTGAACTTGAAGGCATATGTCATTGAGTACTATCATTCTCTAGACATTCAATCTGTTCTATCATTATCTCATATGACTGAATCAGAAAGAATTGGAAGCTTGCCTTTGATCTTTATCAAATCAATCTTAATGTATCCCAACAATCATCCCATGATTGGCTCTCAGGGCATACATACCAACAGACTCCCACTTGCACTGCAAACCAATCACCCTTGAATCATATTCATAGTGATCTTCAAACATGTCCCACATGTTATTATGCTCTAGTGCTAACACAGTGAGTCATGGAAACACCTTGCCAAAGTCGGTATCAATTGCATGTCTCTCATCTCTTCACTGTACGTCACACGTATGAGATGGAGTTGTCGTAATATGCGATCTAGTATTCCTTTGCTAACCTTTAGCCATATTGCATGACCAAGTACTCCTTACTTGTCATCAATGACAATAAGATCTATAAGTTCATCTCATGAACTTCTAGATCCATATAGTATCCACTGATGTTCTCTAACAGATGGATACTCGACATTTACTTTTAAACAACTTTATTGGAAGGTTTCCATTTATCAACGAGCATTCACTTTTATATGTCCCATATATTTATTGCAATTAATTTTTTGTCCTTTTCAGAAGTTCGCATCAGTGTAACTCTTTACAGTGAACCCTTCCTTATTTCCACAGAACTAGTACTTCTCAAGTACTTATCAAGTTCTTATGGTATTCCAGTAACCCTTACCGGAACTAGACAGACATCCACTTGTGATGTCCCACATACGAGTTATGAGGATGAGCATATCATATTGTCATGTCCTACATACAAGATGATAAATGCATTTTTTTCTTGCCATGTCCATACATGCAAGATAATGGGATGATTACACACATGATAGATCCATATCTATTCTTAGTGTTCCCATTATTCATATGAATTGGACACTTGGCCTTGGGATACCAACTCCATGTAACATGGACACATTTTCTCCCACTGAATCTGTGCACACTGAATCCTTCAGTATAGATTTCCAATGTATGCTCCCTATTTTTAGGTCAAGAGGTTTTCGAGAACTATCTCTATATATCTATATTCCTATCACGTAGGAAATGTCTCTATCTTCCTTACAGATAATTTCCACTTTGGATTTCCATTCTAGAACATTTCCATTTCACATCAACATGTGGAATGTGAATACGTTCCCACTAAATCACAAATCTCTCTTTATCTTTGACATATCAGTCAAACCCTTTGACTATATCATCAAACTAAAGATCATAGTTCTGAGTTGCTTGTACTTAATCAATCACATTGATTAGTGCATTGTAACTTATAGACTTCATTTGCATCAATGGATTCATAAACCTTATAGGTTGTGTCACGTACACATCCTTGTTTTATTCCTCATAGGAATGTGGTTTTAATATCCATATGTCAAATCTCTTAATCATTAAGTTGCAATTAACAAGAATCATCCTTTTCAAAATGTTATCCATGTGTCTTAATGCTTAAGACTTATTTGCACTTATGGATTTAATCCCAATAGGTGCTACCATCAAGGTAATACCTTATGGTTCACATGGAAGTCATTTAGGATGTAATGGTCATAAACCATAACTCAAAATCTGGTTCCTCATATTCATCTAGATAGTTGACTCATCACATGACCAACTCATCACATAGATAATTGAGGTGTATATGTCAAGGATATAAGAACTCACAACTCTTTGTGATTCTTGATGTCCTTTGCTAGTGTGGGGTATTCTTTGTTTAAGAAGAATTTAGTTATTTGACAATCATCCTCTAACTCCTTAGAGTATGCCTCCTTTTGATTTAGACATCACCATGCCTTAATCATGAGCTTACTATGATACACTATCATAATCACTCATAAGGATCTCAAACACTTGGTTCAAGTATTTCATTCATTGATCTCATCAAGAATTACTACTTTACCAAATTCGTACTTCATCTATGATATTCTTGAACACTTCAAGATATTCATATTGGTATTTATCTAAACACCGTTTGAAGTATTAGCTCCAATAGGTATGTAAATACATCACATGTATTATACCTAATAGGATAATCATTCTCCCACTACCACTAGTGAAGATTCATTTATCATGTCTAAGAGATTCATGTCTCTTACTGGTTCTCTAACCAAAAAGAGTCTAGATTTATCCATCATATGGAAACTAGAAATGAATTTCTCATGATTTATGCTAATTTGATTGCTTGAGTTATCAATAACTTTTAGGTATCATTTTATATTATGCATACCAAGTATCACAAGATAAACAAGGCATTGCCACATAGATTGAAACATCAACTTTATTAATTGCTATCATTGTCATACGATATGCAAAAATAAAGTGTTTCTATTCATTGGAAAATATGAAATAGCAGTTCATAACTCTATTACATGCCTTCAAGGCTGAAAATAAACTAAAGCACTCCTATCTATGGCGGAAACACTTGCCCCATTTATTGAGTGCTTTACACTTTATATCTTGGTATCATATACCTCGAAAAATGTTACAAGTTTATTTCATGACACCATTAGGTAGAGATGTCTGTTGCCTCCTTCTTATTTAGTTCTTCCAGATAGAGTGGACAATTCCTTTTCCAATGTCTTGGCTTTTGACAATGGTGGCAATTTCCTCTCTTGGTCATGCCTCCCTTGGCCTTCAGAGCTAAAGACACCTTGGGCTCCTGGCTAGCATCAGAACCCTTTTTAGTTTTGCCCTTGCCCTTGCCCTTGCGCTTGTACTTGCCTTTCTTGCTACTGATCATCATCACATACTTATGCTTGTCCTTCTTCATTTGTGTCTCGGCTATCCTCAACATGCCCAACAACTCTGTCAATGGCTTATCAAAGTTGTTCATGTTGTAGTTCATCACAAACTGAGTGTAGGATTCTGGTAATGATTATCACGTCAGTAGCCAACTCTTGGCTCAGAGGAAATCCTAGTCTCATCAGGTTCTCCACATACCCAATCATCTTGAGTGTGTGAGGACCAAGTGGATCTCCTTCTATCATGACACACTTGAACAGTGCCCTGGAGACAACATATCTCTCTTGTCGTGCTTGATCTTCATACATGTTCTTGAGATGTTGAATCATCTCAATGAAACCCATGTTCTCATGTTTTCTCTACAACTCGTGGTTCATGGAGCACAACATCAAGCACTTTGCATCAATAGCATCATCAGAATGCTTCTTATAAGCATCCCTTTCTACCTTTAGTGCAGTAGGAGCAGGTTCCTCTGGAACTGGAGTATCCAGGACATAGAGCTTTCGCTCTTGAGTGAGAACAATTCTCAATGTCCTAAACCAGTCATTGAAGTTAATCCCATTCATCTTGTCCTTTTCAAGGACCGATCAAAAGGAAAAGTGATTGTTGTTTGTTGTCATTTGTACTACAAAAGGAAATATATGCAGTTTAGTCCAAAACTCAATTTTTACTTGAAAGGTTGACGATATAATCAGGACTTTAATTAATTATCGCTCCCACTATTTTTGTTCAAATTGATAACCCTCACCATCAATTTGGAAGATTGCAGCGAACAACCTTCTAGTGTGTCAAGATCCGTATTTCATCAAGTCATGAGTCAGCTTTGGCTGATCGTCCACAATCTTGACTATTTAGGTGGGCAATCATGCCAATTGCATCATATGTAACTCTTGATGAATGAACATGCGCAACACCTTGCCATGCACATTCCTTGCGTCTGGGCCTAGACGCTCTAAGAATCACCAGTTAAGTCTAACTCAAAAGCCGACACAATAAACATGCACCCAGCTTTGGCAGAACCTACATGTTTACCCTTCACACTTTCGTGAGATAGACAGCGCACCACACTTTGGCATAACCTATGCTTGGTCGATCAAGTTTTTCATGTGTGCCACTAATGGAAGGCGTATAAGACTTAATATTTTGATGAGGGATTTGGTTTTATAGGTATATATACATATCAAATCACCACAATACATAGTATGTATCATATACATGCTATATCCCACAGAAAACATGTGAAATGATAAAAGTGATGATTATGGCCATCCTATTGTGATTCCTCGACCTAAGAGGAATCACGGTCATCTAGGTACACATCACATGCAACCTGTCCATGATGAAGTGCTATAGCCATCCAAGTTGATCAACTCATCTCATGAGTGACCTGCTCGCCCTAGTCAGTCATCTGGGTGGCACCAGCCAATCAGTTGGCTCCTCCAACTGATCGGCTCACCTAGTCGTCATGCATCTATTCATGGCCGCCACCTGATCGTCTCACTCCTCAAATCAGTCATTTGGATCGCCAACTGATCGATTCATGCCTTGAACCGATCGTCTCAGTTGTCGTTAGCTTGTTCGTCGTTCTTTGAAATAACAGGAAATCAAGTGAGTTGATGGGTAGAGATTTCATAGTTCACACCAAAAACTCAGGCCTTCTAGCAAGAGTTGCCCCATGAATCATGGAGTCAGTGATATGTGGTGATGAAATTAATGTAAGGTCACTATACACTAAAGTGACATGGTACGAAAGGAGAGAATGCAATTCTTGCGTAGGATGTTGTCGACTTCTTCTTTAGTCCCAAGTGCGTCAAGAGTGACGCTGCAGGGCTCACCAAGGAAGGAAAATGCCAATTGTAGTTGTTTCCTTGAATCTTTCAAAATGATGGTCTTGATGAACTGAGCATATTTCCCCAACATTGGGTCTATGAGAGGTGGGTGTGGAGTGACTGAATCAAGGTCATGTTGCGATGAGGACCATCCACCTGCAGTCTCCTAGATGAGTATGTCTACCTTGTTGATGTCTTGAAGAATCTCCCCAGCTACCTCAAGAGAAGACTCACATGTAGGCTCTTGAATGTGAATTTTGTGTGCAGAGGTGGAGCAACGAGGTGACTTATGGGAGGAGGAGGTGGAGGTTTTGCCCTTATTATTATGGAATCACCCAAACATTGTGATTAACTATTGTGAGTTGAGACGAGCATCTTTTCCTGTCAGACTAATGTCTGGAAGAGGCAAAACAATCATCTAGACTTGTGAGATGGATGTCTGGTAGATAAACGACCATCCAATGTATCCCAGACAAGCATATGGAGTATGGGAGAGAGAAGGGCCTCACACTGTCTGAGATGGGCACTTGGAGGTGAGACAATCAGTTCGGTGCTAATGAGGCCACCGGTACACCAGTGTTGCACGGTGGGCTGTCGTGGCAAATTTTGGGGAAGAAGATTTGTTCTGCCTCAAAGATGGCCTTCATTGATGGAGAGACGTCTGGCTAGGTTTGATCATCATGTGACATGGTTTGCAGAGGGCAACAAGGGAAGATCCAAGGGTTCCAGAATAGAGGTGATGTGATGCAATAGAATGGCCATCTCAGTGGGCAAGTTAGCGACATGGGAACCCAGCGTGAGTGGTCATCTCTTACTCGAAGGGCTTCATAGTGTTGGGACATCCGATTGGATCTACTTAAGTGATTGGCTCTGGGAAACACTTATGATTGGGGAGGGGAGGAAGAAAGACTCAGGGGCAGTGAGTATCCCCCCCAAGTTGTTTATTTTATAAGACAAGTGAGTCAGGTGAGATGGATGTATGGTGGAATCCAAACAGTCATTTGGTCTTTCATGGGTGTCAAGGTGGGAATTTCACCTCCCAAAATGGTATCAAGTTTGAATGCACCTCGAGGTGGGAAAGACAGCCGTCTGGGAGTCTCAAATGATTGTTTGGCTCTTGGAATGGCACGTTTCAAAATTCAAATTGTGTATGGCTTCCTATTTCGAAATGGTTTCCAAAAGGCATGAGACGACTGTGGTGGTGTCACTAGGAGGCCGTTTAGCACTGTAAGACGGATTCCCTTTAGCAAGGGGATAGGTCGTGTTGTTGGTATGTATGCCCTGAGAGGCAATCATGGGATGATTGGTGGGATACATTAAGGTTGATTTGATAAACATCAAAGGCAAGCTTCCAATTCTTTCTGATTCAGTCATATGAGATAGTGATAGAATAGATTGAATGTCTAGAGAATGACAATACTCAATGATGTATGCTTTCAGGTTGAGGACCTAAAAGATGAGATCATACGGATGCTAAGAGTTTGTACATTCTTGTTATGTCCCTAGTCGAATGTCATTGTGGAAGGTAGATAGACAGCAATGACACACAAGACTAGATTGTGGTGTTGGTTGATGACAGAATCTCATTAGTCATGATATAGAGATATCAAACTGAACACATATGTACTTGTTAGAGAACAAGTGTACCAGACAGACCCACCGTGAGTTTGACACATGGAACCATGACATGGTAGTCACAGTCAGTACTCACAGTGATGGTGGTGAGTGTGATTCTTTGACCTGAAATCACTACACTCAACACATGTCGTTGGGCACACTTTGACATCATCAAACGCAGTCCTGAAACATGGGTTCTTATAAAGGTGATGATTGGGTGGCTTTGACACATGGGGCTTTTGAGGGGTGAGTGATAGATATGGGATTTGTCCCTCCAAAGGGAGTTTGATATCCAAGGCCACTTGATGAGTAGGACTGAGATAGGCGTGCGCACGCATGTGTGAATCAGTATGTGATATTGATGTCATACATATCTCGTTCAATCTACTCTGATATCAAGAAAGTGAATGAACGTTGACAGGATGACTGTTCCATGCCTCGAGTTCATTTGGGATATCAGTGACAAAGGAATTATACATTCTCTGTAACACCATTCATGGATTGTAGGATTGAAAGTTTTTCTCCAACTTTCTACTTTCACTTGGGTAGCACTGATGTGTGACTAGGCACCGCTCTTTGCTTGTGAAGTCATAAATGTTATGGACTTTCATTGCCAACGTGAAATGGACCTGCAGGGTCCCACACATAGGATTTAACTTGGAAGAGGAGTTTTGTCCACAAGCAATGTTTAGATTGATTACTAAAGGAGTTTAGTAGTTCAATTAAACACTCAATTGATTGATAGCTCAAAATCATAGTGTTCAAGGTGTTGGACAGATTGATTAGAGTATCAGATTGATTGAAATCGCAATTGACTGATTCTGCACAACCTGCACTCCCAACCGATCGATTCATGTGATGAACCGGTTGGCTGAGGTTGTTGAACCAGTCGGCTCAAGTGTTGAGCTGATCGGCTCAAGTCCAGGGTGAACTGATTGCTTCAAGTGTTGAAACGATTGATTCAACTGGTGCAACCGAGCAAGTTGGGAAAGTAGGATTGGTGAGAATTTTCCTTTCATTTCAATTGCCCAATTTGATTGGGAAATAGGATTGGTATTCGATACCAATTAGAAACAAAAGAAGGAAAGTCAATCGGGAATCGACCAGGACCACCAACCGACCGGTTGAGGTGTCCCAACCGACCGGTTCACTTGTGAACCGATCGGTTCAGGTCCCCAACCGACCGTTTCAGTTGTGAAATGATCGGTTCAGGTTGCGAGTTGGTTGCTTTTTTGGAAAATATCAAACCCTTCTACTCCTACTTTTAGTCCCATATTGCCCGGGATGGAGATCCATGTCCCATGACCCTCCTATATATATAGGGGTATTGGGGGCTTCTCCAAGTATAGCTCAGTGTTACCAGTTGCTCTGCAAAGTTGTCGTTCTCTGGTTTTGGTAACCGAGAGAGCCCAAGCAAGTGCTACCCACAAAGGGAGGCGCATCAAGAGAAAGACAACTACAGTTGCAACTAGAAGCAGGAGAGTGTGTTGGCGACTAGTACGTCAACAGGAGGGTGCGACTCCTTCCACTTCCTTGTGGGACAAGGAGTGTAGAGTTCCAGGTGATCCGTGTGGACTACTTCAGAGGCGAAAGGTTTCTGCCTCTCAGGAGGACAACTGTCAACCCGACAGTCCTATGCGATCAGGAGTTGTCAGTCCCGGTGTGACCAGGAGCTGCATAGACACCGTCGAAGATTGGATTTGAAGATTGTGCAAGGCGTGAGGTATTGTCGCCGAGCAAGCCTCGGGACAAGGTATGATTCCACAAACCATCATTTCCTATTATATAGACGTTGACACGTTTCCTTGTTCCGGGTTTGGGGGAGAAAATTTTTGTTTCCGCTGCCTTCTTTGCCTCCCCTAAAACCCAACAGTGGTATCAGAGCCACGTCAACTGCTCTATATTTTAGGAATATTGATATGATCGATTTTTGGTTTGTAGCTTTTATTTATTGCATATGATGCGAATAAAATTGGCTTTATGCATGTCCAATCCTAAATCCACAAATCCCAGTTACATATATGATATGTATTATTAATGCACTCGATACGCGTTGCCGTTAAACGAGTTTTTTGTGGTGGATGTGTAGCATGATTATGGCCTATAAACCCTTATATTTGTGTGTGGTTGTTTGTGGTTTCTTGCATCTCGGTTTGCGCATCGATCTTCCCTTTCTCCTATTCCTAATTGAACTCGAAATAATTCGAGATTCTTTCCTACCTTTGCTCCCCCCGAATGTAACTCAGGGTTTCCCTTTTAAGCAATGTAAAATTAGGATAGATTTTATTTCCTGTTATGTCGAAGACCGGCGTACATCTGATGACAGCTGAGACGATCGGTTCAAGGTGTGAACCGATCGGTTGACGTTCCAGACGATCGGTTCAAGGAGTGAACCGATCAGTTGATGACCAGTTAGAGGAGCAAGACAAGTGGGTGGCGGCCATGACGAGATGCACGACGACCAGGCGAACCGATCAGTTGGAGGAGTCAACTGATCGGTTGGTGGCACCCAGACGACCGGGCCAGACCGAGCAAGTCATTCATGTGATGAATTGATCTACTCCAAAGGCAAAGCACAGAGTTCATCTTGTATAGGTTGCATGTGATGTAGGCCTAGATGACCGTGATTCCTCTTGGCTTGAGGAATCACATTAGGATGGCCATAATCATCGCTTTTATCGCTTTGCATGTTTAATGTGGGATATAGCATGTATATGATACATACTATGTATTGTGGTGATTGGATATGTATATGTATATAAAAACCAAATCCCTCATTAAATATTAAGTTTTAGATGCCTTCCAAATGTGAAACACGTGAAAAGATTGATTGACCAAGTGTGGGCACGCCCAACCGTGGTGCACCGTCTATCTCATGGAAGCGTGAAGGATGAATGTGTGGGTCTGCCCCAGAAGGGTGCATATTCATCGTGTTTGCTTTGGGTCGAACTTAACAAGGTGATCTAGATAGGATCTAGCACCTTGAGGCATGGAGATGATAATTGCAAGGAGTTGCATATGACATCTTATCAAGAGTTGCATATGATGCAATTGGCAAGGGTTGCCTACCTGAGAGATCTAAGTTCGGGCGATCAGCCAAAGCTGACTCATGACTTAGAGGATTTCAGGATCTTGCCCACTAGAAGGTTGTACGCTGCAATCTTACGAATTGATGGTGAGGGCTATCAATTTGAACTAAAATAGTGGGAGTGATAATTAATTAAAGGCCTAATTATATCGTCAAATTTTCAAATCAATCAAATAAGTCAAAAATGAGTTTTTGGACTAAAATTGCATATTTTTCTTTTTGTAGTACAAATGCCAACAAACAACAATAGCTTTTCTTTACGATCAGTCCTTGACAAGGTCAAGCTAAATGGGACAAACTTCCATGACTGGTATCGGACATTGAGAATTGTTCTCACTCAAGAGCGTAAGCTCTATGTCCTGGATACTCCAATTCCAGAGGAACCCACTCCTAATGCACCAAGGATAGAAAGGGATGCTTACAAGAAGCATTCTGATGATGCCATTGATGCAAAGTGATTGATGTTATGTTCAATGAACCATGAGTTGCAGAGACAACATGAGAACATGGGTGTCATTGAGATGATTCAGCATCTCAGGAACATGTATGAAGATCATGCACGACAAGAGAGATATAATGTTTCTAGGGCGTTGTTCAAGTGCATCATGACAGAAGGAGATCCCATTGGTCCTCACACACTCAAGATGATTGGGTATGTGGAGAACCTACAGAGACTGGTATTTCCACTGAGCCAAGAGTTGGCTACTGACGTGATACTGCAGTCATTGTCAGAATCCTAAAGTCAGTTTGTGATGAACTACAACATGAACAACTTTGATAGGCCACTGTCAGAGTTGTTGGGCATGTTGAGGACAACCGAGATAAAGATGAAGAAGGACATGCCTATGTCTGTGATGGTGATCACGAGCAAGAAAGGCAAGTCCAAGCCCAAGGGCAAGGGCAAAGCTAAGAAAGGTTCTGATGCTAGCTAGGAGCCCAAGTCGTCTTCAGCTCTCAAGGCCAAAGGAGGCATGACCAAGAAAGGAAATTGCCACCATTGTCAAAAGCCAGGATATTGGAAAAGGAATTGTCCTCTCTATCTAGAAGAACAAAATAAGAAGGAGACAACTGAAGTCTCCACTTAAAGGTGTCATGAAAGTAAACTTGTAACACTTTTTGAGGTATATGATACCAAGATGTAAAGTGTAAAGCACTCATAATTGGGGCAAGTGTTGCCGCCATAGATAGGAGTACTTTAGTTTATTTTCAGCCTACATGGCATGTAATACAGTTATGAACTGCTATTTCATATTTTCCAATAGATAGAAACACTTTATCTTTGCATATTGTATGACAATGATGGCAATTAATAAAGAGATGTTTCAATTTATAAAGATATGATCTTTGTGGCAATGCCTTGTTTATCTTGTGGTATTTGATATGCATAAGATAAAATGATACCTAAAAGTTATAGATAACTCAAACAATCAAATTAGCATCAATCATGAGAAATTCATTTCTAGTTTCCATATGATGGATAAATCTAGACTCTTTTGGTTAGAGAACCAGTAAGAGACATAAATATCTTGGACATGATTAATCAATCTTCACTAATGGAAGTGGGAGAATGATTATCCTATTAGGTATGATACATGTGATGTATTTACATACCTATTGGAACAAATGTGAATACTTCAAATGGTGTTTAGAGAAATATTAGTATGAATATCTTGAAGTGTTCAAGATTATCATAGATGAAGTAGAAATTTGGTAAAGTGTTAATTCTTGATAAGCTCAATGAATGAAATACTTGGACCAAATGTTTGAGATCCTTATGAATGATTATGATAGTGTATCATAGTGAACTCATGATTAAGGCATGGTTATGTCTAAATCAAGAAGGAATCATACTTGAAAGAGTTAGAGAATGATTATCGAATATCTGAATTCTTCTTAATAAAAGAATACCCCACACTAATAAAGGACATTAAGAATCACAAGGAGTTGTGAGTTCTTATATCCTTAACAGATACACCTCAAATATCTATGAGATGAGTTGGTCATGTGATGAGTCAACTATCTAGATGAATATGAGGAACCAAATTTTGAGTTATGGTTTATGACCATTACATCCTAAATCACATCCATGTAAACCATAAGGTATGACCTTGATGGTAGCACTCATTGGATGAAATCCATAAGTGCAAATGAGTCTTAAGTGTTAAGACACATGGATAACATTTTGAGAAGGATGATGCTTGTTGATTGCAACTTAATGACTAAGGATTTGGCATATGGATACTAAAACCGCATTCCTATGAGGAATAAAACAAGGATGTGTACGTGACACAACCTATAAGGTTTATGAATCCACTAATTCAAATGAAGTCTATAAGTTACAATGGACTATTCAATGTGATTGTTTGAGTACAAGCAACTCATAATTGGATCTTTACTTTGATAATATAGTCAAAGGGTTTGACTGATATGTCAAAGATAAAGAAGGGATCTGTGATTTAGTGGGAGTGTATTCACATTCCACATGTTGATGTGAAATGGAAATGTTCTAGAATGGAAATCCAAAAGTGGAAATTATCTTTAAGGAAGATAGAGATGTTTCCTATGAGATAGGAATAGAGATCTATAGAGATAGTTCTCGAAAACCTCTTGACCTGAAAAGAGAAAGCGTACATTGACAATCTGTACGGAAGGGTTCAGTATGCACAAATTCAGTGGGAGAAACTTGTCCATGTTACATGGAGATAGTATACCAAGGCCAAGTGTCCAATTCTTATGAAGAATGGGAACACTGAGAATAGATATGGATCTATCATGTATGCAATCATCCCATTATCTTGCATGTATTGACATGGCAAGAACAAAAAATGCATTCATCATGTTGTATGTATGACATGACAATATGATGTACTCATCCTGATAACTCATATGAGAGACATGACGAGTGGATGTCTGTCTGATTCCAGTAAGGGTTACTGGAATACCATGAGAACCTGATAAGTACTTATGAAGTACTAGTTATCTGGTGATAAGGAAGAGTTCGATGTAAATAGTTACATTTATGCGAACTTCCGAAAGGACAGAAAATTAATCGCAAAATATATATAGGATATATAAAAGTGAAAGTTTGTTGATAATTGGAAATGTTCCAATAAAACCATTTAAAAGGAAATGTCGAGTATCTATGTGTTAGAGAACAACAGTGGATACAATATGGATCTGGAAGTTCATGAGATGAACTTACATTCCGCTCATTGATGACAAGTATGGAATCTTTGATCATGCAATGTGGCTACAGGTTAGCAAAGGAATACTAGATCGCATATTACGGCAACTCCATCTCATACGTGTGACGTACAGCGAAGAGATGTGAGACATGCAATTTAAACTGACTTTGGCAAGGAGTTGCCATTACTCACTATGTTGGCACTAGAGCACAGTAACATGTGGGATATGTTTGAAGATCACTATGAATATGATTCAAGGGTGATTGGCTCGTAGTGCAAGTGGGAGTCTGTTGGTATGTATGCCCTGAGAGCCAATCATGGCATGATTGGTGGGATACATTAAGGTTGATTTGATAAACATCAAAGGCAAGCTTCCAATTGTTTCTGGT
Organism: Alisma plantago-aquatica; assembly: GCA_963693085.1. Taxonomy (NCBI): domain Eukaryota; kingdom Viridiplantae; phylum Streptophyta; class Magnoliopsida; order Alismatales; family Alismataceae; genus Alisma; species Alisma plantago-aquatica. The sequence continues at coordinate 330,737,295 of OY856411.1, forward strand.
TCAGTCATATGAGATAGTGATAGAACAGATTGAATGTCTAGAGAATGACAATACTCAATGACGTATGCTTTCAGTTTGAGGACCTGAATGATGAGATCATACGGATGCTAAGAGTTTGTACATTCTTGTTATGTCCCTAGTCGGATGTCATTGTGGAAAGTAGATAGACAGCAATGACACACAAGACTAGATTGTGGTGTTGGTTGATGATAGAATCTCATTAGTCATGATATAGAGATATCAAACCAATCACATAGGTACTTATTAGAGAACAAGTGTACCAGACAGACCCATTGTGAGTTTGACACATGGAACCATGACATGGTAGTCACAGTCACTACTCACAGTGATGGTGGTGAGTGTGATTCTTTGACCTGAAATCACTACACTCAACACATGTCGTTGGGCACACTTTGACATCATCAAACGCAGTCCTGAAACATGGGTTGTTATAAAGGTGATGATTGGGTGGCTTTGACACATGGTGATTTTGAGGGGTGAGTAATAGATATGGGATTTGTCCCTCCAAAGGGAGTTTGATATCCAAGGCCACTTGATGAGTAGGATTGAGATAGGCATGTTCACGCATCTGTGAATCAGTATGTGATATTGATGTCATACATATCTCGTTCAATCTACTCTGAGACCAAGAAAGTGAATGAACGTTGACAGGATGACTGTTCCATGCCTCGAGTTCATTCGGGATATCAGTGACAAAGGAATTATACATTTGTTGTAACACCATTCACGGATTGTAGGATTGAAAGTTGTTCTCCAACTTTCTACGTTCACTTGGGTAGCACTGATGTGTGACTAGGCACCGCTCTGTGCTTGTGAAGTCATAAATGTTATGGACTTTCACTGCCAACATGAAATGGACCTGCATGGTCACACACATAGGATTTAACCTGGAAGAGGAGTTTTGTCCACAAGCAATGTTTAGATTGATTACTAAAGGAGTTTAGTAGTTCAATTAAACACTCAATTGATTGATAGCTCAAAATCATAGTGTTCAAGGTGTTTGACAGATTGATTAGAGTATCGGATTGATTGAAATCACAATTGACTGATTCTGTACAACCTGCACTCCCAACCGATCGTTTCATGTGATGAACCGGTCGGCTGAGGTTGTTGAACCGGTCGGCTCAAGTGTTGAGCCGATCGACGCAAGTCCAGGGTGAACTGATTGCTTCAAGTGTTGAAACGATCGATTCAACTGGTGCAACTGAGCAAGTTGGGAAAGTAGGATTGGTGAGAATTTTCCTTTCATTTCAATTGCCCAATTTGATTGGGAAATAGGATTGGTATTCCATACCAATTAGAAACAAAAGAAGGAAAGTCAATCGGGAACCGACCAGGACCACCAACCGACTGGTTCACTTGTGAACCGACTGGTTGAGGTGTCCCAACCGACTGGTTCACTTGTGAACCGATCAGTTCAGGTCCCCAACCGACCGTTTCAGTTGTGAAATGATCGGTTCTGGTTGCGAGTTGGTTGCTTTTGTGGAAAATCTCGAACCCTTCTACTCCTACTTTTAGTCCCGCACCTGTCCCATGACCCTCCTATATATATAGGGGTATTAGGGGATTCTCCAAGTACATCTCAGTGCAACTAGTTGCTCTGCAAAGTTGTCGTTCTCTGGTTTTGGTAACCGAGAGAGCCCGAGCAAGTGCTACCCGCAAAGGGAGGCGCAGCAAGGGAAAGACAACTGCAGTTGCAACTGGAGGCAGGAGAGTGTGTTGGCGACTAGTACGTCAATAGGAGGGTGTGACTCCTTCCACTTCCTTGTGGGACAAGGAGTGTGGAGTTCCAGGTGGTCCGTGTGGACTACTTCAGAGGTGGGAGGTTTCTGCCGCTCAGGAGGACAACTGTCAACCCGACAGTCCAGTGCAATCAGGAGTCGTCAGTCCAGGTGTGACCAGGAGCTGCACAGACACCGTCGAAGATCAGATTTGAAGACCGCGCAAGGCGTGAGGTATTGTCGCCGAGCAAGCCTCGTGACAAGGTATGATTCCACAAACCGTCCTTTCCTATTATATAGACGTTGACACGTTTCCTTGTTCCGGGTTTGGGGGAGAAAATTTTTGTTTCTGCTGCCTTCTCTGCCTCCCCTAAAACCCAACACAGGCTGAGTAACCAACCAAAACCTTTTTCTTTGGCAATAACACTCTGAAATTGAAGCAACAAGGTTAGCTAGGACAATTATAGAATAAAATTGCAAAAGTTTAAATGATTGGTTTGCCTCTCAATAAGCACCTAGTTTTACGTCGAAGGACTGACACAACAGAATCAAGGACCCATTTCAGGAGCAGATGGGGGTGGTGGAGGTTCCTTCAGGTCAAGTTCTTCGAGTAAAGAGAGTTGAGCCTCAAAACATAAAAAGTCCTCAATGGTGATATACCGTTGAAGCCTATGCTCATTGACCTTAAACTCCCCTAACAATTTATCCCAAAGAAGAAAAGTTCCATGAGGGTAGGCACGCTTGACAAGGTAGGGCCCATACCATTTGGATTTATGTTTTCTAAGAAAAGTCATAACCTAGAATTGTATGTTAAAACTTGGTCACCCTCCCAAATATCTTTTCTCCTAATATAACCATCTTGCCATAGTTTGATTTTTTTTGTAAATTCTAACATTTCATAGGTCATCATCATAAGCTCATCTAACTCTTATGTAGAAAATAATTTTCATCTGTAGTAGATAAGTCAAAATTTATAGTTTTGAGGGCTCAATTTACCTTATGTTCTAATTGTTTGGGCAGATGACAAGATTTTCCATAAATCAATTTGAATGGAGCAATGCCTATTGGAGTTTTCTAGGCAGTTTGATATTCCCACAAGACATTATTAAGTTTCAAAGCCCAAATTTTCCTAGTGTGATTGATGGTTTTCTCTAGGATGGACTTGATTTTCCTATTTGAAACTTCAACTTGACCACTAGTATGAGGGTGGTAACGGGTGGAGACCTTATAATGCACTCCATATCATTTCAATAAGGATTCAAAACTTTTCTTTGAAAAATGGGAACCTCCATCAGAAACCACGGTACGAGGTACCCCAAATGTAAGAAAAAAATGTCTTTGAAAAGTTTCTTAATTGGTTTGGAATCACAAGTTTTGGTCGGGGTGGATTCAAGCCATTTTGAAACGTAATCAACAACCACCAACATATATTTGTACCTACAAAAAAAGGAAACTAGGCCATATAATATACTCCCCAAACATCAAAGATTTCAATTTCTTGCACATCCTAATCTCAAGGTTTTGAGGATGGATGCAATCATGCATCATTTTAGGAATAGTCGATAATTGTATATCTGTGATATGTTTAGTATAGTTGTGGTTGTACCTAGAATGATGGGGTCTTGCATACCCTGATTACAAATGCCATGACCTATATACCAAGGTTAGACTAGGTTTTTGGCAGGTTGACTTATACGTCACTACATGTAGTTTTACTGATATGTCACTACAACTGACTCATATTGACCGAGGGGGTCAGATATTAGGATTTTCAACTCTCCTATATCTTGTATGGAATTGATTGCAACCAAGTGGTGGTCAGTTGGGATTTGAGTGGTATACATAAAATTCCCCATGTCTTAATGAAAGACATAATCCAGATGTGTAGTATATCTTCTTAGGGTTAAAAAAAATTCACATTGGTTGATAAACCTTGACATGTTTCTTATACTTCTTAGTTGCTATATAATACGGTAAGAGAAATTAACTATTTAATAGATGATAGTCTTTCCTATTCCTACATGTAATAGCTAATCATGCATGTTGCTATTCTTATCTATTTAACTAGCTTAGGGTGTTTAATATGTTCAATCTATTTAACCTGCTTAAACTATATAATAATTTTTCTTGTTGTAGTAAAAAGTTGTTGTTCAGAGTTATGTTTGTAGCTAGGAAGTTGGTCTCCCCTTGTGCATCACCACTTCTTTTTAGGTGGTCATTAGAAACATCGTCAGGATCATGGTTGTGAGGAATAGCATCATGAAGAGAAGTAGAAGCAGAAGGTTGGCTAGTAGTTACTATCTCCTAGAGTCATTCATGTACTCTAAGGTCTGGACAGGGGATGTTTTTTTGATGATATGTACATCGACTTGACTTTTGGCAGTGTGTTAATGTTTCTATATGAAATGTATATGTGGAACAATATCTTTTGCATCCAAATTGTGGTTGAGTCCACTAGACACACATGTAAGTACTTGGTATGGTATGTGTTGATAAGAAGCTTGTTGGACCCTTATATAAATGTTTTTCAACATTATAGTAATGTATAAATCAATTTTAATTTACCTTCTTTTTTGTCTATGTGATGAATTTTTAGTTGACAATGTGTTTTTTTAGTAATCCATATTAATGTTATGGGGTGTTACACTTATAATATAAATAACACAATAATATAGAGTAATTGTGAAGAACTACATGGTCCCTTTACCTAGAGAAAATCCGATCATAACTTAGTGTCTCTGATGTTGACTAAATCATATGTAGTCTAAAATTAACATGTCTTATATCATTTACCATTTTGATTAACATCCCAAACCCAAACGTTAACTACCTATAAACTATGTTTTGTTTGAAGGAAAATATGCTTTGGGACCTAGAAATTTTAATTCTTCATTCAAAAACATTTTTAAAACATATTTAAACATTTTCTTCTGATAACTGGATGATTTAGTATGAATTTTTGAAAGTGAGTCAATAAAATAATAATCCAAAGCAATTTCTACATCATTATCCACTATTAGTCACCTTGTTGCTGATGAGGTGGCCTAAGTATCCTTGTGATGCCTCCACGAATGTATTTTGATGATCAAAAAGTCTTACAAGCATCTAGAACTCCAAGAGCCCTGTGTCATGGGAGTAGGTGCTTGAAGCTCAGGGATTGTATAGGATTGCATTTATGGAAGGTGTATTTATAGATTTGGGGGTCATAAAAGTGAGAGGATCTGGTGATGGTTGAAACATGGGAATGTCAACAAATCCTACTGATAAAGAAAAATTGGCGCAATTCTCCCAATCAAATGGGGAATCATTAGGTCCATATTGGTGCAAGGAAAACACAGAGTGAAAAAAATAGAGATGAAGAGTAAGAGAGAGAATGTTAGAGAGGAGGAAACTCACAAACTGCTCTAGGATTGAAAGTCCCACATGATCATTGAGTTGGTGCTCTTGGATTGGCCCAGTGATGTGAGTGGTCCATCTTGCAAGACCTGAGATCAACATGAGTCGTCGATCCAGTCAGATCCGAACATTGATCAAGGTAATATCTCAATCCTTTTTATTTTATCAATAGAAAACATATTATCTTATAAAAATCATAGAAAATATTAGGATGATTGGATGTTAATGAAATTATATACCATTTTCATTAAAAAAAATGCAAGCTATTCGAATAAAATGTGATCAGAACCAAGATTCGACTCCTATTCCACAAATATTAGCTTAAATCCTAATGATCATACTTAGGTTAAGTAATTTGTAACAATGGTTATTACTTGATATGATTTGATCTTTGTGACGCTTAAACCCTAATAGAATCCCTAATTCTCACAATGGCACGAAACCCTAATCATGTATGAATGGTTATTTAGAAACCCTAAATTCTAGTGTACATTTCACGAATTCAATGCAAACACTAATTTCTTATGACCCCATTATGATCATGACCGGCCATGTTAACCTTGAATTCAACGCTGACCTGTCTAATTTATGGGAATCCTAAAAAGAAATCATTAATGATCTAACCCTAATGTTGGATGTTTCTTTTCTTGAACATAAATAGGTATCAATAAATAATGGAAACCCTAAAATAAAGACCTGATCTTATGACTCTGAATGATGAATCAACCCTGATCTAATCATAGAAAGGTGAACACAATCCTAAGAAAAGGACAAAACCTAGTTTGGGATCTTATGGACTCATAGTGGCCCACACCCTTACTTTATTTTCAGGGTGATCTTTTTACTATCCTTCTAGACTCTTGGGTATCAGATCTAATCAAATTAGGTATGTGGTCTTTATTAAATATAAGACTAGTTTTCCATAGTTGCATAAGATATTTTGTATCTTGGGTGAATTATTTGCATGTACTTTGTTGGATGATTACTAGTATATATGCTTCACCAAATCTAAATGGAACATAAATGAACTATTGATTAGTTGTAGCTACTAAGATAAGCACAAATGAGAGATGGCCCAGTATGTATGTATGATATATTGCCTAGTATGGATGTAAGATGAATTGCCCATGCTAGATCATGATAAAGTAGTTTTCCATACTAGATGTATGATAAAGTGCTAATAGAATAGTAGTACAACTGCATCTAATGATATGTCTAAAAGATGTGTTTACCTAATTTTCTTCCCTAATCAATGGTTTTCTTTTCTTTCTTTTGTTTCTTCAAGTATTGGAATTATGCAATCATAGTACTAGATCTTGAACCACATATGAACTTATGTTGATTATTTTGTTTCTCACATTTTCAAGGTACAAGGAACAAATAATGCATCTCAAAGTACATGAAGCTACCAAATAAATAGACATGGAGGATAGCTATCTAGAGTTCTATTTCCTTATCTATTTTTCAATTAGATATTTATTCATTCTTCTAGATGATTTATAGGATGTTCTAAATCCTATGTACTTTCATTTCATAAAACTATACTCTTCTTCTTTTCTAAATATTATGTATGACTTTATCTTCTATGAATGTTGTTTGTATGGCTAATCAATGATGTTTGTGAACATGATCTGGCTTCTATTTATAAAATAGTTGAATATCACACTCCCTTACATTTTTATTTTTGACATCTATTACATATGAGTGCACACATATCTAGGGAATGTCAACTTCGAAAGTGTATAGGAATTGGGGTCATCACTGTTGGTATTAGAGCCAATGTTCACACCTCATGGTCACATGAACTTCATTCACCCTATTGTGAGTCTAGGGTAGTCCTTGAGTTAGCGATGTGAAGGGTGGCAATGTCTAGGATAGCATCTTCCATGGGTCTTCCTAAAGTCTTAAAGCCACTTAGCTTGGCAATCACCAGGCTACCTATATGGCAGTGTAAGTCTACCTGACTGATACCCTAAATGTCCCCTACTTCTTGGGAATACCTTCATTAGGACCCTTCACATCTATAGATATTCCATCTCACCTCCTTTTTAGGAAAAAAAATTCCTCTCATCTTCATTTCTAAATATTTTCCCTCTCACCACTATGACATAAGGTTAGAAAAAGGAGTCACTCTATTTAGAAGTCCTAAGGACTGACTGATAAAGATTTTAGGGTATCCTCCACAAATTATAACATTAAGATCATTAATAACTAATAAAGAAGGATAATGAAACATAATATGATTCAAAAAAATGATGAAAAATTTAACGTGTTCCACTTAATTTCAAGATGCCTCCCAAGACTCCTAACTCCAAGGCCTTTAAAGAGTTATCCTCTAAAAAGAGGAACATGAACTGCATGAAGAGCCTGATTTTAAGAAAATGGTCAGGGATAGGTGGGTAGAACAGAATAAAGTCATACTTGATTTCATAGAAACCATTGCCCTAAAAGGAACACCCAAACCCAACTCTTCTAGGAAGGAGGTGACTGTGTAAGACTTCATAAAACTTAACCCTGACACCTTTTGGGGGAAGAAAATCCTGAGGTGATGGATAAGCCAGAAGCATGGACATTGTCTATGGAAAATGCCTTCTATATCCTAGAAGTACCCAATGAGAAGAAGGTTAGATTTTCCACCCATCTTCTTAAGGGAGGGGCAAAATTTTGGTGGGAAAACTATGGCGGGAATTGGGGAGGAGAGGTGGATAACATGGAATGGGAAGCCATTAAAACCCTTTTCACTGACCATTTTATGCCTATAGATGAGAGGAAGAGGAAGGAGAGAATGTACACTGAGCTTAAATTTGGTAGTCTCTCGGTGGCTAATTACACTCAGAAGTTTAGGTTGTTGGACCGGTATGTTCCCATTAAGACAGAAGATTGCCTTGTGGAACACTATGTTGACTGTTTATCCACCCACCTAAAAACCCTAGTCATCACCTCCTATCCTAGAAGCATAGACAAATCCCTAGATATGGCCCTTAAGCAAGAAATGAAGCAAGGTTTGCAGAAGCCGTCAAACATGCGATGCCTAAGGTTAACCACCATAGAGGAGGATAAGTCGAGGAAGTTCCACCCTGTCCATAACAAGGGATCAGGTAAAGGAGGAGGTTCAAGAAAAGGAGGATAGTGGAACAATCAGAATCAACTGAAGGCTTACCACAACAAGTGTAAGACCTACGCACGAGGACACCATGGACCTTGTTGTCAGCCCAAGCTTGTCTGCTACAACAACAAAAGGAGGGCCATTTCATCACCAAGTTCCCTACTGTGTCCATCCTTGGCCTCCCTCTAGTGGGTTCTCCACCCCCTTAGGGGCACCACAATGCTAGATTTTTTGCATTTACTGCAGAGGAAGCCAAGAAAAAATCCCAACCAGCTTGTTGAAGGTAACTTAAATATTTTTCATATATCTAATATATTTTCAATGCCTCCTAATTATTTTTTATATAAGTATCCTATGTAGGAATTGTATTCTTGAATAATCATCCTATTAAAGCTTTATTTGATTTTGGATCAACAAACACGTTCATCACTCGAAATATGGTGTCTATGTTGAATCTGCATATAAGGTATTTGGGATAGATTCTTGATGTATCGACTCCTAGTGGAAATATACTTACCACCTTACAGAAAATTGATACCTACCTCTAAAATTAGAAAATTATGACATTTCATTCGAATTCATCCTCTTAACTATGGAAGACTTTGATATTATAATTGGTATGGAATGGCTATACAAGTATCGTGCTCAAATTGATTGTAGAAAGAAGATGGTTGTTCTCTCTCAGCCTCATTCTTATCCCATTGTGAACCCTAGGGGAAGCATATTCTATAATAATATTATAATTTCCTCTCTTAAAGCTAAAAAGCTCATTTCTAAAGGATGTAAAGTCTTCCTCACATTAGTCTCAGAGACTAGTCCTATTAGTGGACTTGTAGAAAGACTAGGGGTAGTATGTGACTATCTTGACATTTTTCTAGAGGAGATTCCTAGGCTACTTCCATTGAGTTCTCCATAGACCTTCTTCCTAAAACCACTTTGATTTCTAGGGCATCGTATAGGATGGCTCCTGGTAATCTTATGGAGTTGAATAAACAACTACAAGAACTTCTTGATAAAGGATTTATCTGTCCAAGTGTATCCCCTTGGGGTGAGCCTTTTATTTTTGTCAAAAAGAAAGACGGTTCTATGTGTATGTGTATTGACTACCACATGTTGAACCAAGCCACTATTAAAATAAGTATCCCCTTCCTCACATGGATAACCTCTTTGATCAGCTTTGCAATGCCAAAATTTTATCAAAAGTTCATCTTCATTCTGGCTACCATAAACTTAAATTCAAAGATTATGATATTTCTAAAATAACATTTTGAACTCGTTATGGACATTAAGAATTTCTAGTGATTCCAATCAGGTTGACTAAAATGCCTGGCATACTTATGACTCTGATGAATAAAGTCTTCCACCCTTATCTTGATGAGTTTGTCATCATCTTCATCGATGACAACCAGATTTATTCCAACTATATGGAAAAACATCATGAGTACTTGAAGGATATTCTTGAAATCCTTCGAGCCCAACAATTCTATGATAAACTTTCTAAATGTGAATTCTGGATTGATAAAGTCATATTTCTTTAGCATGTCATTTCTGGGGGTAATATATCTATTGATCCCGCCAAAGTTTCTGTTGTACTTGATTGGTAACCTCCTCAAAATCCTTCTAAAATTTGGAGCTTCCTAGGTCTAACAGGATATTATTACTGCTTTATTCTGAACTTCTCCAAAGTGGCACTTCCTCTTACTAAGCTAACTCAGAAGAATAAGCACTTCATCTGGTTAGCTGCTTCTGAGTCCAGTTTCTATGAATTAAAGAAGAAGTTAAATTTGGATCCTATTCTAGTCCTACCATCTGGGAATGAAGGAATGGTGATCTTCACTGATGCTTCAAGGAATGAGTTCGGATATAAATTGCAACAACATAGAAAAGTGGTGGCCTTTGCTTCCAGACAGCTAAAACCCAATGAGCTTAATTATCCCATACATGATTTGAAACTAGATGCAATCATTCATGCTCTCAAAATAAAGAGGCATTACCTTTATGGGGCAACGATTGATATCTTCACTGACCACAAAAGCCTATAGTACATCCTGACTCAGAAGGATCTGAACCTACATAAATGTTATTGGATTGAGTACCTAAATGACTATGATTTTACTATTGACTACCATCTAGGCAAAGATAATGTAGTCATTGATGCACTTAGCTGAAAAAGGGCAGTATCTGCATTGTTATCTGATCCTGAATGGAGGAATATGGAGGATCTGGTGGGCTAGAAGCCATAACTTTTATCTGATCATCTTCAGGTCAAAAATATATCTATTATTTATGATCTTCAGTCTAAACTTCTTGAGGCATAGAAAGCTAGTCCTGATCTTGTAGAGCTCTCCTCTCTCCTGACAAAGCCTCAAACACATCTATCTATGGGTCTTAATCGTGGTCTTTGATATAAAGAATTGTATGTGGGTACCAAAATAGTCAGCAGTGAAGAAAAAGATTCTCAGTGAGGCACATGGGTCAAAGTACACATTTAATTGCAACACAACTAAGATGTATAAAGACCTGCAACACCAGTTCTGGTGGAGGGGCATGAAGCATGATATTGTTGAATTCGTGTCCAGATGTCTGACATGCTAGAGAATTAAGGAAGAACACCAGAGGTTAGGTGGTTTACAACAACCTTTGGAAATCCCAAAATGGAAATGGGAACACACCACCATGGATTTTTGGGTGGGACTACCCAGGACAAGGAAGGGATATGACGCTGCATGGGTGATACTGGATCGTCTCACAAAGTCAGCTCACTTTCTCTGTGTGAAGACTATTGCAAATGAGCTGACCGACCTCTATATATCAGAGATTGTATGTATGCATGGAGTTCCTATTTCCACTGTCTTGGATAGGGACCCAAAGTTCACCTCAAAGTTGTGGAAACAAGTTGAAGAAGAACTGGGCACAAAACTGAACTTCAGTACAACCTACCATCCACAGAAAAATGGGCATTCAGAACGCACAATACAAATTCTAGAAGACCTTCTGTGAGTTTGTTTTCTTGATTGGGAAGGCTCATGGGACCACTATTTTCCTTTAGCTGAGTTTTCATATAATAATAACTATTAGGTGAGTATTGGGATGCCTCCCTATGAAGCTCTCAATGGCCGACCTTGCTGATCTCCACTATATTGGGATGACGTCGGGGAACATACCTTAATGAAATCTAAGGAGATATAGTTGTATACAGACAAAGTTGCACTGCTCAGAAAGATGATGAAATGGGAACAGGATAGACATAAATCATATGTAGATGCTCAATGACAAGAACGTCATTTCAAAGAAGGTGATAACATCTTTTTGAAGATCTGACCCATTCAAGCTTTAGCCAAGAATAAGGGAAAGCTCAGTTCTCATTATGGGGGACCCTTTGAGATCCTTGATAGAGTTGGTGAATGTGCCTATCATCTCAACTTGCCACCTTAGTATAGTACCATGCATAATGCCTTTCATGTGTCAAATTTGAAGCCTTATGTCAAAGATCCTAGTCACATTTTGAATCATGAGCCTCTCGAGCTAAAAGATGATCTATCTTGTGTTTAGTCCCCAGCCAAAATTCTTGATTTCAAGACAAAGGAGCTTCACAGTAATCGTCATAAAGAGATGGAAAAAGTCTCTGGAGCCACCATGATCAGACCGATTCCACGTGGGAGCTCAAGTCCATGGTCGAGTAGAAATATCCACATCTCTTTCAAGCTTCTTGAACTTTGGGGACAAAATTCTTAAAAAGGAGGGGAGAACGTGATAGAGTGAGTTTCTACTTATATTTTTCTCTCTCTTGTAATTTTATTATTTCTAATAATACCCTCAACCTTTTCCTTTTCTTAATTGATTAAAAGTGATTATTAATTTCATAAAAATCCAAACCCTAATTTCATAGTAGATGAAATCCATGTATTAGGCTACATGGTCAATTTATATAACAAACATTTGAGTTTGATCCTCAATTTGATACCAAGGTTGGATAATGATATCAAGAAGATCCACCTAAAATTTTGTTGCAATTGGATAAGTTAATTAGGAGTTATGAGTTCTTCAAATTATGCTCATTATTGCATTTATTCAAAGCTAGGACCTAAGTTTTTTAGCTATTTGAGAAAATATGTGACACATGAATGTTACACACCCCCCTCAACCCATGCTCATGCCTTTCGTGTTGGCCTTGATTTCTAGCCATGTGATCTCCTTGATTGCAGATCAACAACGATCTAATGGCAGCAAACCTATCACCTACCTCCCACAAAGGGTTGGGAGGCGATAGCTGACCAGGTCATCAGCGAGCCGCCACCTCGCTCCCAATATTGATTTTCCCTGAATAGACAACTTTATCTCATGAAAAAATACCTAACCACCCCTCACTTGACACCCCTCGCCCTCAGATCAGGGAGAATAGATTCCCACTTCTTCACGATCTCACCTAGAGACAGCGAAAAGTTTAGAGCTTCTTTACCCTTGCTCCCAAACCCCTATATAAGACCACCTCTAGCTCTGCCATTCCTTCTTTTCTTATTCCCCAACAGCGAGGCAGAGAAGGCAGCGGAAACAAAAATTTTCTCCTCCCAAACCAAGAACAAAGGAAATGTGTCAACGTCTATATAGTAGGAAGGATGGTTTGTAGACGCGTACCTTGTCTTGAGGCTTGCTCGACAATGTTACCTCGCGGCTAGCATGGTATCCACCTCCGGTCTTGGATGGTGTCTGTGCAACTCTTGGTCGCACCAGTACTGGCACCTCCTGGTCTGACCGGGACTGTCGGGCTTGACAGTTGTCCTACGAGCGACATAAGTCTCCCGCCTCTAAAGTAGTCCACATAGACCACCTGGAACTCTGATCTCCTTGTCCCACAAGGAATCAGAAGGAGTCACACCCTCTTATTGGCATACTAGTCATCTCAAGGAGATTGGACAAGCGGTTAATATGCTATGGGTAGTGTTGGGCGATTTCAAAGCCATCCTATATCCCAATGAAAAGTTTGGAAGTGAACATTTCTATAGTAATGAAGCCAATGAGTTCAGTGATACGTTGATGGAAGTTGGACTTGTAGATATCAGATTCACTAGAATGAAGTATACCTACAAGCATGGCATTCTTCAAGAAAGATTGGACAGGGTAGTGCAAAACATCGATTTCATTCAGCGATTCCCCCACATGTACCTAGAACATCTGCCACGTATAAACTCTGATCATTGTCCTATTCTCCTATGCTCACGAGATCGGCCAGCTATGAATGGTGGGAGAACATTTAGAACTAAGGCATCTTGGCACAAGGAGGCCCACTTTTCAAACATGTTGAGTGAGGTCTGGAACAAAGACAAGTGCTTTGAAGAGGCACTGAAAGCAGTGCAAGGGCACCTGAATGAATGGGACGAGGTTGTTGAAGGACAGAAGAAAGCACAAAGACAGGATGATAAATAATATCAATTCCTTGCAAACAAACTTGGCGAATAGATATGACACTATTACAGATGACTTGTACAACCCAATGCAGATTGAGTTAGACAAAATTCTAAAGAAAGAGGAAGAGGATTGGAAATAGAAAGACCATTTGGAATGGATAAAGGATGGAGATACTAATTCAAAGTTCTACCATTCGTGGGTGAACCAAAGAAGATGGGGAAATATCATCACTATGTTGAAGAACAACCAGGGCGAGTGGATAACGGACAAGCAAGAACTAATGAACATGGTGATCACGCATCTAAAGCAGGTCCTTACTGACCCAGGTGAAAGAAGACATGAGAACACACAAAGGATTCCAGTAGAGTTTAAACTGATGGAGGTGAACCAAAAAGAAGAGCTTGCAAGGGTACCAAATACATAAGAAATACATTGGATCCTGAAAAGTCTTAACCCCCACAAAGCAGCAGGACATGATGGAGTTACCACCTGTTTCATCCAGAAAGAATGGAATCAGGTGGGTATGTCAGTATGTCGAACAATAATGAATGCATTGAAAGGTCATCTGCTGAAGCAGGAGTTGTACAATGCAAAGGTTGTGTTGATTCCTAAAGTTTCTAAGCCTGAAAAATGTGAGAAATTGAGGCCCATTTCTCTAAACAATATAGTGTTGAAACTTGCCTCCAAAGTGGTCGTTGAAAGGCTTAAGAAGTTCATGCCTACCTAGATTTTTAAGGAACAAAGTAGTTTTGTTCCAGGGAGGCACATCCATGACAATATAACCTGAAAACTACTAGAGGGGGGGTGAATAGAGTTTTATATAGATTTTAAAATAATTTAAACTCAAGCAACCACAAAGAAAGATTGGACAAAGAGACACAAGGGTTTAGAGTGGTTCCTAGCCTTAGCAAATACTAAGGTAGTCAGTCCACTACCCGGTTGCTTACCCAACCGGGATTTGAAAAGAAATTATTTTATTACCTCGCAAGGACTTTACATAAAATACATTTCTTTTCCCTAAACCCTTCAAGCAGCCTTCACCTAGAAGTAATCGCCCAACTCGAAGCAGCCTTCCCTTGAAGTAGATGCACCAACACCCGTTGCACCAGCCTTCTGAAGTAGCTTCCCGTGCGATAGCCTTCTTGAAGTAGCTTGAAGTCCCCTTCTCCACCTGAGAAGTCAACCCTCTCCAATCCGCAGCCTCCAACCCTAGGAGTAGCAAGGAGAGTACAAAAGATAACAAGGAACAAGAAGGAAAACAGAAATTACAACTTATCCTTTTAAGCACAAGGCTTGATTTGCCTATATCAAGCATATAAATCTCCTAACCAATGTGTATGACAATGTGATTGTAGTGGATAGGAGATACTAGCCTATAGGGCATGAAATGGGAGCAATAGGA
This sequence comes from Alisma plantago-aquatica, assembly GCA_963693085.1. Taxonomy (NCBI): domain Eukaryota; kingdom Viridiplantae; phylum Streptophyta; class Magnoliopsida; order Alismatales; family Alismataceae; genus Alisma; species Alisma plantago-aquatica. The sequence continues at coordinate 330,752,347 of OY856411.1, forward strand.
ATGAATGGCAAGTGTAGGAATTGCTCTATTGCTCTAAAACAGATTGCAAGTGTGTATTCAAGCTCAAGTATAGCACAAGTATATCTTGGATGTACTTTGGTGTCCTAAGGCATGTCCTATTTATAGGAATGGCCTATGTATGCTTAAGGACGTTCTAGACAACTTCTAGGGGGTTCCTAGTGCTTAACTAGCCGTTAGGAATAAGTTAGGCGCATTAGCAACGGCTAGATAATTAATTCTGCAGTTGCTGTCAGAGACCATCTCGGTCGAGGACTTGTCGACCGAGATGCCCAGTCGGTCGAGGATTTGTCGACCGACAGGCTCTCTGGATTAACGTTTATTTGCAACTGTCAACTGCTGTGTCTAACGGCTACTTTTGGTCAATCTCGGTCGAGAAGTTTGTCGACCGAGAGTGTCTCGGTCGAGGAGTGTGGTCGACCGAGATTGACTCTGTTTTCAAACTTTCAATTAAGATACTAAGTGTGTGCATGAGTGTGCATTATGTGATCCTATTAGAAGGAGATGACCTAACTAAGTGTGGTGTTTAGCTAGGGAGATCTAACGCTTGATTTACATGAAGTCTAAGTACTTGTACATTATATATTTGTACAAGTTTACAAATGATTACATTGCATGACATTTACAAACATTCAAGCGTATGGATTCCCTAGAACTTTGTCATCACCTTGTTCCTGCACACTTAAGTAGCTCGTTAGATTAATAAGAATGAAATGTTTGTCATCATCGAAACAAAAGGGATTTATCATAAAATCCAATTTATCCAACAATATCCCCCTTTTTGAAGATGACAAACATTTCCTAAAATATGAAATAAGGAAATATAAAGCATGTGAGTTTCATACCTGAAGATTACCTTTTGTAGCCATTCTTGTTTTACAAGTGTGAGTGCTGGCCATCAAGATGAAATTCATTTATATTTATATTTTTGATTTTATATTCTTTCTCCCCCTTTGTCATTTCAAAAAGATATCCAATTTTAATATTTTATTTTCTTTTCCCCCTTAATTTTATATTTTGCTCCCCCTTAAATAGATATCCTATTAGGAACCTGGATTTTATATTATTTATGTCCAATTTAGCCACAATTTATTTCTCAATCATTTGCAAAGGATGTTAAGCCTTGAAATGATATGAGATCATGTTAGGTTTATGGCATGTATATATTGATTTCTCACCCATTTTACAAGGGATGTTAAGCCCCAGAATGAAATGAGAGTCCTTTAAGCTTAGAGTATATGAAGATGTCTCTAACAAAATACAAAGGATGTTAAGCCCTGATTTGTCTAGAGAATTCCTTTAAGAACAAGATATATCATTTTTATGGAGATTCGTATATTTCTTCATGGATTTGAGAATGCTAAGGTTATGACTAGCTTTAATGAGCTCTTGATCAAATTTGTTTTTAGGAGCTCCCCCTTAATCTTATAAGTTAAAGCAATTTAAAACTATTAAGGTCACAAATAAGTTGTGATTTTGACTTTTATCAAAAAATATACTAAGATTAAGTTTACTAGAATGATGTCCAAATAAGCATATTTGTCAAAGCTTATTTTAGGTCGCCCTTGACTACGACCGTAGTGCCCCTTGGCTAAATTTTGTTTTAACCAAGAGGCGAAATTTACAGATTTCCAATTAAGCATTTTACATCAATTTGTGATGCATGTTTCAATGAAAGCACAATGAATATTTCAAATCTTTTAAAGATATCAATTGAAAAACATTGTATTCTTTGCAAGCATTTCGAAGAGATATATCACCAATAAATTCTTTTACTTGCCTGTGTAATGATAGAATGATAGAACAGAAATTTTTCTTTAAACTAAGAATAATTTTGGTTTTTGATCAAAATCATTTCTCATAATCTTTCAAGGATGATTTCCATAATTGATACTTTATTATACAGTCATTAATCATGAATAGACAACAATTTTGAACAATTTCAAAAGAATTCAGCAATTTTACAGCATTCTGAAAAACAGTGACATGCTCGGTCGACAATTTCTCGACCGAGGTTCACTCGGTTGACAAATTCTCGACCGACTGAATTTCTGGAAAGTGTTCAGAATTCTATTTCAAGTACAATATAGACTGTATCTAATTCAATTATTTCAAAGATCAGTTTGAGATAAACATATGAATATCAAAGTAACATTTAGATTATATCTCAACTAATCATATTCAAATCTTTTAAGTTTTGATTTACCTTATTTGATATAAATTTGTTATCCCTATATGTTAAGTTGAGATAGACATAAAGATATGCAAATTAAAGTCTTTGGTCATATCTCAACTTAGTCTAACCAATTCAATTTGGGGGGTTTTGGAACCCATACTAACTCAACATTCTTTTTCTTGTATGGGCATGAAAAAGAGTAATGTCCAAGACGTGAGCAATAATGGCAACATATAGAATCAACCTCAAGTCTTTTCCTATGGTTTTGTTCTAGGTTGTTCTTTGGTACAAATGTGGCTTGATGTGCTCGTGTCTTTCTCCAACTAGGTTGTTGATGTGATTTTCCTTTAGGTTTGTAACCTAGTCCCCTTCTTCCAATTTGTTGATACGGATTATCTAGAATTTTATCAAGAATGCCATTGTTACTTAAACTACGAACTTGTTGTTGTAACTTGGCAATCTCATCTATTCTCTTCTTGATATCTAGTTTTGCTTGGTCTAGATGAGATGATAAAGAATTCCTTTCTTTCACTATATTGTCATAATCTACATGGGTGCACAATATAGGTTGTTTTTGAAGATCATTTAACTTTGCAAGCAATTCAGTCTTTTCTTGACATAGAAGATCATAGTTAGTCTCTAGAGTGAAAAGTTTCACTTCACTATTACTTAGAGATGATTTCAAAGTACGATTGTCAGACATAATGCTATCTTTTTCAAAACCAAGAGTATTCAATTTAGCATATAAATCGTCATTTTCGGATGTAAGCTCAAGAAGTCTAGCATTTAGATCATCATTTTCTTTATTTGATTTCTTTAATTTCTTTTTGTATTCAACATATTTATTATGTGTTTCTTCAATAATAGTAACTAACTCTTCTTTAGGTAAATCAAGCAAGCTTACCTCTTCTTCTTCTTCCTCACTTATTGTAGCAACGAAACACTCTTTATGTGCATCTCCTTTCTTTGACCTCCATGGACATTTAGACGTAGAGTGCTTTGTTCCTAAGCACCAATTGCAACTTGTCGAACTTTGGTCCATGCTCCTTTTCTTGTGGTTGTAGTCACCTCCTCCCTTTATCTCTTCAAGACCTTGTTAGGGCTCCTTGAAGCCTGCTCTGATACCAATTGAAAACTACTAGAGGGGGGGTGAATAGAGTTTTATATAGATTTTAAAATAATTTAAACTCAAGCAACCACAAAGAAAGATTGGGCAAAGAGACACAAGGGTTTAGAGTGGTTCCTAGCCTTAGCAAATACTAAGGTAGTCAGTCCACTACCCGGTTGCTTACCCAACCGGGATTTGAAAAGAAATTATTTTATTACCTCGCAAGGACTTTACATAAAATACATTTCTTTTCCCTAAACCCTTCAAGCAGCCTTCACCTAGAAGTAATCGCCCAACTCGAAGCAGCCTTCCCTTGAAGTAGATGCACCAACACCCGTTGCACCAGCCTTCTGAAGTAGCTTCCCGTGCGATAGCCTTCTTGAAGTAGCTTGAAGTCCCCTTCTCCACCTGAGAAGTCAACCCTCTCCAATCCGCAGCCTCCAACCCTAGGAGTAGCAAGGAGAGTACAAAAGATAACAAGGAACAAGAAGGAAAATAGAAATTACAACTTATCCTTTTAAGCACAAGGCTTGATTTGCCTATATCAAGCATATAAATCTCCTAACCAATGTGTATGACAATGTGATTGTAGTGGATAGGAGATACTAGCCTATAGGGCACGAAATGGGAGCAATAGGAATGAATGGCAAGTGTAGGAATTGCTCTATTGCTCTAAAACAGATTGCAAGTGTGTATTCAAGCTCAAGTATAGCACAAGTATATCTTGGATGTACTTTGGTGTCCTAAGGCATGTCCTATTTATAGGAATGGCCTATGTATGCTTAAGGACGTTCTAGACAACTTCTAGGGGGTTCCTAGTGCTTAACTAGCCGTTAGGAATAAGTTAGGCGCATTAGCAACGGCTAGATAATTAATTCTGCAGTTGCTGTCAGAGACCATCTCGGTCGAGGACTTGTCGACCGAGATGCCCAGTCGGTCGAGGATTTGTCGACCGACAGGCTCTCTGGATTAACGTTTATTTGCAACTGGCAACTGCTGTGTCTAACGGCTACTTTTGGTCAATCTCGGTCGAGAAGTTTGTCGACCGAGAGTGTCTCGGTCGAGGAGTGTGGTCGACCGAGATTGACTCTGTTTTCAAACTTTCAATTAAGATACTAAGTGTGTGCATGAGTGTGCATTATGTGATCCTATTAGAAGGAGATGACCTAACTAAGTGTGGTGTTTAGCTAGGGAGATCTAACGCTTGATTTACATGAAGTCTAAGTACTTGTACATTATATATTTGTACAAGTTTACAAATGATTACATTGCATGACATTTACAAACATTCAAGCGTATGGATTCCCTAGAACTTTGTCATCACCTTGTTCCTGCACACTTAAGTAGCTCGTTAGATTAATAAGAATGAAATGTTTGTCATCATCGAAACAAAAGGGATTTATCGTAAAATCCAATTTATCCAACATAACCCTCATTCAAGAGCTAATCTGCAATATGAGGAGCAAGACGAGCAGGAAAGTGATGGCGATCAAGGTTGATTTAACCAAAGCATATGACATGATGTCGTGGCAATTTGTAGAATACACCTTACATAAAATCGAGTTACCAAGCAATATCAGGTGATATATTATGAACTCAGTTATGGGGGGAACATCTCTGTCATATGGAATGGGTAACACTCAAAGGAGTTCAAAGCCTCTAGAGGGATTAGGCAGGGTGATCCTTTATCACCAGACATGTTCATTTTGTGCCTTCAAAGGCTAACTCAGCTAATAAATCAATTTGTGCAAGACGGGAGGTGGAAGTCGGCAAAACTGAGTAGAAGTGGACTTGTTGTGTCTCATGTTTGCTTTGCAGATGACCTCATCCTTTTCGCTGAAGCAAGTACTATACAAATTAAAAACATTATCTCTTGTTTTGAAATGTTTGGGAAAGCTTCAGCTCAGTCGATCTATGTAGCCAAAACCAGGATATTCTTCTCACGCACTATTTACAGAATAGAGAGAAGAAGGATCGAGTGAATCTGTGGGTTCCAGACTATTGAGGACTTGGGAAGGTACCTAGGCGTACCCATTCTTCACTCAAGAGTCAATCACAACACTTATTTAGATGTTCTTGCAAAGATCGACACTCACATTAATGCATGGTCTGCTCGCTGCCTATCCATGGCGGAAAGATTGCATCTTGCGAAGAGTTCCTTGACCGCTGTCCCGATGTATGTCATGAAATCTTCCCGACTATTGGATAGCTTATGTGATAGATTTGATGGCATGGTAAGGCGCTTTATCTGGGGGGGGAGGTCATAAAAACCACCTGATGTCTCTTATTGCATGGAACAAGGTTACTAGTCCTAAGCAGGAAGGAGGTCTCGGCATCAAAGCGATGAGGGAGTAGAATGAATCCCTTTTACTCCATAATGCCTGGAACACCTTGGGTGACTCAAAGTCTGTTTGGTGTAGCAGAATGCACAAAAAATTCATAAACTTTCAAGGAATCCGGACACAAACAGGTTCCAGACTGAACAAAGTTGTGTTCGAAGGTAAAGAGTTCATTATGAGGAATGTGAGAATACAACCTATAAGTGGTTACTCCACCAGATTCTGGACTGACTGCTGGGTGAAACCTGGGTTCAGGTTGGAAGATCATGCGTCCACGACAATCCATGAAGATCTAAAAGACTTACTAGTGGCTAGTGTTGCCACGGAGGAGGGGGAGTGGGATACATACTTCTTGAACGAGTGGCTTCCTACGGAGGTGAGTAGAAGCATCAGAGCCATTCAACCTCCAGTCCAAGAGGACCACAAAGATATCTGGGTTTGGTGCCTACTGAAGATGGCCAGTACGCGACACAGTCTGCCTACAATATCTTGCGAAGAGATAAGAACATAGAGGTGCCATGGAAATGGGATCTGGGAGTTGAAGGTATCCAGTAGAATAAAGATGTTCCTTTGGATTGTTGGTCATGGAGGCTTGATGATGAATGCCAAAAGGAAGGCCAAAAATCTTACTAAAGATGACAAGTGCAACCGGTGTTAGGAACAGGCAGAAACTAGTATCCATGCCTTGAGGGATTGCATCCATGCCCAACTAGTATGGAAGAGAATTCTGACACAAGGAGAGTTGACGGACCTGCTAGCTCCTGGAGAAATAAGAGGTTGGTTGAAAATGATCCTGGCAAAAGGACACAAAGCGCAGGTGGATTTTAGTATTACCTGCTGGCATAAATGGATGAGCAGATGCCGAGAAGTGATGGAAGGTGTGCAATGGCCAGTGAATCATCAGGTAGGACAAATCACCAAGGATATAGCTCTAACCATGAAAGTGTGGGAGGATGATCGGGGGACCACAAAGGTGAAAAAGCATAAGACATGGAGCAAGCCTGAACCAGGGTACATCAAGTTCAATACAGATGCAGCTACTGGAAAGAACATAGCAGCTTCGGTTTTCATAGGAAAAGACAGTGAGGGAAAGTGGATATGTGGTAACGGTCGAATACTGAACACATCCAGTGTCGTAGAAGCAAAATTGGCAGCGCTGCTTGATGCTATGCAGTACGTGAATGAATATCAAATTGAGAAAGCATACTTTGAGGCTGATAGTAAGAATGTCATCACAAGTATAGACAAGGATATTAGTTGCAACCCAAGGCTTGCTACTTGGATTCTGAGGGTTAGAAAGCTTCTGCGAAGAGGGTGGAAGATACAACATGGGCACCGAGAAAGAAATTAGGTTGCCGACACCCTAGCTAAACACCATCTCAAAACCAAGAGGCACATGTATCACTATATTGTCCCTCCACCTAGTGTGGATAGAATCATTCAGTTAGAGTCTTGCAATGCTAGTAGTACTACCATGTTTAATTATGGTTCTAGTAGTCTAACCTATAATAATTTTTCAGATTGGCTTGCACGAGGAAGGCAAGATGAATAAAATAGCTTCCTGACTTCTCCAAAAAAAATAATAATATTATGATTTTATTGATATCTCATTTGTTTAATAATTATGTTTAATTTTGTAAAAAATAAAATAAAATGGGAAAAATGTTTCTAAAATTGGATTAGTGTGATAGTTAATGCTAGCATAGATCATCTGAAGTATTCAGAGTCTAGATTGAAAAGATGACATCAAAATATCAAATGGATTCAATTATCTATCATCTTGGTTTTGTAACTTCACATAAACATTTAGAGGTTCTAGTGATTTATGTTTTACCATGAATATGAACTTCATATAAAATATGTTCCATATATATGTTTATCTTACAATTGTTATAACTAAACATCAGACATTACAATAATGATTTTGGTGTAGATGTATTTAATTTAGTTAATAGTTATAACAAAAATACAAGATTCAACTTTGCAATACCATGGGTTATTGCATGCTGGAAAACATTATTTTTATTGGTGTTGGTTATAATTTCTTTGATAAAGTAGAATATGTGAATATTCCAGTCAGTATTCATATACGTAACACTTCAACAGTCATTGTGTTTAGTGTAGTGCCCATCCTAAGAACACACATGGAGATAAAAGAAGAAAAATTGAGTTATCCATAACTCATGTACTCCAGGGGACATTACATAAAACTGGCATTCATAACAACAAAATAATCAATCACACAAACATGAAAGATAAATATTATCATCATCGTTCTTACAAAAAAAACTAAAAGTTTATTACATGGAAAATTAATTCAAAATCTCGAAAAAAAGTCTTTAGTCTAGAGATCTTGATAAATAGAAAGCTAAATCTACAAATCTGAGGATCAATTATAGTAGGCACCCCAACAGATCTTATCATGTTCTATCTTTGTGCACCAAATCATTGGGTGCTATTACTTTTCCTCATTCTCACTTGCAGACATCTCATCTTCAGCCATCATTGGAAAAATGGTTGTTATTGTAAGTGGCATGAGTATTGTACTATATATATATTCGAAGGAATAAAATGCTACAAAAATATTCTGGAATATTATCAATATGAAACTAATATTAAACTTAGCATAAAATTTGAAATATAAGTATCTCTTCTTTCTTGAATTTAGTTCTTATCTTTTTACTTTATCTATCTCTAGAGACGTACTCGGGTAGGTGCCTGGATCACATAACCTACACTCTAGACCTGTGTTATGTCTCCGCATCGGCATACAATCTGGTTCTAAGGATACATGACTTGCACAAATGGCATGTGTCAGGTCTCTTTTGTCTTAGTCTCATTCATCTTACTTATAAATGAGATTTTGAGCATGCTCTGAAGTAAGGTATTTTTTATGTACTAATTTCATATGATTGTGGAAACCATTATACGATAAGTCCTCCTATGTGACACCGAAGTGTCATCTATGGTGCAATGCACCCTTTGTTGGTACAATGTGCCCACTGTGACACTCAAAATGTCTAGCACAATGCGCCCTCCAAATCGTCTCAACACTCTATGGTGAGGACTTATCCTATAATGTACTCTACCCTTATATTTTATCTTGTAATTAATTATTAGATCTTAATCATCTAATAAATCTTGATGACGTATCTCCACTTGAGGTACTAGACAGTTATAAGGCATAATCATGAAAGTGTCAAAATCTTACTTGCATGTCTTAAATTATTATCATATAACAAGGGATCACAATACTTAATAAATTTTAAATTGAGGAACATGTAAATATTATTATCTTAATTAATATGAATACTCATGGGCATGAACCACTTACTTCTTATATCGAGGGTATCTTTAAGGTAGTCTTGATTCCTTGTTCCATAACCTAATCACATGGACATCATCAAAGTTATGTAAGTCATGTGTATTACTTCTTTCCATTTCTAAAATATAAAACCCATCACCCTGACCTCCTTAACTAAAATTATGATTCTTATTTAGACTTAAACAAACTCTAATTCAAATCACAGTAAACATCTTAGTGTTAAATGAATACCCAAAACTCAAATTATATTCACTAAAAACATCATACTCAAATAATTAATGTTAACCTCATATAATATTAATACTTATATGCAACAATCGATGATCAAGATAAAACTATAAAACAAAATCATATGGATATTTACTTCAAATTAAAAATAGGGATAACATACCGAACCACTTATCATGATTAATATGAAACCAACAATGTAAAATCTCTTCAAAAATTATAAAATATATCATGTAATAACCACTCGGTTTGAAAAACAAAATACTAATATAATTACACATGGTGCTCCAAAACTCTGAAAACTGTTAGAGAAGTGTATATTAGAGTTTACATAAAAGTCTCAATTTGTAATATCATTATACAATAGGTGAAATACCAAAAATTCCCTTATTAGGGTATCCATCAAAACCCTAGTAGATAATCAAATATGAATGATTAGGATTTAGACTTGTATTAAACATATCAATATACACTTACTATAAAATTCTCATTGATATCCAAAGTAGTTTGCTATATTTAATTCTCAAAACATTGAAAACATATCAGATTTAATACACAAAAAATATTACATAATAAAAATTAGAAACATCTATGAAAGGTATTTTTATAACATTGTACACTTGAAGAAATTTTTATTGATACCTTCTACATTCAAAATAGACAAACATAACCCAACTTATGATTTACCAAAGGTTACCTTGGTTTGGATTGATCCCAGTCATCAGTTTGAAATCCATGGGATCCCATCAATGGGTGATGGATGTTCCTCTTTTATTAGTAGGGTGGGCCTCTCAGCAAGCCATGACATGTCTTGGACCATGTGCCTTCTTATCCATCCAACCCTACACCATCCTTCCCTTCATCTTGGAGATGCGTATATGATGAGAAGGGAATAAGGATTTTCTTGTTTTACTACGAAAATAGTATAGGCTGTAGGGTGAGCATTGTCATGAGGTAGTGTGCCTTCCTGGCCATGAGACTGTGGGGGAAAATGCTTGAAGCAACTCTGACTTGGACTTCATGCTACTAGACATAACTCCTTTGTCACTAAGGGAGTAGAGATCACTGATTCTTGACTCACAAGACCAACCCACAATTGTCTCTTCAGACACCTCCTATGAGATGAAGATCGCCGCTCAGAATAGGCGATTGCAAGAAAATCCTTCATTTGTCTTCATCCTAGCCTCCTTCACCTGAACAGATTCATCACAGAGCCTCAAGAAGCAAGGGTCAGGAGAAACCCAAGGTGAACTGCTTCTTTTTCCTTGGCATCTTCCCTCTCCTTATTCTCCACTCTACCTCTCCTCTCTCTATATTTCATGATTCATATTTCTAACTAATCAAATCTTTATGGCCTCCTTTCCTCTAATCTAGTTTCACAATCTATCCACTGAATGGTTGCTTGAATCTAGGATTTCTCAAAGTTGGCAACATCAAATTCCCTTTTTGTTATGTCTTCCTATTATATGAACCCCTATTCCCTTGATTAATTATTGTATCCATTCTCATCTAAAAAATAACCAACATTATCTAAAGATATATTTATAGTTTTTATTCAGAACTTCAGTCACACCTAAACTCATTTTATAAAGATTGTAATAATTATTTAAAGTTTCCCAAAATAAATAATAACATTCCAACAAAATTTTTATTCCAGTACTCCAAAATAAATCCCTAAACATTCTCAAAGAATATTTTCTTCATTATCGTTATTTTTTACCAAATGATTTCATTTAAAATTTTGGATCTTGAAATATGATGAAACCAACCCTCTCTTAAATGTCATAAACTCCAAGAGGATTGTAATCATATGTAACTCTATCTTTATTCCAATTTCCATATCAAATAAATATAGAAAATCTTAAAATTTGAGAGACTATGGTATTATTATCTAAGAAATTCGAATGATCTCACAAATAAGATTTGGAAAAAGGTAACCATGATGCATCTATATCACTCAAATGCCCTCCTCATCATATGTTTTCCTTATATATCCAGGTATCTCTAAAATTGACTAAAACTTATCCTAAACATAACAATCATCCAAAAAGTTTATTAGAACCAATCTTGAATCTTAGCTTATCAAATTATATATTCACCCCAGATTTGACCAACAATCTAAATGGCACAAATTCAGGTGAAAGTTTTTATACTCGATCCCACATGTCTAAAGTAATTAAAATTTCATAAAATTCGTATTATTCATTTTTTTAGGGTTCTAAAAATTGGGTTTTGACATTTAGTCTCATTAGAGATCTTCTTATAGTTATGGTAGTTGATCAAACAATACATGAATGAAATAGTCACCTATTTATTCATTGATGTGTCATTAGTAGCATGTTGGATGTGCTTATTACAAAATACAATGTCTTCTACTTGTTGAATCCATTAAAGATCATAAGTTTCTTGGATGGACAATATAAAGGGGAGTATGCTATCATCATGTTTCAAATATTGTTAGTTTCAAAGATTATATGTGAAGATTTATATACAATAATTGTTATCTAGCATAGGAGGCATATCACTACAAAGTGAGTGTATCTATGATGAGTATATTCCCTTTTCACGATCAAGTAAAAAATTTAGTTCATATATGATAAATAATATAAATATTTACAAATAAATTTTGTACACAAATGTATATATTGATAAACAATGTAATGTTAAATCTATGATGTTGATTTTAAGTACCAATAGTAAATGGATTATATTATTATGTCTTTTATATAATTATAATCACACGTGATATTGTGAAATTTGAACATATTTTTATTTTCTATATGATTTAATTTATATAGACTTTATGCATATAGTAATTCTTGAGGGAAAATTGACTAAGAAGAAATTGCATCATTCTTGTGAATTTCTATTTGATTTTTCATGAATGAAACATGTATTAATTATAAGATCCTATTCTTCTTTTTCTCATGATATATCATATAGCTAAATTTGAATGATAATACATTATCTCATAGTGAAATTTTGATGTGGGTTTATTGAATGACAAACACGTGAGCATGCATGATTTTATTTATGTTACTCAAATATAATATAGTCTCTCAAGTTATACACCCTCTTTTTTATGTATGTTATGTTTCATATGTTAAATGTCTGTAAATAAACATACTAGCACCCTACATTTATAGATTGATTTGGGTTGAATAGTGATAACATTAGTTTTGATGAACTTTTCATATAATTTTTCATAATAAAGATCATTAGAAAAAGTGTTTAGATGATTAGTTTTATTCATTTTAACTTCCATTCACCTATTGATAGGTTCTAAATCAGTTTTTTTGATATTTGAAGGACTTCGGTACAAATCTGATGAAATTAATGAAGTATAAAGCAATTACTCGATACATGATAGATTATTGTCTAGAAGGATGGTCGACATATCTATCGAGCACTGCATGGATGGGTAAAGAGACTTTAACATCTATTTGTCAAGAGAACATTGTAGAAGTAATTAAAATAATCATCCATCGGAGGATGCTCGGGCTGAGTCAACAAACTACATCGATAAAAGTGACACCGATATAACTTTTGTCGATACCAAGCTATCAAATGAATCCTTCATAGTCCTATTGAGGAGTGAATCGTTGATGTCCCTATCAATGGTCGTGATAAAAGATCAAGTCTACAACTTTGTTGACGTTGAGTGAAGACAAGAAAACTCATGTCAAAGAAACATACCAACAACAATGTCAACCCCTTCATTGACATTATTCTAAGACCAATAGTTCCTTGTTGAGATAACGCCTCATCGACGTTACTATCGAATGACAGACCTGTCAAGGAATCCCTTCGTCGACATTTAGCATCGACAGGGGGGTCGATACCACATGGATCACATGCCTCGATAGACTGTAGATCAAAGACTATAAATAGACCCCTAAAGTCTCGCTTTAAAATGATCTTGGACCCTGAGAGTCTTAAGAGATGAAAGGGTTGCCGCCAAGTTCATAGACAGGGACGAGAGTTGTCGATCAACATAATTTTTTTGACCTAGCTGAAGACCTCAACTCTTGGCAACCCATTTTTCACCACCAACAATCCAAAGGACCTGCTCTGCATCAAGCAAGGATCGAAAGGAGGAGGAAAGTTGTCGACAACCCTATAGACCATTTCTCTGATCAACTGAGATGTTGGTAGATCGATCATTCAATCTACCTTTGTATTGATCCTTCCCTTTTCTTTCCTTATGTTCATGTTATAATCCATTTGTTTATGTTTCCATGTGTGGCTAAACTCCATAACTTGGGTTGGGAGTAGTCGTAAGGCCATCCCAACCATGTAATTGTTTATCTTTCTAGTTTACTGCATATGTTCTTTAAAGTTTTGTTTGTATACTCTTGTTTTATTTTGTCGATTGATGACTAGCTACCCTTTTCCGATAGATACGAATATTATCTGAGATAATAGTTTTGACTAGATCTAGAGTATAAGATAGTAACAGTACACGAGAGTGAGGATTTGCTATTACGAAAATTCATACATTTTTTCCTTGATCTTTCATCTATTACCTCAATATAGATAACCCTATTAGATAGAAATCTATCTGGATGTCGAGAGAATGAAGGTATAGATATTTTCTTGTAGCTATTTGTAAAATGAGTAGAGAATGTATATCAAATATGAGTGAATGTTTTAATGGTTGTTTCTGGATTGATTGGTGAAACCCAATCCAAGTCCCTTTTTATTATTAATTTCTCAAATCATCTTTGTTTCATCTTTTGCTCTTTTTAAACCTGCAATTAATGCTCAATTTAGTATAACTCGTTCCTTAATCGGAACATCATCAAATTGACTTATTCGGTTAGACTAGACTAAGATAAGGTCTCACATTTTTATTCTATTATTCCCCTTATCACTGTGTTCGACCCCGTACTACTGCAATAGACTTTGTAACTAGTTGCAGACGTTTCTTCGAGTCAGGTATAAATTTATAAGTCTGATATCTTTGACTAAAAAATTGTGTTCACACTTTTGAACCATGAAAAAGAGCAACCATCTTCTGGCACTGTTGTCAGGGATAAGACCATGGATAATCTTTAAGAACTTGTGGTCTACTTAACACTAGTCATCGCTTCTAAACGTTATCATTTATTAGCATTCTTTTAAATTATCTATTTGCTAGAATATTTCTTATGTTTCTAGTATTAGACACTAATCCATTTAATATTTTAATTATAGGTAACAAATATAATTTCTAATCCACCCTAGAGTTTCCTATTGAATTTCTAGAGGCATATATCTTCCTCATAAAGCAATTGGCAGCACAATAGCCGCCCACTGATCCTGAGAATAAGCCTTCTCTTCGTTCGTTACTCATGGGGCACATAAATGACAATAGAGACCCTACTGTTCTCCCTCGCATATCGGATGGTAATTTCCAATTGAAGCTTGGATTCATCAGCATGATTCAGTACCAGATGTTTGGAGGAAATTCAATGGAGGTAAACCCTTACCATCATATTTACGCCTGCAAAAATTTATGAGACACCCTAAAGATGAATAGGGTTCCTCAAGAAGTTATTTATATGATGGGATTTTACTTCTCCCTCATGGACAAGGTCGTACAGTGGTACCTTTCCTAATAAGGGGTTACATCTTGGTGAAAACTGTGTGAATCTTTTGTGAATGAATTTTATCTTGTAGTGAAAACTATTAGATGCAAGCACAAGATTACCAACTTCATAAACCCTTATGAAAGTCATATATTTATATGACACATGGGAGAGATATTAAGAATATCTAAGAGAGTGTCCACACCATGGGTGTGATAAAGGTTTTATTGTAACCACCTTCTATGTAAGTCTTACTTCGGTAGAAAGAACTTCTCTAAGCGATGCAGCAGGTAGTGACTTCATGAAGCATGATGTAGAAACTACAAAAGAAATAATCAACAACATGGACCAACTCTAAGCTAGCAGAGGATATGAAAGAAATTCTAATGCAACCATGCCTGCCACTAATTGTAGTTCTCTTGACTCAAGGCTACTAGAAAACCTCAACAAGATATTAGACAAGATGGAAGTCGACGTCTAAAATTTGAAGAATGCCAATTCAAAGCAATATACTGAAGCAACCATAAAGTGTGTCACCAGTGGAGAAGGTGGTCATGGTATTGACCACTGTATCTACACTCACTAAGTGTAAGACACTTGGATAAAGAATTTGTAATATGTCAATTATAAATGCCCTGATCATCCCAAATTTTCCTATGGGAACACCTCGACAGTAGAAAACTCATACTAATTGAATCAATCAGCCCAAGTCATGGGTAGAGGACAAGGGAAAGCTGTGGGAAGAGGAACTCCACCCAAATTTCAACAAAATAGGCACCAATATCAAGGAATCTTCAATGGAAAAAGAGGTAGAATGTTATAACAACACTAGAAATCCATATCTAATCCACAATCCTTAATTGAAAGGTTAGGGGAATGTGTGGTGAGCAACAACTACATCCTTGAAAACATGCAGACGCAAATGCGTAATGTGATCACATAGATTAGTGATATGCAATATCATAATTAGATCATGGGTCAGTAGTTGGCATCTATAGAAGCCTCAATTGGATGCCCAACAAGACAATTCCCTTTAAACACTAAAAAAAATCTAAACAATTAAACTACAAAGATGGACACACTCTGATCTGGAAATACATCCTCTAACCCCAGCAAGAAGATTTGATTGGTGAATAAGAAACCTCAAATGAATAGGTTCCAATAAGAAAGAAGTCTCGAGGAGCAACTACCTTCATTTCTTCATCAAAAACACTAGATGTTCCATTAGGAGCACCTTTTCCACATTGTTTCATCAAAGCACAACTGGATAAGAGATATACCAAGTTCCTTGATACCATTAAGAAAATCCATCTGGATATTCCTCTTCTTGACATCACAGATGAGATGCCTACATACGTCAAATTCTTGAAAGATCTCATCACAAAGAAAAGAAAGAGGGGAGAGGTGGAGATTGTATGTCTCGTAAGGATGATGTGACAAAGTGGATTTTAGCATTATAATAAAATAATTTCTCTTTTGACCTCATTATATCCATTAAAGGTCCTAAATTAATTTTCTTATCTACATAAGCAAAGTTGAGACTCAAATACAAAATATGGTGAACAATGTGAACTTTAAACACATTATAACACCTTATATTTGATTAATTCATCACTTTGTACAAATAAAGAAATTGACCCATCAAAATTCATCTTCTTGTCCTCAAACTTTTTATAAACGTTCGCCACGTTTTTATGAAGCTATGGTCCAAATTTGAGACCATTTGGACCTTCCTACGATTTGTTATGATTTTTCTAAGATTCTAACTTTTTCTTAGCTTTTTAGCCCCTTTTTCCTTCCTTTTTCCCTCCCTTTTCCTTGCTGGGCCCGACCCATTCCTTGCTTGGGGCGCCGCTGGGCAAGGTGGGTGACCCAGCAGCCTTGGATTTTAATCCAACGGCGCTGGGGTCATCCCCTACCTTGTGCCTGTTTTGGCAAGGTCCATCGTGGACCAGCCGGCACCTGGCCCCGACCCCGATTGACCTGTTCGCGTCTGTTGTGCCTGGTGACTTGACCAACGGGTCCGCATCTCCTTCTAGAAACTTCCGCGCGGCTTAGTAAGGTGAATCGCTGCTTAGGGGTCAAGCAAGCAGGTCAACCCATGGGATGCGCCGCCCCCTCTAACAACCCTAATCCTAGCCCCAACTCTATAAAAAGGACCCCCCCAAGGTCCGCAACAAGTGCTCCTTGCTCAGACCTCAGCCTCGCGTGCCATCTCAGCCTCAACACTCTGTTTTTGCTCACCCGACCTCCTGCTACCATAGCGGCGCCACCGCATAGGCCCCTCTGGGCATCTGCGCTGCTTGCCCTCTCTCCCATCTCTCTGCCCCCCATCAGGTCCGCGAGGCAGAGGCAAACCCGACCGGCCTACTCGCGCTCTGGCTTGCCCCCTCCTACTCCCAAGATTCCTCTACTCCGGAGAGCCCCACCGCCTATTTTTTTTGGGCTCGCGAAGGTGTGCTGCGCGAGAGAGATGGCTCCGTGAACCACCGGTCCAACTAGTTGCAGCCAACCCAAGATAAACCAATCAATCAAGCTTTGAACCAGCTTATTAGAGGAGTGAACCGGCCGATCAAAAGCCTTGAACCGGATCTTAAACCAAGAAAGACACCCCGCCTGTGTGGCTCCATCTCGGCCATTCTTGGTGCATCCGATGGCCGTCCCTTTTTGGCAAATAAGGTACGTATATCCCTCTCTAGTTGAAAATTCAATTAAATGATGATATCTTGTTTTAATCATAGAAAATACATATGAACTCCAAAAATTACAAATAAGTAGTCAATATTGATCATAAAAATCCAGTGAATCCATTAAAAATAGTCTTGAAGCCTGATTCTAAATGTTTCTCACTGATATCTCTATATCTTTGATCCTTTGCATATTTAAATTGTCAAATGACTCATAATCATGATTAATCTTTGGAAACCCTATTTTTGGACTCTGATGATATTTTGTAACCTAGATCTGATCTTTTTGAATCATCTACTCTTGAAAGTGAATCATTAGTGAATCTAGATCTATTTACTTGATTCAATCTTGATAATAATCTTGATGATGAGCAATCTTGATCTTACAAAATAATTGATATAGTTTTGACCCATCAATATGATATTGAATACAAATGATGTAGAACATGATGATGACCTAAAGACTTGATGACTTGAATAATTATGATAATATTTAGGGTTGACATATATTTCTAAAATACCTAGGTAGATCATCCATCCTCGAATATGCTTGACACTTGAGTAAATATTGAAATCTTGATATAATGTTGACTATATATGAATGATCTACCTTAGGGATGAATAGGATTGGAAAACCCTAATTTGGTGTACTTGATTTTGGTCTATAATATGATCTTGATCCTCAATCCATATCTTGATTGATCTAGTAACCACTTCAGACCCTGATCTTCTACTCTAGTTGTTTAATACTCGAAATCCTCGGTGAAAGGTACGCTATTTATATAACTCCTCCTTGATTGTATTGAAGATACTTTTATGTATCTCTTGACCGTATGCTTGGCTATTTACTTGGATGAGCTATTGTTCCCTATGATTAGTCCTCTGTTTTTTATATTATATTTTGAAAAACATGAAAACATAAATTGAATGCCCATTATGACTGCCCGTATATTGATGTTGATAATTATGATGATATTGATAATGTTGATAATGTGGATATTGAGTACAACAATCCCCTCATTTGGAAGTGGGACTTGTACTTTGGCTTCCTATGTTCCTATGGTGAAAAGGGGCCTAATGACCTTCCCCATCGCGTTGGTGTAATAGAGTCACACAAATTATATACACATGCTTCTTGAATTACAGCATAATGGGAACTCGTAATAAAATTCGAATTGCTTGAAAAACTTGTCGAATAAATGTTGGATTTGCAAATTGCTTATTATTCTTTGAAATATAAGTCCTGCCAAGCATACTATTTTGTTATAAATCGTTTTAATTGATTTTGATAGCGTGCCGTGCAATTGCATGATTGTGTCTCGATTTTCTTGATTTTAGGCAATACAAATGGAATATTGAATAAGATCGCTTCCGCACTCATACACTCTGATGACAAAGATGAATTGGTTATATCTCCATATTGGGTTAGTTTGTTCTTTAATTATCTAGTTTTGAGTTATTTATTTCTTACTGTATATGCCAGTGTGTTAGATCCTACGGGGCCACTCAGGGACGGACGCTTCAATCCCTTTACCACTGTTTAGACAGTGAGATCGGGATTGGGGTAAGAACGGTTCCGTGACAGTTGGTATCAGAGCTTACACACTCTCATATACTTTAAGTAAATAATTTCTCAAGTCTCTTACACCCAAGAAACCCTAAAGTCCATAATGGTGAAAATTGAGGTGTCTAGGCTCGGGGTCCTGACATAATTTCTCCTATCCGTCTTCACGGTGGTTGAGATCCCCCGCTCTACCTGGCCTCAATTGATCCAGAACTGGACCTAAAGGTTCTCTTGTGAAACCTTAGAGAGTTTTCTAGCATCTCATCTCTTCTTTAAGGACAATCCTAAGCCACCCATGTAGATGAAGATTAGATAGTCTTCTCATCTTCTCATGTGGTCCTTCCTTGTGACTTTATACCACATGATGTCTCAATTATGGGTAGCTTAAGAATGGGAATCGCTAAATCTCGAAATTTGATACCATGATCTGACCTTAGTATGAAAACTCAATTTTGATCAATGAAAACTTTGAAATGAAATACTCATGCTTGACCCTTCATGAAAACTCGATTTAATCAAAATTAGACTACCTGCTCCCTATGTTTGAAGTAAACTGTAAAATTATGATTTGGTGAAATAAGGGTGACTTAAACATTATACCTCATTGCTGATGAGGTCTCGATTTGATTAATATCCATGTTGCCATATTGTTGATTAAACCTCAAACATAGTCTAGCAAACTCTTTTTCCCAATTGGATGCCCATCATGACTATGCTATCAAATTGACTAATTTAGGATTCACAAAATCATGATATAACAATATGATGCAAAAAGCAGTTTTCATATTGACTATTGATGCCTCTTGCAATATTGATTTTGATATGATTCCTTGCCAAATTCAAATCCTCGGTTTCCAAGTTTTATCACTACCATGATCATGAAAGGAAAGAATTGCAAATCTTGACATTTTGGACCTATTATCTTGAATTTTGATCTTATGACCTTGATATATACGATCTAATCATGGATACTCTCCCTATTGGAATAAGCTCAATTGATAATGACTAATGTTGGTAATGTGCCAGATTAGGGTGGTAGTTGACTCATGACTTCCCTAACCTAGGTCACATCCCCATCATGACTACCTCTAAGTTTTCATCCTATTGATTATTTAGAGTTTGGAAAAGTATCTCCTTTCACCCGACTTTGGATTAGTTGACCTAAGTCTAATAGGTTAAAACCATGGTTGATACTCGATCTGAATACTGATTTGATAATGACCTTGACATATGACAATATTGACTATATTTTGAGGTTGATTTCCTAGATAGGCCTAGGTCTAGATCATTCATCAACCTTGGATACCATGATAATGAAATGTTGATATGCTTGGATATGTTGTTCAAATATTGCTTTATTGTTGCTAGAAATTGAGATGAGTGATCTCCCCTAAGGTCTACATAGGAATCTAACCTATAACTTTTGATGCTTAAAATCTCGACTCTTGATATTGATTAATGGACTTGTGACTCATGATTATCAATCACAATAATGATACAAATCCTATGGTCAAACTATTTGGACATTGAGATATATGACTAATGATTACAAAATCCCAAATGTTGAAATTTTCAAAATGATGACTATATTGACTCTCTCAATTTATGATTTAGGGTTTAGCTCTCATTAGGACTAGGATGGGACCTTCCCATTGATTTTGAGCTCGAAATAATGATATTGAAAGTATGATGTTGTCTCAAAATGTTGAAATATGAAATCTCAAATCATGGGTGTGTAACCCCACCTAGGCCAACGTAGAAGCTAAGACCCTGAGATTTTGGGATTGAAAGTCACCTTGTACACTTGATCCAAGGACTCTTTTTGTTTGACCTAAAAGATAATATGTCGAAATTTGTGAATAATAGGATGATTTCTATATTTGTGACTCATATCATGACTTTGAACAATATATGCATTGACCTTGATACTCAATTCCTCGATTATGAAACAATGCTGGAACCAAGTTAGTTATGACATGAAACATGGAATCCCATTTGTTACTACTGTATTACTTGAAACTTGAGGACATGATCTTGATTTCATGCTTGAGGATACCCCAGTATTTGAGGAAATTACTTAGGTTGAATAATACCAATTTTTGAGGATATTTTGAATTTTGGGGACAAAATTCCTTTTTAAGGATGGAAGGATGTGACAAAGTGGATTTTAGCATTATAATAAAATAATTTCTCTTTTGACCTCATTATATCCATTAAAGGTCCTAAATTAATTTTCTTATCTACATAAGCAAAGTTGAGACTCAAATACAAAATATGGTGAACAATGTGAACTTTAAACACATTATAACACCTTATATTTGATTAATTCATCACTTTGTACAAATAAAGAAATTGACCCATCAAAATTCATCTTCTTGTAATCAAACTTTTTATAAACGTTCTCCACGTTTTTATGAAGCTATGGTCCAAATTTGATACCATTTGGACCTTCCTACGATTTGTTATGACTTTTCTAATATTCTAACTTTTTCTTAGCTTTTTAGCCCCTTTTTCCTTCCTTTTTCCCTCCCTTTTCCTTGATGGGCCCGGCCCATTCCTTGATTGGGGCGCCGCTGGGCAAGGTGGGTGACCCAGCAGCCTTGGATTTTAATCCAACGGCACTGGGGTCATCCCCTACCTTGCGCCTGTTTTGGCAAGGTCCATCGTGGACCAGCCGACACCTGGCCCCGACCCCGATTGACCTGTTCGCATCTGTTGCGCCTGGTGACTTGACCAACGGGTCCGCATCTCCTTCTAGAAACTTTGACGCGGCTTACTAAGGTGAATCGCTGCTTAGGGGTCAAGCAAGCAGGTCAACCCATGGGATGCGCCGCCCCCTCTAACAACCCTAATCCTAGCCCCAACTCTATAAAAAGGACCCCCCAAGGTCCGCAGCAAGTGCTCCTTGCTCAAACCACAGCCTCGCGTGCCATCTCGGCCTCAACACTCTGTTTTTTCTCACCCGACCTCCTGCTACCATAGTGGCGCCGCCGCATAGGCCCCTCTGGGCATCTGCGCTGCTTGCCCTCTCTCCCATCTCTCTGCCCCCCATCAGGTCCGCGAGGCAGAGGCAAACCCGACCGACCTACTCGTGCTCTGGCTCGCCCCCTCCTACTCCCAAGACTCCTCTACTCCGGCGAGCCCCATCGCCTATTTTTTTTGGGCTCGCGAAGGTGTGCTGCGCGAGAGAGATGGCTCCGTGAACCACCGGTCCAACTAGTTGCAGCCAACCCAAGATAAACCAATCAATCAAGCTTTGAACCAGCTTATTAGAGGAGTGAACCGGCCGATCAAAAGCCTTGAACCGGATCTTAAACCAAGAAAGACACCCCGCCTGTGTGGCTCCATCTCGGCCATTCTTGGTGCATCCGATGGCCGTCCCTTTTTGGTAAATAAGGTACATATATCCCTCTCTAGTTGAAAATTCAATTAAATGCTGATATCTTGTTTTAATCATAGAAAATACATATGAACTCCAAAAATTACAAATAAGTAGTCAATCTTGATCAGAAAAATCCAGTGAATCCATTAAAAATGTGTCACTCATCCAAATATATAGGATTTAAAATACATCAAGGTATATTAGTCTTGAGGTGTTGGATGTGATATCTATCATATCATGATGTATCACTTCCCTCATCACCTTTATCTTACTTGAGTTCATCCACTTAGATTGTATTAGGGTATTCCTCATCCTAATACTTTATGCATCAGTTCATCACATTTATCATGTAATGTATTGGTCATAAGTCACTTAGTCAGAATATACAACCATTGCCCATGATATGGACTCATACTTGAGTTAAGAACTATTGATATAAGGATATCTATTATCACCTCTCAAGGTGTTACATTTTTCAATACATTAATCACCATTCCATTATTAAGAATAGGATCTTCCATATTTATAAATTGAGGTTCACATAGCATCTCCCATACATATGGATTTCACCTAGTATCTCTCTTCATTAGAGTTTCACATACCATCCTTCTATATCAGGGTTTCACATAGTATTTCCTAAAATTAGGATTTCACTTGACATCTCCCTCAATTAGGGTTTCACCTAGCTTTACCCTAAATTAGTGTTTCATACATAGCTTTGCCCTAAATTAGGGTTTCACATGGCTTTGCCCTAACTTAGAGTCAAGGCTCATGAATCTTTTCAATGAGGGTTACATGATCTCTTTATTAAGGATCAAACCCTAATTACATATTTTGTTCATAATGAGGGAAATAGTGCTTAATTATACAAGCATTCTTCTCTCTCTCTCATCCTCTCTAAGATGTTAAGTACTTCAATATTGATATAGGTCAGTTCTTCATTTAAGTACACATAGTAGGGTTAACCATTATGATCACCTTTAGTCTACATAATTATCAATCAAGTACCTTACTAACCTTTAATCATATTAGGTGTCCAAATGGTTTAACCAATTTGAACCTCAAAAAGTCTTGGTCACTTAGACCCCAAACGGTCTTGGTCACTTAAACCTCAAATGGTCTTGATCAATTAAGTTTAAATGGTTTGAAACTATTTGGCAAAGTAGGTGCTTGAAACCGTTTGACAAAGCATATTGAAACCGAATGAGCTTGGTTCTCCAAATGGTTTGAGACCGTTTGGTCCCAAATGGTCTTGAGACCGTTTGGACTCAAGCGGTCTTTAGACCGTTTGGTCCAAACTCCCTCAAAACCGAATGGACCAAATGGGTCTTCCATCACTTAGTCAATTTAGGGTTTCAATCATTGAACCATCTATTAATTGGAACACTAATTTATTATTCAATTGAACCATGAATCACCCTTCAATTGGACCTTCAATTAAGGTTTTGAACCCAATTGAACTAGGGTTTATAATCAAGAAACCATCACTTAGGGTTTTGAAATTGAGGAACCATCAATGGTTGACATTGTGGAACTAATTTGATTATAATCATTGAATAACCACTTAGTTAGATCATGACCTGACCTCAAACGGTCTTGAGGTCGTTTGGATGACCTCCAAACAGTCTTGAGACTGTTTGCCCAATCCATGATTGAATTCTATGGAATTCAATTTGGGTTTGCATCATTGAATCAATCATCAATTAAGTTATTGATTGTATTTCAATGTAATATCATTGGATCTTCAACCATCCAATCATACTTCCTCAAAATCTTCCAAATGGTCTTGGTTGACATCCAAACGGTCTTGAGACCATTTGGGTGATCTCCAAATGGTCTTGAGACCGCTTGGGTTAATCAACCCAAAGAATTTAAATCAATTAGTACAAAATCAGCACTCAACCCGATTAGGGTTTCTAATTAGATGATTGTCCACATATTAATTCAATCAATTGGAACCATTGATCTTCATCCAATAAGTACTAGGGTTCTGACCTCAAACATTCAACCCATCCAAACGGTCAACCATCTGAAACGGTTTGGGATTCAAACCTCCAAACGGTTTGCAAACCATTTGGTCTCTAAACGGTTTGGTGAAACCGTTTGGACCAACATTACAAAACCGTTTGCAATAGATATTAGTAGAGGTGTGTGCTTATGATGATGTCATCATCATCAAGATATAAACCCACGAAGCTTTCTATGATTCCCATGGTGATTGCATCAATCAATCAAATAAAATTCTGAGAATGAAGAAAGGTTCAACAATTGATAAGGAATTGAATGCAATAACAATATTAAGGGTTCAAGTTATAAAACCCACCTCCAATTGAGCTTCAAATCTTCAAGATCACGTCAACAATGGTGGATGAAACTCCTTTCACTATTCCAAGGCTCGTCCTCAAGCTTTGAGTAAAAAGGAATGGTTAGAATTGAAGAGGGGATCGGGATAAGAAGAAATCATGCATTTATTTGTGATTTCCACCATGGATTCAAGGTGAAAGAGGGTCAAGAGGCTTACCAACAGGTTGGGATTCGTTCTCCTCTTGCTCCCAAGATACCAAGGTCGTTTTGCAAGCAAAGGGTGGAAGTGAATTCAAAATTTCCCCTTTACTCTAGGGATAAATGAGCTTATATGCAATTTTTATTAAAGATTCAATTAGGAGAGAGAAAGTAGGAATTATCTCTCCCATATCCTTACCACTTGCCCCCTTATCTTCCTTAGGGATGACTCTATCCTCATTTCCTCTTATTCCTCTCAATTATCCATGTTTTAAAGAAAAGCAACTTAAACACCTTAAATCATATTTTAATAATATCCATATGTGAGTGGATATTTCTTTTTCTTATAATAATGTGAGTGAGTTATCCACTTACTTCCTTTGGATATATTCGTGCCTTTGAAAGGCACATTATCATCCACATACATGGATTTCAACCAACAAAATTTTGGTTGAAGAGCACTTCAATTAATATATTATTTTTTACATTAAATTGAAGTAAAGTTCCAATTATGCTTAAATCTTGATTATTTTAATATCAAGATTCTCTCTCCTCCAAAGTGATTCAAATGAGGCGCCCCTCTCATTTTATTTGCTCTACATGATTCAACGAAACATTAGGGACCCTATTGAAGTGGTAATTTGCATATTGAACCCTAGATTTTGGGTAAATTGCACATTACACGAAAACTAGGTTTTAATGCACAAGCATTGCTTTATCAGCTCTTTTTTGGTACTCAGGCTACCACAAGCCATACCTCTACATCATCTTCATTATCATGATGATTCAACACATTAGAAACATATTATCATGCACAATTTGAAATTTAACCCCTCAACTTGGGTAATTTTCACTTTAGTCCAAAATAAGTAAAACATTATTTCAATGTTATTTAAAAAGGACTAAAATTGAAATATAAGTTCCTCTTCAACCTTAATTACTTTCCAAGAGATAAGAGCAAGCATATAATCAACTTTATTAAGAAATTCATCTAGGGTTAAGCATAACCCAGCTCAGGGGTGTCACAAATTATAAACCCCTAATAAGGATTTCGTCCCCAAAATCCCAGGAAAAAGGAGAGATAATTTTTAATAATTTATCATACATCAAGTCTCTACATAACATATTAATGTCATGGAGTTACCATAGATCTTTAATCCACACAAAGTTCCTTCCATTAGTTTAACCTTACCAATGTTTATTTTTATGCAGAGCATAAACCCCTAACATATGATGTCCATATTATTTTAGGTAACTAGATTGATTTCACAGTTGGGTAATATAGGTAACCAACATAAATACCTTGATTTGGTATTCATCATATGTATTGAGAACACCTCTCATCCTTATCATGTTTGATTCCCTGTTGTTACCACTAAGGGTACACATGCACACAGTATTTCTTTTACTTTAGGCCATTGCTTGTTCCATATATCATTATCTTGGAACCAAAGTCCAAAGCAAATTGATACTTATCTAAGTATCCATCAACGGATTATTTCTAATCCAAGTACATCAACTGTCATAATACTTACTTGATTGTCATGTAAATGAAAGGAAGAAACACAAAGTAACATACTCCTATCATCACCCAAGATTATTTACCAAAGGAGAAACATGTATATTTAACAGAGGTAATCCACTCAGCAATCCTTTATTTGTTTGGGAAAGTTCACTTAGAAAACCCTATGTGGTTGGAAAATTTCACTTAGAAGTCTCTATGTAATTGGGGAAATTCACTCAGCAGCTCCTATGTAATTGGGAAAGTTCACTAAGCACTTCCTATTTAATTGGGAAAGTTCACTGAGCACTTCCTATTTAATTGGGAAAGTTCACTGAGCAATTCCTATTTAATTGGAAAAGTTCACTGAGCACTTCCTATTTAATTAGGAAAGTTCACTGAGCACTTCCTATTTAATTGGGAAAGTTCATTGAGCACTTCCTGTTTAATTGGGAAAGTTCATTGAGCACTTCCTGTTTAATTGGGAAAGTTCACTGAGCACCTCCTATTTAATTGGGAAAGTTCACTGAGAACTTCTTATTTAATTGGGAAAGTTCACTAAGCACTGCCTATTTAATTGGGAAAATTCACTGAGCACTTCCTATTTAATTGGGAAAGTTCACTGAGCACTTCCTATTTAATTGGGAAAGTTCACTTAGCACTTCCTACTTAATTGGGAAAGTTCACTGAGCACTTCCTATTTAATTGGGGAAGTTCACTAAGCACTTCCTATTTAATTAGGAAAGTTCACTGAGCACTTCCTATTTAATTGGGAAAGTTCACTGAGCACTTCGTATTTAATTGGGAAAGTTCACTGAGCACTTCCTATTTAATTGGGAAATTTCACTGAGCACTTCCTTTTTTTATATATAAAAGGGAGGCATTTTATTCATCCTGTTCCCTCAACAGGCTCGTCCTCATAAGGTATTACATGGTGACCCAATCTAGCTTCCCCTTTGAACATCTCAAGGAGAAATTCAGGGCATTGAGTCCACCTAGCTCGACAATCACTCCTTCTCCTGACCCATTTTGCTAAGAAATCAGCTACATTATTACCAGAACGTCTTCTAAAGGAGAAAATTACTGACTGGAAAGAGCTTGCAAGCTTCCTGACAAATCGACACTCCTGTTTGCAGCTGGTGGGGATCTCCACTTTGCCTTGCACCATACTTATAGCTTTATGACTATCGGATTCTTCCTGCATGTGGCTGAACCGACCCTTACATTCCTGCAAGCCAATGGCGATAGCACTTAGTTCTGCCTTGAGGACACTTTTGATATGGCTTTGATCATAGCCCCCTCCTAACCACTGACCCTCGTGGTCTCTGATTACATAAGCTGAAGCCATGGCATTCCTCTTTACAGTAGCATCCACGTTGAGTTTGATGTATCCCCTCGCAGGCAAGGTCCACGGTACATCTGCCTTAGGCTGCTTTATCGAGTTATCCTTTGAAGAAAAAGCTTTCCTGCAGATCGTGACGTGTTGTTTGATTGTGCTGAACAAAGCCTCAGTGCTGATTCCATTTCCTTGAAAAGCCACTTCACATAGTCTTCCCCAAAGCTTCCATAAGGTCACTGCTAGCCACGAATTCCAATCCGATTTGTCCTTCTTCCTCCGCATATTGGTCTGCAGCCATTGCTCAAAAGATGTCCCCGCTATAAGCTTCGATTGGGTAGCCTCCTCAACTAGCTCCCAGATTTTCCTACTTTCCGGACAATTTACAAAGAGATGCATGAGGTTTTCATTTCCCCCTCTACATCTCGGACAATGAGTATCCTCAGTAAAACCTCGCCTCATCCTTGCATCATTTGTCATTAAGCCACCATGCAGACCCAACCAAATTAGCATTTTGGCCCTCTCCGGCACCTGGAGTTGCCATATAGTCTTCCATCTCCCTGGTGTCTTCGTCGAGTGCATCTGTTGTAGCTTCCGACAAATCCTCTTTGTAGAGAGTTGCCCGGCTTCATCCGGTAAGTACCACACCTCATCGG
Organism: Alisma plantago-aquatica; assembly: GCA_963693085.1. Lineage (NCBI taxonomy): Eukaryota > Viridiplantae > Streptophyta > Magnoliopsida > Alismatales > Alismataceae > Alisma > Alisma plantago-aquatica. Next base: position 330,780,739 of record OY856411.1, read on the forward strand.
GTCCAGCAGTAGGATCAGGTGGAGGCATAGCGAGGATGAGCTTGACTGTGTTCTCATCAAACCAGTAACGGATAAAATCCGTGTCCCAGTTGCCCTATAGATCGACCATTGCCTCGACCTTCAGATCTTCAAGCTCCATCGGGATGTTCCTACCTTACTTCAATTCAGGTTGACAGCCACCTTCCACCCATTTGTCCGTCCACACGGTAGTAGTAGCTCCAGACATTATGATTCTACCGGTATCTGTGCTCAGTTCATCATGTATGCGGATGATTGATCTCCATAACTTCGTCGCACCCATTCTCCCTTTGTTAGATTTATGCCAGTATTTCTCCTTCATTACCTGTTTCCAGACCATAGACATATTCGACATGAAGTCCCAACAGGTTTTCTGTATAGCAGCTTCATTTTGGTCCCTCGCCCTTTTGATATCTAACCCACCTTCACTTTTGCAGGACGTGACCTTATCCCAAGCAACCAGGTGAATGCCACTTTGTTTCCTCGCCCCTTTCCATAGGAAGGTTCTCACTACTTGGTCTATTTCATCACACACCGCCAACGGCAAAATCATCGACTGCATCAAATAAACTGAGAGGGTGTTGAGGACTGATTTGACCAACATATTCCTGCCTGCTAGAGATAGAGAATTGTTCGCCCAGGAAGATATGCGGTTTTCAACCTTGTGGATAATATCCAGGTACAGTTCCTTCTTGGGTCTCTCATGGATAATCGGTACTCCCAGGTGTTTCCCGAGATTGCTTGTCTGGTGTATGCCCGTAATTCTAAAGATTGCCTTTCTTACAGTAGTTGGGGTGTTGGTGGAAAAGAACGCAGCTGATTTCTCCTTTGCTAACATCTGTCCAGATACCTGTTCAAAATTCTTCAAAACCTTCATCATGGTGCGAGCATGTTGAGTGGATGCTTCTCCAAAGAGAATGAGGTCATCTGCAAAACAGACATGAGAGACTCCAATGCCTCCCCTTGCAGCTCGGAACGGCCTCCAGTTCCCCTCCTGCTCTTGAGCTGCAATCGCTTGTCTTAGTCTATCCAGGCAAAGTACAAAGATATACGGGGATAGCGGGTCACCTTGTCTCACCCCCCTGGAAGCCTTGAACGGTGTAAGGTTCTCACCATTCCAATTGATTGAGATCTCCCCTGCTTTGATGATGTTTAGGATGATAGTGATCCTATTCACAGGTATAGTCGTTCTGCATAGTGTGTCTTCTATGAAATCCCACTCCATGCGATCATATGCCTTTGAGAGATCCACTTTGATCACCATAGCTGCACTTTTACCCGACCTGACTCTCATCGAGTGAACAAGCTCCTGGACCAAGATAATGTTATCTGTGATTCGCCTCCCCGGAACAAAGCTGCTTTGAGAGGGTGAAATCCAGTCGGGCAAGTAAGGTTTGATTCTCTCCACCATGATTTTGGACAACAGCTTGAGTCTGACGTTATTCAGCGCAATTGGTCGCAGTTGGCTACAATTCTCCGGGTTCTGCATTTTGGGAATCAAAACCAGTGTAGCATCCACTAATTTGTCAGCGATCAATTCTCCTGCAAAACAGCTAGAAATCATTAGATAGATAGACTCGCCCAGCTGATCCCAGTTCCGTTGGATGAAACCGGCATCTACACCGTTGGGTCCTGGTGCTTTTACAGGATTCATCTTCATCAAAACTTCTTTGATTTCCTCCTTGGATGGTGGATGCCCCCATGCACGTCCTCTCCTCAGTAGAGATACGCGGGAAAGTACCCACATATGCCTCAACAACTTCTGTGCTTCTCCGCCTTTCCTTCCTCTTGAATAGATTGATGAAAAAGTTTTTCACCATACTCTTGATTGCAGTCTCGTCTTCCTCCCAGGTTCCTTCTTCTATTTTCAGTCTTGTAATATTGTTCCTCTGTCTCTTAGCTTTTACTAATGATTGGAAATATTTGGTATTGGCGTCTCCTGCCTTCATCCAATCGCAGCACGCTCTCTGTTTCCATTCTTCACATTCAGCGTTGAGGATGTCATTGTACTCCATCTGTAGATCGGTCATTTGCTCGTCGTGCTTCTCGTCCCACCTCCCGTTGATCTTTGATTGGAGCTTATTTATCTCGTTCAACAGAGTCATTTTCCTTTCTGTGAGGTGTCGTCGTTCAGTTATGTCCCAATGAACAGACCTGCTCATCATCATAGCTACAGCTTCATGATAGGGTAAGTTGCTATCCCAATTCTCCTTCAAAAAGCTCGGGAAAGACTTTCACGTATCCCAGATTGTGCTTGTCTTTGGACGATGCACGTACTTCCTGGTGCTGTCATTTTTTGTAATGAGTATAGGAGAATGATCCGAGTTAATCCTTGGCAGTACATCAACAGTAGTTGCTGGGAACATTTCCAACCAAACTTGGTTTGTTACTGCCTGATCTAATTTCTCCGTCAACCACCCTATTCTATAAGTCATCTTTGGACCAGATGTCCCCAACTCCTCCAGCCCTGCATTCGTGAGACCCATGGCAAACTCCCTGCAGCTGCTAGTTGAGACAGGTTCACCCCCCACCTTTTCATCAACTCGAAGAACCGCATTGAAATCGCCCGCCACCAGCCATGGCGACGACGAAGTCTCTGCGAGTGTATGTAAATGATCCCATAACAGGCGTCTTCCTGCCTGTTTTGTGCTCGCATATATGAATGTAAGGCTCATTTGTTTGTTGATTCGACAATGTATGAATTGCTTATGTCCAGCTACGATCTCCATCACCCCAATCCTCTTCTTCCATAGCACCCAAATACCTCCTGAGAAGCCTGTCGCCTCGACTCTGTAAGAGATGTCGTACCCCAGCGACTTTAAAATCCTATCAGCATTTGAGCTGCTAGTTCTAGTCTCCAGGATAGCAAGAACGTCTATCTTATAGATCCGGGATAGATCTCGTATTGTATTTTGGGTATCCTTCCCACAGATACCCTGGACATTCCAGGTGGCCACTTTCATTGGGTAACCATTTCAGTAGTTCTCCGGACCTCTGATCCCGGTTCACATTCAGTCAGTGCCTCATCATTCCTTTTGTTCTTCTTCCTTGGTCCATTCCTCGAAAGATCTTTTGAATTGATAATCTTCATGTTCCTAAGGTGAATCCCTACAGATGCCCCAAACGCCATCGCCTTACTCGGACTGCTGGCAGTTGTCTTCCTCGTCTCCGTTCCACTCATTACAAAGGTGAATCCTTCCTGCTGGTCGGCTTCCCCTTCAGGGATAATCACCGTGTTCTTGCCTTCGATGACCACCGCTCGATGTTGTTTCTCTGTACTTCCGACTCGCGTCTGCTCCCCTTTGCTCTGTGTCTTAGTGCCGCTTCTGTTGACATCCTCTACCATTCTTTTCTTTTTGTTCATTGCCTTCCACTGTCTCCATTCAAAACCTGGTTTAGGACCGACATTACCTGCCAATCTCGGGCCCTCCTGCTGTTCCTCGTCAGCGTCCAAATCCACAAATCTGTTAGATGTTGGAATGCCTCCCTTCCTCCCTTGTGTGTCCTGCTCCTTCCTTGCTCGCCTGATGAATGGTTGTGCGTGTAGGTTTTCCGAGAAGTTGCCCAATGGCCTCACCGATGCTTCCGCACCATCAGGTTGCTTCCCCATACTTGTCTGGGTTTCAATGGCTTTTTTCCTTTCGACACATTCCTCCGCTAGGTGACCGATCTTCCCACATAACATGTAGATTCTTTTTAGGTTCTCGTATTCAATGTTGTACCTCACCCCTTGGACCATTATCTCTGGCACCAATGGTTTGTTGGTGTCTAACTTCACTGCAATTCTTGCAAATTTCCCTCTCCTTCTCTGATCAGTATTCGAGTCCACCTTAATTGTAGTTCCTATCGTGTTGCCGACTTCCTCGAGAAGCTGTGTTTGGTAAAGGAAAATAGGTAGGCGCGGGATCCTAATCCACACTACCATGTATTTTGGGAAAGTTCACTGAGCACTTCCTATTTAATTGGGAAAGTTCACTGAGCACTTCCTATTTAATTGGGAAAGTTTACTGAGCACTTCCTATTTAATTGGAAAAGTTCACTGAGCACTTCCTATTTAATTGGGAAAGTTCACTAAGCACTTCCTATTTAATTGGGAAAGTTCACTGAGCACTTCCTATTTAATTGGGAAATTTCACTAAGCACTTCCTATTTAGTTGGGAAAGTTCACTGAGCACTTCCTGTTTAATTAGGAAAGTTCACTGAGTACTTCCTATTTAATTTCATTATACGCTCTAGATTGTTTCAGAATGACTACTTGATCATAGTAATCAGAAAGATAACAATCTAAGAGTTTCATACTTGCCTTATCTCAAATAATCATATACTTGTCCAGGGTATACAAGTATTGAGATTAGGTAGTATGCACTATATTTACTATCACATTCCTCACTTTTCATATCATTATACACATAGGATTTTTCATTTCTAGATTTTTCTTCCGGCATCACTTCTATGTCTCATCTTTTATCACATAGATAAGAGAGATTATAAAGCATTTTAAAGAATACTGAGTAAAATATAAATTCTTATCTTCCTTGTGTCCTTATAGGACTAGTTAGAGGAAGCTCAAAATAACTACTTTCTTATTTTTAACACATAGAATCATGAAATGAAATATCAAAACGAAACTATTTCATCTGACCTATCTGGGACATATGCCCACATCCTCTATTGTTACTAGAAAACTGCCTCCTTTGTGAGCCTTGCTGACTCTGCCCCTAGGGTTGAGTCATCATTGAATTCCCGTCTGGACAATCCTTTGCCAGATGTCCCAGTTGTCTACATTGGTAACAGATCCTAGGTGCAAAATAGTGTCTGTGAGATCCAGTCACTGATGTTGATGCTATTCCAGGGGCTCTACTTGAAGCATTACTATGATCCCTACCCCTACTTGACGTCCATTGCATCTGGGTATGGAATATCGATGGTGTTGTCGATGCAGAAAATCTCAGCTTCTTAAAACTTTCAGATCCTTGTCCTTGAAACTGAGTGTACACCTTCTTACCACTGGTCTGTCGTTTCTCGATTTCAGACCTCTCTATCCTCCTTACCAATTCCACAAAGGTGGCAAACCTCTCCCTGTTCTCTAAAGCAGACACAGCGGTGGTTAGTTCAGCGTTCAACCCCTTCTCAAAATGTAGAATTCTTTCCTCATCACTAACTTCCATTTGCGGACAAAATCGCAACAACTCCATGAACTTAGCTTCATATTTGCTAATGTTCATATGTCCTTGTATGATCCTCTCAAATTGAGAGATCTTCTCATCGAGATACGTATTAGGGAAGTATCTATTGACGAACTCTCATCGGAATACCTCCCATCCAATCTCTTCACCTGGTCTCTTATCTTCTTCTATCATCCACCAATGACCAGTACTCCCTTTTAGGAGGTACACAACATGTCGTACCTTTTCGGCTTCAGGAATGTCAAGGATCCTAAAATCCTTCTCCATCTCTATCAGCCACAAATCAGCATCTACTGGATCAAATGTTCCAGCATAATCTATGGCTCCAACCCGATGAAGCCTCTTCAAAGTCTTGTCAACTCCATATCCCTCATGTTGGGTTGGTGCCCTAGGTACAGGTGGTGGCATCCTGTCTGCCATGTGTGTCATGGTTGTTAGGAATTTATCAAATAGAGCATGGAGGGTTGGGTTTTCTATCACAGCTGGGTCAATCTGGGGCTGTTCAGATACATGCCCTTACCTACTCTAGTCTCTTGCACCTCCTCCTGGTGCAGCAACACTGCTATCAGTAGAATGTTCTTCGTGTGTCCCAGACAACTTCAAGTTTTTCTTCTCCTGCTATATGAGCAGAAGTCACTATCAGATGAACTGGAAGACACTAGAATAGACTCAACATCTTAGTCCTAGGTCTCTATAGACTCAACGGACCTAGCGCTCTGATACCACTGAATTGACTAATGTGGAAGCGATCACTAAGCAGCGGATTACCAAAAATCACTAAAAATTAAAACCTTTTTACCAAGAGATCCATCAAAGGAAAAACTTTCTCACAGAGAACCAAAGAAATACATTTACATTATGGTTTAAAAGTACATGTCTTATATCATCTCTTTCTGTGAATTACAAGCATCAACTGCCCTACTAAACTAAACACAAGCAGTATAAAATCTCGAGGCACTAAACCAAAAATCTCAAAAGCATGAACTACTACTCCGAGGACCTAAGAGTACAGAGACGACACATAGGACTCTATGTACATCTATACAAGGCATATCAGCTAGTGTCTCCACCTGAGACTTCACTATTGTCCCTGCTGCTATTGTTGATGTCCTTTACCTACTGATGGATTTCTGCCTCCTCGTCCGTGTCCACCTAAAAATGTGGTTCCCACGGGGGTGAGACAATTGTAAATTGCCCCAGCGAGAGATATAACTCTCTGCCAGAAACATTGTTATTGCAGATTATTAAGATAAATCTGAACAGAAAAAATATTATTGTTTAACAGTAGTTACTTCATTGTTTAACAGATTAGAACATTATTCTTATCTAAATCATTGCAGTTGTAACCTGATAGAGCATCATGTCACTTATCCATTAAAGAATATGAATAACATTTATTTACTATAGAATTATAACTGCATCATATACTTTCTTCAGGCTTAGATCACATAGCTAATGCCTGGCATTGTCTTTGTGGAGTCATGGCCTATAACCATATTCTTTTAACAAAGTATTGGGATCTTAATGCCTCATCTCATCAAGTACATTTCCATCTCTTAACAAGTTCATCATCATGATTATATAATATGGGTATTCAAACCCTTAACTCATCATAGAATACTTGTTACCACATGTTAGGTTACTTAATACCTTCTGGTCATCTGACCAAGGTCATTATGATTCTTATTACACAAAGTATTCCACATAGTTCACAAAGCTCATATCACCTCTTATTACCCCTTAATAAGCAACAAGTCATATTATGGCTTATGAAATCCATGACATTTTCAATATACAGAGAATCACAGCCCATACATGGCTATGCTCATCATCTCAACATACCTGCATGATTAGTACTCATGATAACAATCATATATCAGTACCATGCAATACAAGGGTTTTCTTATTACATTCATAACTCATCAATCTGTATTTGAGCTTCACATAGGATTACTCTTGTGTTAGGACTTCACATAGCATCACCTTGTATTAGGGTTTCACATAGCATTACCATGTATTAGGGTTTATTATATCCTATTATCCAATTTAGGGTTAGGATGCACTATTCACATCAGATTAGGGTTCATCTTGTCCTTTTACCCAATTTAGGGTTTACTATAACATTACATAACATCACCATGGATTAGGGTTTTGTATCACATTCATCATCCTATATTAGGAATTTACACAACATTACCCTGAATTAGGGTTTTCCATAAATAACCATATAGGTTCTCAAGATCATACTATTAATGATCAAGCCCTATTCCATTGCTTCACACAGCTAGGAATCAATATGGATAACATAAGTATTCAATCATACTTATTTATTCTCATCATTCATCATTGAATGAATTATCAACACAAAGTATAAGTATCTCTCTCATCTTTACCAGAATATAATTGCATCATATTTTATTGGTTTGGATAAACTTGTTCATAAGGCATATCAACCTACACTCATCAAAGTGTATTACATCTCAATGTAACAATTGACATGACACACTTTATGTGTCACTCATCCAGATATATTGGATTTAAAATACATCAAGGTATATCAGTCTTGAGGTGTTGGATGTGATATTTATCATATCATGATGTATCACTTCCCTCATCACCTTTATCTTACTTGAGTTTATCCACTTAGATTGTATTAGGGTATTCCTCATCCTAATACTTTATGCATCAGTTCATCACATTTATCATGTAATGTATTAGTCATAAGTCACTTAGTCAGAATATACAACCATTGACCATGATATGGACTCATCCTTGAGTTAAGAACTATTGATATAAGGATATCCATTATCACCTCTCTAGGTGTTACATTTGTCAATACATTAATCACCATTCCATTATTAGGAATAGGATCTTCCATATTTATAAATTGAGGTTCATATAGCATCTCCCATACATATGGATTTCACCTAGTATCTCTCTTCATTAGAGTTTCACATATCATCATTCTATATCAGGGTTTCACATAGTATTTCCTGAAATTAGGATTTCACTTGACATCTCCCTCAATTATGGTTTCACCTAGCTTTACCCTAAATTAGGGTTTCATACATAGCTTTTCCCTAAATTAGGGTTTCACATGGCTTTGCCCTAAATTAGGGTCAAGGCTCATTAATCTTTTCAATGAGGGTTACATGATCTTTTAATTAAGGATCAAACCCTAATTACATATTTTGTTCATAATGAGGGAATTAGTGCTTAATTATACAAGCATTCTTCTCTCTCTCTCTCATCCTCTCTAAGATGTTAAGTACTTCAATATTGATATAGGTCAGTTCTTCATTTAAGTACACATAGTAGGGTTAACCATTATGATCACCTTTAGTCTACATAATTATCAATCAAGTACCTTACTAACCTTTAATCATATTAGGTTTCCAAATAGTTTAACCAATTTGAACCTCAAAAAGTCTTGGTCACTTAGACCCCAAACGGTCTTGGTCACTTAAACCTCAAACGGTCTTGATCAATTAAGTTTAAACGGTTTGAAACTATTTGGCAAAGTAGGTGCTTGAAACCGTTTGGCAAAGCATATTGAAACCGAATGAGCTTGGTTCTCCAAATGGTTTGAGACTGTTTGGTCCCAAATGGTCTTGAGACCGTTTGGACTCAAGCGGTCTTTAGACCGTTTGGTCCAAACTCCCTCAAAACCGAATGGACCAAATGGGTCTTCCATCACTTAGTGAATTTAGGGTTTCAATCATTGAACCATCTATTAATTGGACCACTAATTTATTCTTCAATTGAACCATTGAATCACTCTTCAATTGGACCTTCAATTAAGGTTTTGAACCCAATTGAACTAGGGTTTATAATCAAGAAACCATCACTTAGGGTTTTGAAATCGAGGAACCATCAATGGTTGACATTGTGGAACTAATTTGATTATAATCATTTAATAAACACTTAGTTAGATCATGACCTGACCTCAAACGGTCTTGAGGTCATTTGGATGACCTCCAAATGGTCTTGAGACTGTTTTCCCAATCCATCATTGAATTCTATGGAATTCAATTAGGGTTTGCATCAATGAATCAATCATCAATTAAGCTATTGATTGTATTTCAATGTAATATCATTGGATCTTCAACCATCCAATCATACTTCCTCAAATAACAGTCTTGGTTGACCACCAAACGGTCTTGAGACCGTTTGGGTGATCTCCAAATGGTCTTGAGACCGTTTGGGTTAACCAACCCAAAGAATTTAAATCAATTAGTACAAAATCAGCACTCAACCCGATTAGGGTTTCTAATTAGATGATGGTCCGCATATTAATTCAATCAATTGGAACCATTGATCTTCATCCAACAAGTACTAGGGTTCAAACCTCAAACGGTCAACCCATCCAAATGGTCAACCATCCTAAACGGTTTGGGATCCAAACCTCCAAACGGTTTGCAAACCGTTTGGTCTCTAAACGGTTTGGTGAAACCGTTTGGACCAACATTACAAAATTGTTTGCAATAGATATTAGTAGAGGTGTGTTCTTATGATGATGTCATCATCATCAAGCTATAAGACCATGAAGCTTGCTGTGATTTCCATGGTAATTGCATCAATCAATCAAATAAAATTCTGAGAATGAAGAAAGGTTCAACAATTGATAAGGAATTGAATGCAATAACAATATTAAGAGTTCAAGTTATAAAACCCCCCTCAAATTGAGCTCCAAATCTTCAAGATCACGTCAAAAATGGTGGATGAAACTCCTTTCACTATTCCAAGGCTCGTCCTCAAGCTTTGAGTGAAAATGAATTGTTAGAATTGAAGAGGGGATCGAGATAAGAAGAAATCATCCATTGATTTGTGATTTCTACCATGGATTCAAGGTGCAAGAGGGTCAATAGGCTTACCAACAGGTTGGGATTCGTTCTCCTCTTGCTCCCAAGCTCCCAAGGTCGTTTTTCAAGCAAAGGGTGGAAGTGAATTCGAAATTTCCCCTTTACTCTAGGAATAAATGAGCTTATATGCAATTTTTATTGAAGATTCAATTAGGAGAGAGAAAGTAGGAATTATCTCTCCCATATCCTTACCACTTGCCCCCTTATCTTCCTTAGGGACTAGGCTATACTCGTTTACTCTTATTCCTCTCAATTATCCATGTTTTAAAGAAAAGCAAATTAAGCACCTTAAATCATATTATAATAATATACATATGTGAGTGGATATTTCTTTTTCTTATAATAATGTGAGTGAGTTATCCACTTCCTTTGGATATTTTCGTGCCTTTGCAAGGAACATAATCGTCCACATACATGGATTTCAACCAACAAAATTTTGGTTGAAGATCACTTCAATTAATATATTTATTTTTTGCATTAAATTGAAGTAAAGTTCCAATTATGCTTAAATCTGAATTATTTTAATATCAATATTCTCTCTCCTCCAAAGTTATTCGAATGAGGTGCCCCTCTCATTTTCTTTTCTCTACATGATGCTAAGAAACATTAGGGACCCTCTTGAAGTGGTAATTTTCATATTGAACCCTAGATTTTGGGTAAATTGCACATTACACCAAAACTAGGTTTTAATGCACAAACATTGCTTTATCAGCTCTTTCTTGGTACTCAGGCTACCACAAGCCATACCTATGCATAATCTTCATTATCATGATGCCTCAACGCATGAGGAACATATTATCATGCACAATTTGTAATTGAACCCCTCAACTTGGGCAATTTGCACTTTAGACCAAAACAAGTAAAACATTATTTCAATGTTATTTAAAAAGGACTAAAATCTACATATAAGTTTATCTTGAGCCTTAATTACTTTTCCAGAGATAAGAGCAAGCATATAATCAACTTTATTAAGCAATTCGTCTAGGTTTAACCATAACCCAGGTCAGGGGTGTTACACTTTCCATCTGCTCTTGCTCCACAATGTCTTCTTCCCCCGAGAAAACTATAGTGTCATCATCTTGTAGTGTAAGGGCATCACATCGTCTGGCTATTTCATCCTCCATGCTTTGAGTCAAAGTTTACCACCAGGGAGAGAAGCGGCCCATGCCGAAACTGGACTAACCAGGACACACCACTCTAAGACAACCACGGCGAGAACTGAAACCACGACCTCCAGTAACGTTGTTGCAGAGCGAGGGGAAACTAGGGCACGGACTAAATGAAGAAGAAAGATTTCCTGTAAAAGGACCACTACAGCTAATTCTAAATCATGTGTCGGATAATTTTCCTTGTATTTCTTAAGATGTCAAGAAGCAAAAGAAACTACATGATCACTCTACATCAACACACAGCCTAGACCATTCTTGGAAGCATCACAGAAAACAATGTATCCCTTTCCTTGATCAGGTAAAACTAGCAAAGGTGCACTAGTCAATCTTTCTTTAAACAACTAGAAAGAACGTTGACACTTGTCATTCCAGATAAAAGGAACTTCCTTCCTAGTCAACCTGGTTAAGGTAATGCTATAGAACTGAAGTCTATAATAAACCTTATGCAGTAACCTACCAAACCTAGGAAATTGTGAATCTCAGTCAGTGTCTTGGGCTATTCACACTCCACAACATACTCTACTTTCTTAGGATGAATACGAATACCTGAAGCAGATATAACGTGTCCAAGATAACATGTCCACAAAATACACTTCTGATGACCAGAATTCGCATTTTCAAAACATAGAATATAACTTGTGTTGTCTTAACAAAGTCAAGGCTTGACGAAGGTGTTGTTCATGTTGTCGATTGTCTCTACTGTATATCAGGATGTCGTCTATGAAGACCACTACAAACTGATCAAGGAATGGTCGGAAGATTCTATTCATCAATTCCATTAATGCAGCCGGTGCGTTAGTTAGTCCACACAACATAACTACAAACTCATAGTGACCATACCTTGTCCTAAAGGTTGACTTAGGTATGTCACTCTCCTTGATGTGTAACTGATGATATCCTGACCTTAGATCTATCTTAGAAAACACTATTGCACCATGTAACTGGTCAAACAAATCATCAATCCTTGGTAAAGGATATTTGTTCTTAATGGTCACCTTGTTAAGATGTCTATAGTCTATGCATAGTCTCATAGACCCATCTTTCTTTTTAACAAAAAGAACTGGAGCACCCCATGGAAAAGTACTCGGTCAAATGAAACCTTTCTCAAGTAACTCTTGTAACTACTTCTTGAGTTCTGCCATCTCAGCTGGCACCATCCTATAAGGTGTTTGGGCTATGGTTTGTGTACCGGAATCAAGATTAATCTCAAAATCAATCTCTTGAGGTCGAGGAACATCTGGAAATTCCTCGAGAAACACATCCTCAAATTCCTTGACAATAATAACTTCAGAAAGGCTAGGATTCTCTATTCTGGTATCTACCACATGTGCCAAGAATGTGAAGCATCCTTGTCGCATCAACCTCTCTGCTACCATAGATGATACTAGACAGGTTGGAAGAATCTTTCTATCCCCCTAAAAGACCCATATTTTATCACCATGCATAAACATAGCTTGCTTGGAACCACAATCCAAGACAACCTTATACTTCTCTAGGGTGTCCATCCTGAGAATTACATCAAACCCATGCATTCCAAGTGGTATAAGATCCACCTGAATGTTGTGTTCTGAGAAAGAAAGAACATAGGGAGAACATACCTCCCACAACATTGTAGATCTAACTAATGGAGTTTCTTAATAATAGATTGTCTATTCTAATATTGACAATCATATGATAGTCATGAATCACTTCTCGAGTGATATAGGAATGTGTAGCTACCATATCAATCAAAATAGATATGAAACAGGATGAAGACATATCAGAATGAAATAATTCCATCTAACCTATCACAACTCGTGGATTAACCACTACTTCTGGCTGATTCATAGCCTAAAATCTTGTCATTGCCTATTGCCGACCTCATGCTCTATTGGCTGGTGTGGATGGCCCTGCCTGGGATGCTTGTCCATGTCCTCGAGTGCCACTACTAAACTATTGTCTCTGTGGTGGTTGGGTTACTTCCACGTCTCTAACTGGACAATCCTTTATCACATGTGTAGTCTACCTACACCTGTAGCAAACTTTGTCCTCCCACTACGACCTAGATGGTCCTGTCACTTACATCGACGCTGATCTATGGGCTCCAATTGGTAGAAAATGATGACCCCTACCTCTATTGTCTGTCCACTGTGTCTAAGTATTAAACCTCTATGGTTCTATTGGTGTCAAAAACCTTGGTTTCTTAAAACTGCCAAACCTCTGACCCTGAAACTGTATAGGTACTTTTATACTATTTGCCTCTCATTTCTCAGTCATAGACATCTCCATCTGCCTAACTGACTCCACAAAGGTGGAAAACCTCTCTCTATTCTCTAGAGCAGAAACAGGTGTGGTTAATTCAGCATTCAAACCCTTCTTGTAACACTGAATTCCCTCCTCATCTATAGTAGCCATGTGTGGACAAAACTATAGAAGCTCCATAAACTTAGCTTCATACTCGCTAACCTTCATTGGTCCCTATCTAATCGTCTCAAACTGCAAGATCTTCTCATCTAGATAAGTCTTGGGAAAGTATCTACTGACAAACTCTCATCGGAATTGCTACCATCCAACCTCAATACCAGGTCTTTTCTCTCCCTCAATGGCCCACAAATGGCCAGCACTTCCTTTCAGAAGGTACATGACATGCTTAACTTTATCAACCTCTGGAATATCAAGGATCCTAAAGCCTTTCACTATCTCAGTAAGCCATGAATCTGCATCTGTTGGGTCAGTTGTTCCAGCATATTTAGTGTCTCCTACCCGACACAACCGCTCAAAGGTCTTACTCGATCCATGTCCCTCACTGGAAATTGGTATCCTAGGGGCTGGTGCTGGTATCCGGTCAGGCATATGCATCATCATATTCGTGATATGCCCAAAAAGAGCATGAAAAGTTGGGTTTTCAAACAGGGTTTGGTCAAGATGGGGGTTCTCAAGCACTGGTTCTTCTCTATCTTGATCCCTTGCACCACCTCCTAGTGCAGCAACACTACTCTCAGCAACATGCTCTTCGTGTGCTCCAGCCATCTTTAGCTTTACTTCTTGTCCTATACAAGGAGAAGTCACTATAAGATACACTGGAGGACACTAGAATAGAGTCAACAAACTTAATCATATGTCTCTATAGACTTAGCGAACCTTAGGCTCTGATACAAAAACTTTGTGATGACCTGATTACAAATCAAGCCATCACCAGTAATAATCGCAGAATAACCATAAGTAGTGGAATTAACAAAAATCACTAAGAATTAAAACCATGTTGCGCACAGATCCTTTTCCTGGAAAACTCTTACAAAAAGAACCAAAACTTTATATACATGCATTTCATATTGTACATACTGAATAACCACTAGAGGGGGTGAATGGGGTTTTTTAAAGTTTTAAAAATAATTCAACTCAAACAACCACAATTGAGATAATGAGAAGGAGGCAAGGTGTTTAGAGTGGTTCCACCTTTAGCAAAAACTAAAGGAGTCAGTCCACTACCCAATTGTTTCCAATTGGAATTTTGAAAGTATTTAATTTTATTACCTCGCAAGGATGTTACATAAAATTACAACACTTTCACCACCCTTTGGACAGCCTTCACCTTGAAGAAGTCTCACCAACCTCGAAGCAACCTTCCTTGAAGTAACTTCAAGCTCCCCCCTTGAAGTATCCTTCCTCTTGAAGTAGTTTCCCATTGAGACAACCTTCTTGAAGTAGTCCAAAGTCCTCCTTCTCCACCAAGAAGATCAAACCCTCTCCAATCCACATCCTCCAACCCTAGGAGTAGCAAGGAGAGTACAAGCAATAAGAAAGAACAATAAGGGAAAATAGAAATTACACTTACTGCTTGTAGCACAAGGCTTGATTTCCTATATCAAGCGTTTTGATCTCCACTACAACAAACATACTCATTAGTGGCCTTTCAGAAATGCCACTAAAAAAAAGCCAGTATATAGGTTTAGCGGCATTTGTTGACATTTAAAAAAATGCTTCTAGCGCCAATGCCACTAGGAAGATAGTGGCTTAAGTTGTAAAAGCCATTAAAGGTTTGTCTTTAGTGGCTTTGAATAAATGTCACATAAAGGCCACTAAACCATCATTTGGCATTTATAGAAAAGCCACTATCCATCATTTGGCTTTTATACACATGCCACTGTTTTGTATAATGTTGTTGTATAAAATGGTTTTGATTGAATGTAGTGGCTTATGAAAAAAGCCACTAATGACATACTAGTTCTGCATTACTAATTATTTATGGATTTTAGTTAGTCAATTTGTAATTCATGATCAAGTTTTCTAATTGAATGCCAATTGAAGCCGAACACATTCCAGAAGTATTGAACTTTTTTATTTATAATCAAATGACAATTACATGGGGAGGACATTTTACCTTGCCCCTTGTATTGAATACAACAACATCACATATGACAATATATGGTACATATTGTAGACATGAACAGTAACTGGATAACAACTCATTTTGCCCTTAGAGACCCCCCAAAGGAATACAAACTCATTTTCTTACAAAAACATACAACTCCATTCTAGCATTCCAAGTAGTTGTGAGCTTCTACAGGAGGAGACCAGCTACACTTCAATGAAGGTTCATCCTTCTTCTCAGCTGCAGTGATAGCATTACGGCCATATGGTCATCAGATTCCTAAGCAGGTTCTTCCTTCTTCTCTTCCACCTTGGCAGCAGAAGCAACAAGTGTAGCTGCATAGCCTGAAGCAGCAGTAGGGGCAGCAGCAACTACAAACTTGCTAGGATCCTACAATGAAGTGAGCAAAATGTTGAGAACTTGCATGCAAATGTAAGACAAAAACACTTACAGAACTAGCATGCTGTTAAGATAGTATCAGGGAAGATAGCACCATTTCCAAATTTATCAATAAGGTCATCTTCAGTAAGGTGAAGGACCTCAGGGATGAATACAGATCCACTGTCATAAACTGACAGCACAACCAGTCCATATGAGAAAGGTCTGATGTCAAGCTTGGCAAGAAGGGCAGCCTCATAAGAACCCACCTTCTCACCTTTCCTAATAAGTTCGACAATGGTGATAATTTCAACTGTACCATTCACATTATGTCAGCTGAATAGAGTTTTCCATGAAGCAAAGCTGTAGACATTTAGCTAAGCACACAAATAAGCACATGATAGAAAGGGTGCAAAGCTGACAATCTTGACAATTATGTAAAAACCAAAAGATGGTTATCAAACTCAATGTCGTCCAGGGTTCTCATAAAACTATAGTCTATACATAATAAGTTGAAATATTTTTAGTAAGGTAAGAAAGCATATAATGATTAATAAGAGCAGAACCTGGTGAAGGCCTTCATGTTGTTATAGATAGATCTCCCTTCGCCAACTGCAATAACTATTGTACTGAACTTATCATCAGCAAGAACCATGTCTGAAGCCTCCTTGGTAACCTGGACTCACACATAAAAATAGAAGAAACAATCATTATCGATAATAATTACTAAAAGACAAGAAGATAGATATACAAATTGACATATAGTGAATATACTTACCTCAGTTCTAGCAATTCCCATGGTAATACCAATGTCTGTCATTTTCAGAGCAGATGCATCATTGACACTATCACCAGTCATGGCAACCACCACATGTAATAAACAACTAACAGCAAGACATGCAAGTTGACTATGTAGATCAGCAGGAGGCTTTAGATCTTCAAATATATATAAGCATGGCCACTAGGAATAGATTCACTGTAACGCTCGGGCCCACTGCCTTAGGCTCTAGTAGAGTTTTAGGAATGACGACTGACCCCACAAACTACCACTAGCCTTAAATGCGCACTTTTTCCACACTGACACGCAAGCCAGGATCAACTTCCCGACTGGTCACCCATCCCAGTACTACTCCAAGCTGAGCACGCTTAACTATGAAGTTCTTTAGAGATGGGCTCTCTGAAAAGGAGGTGCACCTTGGTGATATGGGTAGTCCAATCATTCCTTTTAAGATCATCATATCTGAGGCCTCAAATCCTGGAATGTTACAATCTCCCCCACTTAGACTCTTGACGTCCTCGTCAAGGCTCAACTATAAGGCCTCATAATCTCTTCCCCATTTCAGTGCAGACCCACAATGGTCCATGGACACCCAGCTCCCAATCACGGAATACCATCGCAAGGGTGGCTACGTCAATCATGGACAACCCTTTCCTACATGCCTGGACCGCACGGCTCAAGACTGGAATGACATGCCCATGTGGGCCCCACCTAATGGAGGGGAATTGGCTCTGATACCATTTGTAACTCTCGGGCCCACTGCCTTAGGCTCTAGTAGAGTTTCAGGAATGACGACTGGCCCCACAAACCACCACTAGCCTTAACTGTGCACTTTGTCCACACTGACGCGCAAGCCATGATCAACTTCCCGATTGGTCACCCATCCCAGTACTACTCCAAGCTGAGCACGCTTAACTATGGAGTTCTTTAGAGATAAGCTCCCTGAAAAGGAGGTGCACCTTGGTGATATGGGTAGTCCAATCATTCCTTTTAAGATCATCATATCCGAGGCCTCAAATCCTGGGATGTTACATTCACTATCCCCCGATAAGCAACAAGAGTTTCCAGAACATATTCACTATCCCCTTCAACTGAAAAAAAAAAAAGCAAAGTGAAGTAGTGAAATATACCTTATCCAGGAATCCTTAAAACAACCCAAAGCAAAACTGGAAACCAATGTTGGCTAGGTTGCAATACATCAAGAACATGTAAGCATGCACTATTTTGTTGGATTGCATGTAAGACCAGTTCCAGGGTGAGGAATCTCATCTTTGAGTCCTAACAACAATTCTGTTCTTGGAGATTAAAGGCCATTCACAAGAGCTGAGAAGAAGCCTTTCATAAGAGATGAGCTGACAACCTTAGCTCTCGAGAATGGCCTCTGATCTCCAAAAACTAGCCTTTTACGCAATGACATGTTGTTTGTTGTGGAAGGCACAAAATGCACCATTCTTCAGAGAAATATTGACTTAGTAAGCTATCATGCAACATGTGATCAAGTTATGAAAGAAAAATTTATAGAGAACTATTGACTTAGGAAGCAAAAAAGACATTCACATTCAGCAGGTCAAAACAAAATATGTTGTGTAAATGTCACACACAAGAAGGTAAGACACTGTTCATAGCTAAAAGCAAAATAGGATTGTCATTTGGCAACATTGTCTACAACAATGGACATGAAACAATAGTATCTGGATCGTTATGTACTAATAAAAAAGTGGACCAAAGAAACACAACTATAGCTTTCAGCTTCTCTGGATTTACAGTTCTTGCCCCAGATATCAGAAGGTGATGGTCAAATTCCATAACCATGAACATATCCTGGTCTCTATTCTCCCTTAACCTGCCTATAAATTTCAGCTGAAGTAACATTAGGTTGGTTTCTTCGCAGCTCGTCACCTACTTTAGAAAATTTTTCCTACACACAACAGAACATAGGAGATGAATTTTATACCAAACATATAAATGTTTCTGTTATAACGTCATTTTCTAAAGCATGTAATGAGATGTGTAAATCTCTTTTAAATGTATAAATAAGATCATGGTTGATTTCATGGTTTGATTTGAATGAATTTCGAGAATAATAGTCTTGCATGCTTTCTTGATGGGCCTTATTGGCCATTAAGCCCAATTTGAAGAAAAAAAAGAAATGAAAAAGGAATTCCATTTAATAAAGGAAAACATGAGGAAAATAAATAGAAATGATTTAAAGGCTAAAAGATATTTTCCCAAAATAATATTTTGAGTTATAAGGGTTCCTTGGGGTTCAAGGAACTCAGGATATTTAGATAAATGCAAAGGAAATAAAGAATATGTGGAAAATGTGAATAATTAGATGATAACTTGCAAACAAATAAAAGGGATCGTTTCCTTTAGATATTAATTCCAAATTTTGTAGGATGTAGGACAAAAGTATTAACTAGCTTTCCTTAAAATTTGAATAAAAACGAAGTTAAGAATTGGGAGTTATCGAATTTTCAAGTTATCATCAACAATAGGATTTTCCTTGATTTTTGGAAACCTTTTCTTTTTCTGTTTGAGCGTGAATGATGGTGACCGTTGGATCTTAATCCAACCAACCTGGCTCATCGTCTAGATTCCCAAAGGGACACGGACTTAGCCACTCATAGGGGATTTTTCCCCTCGCGTTTCCGGTCACATCAGGGCATGAGCGTTCATGGGAAGAGTCCCATTGGATTCGAGATACAGAAACGAGTCTTTCAGACCCTACTTTAATGGCCTTCCATCGTGTATTCGCAAAATGCCCAACTCAGATGAAATACAGTTAACGACGGGGGCTAGGAGACCCTAGGGAGAGCCCCCTAGTTCTATAAATTGGCCACCACTCGAGTCTTGGTGACCTAGCAATCTCGAACGGCCACCTATTGCGCCCCAGAACCCTCTCCCTCTCACGTTTGCTGCTGCTCCGGCGAGCTTCAGTCGCGGTGCTGCCGCGTAACTCGAAGAACAAAGGAGGAAGAGGGATGAGCAGTAGTCGTGCGATTGCAGTTCATCGTGGACACGCAAAAGGATCCGACGACCGAAGGCCGACGCGCCTAACTTTGAGGCGATAGTGGAGACGGTCATCGCGGGGCGTTGATCAAGAATCCATCGTGGACCCCAGTGCCATCGACGGTCGACTGAGAAGGCATGCACTGCTAGTGGGGACAACTGACGCAGAGCATCAGATCAAGCCGTGGACCCTGGGCGCACCAATCCAACATTCCAGAATTTTCGGTAAAATATCTCTCTCTGATCGAAATTGCAAATAATAGCTTTTCCTTGCTAAAATCATAGAAATAGCTAGGAATATCATATAAAAGAAATGTATGTATGAATATTTTTATAGCCTGAATCTGATCATAGTTCGAAATGTAGTGTAAATTATCATATTTAATGAATTAAAGATTAAGAAACCCTATTTTGAAATGAATAAATTGTTTAATAGGGTTTAATGGATCATTAGAGTTGATGTTAACATGTTAAATGTAAAAAGGTACATTATGTTCAAAAAGGAAGAACTTTGCACATGATTAGTCTAATTTAGAGTTTATGTGCTTGAAATTTGAAAAGGGTATAAATGTATCATCTTTAATGATTTAATTAAAGAAAACCCCTTAGATTTGATGGACTTAATGAATTTATTTGGATAATTCAAGTTGATATTAACCTGTTGTTAATAAAAGTGAGAATAGGATCTAAAAAGATGATCTTTTTATATAATTGGTTTAATTTAGGGTTTCATGCATGATTATGCATTAATGAGCTTGAAAACCTTAATTTAGATGAATATGTCTTTTAATTGTTTTAATGGTTCAAATCCATGAATAAATAGGGATGTGATGATCCTAAGTCAATTTGGGTATAAAAGACTATTAACATGGATAGTTGAGCAATTAAGGTTCATATAAATGGAAAAGAGTTTTTAGGGTTTGTTGACCTAAAATGGATAAAGTTTGAGGAATTGATCTAAGAAACCCTAATGGATATTAATGAAACCATAATGCGGATTAGAAACCCTATAAAGTGAATCCAAGTCAATAAAGTAGATTGTTGATAAAGTGTGTAATAAATAGAGTACATATTCTTTTCAGGAATTATGTGATGATTGAATTACTTGCTTGGATCTATTGATTGGCTTGATTGTATATACATGAAGTATATGTTGAATAATCTACATGACTCATCAAATTAGGTTTGTGGTTACGCTTATGAATATTCACTCTAGTTTCATGGTGATTCTCGAAGTTTTAATCGGTTTCTTGAAAATAACTGTTGGATGTTTATTTATTTCATGCAACTATAAAGTGACTATGATTATCACTATAAATGTGTGTATATAACTGACTAGATCTGGGTCCACCTCTATTTCTTTGAAAAGGCTAAGAAAAAAAGGGGTAATCCTAGATCAAGGTCTAGGTTACCGAGAGTTAGAAAGTGGGCTACCTACGTGTAGTGCCATGAGACTCATTAGCCTGCCATGAGTTAAGGAGTGGGCTACTTACAAGTAGTGACATGTGACTCAACCCTAGAAATTGGTTCACTTATAGGTGGATCATGAGGGGTTTAATGGGGAAAACATAGAGGATAGGGTACTCTTGGATCGTGGAGTTATATCTAAAATGTAATCTTGGTTGTTAAATGATTAATTGAATGATTACATTGTTAACGTATTTACATGATTATTGTTTCCCCCACATACCAGCTTCGGCTGACCGACGTTTTGTTTGTCGGCATTTTAGGTACAAGCCAAAAGGACAAACTGTAAATCATCATATTGTGAAATACATGAAGTTAAATACAAGAAGAATTAGTTAGAGTAGAATCCTTAAGTGGATAGAAGTTTAGAGATCCAAGTTTTCAAAAAGGTATGCAAAAATTTATTTTCTTACAGCTTTTCAGTATAGTGTTGGATAAATTGGACATTATAATAAATCCCTTTGTTTCGATGATGACAAACATTTCATTCTTGTTGATCTAACAAGCTACTTAAGTGTGCAGGAACAAGGTGATGACAAAGTTATAGGGAATCCATACGCTTGAATGCTTGTAAATGTCATGCAATGTAAATCAATTGTAAACTTGTACAAATATATAATGTACAAGTACTTAGACTTCATGTAAATCAAGCGTTAGATCTCCCTAGCTAAACACCACACTTAGATAAGTCATCTCCTTCAAATAGGATCACATATGCACACTCATACACATACTTAGTGGTTTAATTAAAAGATTGAAAACATGGTCAATCTCGGTCGACCACACTCCTCGACCGAGACACTCTCGGTCGACAAACTTCTCGACAGAGAATGACCCAAGTAGCCGTTAGACACAGCTGACAAAGTAGTTGGTAGTTGCAAATGAACGTTGATCCAGAGAGCCTGTCGGTCGACAAAACTTCGACCGAGTAGGTATCTCGGTCGACAAATTGTCGACCGAGATGGTCTCTGACAGCAACTGCAGAATAAAGTAACTAGCCGTTACTAATGCACCTAACTTATATCTAATGGCTAGTTAAGCACTTAGAAGCCCCTAGAAGTTGTCTAGAACGTCCTTAAGTATCCATAGGCCACTTCTATAAATAGGAAATGCCTTAGGACACCAAAAGACACCTAAGCTATACTTGTGCTATACTTGAGATTGAATACTCACTTGCAATCTGTTTTAGAGAAATAGAGCAATTCCTACACTTGCCATTCATTCCTATTGCTCCCATTTCGTGTCCTATAGGCTAGTATCTCCTATCCACTACAATCACATTGTCATACACATTGGTTAGGAGATCTATACGCTTGATATAGGCAAATCAAGCCTTGTGCTTACAACGGTATTGTAATTTTTATTTTCCTTCTTGTTCCTTTTTATCCTTTGTACTCTCCTTACTACTCCTAGGGTTGGAGGCTACGGATCGGAGAGTGTTGACTTCTCAGGTGGAGAAGGGGACTTCAAGCTACTTCAAGAAGGCTATCGCACGGGAAGCTACTTCAGAAGGCTGGTGCAACGGGAGTTGGTGCACCTACTTCAAGGGAAGGCTGCTTCAAGGTTGGGCGATTACTTCTAGGTGAAGGCTGCTTGAAGGGTTTGGGAAAAGAAATTGTATTTTATGTAAAGTCCTTGCGAGGTAATAAAATAAATTTCTTTTCAAATCCCGGTTGGGTAAGCAACCGGGTAGTGGACTGACTTCCTTAGTATTTGCTAAGATTGGAACCACTCTAAACCCTGTGTCTCCTTGTCCAATATTTTCATTGTGGTTGTTTGAGTTAATTAATTATTAAAATCTCTATAAAACTCTATTCACCCCCCCTCTAGTAGTTTTCAGTTGGTATCAGAGCGAGGCTTCAAGGAACCCTAACAAGGTCTTGAAGAAATGGGTGATGGAATGGTCAACAACCTCAACATTGAAGGGACACTTGTTGCTAGGCCTCCAGCGTTCGATGGAACAAACTACCAATATTGGAAGAGAAGGATGCAGTTCTACTTCCAAGGCATCAACTGGGATCTATGGAGGATAGTGTCTACTCCATATGTGCTTCCTCAAAATGATTTTGCGGAATGGGATGCAAACACGGTAAAGCTGGCCCAAATGAATGCAAAAGCTGTAAGCATTTTATATTGTTCTATTTCAGTAAGAGAATTTAATAGAATATCTAATTGTGATACAGCTTATGATATTTGGCATAAACTATCTATAACTTATGAGGGTACAGCCCAAGTCAGAAATTCCAAAGTTAGCATGCTTAAAACGAAATTTGAACATTTTCGTATGGATCCTAATGAGTCTATTAGTGAAATGTTTTCAAAATTCTCTACTATTATTAATGGTTTAAGTGCCCTAGGAAAACCTGTTCCTGAGGAAGATCAGGTATCAAAAATTCTTCGATCACTTCCTCCGAAATACAAGCCAAAGGTGACAGCCATTGCAGAAGCAAATGACCTCACTCGACTCAAAATGGAGCAACTCATTGGCAATTTAGAAGCTCATGAGGCAGATCTAGAAGAGGAAGAAAGAAGATAACATGAACGTCAACATGGGAAAAAGAAGGACATTGCATTCAAAGCTTCAACTAAAGACAATCATGACACAAGTGAAGATGATAGTGAAGAAGAAACTCTCGTTGTAAATGGTAAGCAATATAAAAGTTTTAAAACTAATAAAACTTCTAGTGTTTCTTCTTCCAGGTGCTTCGAATGTGGTAAGAAAGGACATATGAAAACTGATTGTCCAACACTCAAGAAAGGGAAGAAATCATCTCACAAAAAGAAAGAAAAAGCATATCGAGCTGCATGGGATGATTCAAGTGATGATAGCGATGATGAAGAAGTAGAATGCCTCATTGCTACAACAAATGAAGACGAAGAAGAGGTAAGTCTTTATGATCTACCAAAAGAAGATATAATTGCTAGTCTTCAAGATACTCATCAGAAATATATTGAGTGCAAGAAGAAACTTAAGAAAGCAAATAAAGATTTAAATGCTAAACTTCTTGCTCTTGTATCCAAAAATGAAAATCTCAAAAAGGAAAATGAAGATTATGCTCTTAAGTTAAAATCGGTAGAAGCTAATTGCAATCTTCTTTCCTTAGAAAAGTCAAATTTGCAAACTCAAGTGAATGATCTTCAGAAACAACCTATTCTATGTTCACATTTAGATTATGATGAGGTTGTCAAAGAAAGAAACCTTCTAGTATCCAATTTAGATCAGGCAAAGAAAGATATTGCTAAGTTACAAAGAAATGTAAATGAGTTAAGAGGAAATGACATGCTTGAAAACATTCTGAAAATTTCCTCTAGCTATAATGGAAAAAGAGGATTAGGATATGATCCAAGTAGAAATAAACCCAAAAGAGCTAAAGCATCCAAGATTATATTTGTACCAAGGAACTCAATTCCTAGAAAGAGAAATGAAGTTGATGCTATTAGTTGTCATTATTGCATGCGTCTTGGACACTATTCATTTTCATGCCCATATAAGAAAAGGAATGATGAGTTAGCTTGGATTCCTAAAACCTAGTAGCTTAAAATTAACTAGTTGAGATTTGACCTAAACTGATTCTTGATATCATAATGTCTTATCTCAACACAATTGAGCTCTAATTTGTATAATTTCTTTTTGCTTGAAATCGATTTCTGAACACTTTTCAGAAACTTGGTCGGTCGAGCATTTGTCGACCGAGTGAACATTCGGTCGAACAATTGTCGACCGAGCATGTCACTGATTTTCAGACTACTGTAAAATTGTTGAAATTAATCAAAATTGCTATCTATTTGAGATTAATGACTGTAAAATAAAGTATAAATCATGGAAATTATCCTTGAAAGTCTACTTGAGATTAATTTGGTTTATTCTCTGAATAATTTAAGTCAAAAATTAAAATTATGCTTAGTTTTAAAGGAAATTTCTGCTTTTATCATTATATGCTCTTATTGATCTATCATAGGCAAGCAAAATGATTCATTGGTGATATATCTCTTAGAAATGCCTGCATAGAGCACCATGTAACAAACTTTTTATTGGCATCTTTAAAGGATTTGAAATATTTATCGTGCTTTTCATGTTCTTATCACTTAAACATGCATCAAAATTGATATGAATGCTTAATTGGAAATCTGCAATTTCTGCCTCTTGGTTAAAACAAAATTTAGCCAAGGGGCACGATGGTCGTAGTCAAGGAAGACCTAAAATAAGCTTTGACAAAATGCTTATTTGGACATCAATTTATTGAACTTAATCTTAGTATACTTTTGATAAAGGTCAAAATCAAAAATTTAAAATCATTTGTGACCTTAAAAGCCTTAAATTGCTTAAATTGTAAGATTAAGGGGGAGATTATAAAAACAAATTTGATTATTTGATTATGAAGCTTACAAAAACATTTGTTAACATCATTTGGAGTTTGTTATGACCTTCGGATTCTTAAAAGTAATTTATATGAAAAAGAATTTCATCAAAATAATATATCTTGCTCTTAAAGGAACTCTCTAAACAAATCAGGGCTTAACATCCCTTGCATTTGGTTGGAGACATTTTTATGTACTCTAAGATTAAAGGATTCTCATTTAATTTAGGGCTTAACATACCTTGATAAAATGAGAAATCAATATACATTCATAAGCGTAAAAGGAATCTCATATCATTTCAAAGCTTAACATCCTTTGCAAATGATTGAGACACAAATTGTGGATAAAATTAGACAAAAATGATATTAAATCCATGTTCCTAATAGGATATCTATTTAAGGGGGAGCTTAATATAAAATTAAGGGGGAGAAGAAATAAAATGTTCAAACTGGATATCTTTTTGAAATGACAAAGGGGGAGAAAGAATATAAAATCAAAAATATAAATGAGTTTCATCTTGATGGCCAGCACTCACTTGTAAAACAAGAATGGCTACAAAAGGTAATCCTCAGGTATGAAACTCACATGCTTTATATTTCCTTATTTCATATTTTAGGAAATGTTTGTCATCTTCAAAAAGGGGGAGATTGTTGGATAAATTGGACATTATAATAAATCCCTTTGTTTCGATGATGACAAACATTTCATTCTTGTTGATCTAACAAGCTACTTAAGTGTGCAGGAACAAGGTGATGACAAAGTTATAGGGAATCCATACGCTTTAATGCTTGTAAATGTCATGCAATGTAAATCAATTGTAAACTTGTACAAATATATAATGTACAAGTACTTAGACTTCATGTAAATCAAGCGTTAGATCTCCCTAGCTAAACACCACACTTAGATAAGTCATCTCCTTCAAATAGGATCACATATGCACACCCATACACATACTTAGTGGTTTAATTAAAAGATTGAAAACAGGGTCAATCTCGGTCGACCACACTCCTCGACCGAGACACTCTCGGTTGACAAACTTCTCGACCGAGAATGACCCAAGTAGCCGTTAGACACAGCTTACAAAGTAGTTGGCAGTTGCAAATGAACGTTGATCCAGAGAGCATGTCGGTCGACAAAACTTTGACCGAGTAGGTATCTCAGTCGACAAATTGTCGACCGAGATGGTCTCTGAAAGCAACTGTAGAATAAAGTAACTAGCCGTTACTAATGCACCTAACTTATATCTAATGGCTAGTTAAGCACTTAGAAGCCCCTAGAAGTTGTCTAGAACGTCCTTAAGTATCCATAGGCCACTTCTATAAATAGGACATGCCTTAGGACACCAAAAGACACCTAAGCTATACTTGTGCTATACTTGAGCTTGAATACTCACTTGCAATCTGTTTTAGAGAAATAGAGCAATTCCTACACTTGCCATTCATTCCTATTGCTCCCATTTCGTGTCCTATAGGCTAGTATCTCCTATCCACTACAATCACATTGTCATACACATTGGTTAGGAGATCTATACGCTTGATATAGGCAAATCAAGCCTTGTGCTTACAACGGTATTGTAATTTCTATTTTCCTTCTTGTTCCTTTTTATCCTTTGTACTCTCCTTGCTACTCCTAGGGTTGGAGGTTGCGGATCGGAGAGGGTTGACTTCTCAGGTGGAGAAGGGGACTTCAAGCTACTTCAAGAAGGCTATCGCACGGGAAGCTACTTCAGAAGGCTGGTGCAACGGGAGTTGGTGCACCTACTTCAAGGGAAGGCTGCTTCAAGGTTGGGCGATTACTTCTAGGTGAAGGCTGCTTGAAGGGTTTGGGAAAAGAAATTGTATTTTATGTAAAGTCCTTGCGAGGTAATAAAATAAATTTATTTTCAAATCCCGGTTGGGTAAGCAACCGGGTAGTGGACTGACTTCCTTAGTATTTGCTAAGGTTGGAACCACTCTAAACCCTGTGTCTCCTTGTCCAATATTTTCATTGTGGTTGTTTGAGTTAATTAATTATTAAAATCTCTATAAAACTCTATTCACCCCCCTCTAGTAGTTTTCATATAGTAGGTTAAAATTTGATAATTATTCTTGGTTAATTGTCGAACCTTTGATCCGGAAGATATGGGTGCGGCTACGACCTCTCAGTCTCCCTTAATTGGGGGTTATCGTGAGGTGGGGTCGTAATATTTTGTATCAGAGCGTAGGTTCCTATTTAACCATTAATAATTATTAAATTTTACAAACTCCATAGAACCCAAGGGATTTATTAGAGGATTATCCAAAAGACGGAGGTGTTTAGAAAAGGATCATGACTGGGGGCTGGCAATATTTTTCCTCTGCACCGCTAGTCAGAATATGAGGACTCTCGGATCTGTGTGACTGTCTGGCCAAAGTCTTAGGGTATGAATCGAAATAAGATACCTTTAGGACTTCTCATCTTATCCATCCCTTCTCACCATAAAATTCTGATAAGGACCTAAAGGATTAGGATTTTCTTTCTCCTCCTCACCCTCTTGAGGTATGGGTAAGGTTAATAAGGTTTAAGAAATCCTCCACCAAATTGATGAAAGGCATGTAAATAAGATGCCATGGACATAATCTTAATAGATTAAGCGCAAACTAAAGAATAGATACATGCTTAGGTCGTATGACATAAGTTTTCATGTCCTCAGAAGTGACCTGAGGCTAGACCTTCTTGTCAGGAGGATAAGTTAGTCTTGGAGATAGAGATCTCCATTGCAAGTAGAGACCTGGCACATCCTCTGATGATGATGCTAACCCTAACCCTAAGTGAAGGTTAGAGCGAGATGAGTTGGACCAGGTGTTTGAAAGAACATGCCTTTGGGATGCCATATGATCCATGGGTGACCTAGCACCTTTGGCAACCCAACCCTGAGAAGGGTCGTGCATGTTAGGGTAAAGGATAGATCCTTAGATGATGATGTTAGTGAAGGACCTTAGAAACCCTATGGGCTTGTGCAAGTAGGGTATAGCTAGAACCTAGGGCACGTCATAGTGCTGACAGTAGGATGAAACCCTGGATAAGGAATTATTATGGAGCATAAAGGGTTATGGATGATCTTGAGCAAACATAAGTTCGAACCTAGGCTTCACCCATGTAGGGCATGCTTTTGAGGTTGATCCTTCATGAGGAGGGGACCTCTAATGGTGAGGTTGGTTGTAGGGTTAGCTCTAGAGAGAGAGCCAGAACCAAGCAAGAATGTCGTAAACCTAGACCCCGAGATATGAGGAACAGTAAGGAGTTGAGGATGATGTGACCTAAGTGGATGATAGATGTTGCCTCATGCATGATCCGTTAAGCCTGTTGATATCTTGGTTGCCTTTAGAGGGACCAAACCCTAGAGAGTGAAGATGAAGCATCTGGTGCCTATGTGCCTACGGTATAGGTGTTTACCTTCTGAGGTAGGAAGAAGAGTTCCTTAGACCTAGAAAGGTTTAGTAGCAGGTTATGAGGCCTTGTACCTTGTTGGTTGTCCTTAAGGAGGACCCAACCCTAAGTGTTTCTCGAGTTGAAGGATGACAAGAAGTGCATGTCATGCCTTTTGCATGCTTGGTTTGTAGTTAAGAGATAGAGCATGCAGTTGGACACCTACAAGTGAACCTAGGGTTCCTAGGCCTAAGAGGGGAAGTGGTGTACCTAATGCTCATGATGAGAAGTTGAGTTCCTATAGAAGCGAGCATGGTACTCCTCATGTATAGAGGAAAAGGGAAGCCCCTTAAGTTTAAGGTGTGTTTGATGAACCCCTCACAGCTAGGTTGATGATAAATAAAGGTATGATCTTGATCCAACATTGAGGAAAGAGGACAAGTATGACCTAGCATGGTTCAGTAGGTGAACTGTTGTGCCTTAATAGCTTGCTAGGGTTAAGTAGGCTCGTGTGGCTGTAAACCCTAGACCTAAGAGCTTTTGTGACCTTGTTGAGATAGTTTTCCTCCCATCCTGGGAGAGGGACCCCTTTGGTAGGGTGTATATCAGTTTTGTTGGTTTAAGGTAACCTGAAGAGGTCTCACAGGATCTTGAGAAGCTAAGTGAAAAGTACATGGTATGAGAATGAACCTGTAGACCCATAGATATCCATCTCTAATTGCATATGAATATGTTACCATGGAGGTAACTGGTATGGGGCTTGACCAAGGTAGGAAGGTTTCCATGATCCCTATGAAAGGATGAGAGCTAGCCCATGAATGCAGAAAGAGAGATGATGAAGACTTGGGTAAGGTTCTAAGTGAACATGTACTATAATGGTGAATCCTAAGTCTATCCTAGGGTCAGGTAGGGATAAGACCGATGAAAGTAGGAGTTGCCTAATTCCCCAGTTGCACATGACCATAGGGTCAGGAGGTAACAACTATCATTGTTTGAGGACCATGGGTTAGGAGATTGATCACCTTCATGAACTCATGGGACTCAAAAGGCAGATGAGTAGGTCACTCCCTTGATGCATGAGGGAAGAGGGATGACCCCAAAAGAGTCGGTACCCTATACAATAGAGGAGATGACCAAGGATATAAACCTCAGTAGGTTCAAGACTAGTTTGAAATCATGATGTCGGTGATGTAGAGACATATGTGGCACGTTGCAACTTAGATTTAAAAGTGTACTGGCAAGGTAGGATGTACCAACTCTACTCTTGGAACATGAAGAAATTTGTATTTGGAATGCAGCCAAATGCTTATTTCGTCTTGTTATGAGAGTGAGAGATAGGACATTACGCATGCCATACACCAAGGATAAGAGATGATGTAGGTTGGAACGTTGCCATGAGAAATGGGGATAGAGAAGATAACCTACCTTGGTAAAGTGAATGATACATGGATGGTTCGCAAACACTTAGAGGAATGAGGTAGTCACCTTACGAGGATGTTTTTATCATGAGCTATGTAGAACTTACAAGTTATACAAGGTTGAGTTTGATTACTAGGAAAATGAGCTCAAAAGTGTTCTCAATGAATTTAGACTTAGAGTTTGAGATGAGATGATAAGTGGAATACATGGAAGTGTATGTCTTCAATGTTACCTAATACCTAAGGATGTGAAGTGGTAATGGATGCTCTGGTTGAGATACATCTGACTTGTTTGACTAGATTCTAGAAGAGGTTGTTTGGCTAACCCAAGGTTTGGAAAGGAGAGGTGTTTGGATAACACTCAGATGTAACCAGATGCATTGAAAAGTTAAGGGTTGTTTGGTTAGCCAGTCTAGTCCTTGATGCAATGAAAGGATGGTGGGAGAACCTCATATGCACTTCTTTGGAAAAGAAGGTGATGAAACCCCGACTAGAGTGGCTTAGGGTTTTGGAGGAATCGATCTTGAAGAATCATGACATACAAGAAATCAAGATTGAAGATCACCATACACCGTGGAAAATGGCATTAGCACTTTGGATGCTTAAAATGAAGTTGCATATGGTTTATGGCCATGCAAGCCAGGAGGTAAAGGATGAACCCCAGTAACCCAGTGTATCGATATAGAGGTCAAAAGAGTCCCTGATAGGGAATGGGAGCTCAACACTATGGATGTTGTGATAGGTCTCCCCTGGGCCAAGGAAGGTCGAAATGCAATATGGGTTATGGTAGGTCGCCTTACCTAGATGACATGAGAAAGAAAGAATTCTATTAAGGGATAGATTTGGTTGAACTATCCATGAGAGAGATGGTCCAACTACACCATGATGTGAGTTCAAAGGATCTTGAGTTTGACCTAGAAGTTCACTTCCATAAAGTGGAAGTAAGTACATGAAGAACTCAATGTTAGTATAGTTTATCACCCCTAACTATGGTTAGTATGATCCAGACTAAGGGGTCTGATGAGGGAATATGTGCTCGATTTGGGGTGATAGTTAGAGATAGTTTTTGTCCTATGAAAGATGTGAATATAACGACCATAGCCAGTATCGGGATTTATAAGAAGCTCTGTAAGGGAGGTTGTGTCGGTCACCACTTCAGTAAGGTGATGTTGGTGAAAGGACCACATGATGGTTAGAAAAGGGCCACAATGTGTGTAGATGAAGTCACTTCGATCGTTCAATGGCTGAAAGGAGCCTAGAGATGACGAAAGTCATGAGCAGATGCAAAGTAGACTGACATGCAGTTCACTTTGGGAATATGTGACATGAAAATCCGACCCCTCTAAGTTATAACTAAGAGAGTTGAGTCCCCGATGCATGGGTTCTTTTGACATGGTTTGGTGGAGAAGGTTAAGTTTGACCTTACCCCTCAGGATAAAGTAACGTATGATGAGTTCCATGTGTCTAATTTAGAGCACTATGTGAGGTACCCGACCATGTGCTGAGCAATGAACCTAGTGAGCCCCAAGGAAAGCTGACATGGCCTGAGTCACCTGTGCAGTTTATAGACGTCGGGATGAAAGAACTCCGAGAAAAGAATATGTGATGATAAAAGTTATATGGAAGCGCCATGAGTACGGTAAAGCCACATAGGGGCCAATGATGGACATGGAAAAGTCTTATCCTGAATTGTTTGTTTGCTTGATAGAATTTTGAGGACAAAATTCCTATAAGGAGGGGAGGATGTTGTAACCTCATTTTCTAAAGCATGCAATGAGATGTGTAAATCTCTTTTAAATGTATAAATAAGATCATGGTTGATTTCATGGTATGATTTGAATGAATTTCGAGAATAATAGTCTTGCATGCTTTCTTGATGGCATTTTTGGCCATTAAGCCCAATTGGAAGAAAAAAAAGAAATGAAAAAGGAATTCCATTTAATAAAGAAATATGAGGAAAATAAATAGAAATGATTTAAAGGCTAAAAGATATTTTTCCAAAATAAGATTTCGAGTTATAAGGATTCCTTGGGGTTCAAGGAACTCAGGATATTTAGATAATGGCAAAGGAAATAAAGAATATGTGGAAAATGTGAATAATTAGATGATAACTTGCAAACAAAGAAAAGGGATCGTTTCCTTTAGATATTAATTCCAAATTTTTTAGGATGGAAGACAAAAGTATTAACTAGCTTTCCTCAAAATTTTTATAAAAATGGAGTTAAGAATTGGAAGTTATTGAATTTTCAAGTTATCATCAAAAATAGGATTTTCCTTGCTTTTTTGAAACCTTTCCTTTTTCTGTTTGAGCGTGAATGATGGTGATCGTTGGATCTTAATCCAACCAGCCTGGCTCATCGTCTAGAGTCCCAAAGGGACACAGACTTAGCCGCTCATAAGGGATTTTTTCCCTCGCGTTTCTAGTCACATCAGGGCATGAGCGTTCATGGGAAGAGTCCCATTGGATTCGAGATAAAGAAACGAGTCTTTCAGACCCTACTTTAATGGCCTTCCATCGTGTATTTGCAAAATGCCCAACTGGGCTGAAATATAGTTAACGGCGGGGGCTAGGAGACCCTAGGGATAGCCCCCTAGTTCTATAAATAGGCCACCACTCAAGTCTTGGTGAACTAGAAATCTCAAACGGCCACCTATTGCGCCCCAGAACCCTCTCCCTCTCACGTTTGCTCCTGCTCCGGCGAGCTTCACTCGCGGCGCCACCGCGTGACTCAAAGAACAAAGGAGGAAGAGGGACGAGCAGTATCCGTGTGATTGTGGTTCATTGTGGACATGCAAAAGGATCCGACGACCAAAGGCCGACGCGCCTAACATTGAGGCGATAGTGGAGCCGGCCATCGCGGGGCGTTGATCAGGAGTTACATCGTGGACCCGAGCACCATCGACTGTCGACTGAGAAGGTGTGCACCGCTACTGGGGACAACTGACGCAGAGCGTCAGATCAAGCCATGGACCCTGGGCGCACCGATCCAATGTTCCAAAATTTTCGGTAAAATATCTCTCTCTGATCGAAATTGCAAATAATAGCTTTTCCTTGCTAAAATCATAGAAATAGCTAGGAATCTCATATAAAAGAACTTTATATATGAAAGTTGGGTAGAAAAATGCAAGGAACCCATTCAAAAAAGTTTTATAGCCTGAATCTGATCATAGTTCGAAATGTAGTGTAAATTATCATCTTTAATGAATTAAAGATTAAGAAACCCTATTTTGAAATGAATAAAGTGTTTAATAGGGTTTAATGGATCATTAGAGTTGATGTTAACCTGTTAAATGTAAAAAGGTGCATTATGTTCAAAAAGGAAGAACTTTGCACATGATTAGTCTAATTTAGAGTGTATGTGCTTGAAATTTGAAAAGGGCATAAAGTTATCATCTTTAATGATTTAATTAAAGAAAAACCCTTAGATTTGATGGACTTAATGAAGTTATTTGGATAATTCAAGTTGATATTAACCTGTTGTTAATAAAAGTGAGAATAGGATCTAAAAAGATGATCTTTTTATATAATTGGTTTAATTTAGGGTTTCATGCATGATTATGCATTAATGAGCTTGAAAACCCTAATTTAGATGAATATGTCTTTTAATTGTTTTAATGGTTCAAATCCATGAATAAATAGGGATGTGATGATCCTAAGTCAATTTGGGTATAAAAGACTATTAACATGGATAGTTGAGCAATTAAGGTTCATATAAATGGAAAAGAGTATTTTAGGGTTTGTTGACCTAAAATGGATAAAGTTTGAGGAATTTATCTAAGAAACCCTAATGGATATTAATGAAACCTTAATGCGGATTAGAAACCCTAGAAAGTGAATCCAAGTCAATAAAGTAGATTCTTGATAAAGTGTGTAATAAATAGAGTACATATTCTTTTCAGGAATTATGTGATGATTGAATTACTTTCTTGGATCTGTTGATTGGCTTGATTGTATATACATGAAGTATATGTTGAATAATCTACATGACTCATCAAATCAGGTATGTGGTTACGCTTATGAATAATCGCTCTAGTTTCACGGTGATTCCTAAAGTTTTAATGGGTTGCTTGAAAATAACTGTTGGATGTTTATTTATTTCATGCAACTATAAAGTGACTATGATTATCACTATAAATGTGCGTATATAACTGACTAGATCCGGGTCCACCTCTATTGCTTTGAAAAGGTTAAGAAAAAAAGGGGTAATCCTACAGCAAGGTCTAGGTTACCGAGAGTTAGAAACTGGGCTACCTACGTGTAGTGCCATAAGACTCATTAGCCTACCATGAGTTAAGGAGTGGGCTACTTACGAGTAGTGCCATGTGACTCAACCCTAGAAATTGGTTCACTTATAGGTGGATCATGAGGGGTTTAATGGGGACAACATAGAGGATAGGGTACTCTTGGATCGTGGAGTTATATCTAAAATGTAATCTTGGTTGTTAAATGATTAATTGAATGATTACATTGTTAACGTATTTACATGATTATTGTTTCCCCCACATACCAGCTTCGGCTGACCGACATTTTGTTTGTCGGCGTTTTAGGTACAAGCCATAAGGACAAACAGTTATCGTCATATTGTGAAATACATGAAGTTAAATACAAGGAGGATTAGTTAGAGTAGAATCCTTAAGTGGATAGAAGTTTAGAGATCCAAGTTTTCAAAAAGGTATGCAAAAATTTATTTTCTTACAGCTTTTCAGTATAGTAGGTTAAAATTTGATAATTATTCTTGGTTAATTGCTGAACCTTTGATCCGGAAGATATGGGTGCGGCTTCGACCTCTCGATCTCCCTTAATTGGGGGTTATCGGGAGGTGGGGTCGTAACAGTTTCCATGTAGTAAATGTTACATAATACTATAGGATAGGATTCCTTGTACCAAAATTTTGGTGGATTCAATATCAACTATGCTCCCATCTTTTTTACGATGAGTTTTCTCAAAAAACTCAATGGGATCAACTTCCCCGCCTGTTTCCTTCTCCAATTGTATCATTCAAACAAGGTTATTGCTAACATCATTTAATTGGATGTCTCCAAATTGTCCAATTGGATCACAATATTGACTAACTTACATCATGTTTTAGACAAGCAAATGTCTTGGTTCCTATTGTGTGGCTAACCTTTTGAAATTTTCTGCTTGTCTTGTTAGTTATACACTTCCTCTGTGAAAATAAATTACAGTATTAGTGAAGAGGAGTGTTAGTGAAGAGGATTCTCAACATATCAGTAACATCAGAGCTAGCAGTAGTGTTAGTGAAGAGGATTGCATAAAAATGAAACTTTGATTGCATGCATCTACATTAAGGCAAGGCAAAAGGTGATCATCATTGTTAGTAAGTTGGCAAAAGGTGAAATATGTCAGATGCATTTCAGGCAGTGGAAATTTCATGCCAACGAAATAGGCATATATAAGTCAAATAATAACGACAAACTAAAATAAACATTGGTTGCTACTTTGTAATTTTCTCATTCAAAACTGTCATCTTCATCACTTTGATATACACTTTTGTCATCCTACTGAATTTGGGATTGGTCTTTCTCAATTGTTGAACTATCAACAGTAATTCCTTCCATATCCAATCTAACTATGTCACTATCTGCATTTTCATCCTCTGTTGTCATTGATGGCCCATCTCTAGGTTCACCTTGCACATAAGCTTCGAAAGTCTCACTACAAGATGGATCTTCCATGTTGAACATATCTCGTGGGGGAATCTTTACAGCAAAATGCTAGCCTTTTACAGTGGCATGTCCTACATAAAATAATTGTCCAACTTTAGATGCCACTACATATGGTTCTCCAGTTGATTGAAGTCATCTCAAATTAACAAGAGTCAACCCATGTTCATCATGTTTGATTGTCCTCTTGGAGTAGATGTCCACCCAATCACACTAAAATAATGTCACCTTAAAGTGTTCATAATAATTAAGCACAATAACATCCTTCAAAACACCATAGTAGGTAACATCTCTAGTAATTGGATTGCGGTCAGTGGTTTTAGCATAACAATCAGTCTTAGCTACCAGAAAGACTCCATTATTTTGTGTTGTTAGATGACGATCTTTTGCTTTGCTATGGAATTTGTGACCATTGACAATGTAGCCCTTGTACTTAACGGTCATTTGATGTGGACCTTGAGAAATAAACTTGATTTTTTCATCCACCATCTCTGTTCTTACGAGTGTCTCAATCTAACACAAGAAAAGTGTTTTAGTATTTAATCATGAAGCATAACAAATTTAATTATGACAAATTAACTTACATGTTCCTTAAACCATCCATGAAATGAGTTAATATGTATTCTTTGTACCTCCTTTAAGGACTTATGAGGATGTTTTAGCCTAATGATACCATAGTGCTTCCTGAAAACAAAATATGTGCAATATATAATTGGAATATGTAATAATATTTTAATAATAGAAGACAATTGTCACTAACTTACTTAATATAGGGTTCAACTGCGTCACAATTGAATAGTACATGCTTATGGGCTTGTTGCAATGTATGTTCGTCCAAGACACATGCTATCATTTTACCAACACCACGACCTACTGTCGAGAAAATCGACCAATCATCACTGTCATGTGTTGGCTCGTTTTCCAAATTTATTTCATCAGTATCGTTTCTATTTGGCCAATTTAATTTTGTTTCAACTCCATCCAAGTATCTTGAACAAAAAGTAAGACACTCTTCAGCTATATATTCTTCTTCTATTGATCCTTCTGGATATCTTTTATTACGAACATATCCTTTTAGGGTCTGCAGATACCTGATAAAAAGTTGGCAAAATATTATGACAAATTAAATTCCAATAGGTGAAGTCATCACGACGTATGAAAAGTTACCTTTCAATTGGATACATCCAACGATACTGAACAGGGCCGACTATCTTAGCTTCAAAAATGAGATGGTCAGATAGATGCACCATTGTGTCAAAAAAACATGGAGGGAAAATCTTCACCATCTCACAAAGTGTCACAGCTATTGAATTTTCCAATCTAGAAAAATCATTTGGATCTATGACTTTAGTGCACAACCTCTGAAAATAGAGATAAAGATTAATAATACATGACTTAGCATTCTTACTGTGCAAAGACACAGTGACAGCTAATGGCAAAAGTTGTTGCATCAACACATGATAATCGTGACTTTTCATTGGTAGCATCTACTGATCTGTCGGTCGTGCACATCTAGATATATTAGATGCATACCCATCTAGAACTTTGACATATTTTAGGAGGTTGAAAATGGTATTTTTTTCTTCTTTTCTCATCGTATAGCAAGATGGAGGTAGTATGGAATGTGTGCCAACAGTTTGTGGATGAAGCAGAAATCTAATTTCCATATCCTCCAAATCCTTCCTTGCATTCAAGTTGTCCTTACTTTTATCCTTCAGACCTAGCAATGTTCCAACAATACTCTCACATATATTCTTCTCAATGTGCATGACATCCAGATTGTGACTTACAATGTTAGATTTCCAATATGGTAGCTCGGAGAATATGCTTTTCCTATCCCAATTGTGTGTCGAATCTTTACCTCTCGGCCTTTTCTTACCAATTATAGTGCTTCCTCCATCCAATTGTGATAAGATTTCAGCTCCAGAAGGAGGTTTAGGTGGACTCCTAAATTCTTGCTCACCGTGAAATTCCCTAGCTTCTTTCCAGAATCTGTGTCCAGCTGGCAAAAACCTACGGTGTCCTCTGTAACAAACTTTACAGCTATGTGGCAACCAATGTGAGACAGTATCTTTATTACAATAAGGACATGCTTTGTAGCCTTTAGTACTCCAACCAGATAGATATGCATAACCTATAAAATCACTAATAGTCCATAATAAAGAAGCACGCATCTAAAAGAATTCCTTGGCTCTAGCGTCATATGTTTGTAAACCAGTACTCCATAGTTCTTTCAGCTCATCAATCAATGGATGCAAGTAAACATCTATATTCTGTGGCAAAGATGGTCTAGAAATTAGTAGGGACAAAATAAAATATTGTTGCTTCATGCACAACCAAGGAGGTAAATTATATGGAATAATTACAATAGGCCATGTACTATGATAATTACTCATTGTCCCAAAAGGATTAAATCTGTAAGTGCCAAGTCCCAATCGAATATTTCTAGCATCTGCAGCAAATTCTGGATGCATAACATCAGATTCTTTCCATGCAGGTGAATCTACTGGGTGTCTTAACTTGTCATCTTTTTCATATTCTTCTACATGCCACTTCATTAAGGAAGAGGTTTTTGATGACATGAACAACCTCCTTAGCCGTGGTATAAGTGGAAAGTGTTTGAGCACTTTGGCAGGTGTTCTTCTGGGTTTGTTTACTAGCTCGTCATCATCATCATCTAGTGTTGAAGTTGTTAGCCATCTTGATTCTCCACATGTATCGAAGACGTCTTTATCAGTAGACTCCTTCCGAAACTGCATGCAACCATTTCGACAAACATGAATCTTCACATAATGTAATCCCAACTTATTGTCTTCTTCATCTCATAAAAGGAATTAGGTAATTGTTCTCCTTATGGTAGCATTTTTTTAAAGAACTTAAGAAACATAGATGATGCTTTCTTACTCAAGGCATTAAGACAAACCAAGTGATAGAATTCTATGATGCAATCAAGTTTGGTAAGTTTCTTACACCCTGGATATAATTTTGTCTCAGAATCCTTTAACAAGATATAAAATTTGTCAGCATTTAAATGTTGATCAGTAGCCGACTGTACTCCTTCCATATTTTCATCCTCACTGAAACTCGGAAAAACATCATGCAACATATCTTGTAAATTTTCATCATCTAGACAATCACCCTGATCATTAGGAGCATCCATTTCAACATCGGCATCTTCTCCATGAAAAGCCCAAGAAATATAGCTTTGTAAGAAGCCATTCCACAATAGATGACTCAATGTAGTATGTCTGGTGACCAGGTATACATTAGCAAACTTTCTACAAGGGCATACAATCTTGTCTCCAATCGCTGAATGTTGAAAAGCAAAATCCAAAAAGTTGGATACTCCACATGGGTATTTACTACTCGTTTGGTCATCCTCTGCTATCCAAGACTTATCCATTCTACAAAAATAGTAAAAAATATAACATCAAGAATTGTGACACCCGTTTGACTGGTGAATTGTGACAAATACTATAAAAAATACATTTATTGGTGATTTCCTTATTTAAAAGTAACAAAATTTCATTCTACAAAAATAGTAAAAAAATACATTTATTGGCGATTTCCTTATTTAAAAGTAACAAAATTTCATCAAGAATTGAGACACCGGTTTGACTAGTGACTTGGTCATTTTTTTGATGATCCTATGACGCGGAGGGAGTCCTTCATAGATGTATCCAATTAGCATGTTCGGAAGCCAGACCTGGTCCTCTCAGCCAATTAACATGTTCTGAATCGACGCAAGCCAACTGGTTGTGGATACCTTAAAGTGCATTCGCCATCATACTGAACGTCGATTATAGTTGTCGAGGTTCCAAACTTTAAAGTCACTTGACCAGTTGTGTAGTGTCTTCCGTTCAAATGACACCACTGTCTAGTAATGGTGAGTTTTGCTAGTGTATGATGGTATAGGGTGATGTCCAGTTGTTCTATTTTAAGGAAAAGGACAGGGGGGGTCGAGGCCCAGGCCATAGTGATTGTTGTGGGTGTAAAGAGACTGCAAAATATTAGTACTAACAATTGTAAGTATATATAACAATGTTATATATTTTCAATAAGTATATATAACGATGTTACATATTTTCAGAAACAACTTGAGAAATACAAATCAGACTTAGATGGAAAGTAAGACGAGTTTCATTATACCAACAATTATCATAGTCTACATTATAAATTATTATGTCTATTTTAAGGAGATCACTTATGAATTATTATGTCTACATTATGCTTTTCAATTATACTGATCGATGCATTTCACATCACCTGGTTTCTCAAACGATTTTGTTGGAAGACCATGTAAACATCGAATAGAAAATACCAATCCACCATCTTAATAGGGAATTGATTAATTACATGTGATGCTTACATGAACTCTATAAGTCATTTCCTGTTAACATCTTTGAAGTGCTATAGTGTCTTCATTCTTGTCTTTCTTCAAAATTATAACACTACAGATAAAAAGTACTAATAATGTATGTAGAACAGAAGTCGAATCCAAGGCAAATACCTTTTAAGTATTGTCAATTGAAATGGCTGGAAACAAGAGTGGAGTACTATTGGTAAACAAGTTATTAGTCAGAATATGTTTTTTTATTCTGCTGCAAGGTTTCCCAATAATAGTTATTGATGACTTAGGATAAATTCCAGATGAAAAACAAATTCCAAGTGGCAAGGCATTCGATACCTACAGATTTTTCATCCAAGCATGAGAATTGTTGACACTTTACATGCATATTTGCCATCGGTCATGAAAGAGACCTTGAAGGAGGTATGTAAGCTACATCTTAGTTAACAGAATAGGGTGCGGCGATGGTTACCTGAAGAGGATTGATCGGAGTCCCTCACTCAAGCTCGCTGACACCAGAGGGGCAAATTGAGTCTGCGGCGGTGCTTTGGTTGGGCTCGGTCCACCAAGGCGGATGAGGAAGAATGAACGGTGCCTGAGTATGCTTCGGTTGGGCTCAGTTCAGATAGGCGGAGGAGGAAGAACTAACACTCGCGATCACAGGCAAGGTGTCACTGTGGCACCGGCAACTTGGCACTCCATAGCCATCAACTATTGGCACCACGGACGGCAACTGGTGAACAGTAGGCACCACCAGTCTCTCCCAGTCTGCAGACGACCACGAGCCACCAAAGGACCTAGGGCACGATGGGCCAAGGAGTGAGGAAGTCGCACAGGGAAAGAGGGGGAGATCGGTAACATTGGGCTGAATGAGCGGAGAGTGCAGTGCGAAGAGAAAATTTAATTTGGAGCAGGAAGTCAAAATATTTCCTAATTTGGTATGGCAATTTAAGATTGCCACTAATTAGAAATAAAAATGCCTTTAATATTATGTCCTTTTCAGAAATCCTATAATAGGTGGTTCAGCGGCATTTTAATTAAAAATGCCTATATATTAGAAAGATAGTGGTTTTTTTTATAAATTCCACTTAAATAAATGCCACTAATGGGCAGTTTTGTTGTAGTGCTCCTAACCAATGTGTATGGAAGTGTAAGTGCAGTGGGTAGGAGATGCTAGCCTATAGGACACCAAATTGTAGCAATGGGAAGGATTTGCAAATGCTAGAGTTGCTCAATTGCTCACAAGAGATGATTGCCAATTGCAAGTAGTATGCTCAAGTATTGCACAAGTGTATGTTGGGTGTCCTAAGACATGTCCTATTTATAGGAATGGCTTATGAGTGCTTAAGGATGTTCTAGACACTTTCTAGGGGGGTCTTAGTGCTTAACTAGCCATTAGGTATCCACTAATTACTTTAGCAACGACTAGTTAATTAATTCTGAAAAGTACAGACAGAGCTCTTCTCGGTCGAGGAATTGTCGACCGAGAATCCTATCGGTCAAAGTTTTTGTCGACTGAGGGACGGTCTAGAGAAAGTGTCTATAACATTCAATTCCAACTCCCAACTACCTTGTTTGTTGTGTCTAACGGCTACTTGGGTCATTCACGGTCAAGGAGATTGTCGACAGAGTGTGTCTCGGGCGAGAAGTTTGTCAATCGAGATTGACTGTGTTTCAATGTTTTAAACTATGTACTAAGTGTGTGTATCAGTCTGCAGTTGTGACACTGTTGTAGGGGATGACCTATCTAAGTGTTGTGATTGACTAGGGAAGATCTAAACGCTTGATTTACATGATATCTAAGTACTTGTACATTATATACTTGTACAAGTTTTTACATTTGATTACAATCATGAAATTTACACATTGTAAGCTTTTAGATCTTCCAAAGTTGTGTCATCCACCTAGTTCCTGCAACACTCAAATAGCACGTTAGATCCACAAGAATGAAATGTTTGTCATCATCAAAACAAAGGGATTATGATAATGTCCAATTTAGCCAACAATCTCCCCCTTTTTGAAGATGACAAACATTTCCAAAATATAAAATAAGGAAATGTAAATCATATGAGTTTCATACCTGAAGCTTACCTTTTGTAGCCATTCTCTTGTTTGGAAGTGTGTGCTAGCTGAATGATTATGAAACTCATTTTATTTTATATTTTTTATTTTATATTATTTCTCCCCCTTTGTCATTTCAAAAAAATAACCAAAATAATCACTAAGTATGACTTTTATTACTCCCCCTTAATTTGATAATTAGATGCTCCCCCTTAATAATATATTCAATTTTAAAAGCAAGGGATGCAAACCATTTATTGTCAAAATTAGCCATAATTTATTTATCAATCATTTGCAAAGGATGTTAAGCCTTTAAATGATATGAGATTCTTTTAGATTCATGGCATATGTGTTTTGATTTCTCATCCATTTTACAAGGGATGTTAAGCCCTGAAAATGACATGAGATCCATTTAAGCTCATGATGGATACATATATTGATTTCTCATCCATTTTACAAGGGATGTTAAGCCCTGAAAATGACATGAGAATCCTTTAAGCTTATAGTAAATTACATGAATGTATCTCTAACTAAATACACGGGATGTTAATCCCCGATTTGTTTAGAGAATACCATTATATTCATACATATTGTAGACTCTGAAATTACTTTAAAGATACTAAGGTCATAACTAGTCTCAAATTTTCTTTATGATGTTTACAAAGTTTTGTAAGCTCCTTCTTATAGTCAAGATAGTTTTTGTGAGATCCCCCTTAATCTTATAATCAAGATAATTTAAGGATTCTAAGGTCACAATAAGTTTTAGATCATAATAAGTTAACCTTTTATGAGAGCTATGCACTAAAATCTTGTTTTCAATATATTAAGATTAAGTGCAAGGCGATGATTTACAATTTAGCATTTTTTCAAGCTTATTTTAGGTCGACCTTCACTTTGAACTTAGTGCCCCTTGGTCAAATTTGATTTCAACCAAGAGGCAATTTCTGTAGATTTACAATTAAGCATATTGAATATCATTTTCCACAAGCTAAGCACAAGATAATCATTTAAGATGCATTTGTGCCATGGAGATTTATCTTAATAGAAAGTTTTCATTTTCAATGATAATATCATATTTATGTGAGATGAACTAAATCACTGTGATCATTTTAAAAACAATATCCATTTATTGTTTATATATATCAAAGATCATTTTGGGCAAACCAAGTAATACTTAGGACAAACAGTAATTAAATCATCATGGTTCAATTTTAAGCCAAACTTTGTAGGAGATTATAGCAATTAATAATGAAGAACAAGATAGATGGCTCCGAGGAAAACACAGTCAAGACAACTGAGCAGGAGGGGGGGACAGTTCGACCACTTCGTCTAGAGCCATAGAGGAAGAACATATAGCTGTCAGCAACATTCTCATTATCCCGACACCTCTTCTACTAGCAAGGAATATATCGAGTAGAGGAACTAAAATGAAGAAGCAAAGGGTTGCCCCTCCTTACGAGAAGAGGAGGAAAAGCCCAAGGCTACAGGCCCAGGGCGCCGAAGATGCTAATGAGGAAGCCAAAGATGGGAAGGTAACTGATAGTGGGGCTGCGCCCAGTGAATAGTAGGCGTAATCTCTCCCCATGACCATGATTAATCTGTTGTGCTGGAACACAAGAGGCATCGGTAGTGATGACAGACTTCGAGCGCTGAAGGAACTCATGAACATTCACAAACAAGGCCTGGTGGTGATTCTTGAACTGAGGATTAGTGCTGACAAGGCCAAACGGACCATAACCAGATTTGAGTT
Source organism: Alisma plantago-aquatica (assembly GCA_963693085.1). Lineage (NCBI taxonomy): Eukaryota > Viridiplantae > Streptophyta > Magnoliopsida > Alismatales > Alismataceae > Alisma > Alisma plantago-aquatica. Next base: position 330,824,968 of record OY856411.1, read on the forward strand.
CTCTCACTTGTACCGAGTGGAGGCCAGGGGTTATTCGGGAGGCATCTGGCTATGTTGGAACTCCGAAGCCTGCACTGTAGAGATTGTTTGCTGCCACATGCAGTTCATTACATGCAAAGTGAATAATGCATACTTCATTACAGCCATCTATGCAAGCCCTCAAATCACCATGAGGAAGCTTCTGTGGAAACACATTGTCCTGGTGGGCCAGCGATTCAAGGAGCCATGGCTAGTCATAGGTGATTTCAACGCAACCTTGAGCTCAAATGAGCAGACTGGCAGCGAGTGCTTTATCAACAATGAAGCGACTACCTTTCATAACACTCTAATGGAAGTTGATCTGTCGGATCTTGGATTCTCAGGCATGAAGTTCACTTACTGGCATGGACTTCTATAGAAAAGATTGGACAGAGCCCTGGGCAACACTGTGTTCAACTCTACCTTCCCAAGGACCATCATCGAACACTTACCTAGGATGGGATCGGACCACAATCCCCTTCAGGTCTGTGATTTGTCTAAAGCCCGGTGACAGCACAGATTCATGACGAGGGCGACATGGAAACATTCTGTTGGGTTCTCATACTTGCTTATGAGACACCGGAATCAATAGTTCAGCTTCAACGAAGCTCTTGTAGAGGCTCTGGGGGCCATTACCTTATGGGATAAGGAATGTTGCAAGGAAAAGAGGAGGAAGAAGGATCGCCTTATCAGAAACATCGATCGGCTCCAAACGGAGTTGGTAGATCAATATAACTCCTTGTCAGACGCGTTATGCAGTGATATGCAGTACGAGCTGGACACCATCCTAAAAGAGGAGGAAGAGGAGCTCCAACATAGAGCTCACATTAACTGGACGGGGGAGGGCGATAACAACAACAAATTTTACCACAGCTTTGTCAACCAGAGAAGAAGGAGAAACACGGTGACTGCCTTGAGGAACACAGCCCGTGAATGGGTCAGGGGTGAATCCGAGTTAATGGACCTGGTCATTCAGTACTTCAAAGGTGTCCTTACGACCCCTGTAACAGGGCCAGCACTTAGATGTGTTGACATGTCAGGTGAATTCAGGTCGCTGACGGCCGCTGAGAAGAACAACTTGGGTAGTTGTCGCACCCCCGTCGAGATACACGACATCGTCAAATCACTGGATTCGGTGAAGGCGACAGGACCTGATGGTGTCTCAGCTCATTTTATTCAAAAGAACTGGGAAATAGTTGGACAAAGCATCATTAAGACCGTCCAGGGTGCCATTTACAAAGGACATGTCCCTGAGGATCTTTGCGACTCCACGATTATGCTGATACCCAAGGTCATGACAACAGACAGATGCAAGAATTTGAGACCTATTTCTCTAAACAATGTGGTCCTGAAGATTTCTTCCAAATTGCTATGGAGCATCTCAAAATTCATATCCCCAACTGGGTGTCCCAGTCCCAGAGCAGCTTTGTACCAGGCAGGCGCATAACGGACAATACAGCTTAGTACAGGAGCTTATACACTCGATGATGAGGAAGAAGGGGGATAAAACCATGGCCATTAAGGTGGACCTCACCAAGGCGTATGATCAAATGGCGTGGGAATTCATCAAGGATACTATCATTAAAACTGGGCTTCCACACAACATCGTCAGATACATCATGGATTCCATCACAAAGGGGTCTACCAGAATAGCTTGGAATGGAGGCATGTTAGATAGCTTCAAGGCTAGCAGGGGCCTCCGACAAGGGGACCCCCTTTCCCCGTATATGTTCATTCTTTGCCTTGAGAGGCTCAGTCAGCTGATCAATAAGAAAGTGGCAGAGGGTTCCCAGAGACCGGTGAGGCTTGGCGCAAGGGGACCTAGTGTCTCCCACGTTTGCTTTGTGGATGATTTGATTCTTTTTGCCCACGCCGGAATGTCACAGATGGAGACGATTCTAGATTGCTTCAAGCAGTATGAATGAGCGTCATGGCAGTCCATTTCCACTCCAAAATCAAGAATCTTCTTCAGTAGGAGCGTGAAGCAAGAGCTGAAGGGCCAGATCAGTGATATGAGTAGGATTCTATACACTACTGACTTGGGGAAGTACTTAGGTGTGTCAATAATTCACAAGAGAGTAGACAAGCACACATACAGTGATATTTTGGATAGGGTGAACAACAGGACCTCCGCCTGGGCAGCTAGGACTCTATCTCTAGCGAGGAGGGTGTGCCTTGCTAAATCTGTACTGCAAGCTATACCCACATATGTTATGTAGACTGTGGTGATTCCTCTACAACTGTGTGATAGAATCAACGAAGTAATCAGGAGGTTCATCTGGGGTGGTAACCACAGATCCCATCCCTTGTCCCTTGTGGCCTGGTATAAATTGACTACAAGCAAGAAGGACAGTGGATTGGGGTTGAAGTGTATGCATGTCTGGAACTTGGCACTAGTGTACAAACACCTGTGGGAAATCTACACTGGTCGAAACTCCCTCTGGAACCAATACATGCACGAGAAGATGAGGAGTGGGAGTAGATGCACAGCGTGCAACTCGAGGCTCGGTAAGGCAGTGCTCGGTGGCGATGTGTTCATAAACAAAAATTCATTCTATATCCCAATGAACGGAGACAAAGTCAATGCTTGGTCTGATAGGTGGTTGAGGGAGGGACCTACACTCAAAGAGATCGTGCATCTTCCCATCCCTGAGGAGCTGGATGATCTGAAAGTAGCGAGTATACTCAACCTATACGGGAATTGGGACATGGAGTTCTTGAAGCACTGGGTTCCATATCACATTGCAGAGGAGATTGCCAAGATGAAGCCCCCGACCCCCTTGGATGGCACAGACGTCAGAGTATGGGCGTTGACACGGAACAGACAATACACTACAAAATCAACCTATCGAAAATTAAGAGAAGGAAAAGGGATTCGGGTGGAAGGTAACTGGACGAAGCTTTGGAAGCTCGATCTCTCAAGCCGTATCAAAATGTTCACCTGGCTCATGATGCACGACAGTCTCCTAACTAATTGTAGGTGGGTGAAACACAAATTGGCTACCTACAGCATGTGTCCGAGATGTCAAGATGGAGAAGAGTCACTCCTCCATGTTGTACGTGACTGTTACTATGCACGAGAGGTCTGGGAGGGGGTGTTAGATGAAGGGCCTCGCCCAGATTTCTTTTACAGTGAGGATAACGCGAGACAATGGCTCCACTCCATTATGCAACAGGAGAAACATAGATACACTCATATCTGGATCAATTGCTGGAGGATCTGGACTTCAAGGAATAGGTATGTGTTTGAAGGAATCAAGGAGCCAGCCACTCTGCAAAGTAACCAAATCCGGCGAGATGTGACTGCGCACGAGCAGGCTTTCCCCAACATCCCATCAGAGATGATTGAGAAGAAATAGGCGGCTTGGAGAAGACCAGACCTAGGCAAGATTAAGTTGAACACTGATGCCGCTGTCAAGGGTAAGTATGCATGTTGTGACATTATAGGTCGGGACGACCTTGGCCAATGGGCAGGAGGAGCGGCGTTCCAATTACAGACCACAGATGTCGTTGAAGCAGAGCTTGAAGGCATTCTTATGGCAGCGGAAGCTGCAGCTGAGAATGACTTAACTGAGATAGTCATAGAGTCTGACTCCACTACTACAGTCAAGATGATCAATCAGAAGGAGGAAGAACACCCCAGATACGCAAAGATCATTCGCAAATTTAAACGGTTGAGGCAAGTTGGTTGGAAGGTAGACTATGTGCCCAGGGAATGCAATTCAGTAGCTAACATGGTTGCGAGGAAGAACACCAAAAATCCTGTTGCATACACAGTGTATGCCCACCCCCCAAGGGGGTTGATGAGTTACTTTACAAGGATTGTAATGGTAGTAGTACTACCATGTTTCCTATTCCCAGTTTGATTAGTGATTGTAAGTTATCGTTTAATTTTGCTCGCAAGGGGAGGGTGGGATGAATAAGATTGCCTCCCGACTTATCTAAAAAAAATAATGAACTTGCTATCTATACTATATATGTATTGATTCATTTTTGCAAGAGGGCATGTTCAATTTTAGATTGCAAAAAGTATACACGTTTGATAAATGTATATTTAATTAGTCATAAGCTTATCAAAATGTTTAAAGAATTTGTCTCCAAGATTCATTCTTGATTTGCAAATTAAATCAATCATTAATAGCAAATTGATAGCAAACTGGATTAATTAAACAGGTTCAACAGAACTTGATTCGGTCGAACTATTCTTTGATTGAATTTATCTCGGTCGAAGATTTTCTCGACCGAGTATGTTGTTGTTTGTATAGTTTTATCAGATTGTTGCACGCTTAAAAATAGTAACCTTCTCGGTCGAATAATTCTGGACCGACAGTGTTCTCGGTCGAACATTTTCTCGACCGAGAATGTTTCTGTATTGTTTTTCAGTAATTATTTGCAAGCAAGGTAGAAGAATATGAAAGTTAAAGCTCAATTCAGTTGAGATATGACATTTGTATATCAAAGTAATATTTTAGGTCAAATCTCAACTAATCAAATTCAAATCTCTAAGTTTTTGGAACCCAAACTAGATCATCATTCCTTTTCTTGTATGAGCATGAAAAAGAGTAGTGTCCAAGGCACAAGCAATAATGAAAACTAATAGAGTCAATCTCATTTCTAGGGATTGAGTTGTTCTTGGGTACATACATAATCTTAGCCTTGGGTGCTTATTTTCTTCTAGGTTTAGGTTTATAGGATTTCCCTTTTAAAACATATCCTAAACCTCTGCTTCCATTATGACTAGAAGAATTATTCATAATTTTATCAAGAACATCATTGTTTCTCAAGCTATTAATCTCTCTTTATAACTCCGTAATCTCATCCATTTTGTTTTTAATATCTAGTTTTTCTTGATCTAGATTAGATGATAAAGCATATTTTTATTTAACGATAGCATCATAATATAGATGATTGCATAGGATAGGTTGAGTCTGAAAATTATGCAGTTTTGCAAGCAAATCAACCTTTTCCTGAGAAAGAAGATCATGATTTGTTTCTCAAATAAGCAATTTCATATGGCAATCATTTAAAGATGATTTCAAGGTAAGATTTTCAGAATCAATACTATCCTTTTCAAAAGAAAGATTATTTAATCTAACATACAAGTCCTCATTAGTTTTAGTAGCTTTCTTTAGTTTCTTTTTGCAATCAATATATTTCTCTTGTGTATCTTGAAGACTAGAAATTAGATCTTCTTTTGGTAGATCAAAAAGACTTACATCTTCTTCTTCTTCATTTGTTGTAGCAATAAGACATTCTACTTCTTCTTTTCCATCTTCACTATCATCACTTGAATCATCCCATGTAGTTTTATGTGCTCTTTCTTTATTCTTGTGAGATGATTTATTCCCCTTCTGGAGTTTTGGACAATCACCTTTCATGTGTCCTTTTTTGCCGCATTCAAAGCATATGGAGGAAGAAACACTAGGAATTTTGTTAGTTTTAAAACTTCTATACTGCTTACCATTTACAATGAGTGTTTCTTCTTCACTATCTTCTTCACTTGTGTCATGACTATTCTTGGTTGATGCTTTGAATGCAATGTCCTTTCTTTTCTCCTTCTTGTGTTCAGTTGTCAATCTTTTTTCTTCCTCCAAGGTTGCCTCATGTGCTTCTAGGTTGCCAATGAGTTTCTCCATCCTTAGTCGAGTAAGGTCATTGGCTTCTTCGATTGCAGTTACTTTAGGTTTGTACTTTGGAGGCAAACACCTAAGGATTTTTGACACTTGATCCTCTTCACTAATCACTTTACCTAAAGCATTCAAACCATTAACAATAGAAGAAAACTTTGCGTACATTTCACTAATAGACTCATTTTGATCCATACGAAACTGTTCAAATTTTTGCTTAAGCATTCTGATTTTAGAATTCTTAACTTGAATAGTTCCTTCATAGGTTATGGAGAGTCTGTGCCATATTTCATATGTTGTTTCACAATTTGATATTCTATTGAATTCACCAACAGAAATTGAACAATAGAGTATATTTATAGCTTTTGCATTCATTTGGGCTAATCTTACCGTATTAGCATCCCAAGTTGCGTACTTTGTTTGAGGAAAGTCATATGGATTTGACACCATCCTCCATAGATCCCAGCTAATTCCTTGGAAATAGAATTGCATCCTCCTCTTCCAGTAGGTGTAGTTGGTTCCATCAAAAGGTGGAGGTCTAGCCACAAGTGTCCCTTCCAGGTTGAGGTTGTTGAGTACCCCATCACCCATTCTTTAAGACTTTGTTAGAGTTCCTTGAAGCATTGCTTTGATACCAACTGAAAAACCACTAAAGGGGGGGGTGAATAGGGTTTTATAAAAGTTTTAAAAATAATTCAACTCAAACAACCACAATTGAGATAATGAGAAGGAGGCAAGGTGTTTAGAGTGGTTCCACCTTTAGCAAAAACTAAAGGAGTCAGTCCACTGCCCAATTGCTTCCAATTGGGATTTTAAAAGTATTTAATTTTATTACCTCACACGGATATTAAATAAAATTACAACACTTTCACCACCCTTTGGACAGCCTTCACCTTGAAGAAGTCTCACCAACCTCGAAGCAGCCTTCCTTGAAGTAACTTCAAGCTCCCCCTTGAATTAGCATTCCTCTTGAAGTAGCTTCCCATTGAGACAACCTTCTTGAAGTAGTCCAAAGTCCTCTTTCTCCACCGAGAAGATCAAACCCTCTCCAATCCGCAGCCTCCAACCCTAGGAGTAGCAAGGAGAGTACAAGCAATAAGAAACAACAAGAAGGGAAAATAGAAATTACACTTACTGCTTGTAGCACAAGGCTTGATTTCCAATATCAAGCATTTTGATCTCCTAAACAATGTGTATGGAAGTGTAAGTGTAGTGCGTAGGAGATGCTAGCCTATAGGACACAAAATTGCAGCAATGGGAAGGATTTGCAAATGCTTGAGTTGCTCAATTGCTCACAAGAGATGATTGCCAATTTCAAGTAGTATGCTCAAGTATTGCACAAGTGTATGTTGGGTGTCCTAATGCATGTCCTATTTATAGGAATGGCCTATGAGTTCTTAAGGACGTTATAGACACTTTCTAGGGGGTTCTTAGTGCTTAACTAGCCGTTAGGTATCCAGTAATTGCTTTAGCAACGGCTAGTTAATTAATTCTGAAAAGTGCAGACAGAGCTCTTCTCGGTCCAGGAATTGTCGACTGAGAATCTTGTCAGTCGAAGTTTTTGTCAACCGAGGGACAGTCTAGAGAAAGAGTGTATAATGTTTGGTTCCAACTCCCAACTACCTTGTCTACTGTGTCTAACGGCTACTTGGGTCATTCTCGGTCGAGGAGATTGTCGACTGAGCGTGTCTCGGTCGACAAGTTTGTCGACCGAGATTGACTTTGTTTCATTATTTTAAACTATGTACTAAGTGTGTGTATCAGTGTGCAGTTGTGACACTATTGTAGGGGATGACCTATCTAAGTGTTGTGATTGACTGGGGAAGATCTAAACGCTTGATTTACATGATATCTAAGTACTTGTACATTATATACTTGTACAAGTTTTTACATTTGATTACAATCATAACATTTACACATTGTAAGCTTTTAGATCTTCCAAAGTTGTGTCATCCACCTAGTTCCTGCAACACTCAAGTAGCACGTTAGATCCACAAGAATGAAATGTTTGTCATCATCAAAACAAAGGGATTATGATAATAACCAATTTAGCCAACACATATAATGTGCCATCTCTTCTACAAGATAGCAAGTACTAGTTGCTTTACTTTAACAAATACATCAGCAACATAAAACCTTGAGATAAGTAAGCCAAAATCTCAAGTCGTTCCTAAAAACCACTAAGAACTATCTCCCAATGACCTGAGAGTATAGAGACGACACATAGGACTTCTAACTACAAGACACGACAAACAGTGTACACAACCTGAGCTACTACTATTGCCCTTGCTGATGTGGTCCTACCTTTGTAGTCTGGTTCCTAGTCCCTCGTCCGCGTCCACCTAAAAATTTTGGATCCCACGAGTGAGACTATTATCCCAGCGAGAGATATAACTCTCGGCCAACAATATTATTATCACAGGAAATCAATATATAAAACTAAACAGAGGATACTTTATGCAACTAGCAGGTATATTTGCAGTGCAAAGCATAGATATTAATAACAGAATTATAAGTCATCTCTTTGCTTCTAAAAGTAATATGAAGAACATGTATGACATCTATCTACTAAGATGTATAAAATTAATGAAGCATCAACCAATGTTTTCCATATTTGATCCTTAAGCAAATACGCTACACAGATAATTACATATTCACATTCATACTTATGCCCAGAGGAGATGAATTATATCGCTCATACTCCAACTCACCACTAGTAATTCAAATTCAATACCATACAAGGTAAGTGCATAGCTGGCTATCAAGACCTCACATGTCTTGGTCAGTACGAGATAACTGGCAGGACATCTTGTGTCATCTGCAATTTAGCTATGTCGGGGTATAGCGACATCTTCACTATAGAGTTATAGCCGTAGCATGCACTCTCTTCGGGAGAAGACCACTAAGCTTTCCTGGATTATTAGTCATTAGGAAGACCACAGAGCGATCCTGGTTGAGTTTCATCAGGAAGTCCACTAAGCAACCTGGTGTATTTGGGAGTCCACTGAGCACCCTCATTTAATGATTACATATTCAAAAATATGTAAACCGAGTAAAACTCGTTTCACCATTAAACAAATCCTGATACTGAATGGATCTATGGTCTGGGAAACTACATGATAACATTTAATCTTGCTTAATTAAGTGCATTGTAGTACCTTTTAGCATCAATCAAGTTATAAACAATAATTATATCATATGCTACAAAGAAAGGTACAATATGTTTATAAAGTACTTTCATGATCTTTGGAACACATATACCACTTAGAATCTCAATTTCTTATCATCATCATGCTTGGGTATTCAAACCCTTAGTTCATCACTGAGTACTGTCACCACTTAGTAGATAACCATTACGTCTAGGTCATCAAACCAAGGTATTAATTCACATAGTTCATTAAATATGTATCAGATAAACATCATATATCTTACTTAGCTATGCTCATTACCTTATGATTTCGACATGGTTAGAATTTCATGATAACTGAAATATCACATAAATGTCATTACCATGTAATGCTAAAGAACACATTTTCCCCATTTGAATTAGGGTTAGGGTTTTCCTTCATCAACCAATTAGGGTTTCAAAATTATCTCATCACCCATTCTTAGGGTTATGATTTACCATATTAACCCATTAGAGTTTCAACTCATCTCATCATAAAACATTAAACTGTTAGTCATACTCCATTCATACTAGGAGTATTAACATATACATATTACATAATTAACTTTCCAATCTTATTTTCTCTCTCATCCTTTCTAGGATGTTGATTACTTAATTCACCTCTTAAGGTCTATCAACTCACCATTATCAAATTAAATTAAACTCATTGTATCTTAAAGTTGCATTTAACACAACACACAACATGTATCACTTGCTTAAATACATTGGGTTGAAGCATACCTACCATATTGGGCATCATGGTGTATATATGCTATCATATTTATGTTTGAAATACAACCTTCACATCCTATCGTGTATCCATGTTGGTCATGTGATGAAACCACATCATCCTATCGTGTTTGGGGTGTGTCTCCTAAAACCATATTGTGTAACCATCTTGGGTTAGGTATCACTTAGTTCTTATCATCTCAACTCAACCTCATATCATGTATGCATTAGATTCTTGACTTTATATCGGGCATATGGATATATTTGGTTCCTATATCATGTACAAGGGTGCACCATATCGGGCATAGAAATATACCTACTGCCATATCGAGCATATGGTGTGCACCATATCGGACATAGAGTTTATTGCCTTATCATGTGTCATTTAAGTGATATATAGTTAATACCATATCGGTTTCCTATCTTGGATTACCATATTGGTTTCCCATCTTGGATTTCCATATCGATTTACATGTTGGGTATCATATCGGGTTACCTATGTTAGATAAACCCTTAAGCTCATAACCCTTTTATACTTTCAAGGATCAGTTCTATCATTATAGTTACACGACAAGCTAGATACCTAGTTTCTCTTCAACCCATAACAACACATTAGGGGTATATCAAGTTTCAAAGGCATATCAGATTTCTAAGGCATATTGGATTTACACTTCTCTGTCTAGGGTTTTACTCTTCATATCGGTTAGGGGTACCATGTCGTGCAAAAGATAAAATCCTAACCTTGTATCATTTATAAGGTGCAAGTAGGTACCTCCCATATCATCCATAAGACATGCCTCATATCGTGTATGAGGTGTCACCCATCTTCACATCGGGTTACCCATCCTCTTGTGTTTCCATATCGATTTTAAGGTATTTCAACCCCATATCGGGTTGTTCCATGATGATGTCATCATCATCAACCTCAAGACCTTTTTCTTGCTATTCGAAATCATGGACAACAGTCGTAACAATTTATTGGAACTCAAAGGAACATCAATTGATCAAAGGAATTCGAAATTAAAAGTAAATCTATAAGTTCAACAATAATGGAAAAGATTAATAACATGGTTGCGTTTAAGTTATATAACCCACCTCTAAAGCAACTTTTAAGCTTCAATCTCCAACTCTTCACATTCTAAAGGTTGAAGATGAGCTTCCCTAAGATCCAAGACTTGAGCTCCTTAGCTTTTGCATGATATCTCCACTCCCAATCCCTGATATCACCTTGCTAGGTTGCTATGACCTACTTGGCTGATTTCCTTAGTCTTTGGCCGATATCAGGGCTCTAGGCTCAACGCTCTTCACTATGCACGATACTAGAGTGATATGCATGATATCTAAGAGAGGGATGGTAAAAAGATTTCAAAAACTCTACTAATAGGTAAAGAGAGGAGTATTTATACTTGGAGTCTATGGAAAAGAGTGTAAGAGGTGTCATTACCTTAAGCTACTAAGTGCCACATAGCCATGCATGGATTGACATATGTATTTGCATGCATCCTATCTTTATCTTTCCCATGCAAAAATAAAAGCTCAAGGATAATGCAAATGATAAGGGTCATCCCTTTAGTTATCTTCTAGGGCAAGTTTTCTTATACTCACTATATTATTATATTCAACACAATCTTTTCCAAAGAAAAGTTGCAAACCAATATATATGACTTTATTGAGTGTCTAACCCGCCATGGGCAAAGCCAAGACTCAAACACCTGATAGGAGACTTCCCTATATGTCTCCTTGTCCGATAAGGACTCCTACTTCAAGTCTACAACTTGATATGGTTCATATAAAGCTTTCAACTATACATTTCTTGGTCTTTTTGTCACCAAGAGTGCTATCACTCTAGGATGATTAAAACATAGTGTCTCCTTCTTTATCTTTCCTCTATATGATACTAGAAAGGAGTACGGACACTCTAGAAGAGGTAATTTACACATCAACCCTTCATTTTAGATAATTTACAATGTGTTTCATAATTGATACACAAAGCACCTAGCATTATTCAAACAAGTTCTCACTTAGTATTTAGGGTTTCCACAAGACACCACTTAGTATCATTCTCTCTCTTATGATATTGAAACACTTTGGGTACTTTCAACATTTGACATTTTGCAATATAACCCCTTATCTTGGGTAAATTGCACTTTACACTCAGGCTATCATATAATGCACACATAGTTTGCAAATAAGCTTAATCTTAAAAATAAACTTCACAAAGAGTCTTAATTTTTTTTCAAAAGATTAGAATAAGTTTAGTAACTCACTTAAGCAAAAATTATAGGTTTAAGACATAACCCAGGTCAGGCATCTTATAATGAAGGTGCAGGAATAGGTAGAAAGAGCAGAGGTAATCGTTGGTGCCAAAACCACGGGGAAATGAAGCGGGGACTGCGTCCGCGACTAAGGCGTGAGAAGTTGAAGGGTAAAATTAGGGTTTTATGAAGGAAAAAAATGGATATGAATATAGGGGAAAAAAGCATTAACGTGTTGAGAAGAACAAAGCACAAAGTGTGAATCAATTAAAAAGATGCTTCATAGAGGGAGAAATGGGTGCATTACCTTCTAAGAGTAAGAGAGGAAGAGAACCGAGGAGGCAACCGGGAACGATGAGCTCGGTGGTGGGGATGGTGGGTGCTCATCGCTCTAGAGGGCCTCCACAAACATCATTTTTTTATTTAGTCTTGATCACAGTTGCACATGACTCCATGGTTCTACTTTAATAGGGTTCTTGTGTCACGATATGGGCGAAAGGGAGAGATTAAAGGGAAACCACTATTACAGTAGCCTTCCTCTTTTATACTTGCTGGGTGTCGTGATTGAGAGGAATGTCACGACCGTGACGGGTATCACGGTCGAGATGTGTCTCTCGGTCGTGATGCTAAAACTAATACAACAGTTGTCTCGACCACGATAGGTGTCGCAACCGTGACACTAAAAAGGTGTTTTTATTTATATAAGGATTATAAGAGCATACTTTAATGTTTTGGAACTAAGCAACATTTTTACACATCATTAAAGAAATTGAGGATAAAATAAAAAATGGTAATTCATAATAGACCATCTATTTTAGAGGAATTAAAGGCTACTTAGAGAGAGAAAGTTTAGAGTTGAATATGTACACGATTTACTTAGAGGAGAAATTAGAAAGCATTGCAAAATTTAAGAAAGCAGTAAATCCTTGGGTTACCTCCTAAGAAGAACTAATTTAAAGTATTTATCTTGAATTTCATTTCTTGCTTAGCATGGTTCTCCAGCTGGTATCAGCCATGGCTCTTCTAAATCTGATTTTGTCCTTCTGACAAAAGCTTCATCTTCATATGATCTTTTGACTCTATGCCCATTAACCTTATAAGTAACAGTCTTTTCACTGGTGATCTCCATTACACCACATGGGTAGATCTTGATGACATAGAAAGGACCAGACCATGTAGACCTGAGCTTCCCTAAAGCCTGATTCTTGAATTGAATAACAGAACCTTGTTTCCTTCAGAAACATCATTGTACTTGATGTGGGAGTCATTCCATACCTTAGTTCTCTGTTTGTAGATGTGGGCATTCTCATAGGCATGTAGACTCAGTTCTTCAAGCTCATGAAACTATAAATACCTTTTCTTCCCAGCTCTATCCCGGTCCATATTTAACAATTTGATAGCCCAAAGGGCCTTGTGCTCTAGTTCAATAAGAAAATGGTACGACTTTCCATAGATCATCAGGTAGGGGGTAGTCCCTATCAGTGTTTTGTAAGAAGTTCTATATGACCATAGGGCATAATCTAACTTCATGGACCAATCCTTATGGATCCTACCAATGGTTTTCTCTAATATCTGATTAATCTGTCAGTTTGAAACTTCAACCAGTCCTGACGTTTGGGGGTGGTATGGTGTGGCTACCTTATGCTTGACCTTATACTTCTTCACTAGTGCTTCAAACTATATTTCTACAAAATGGGACCCATGTCACTAATGATAGTGTGTGGAACCCCGAATCTAGAGAAAATGGTCTTTTCGAACAGTCTCCAAACAGTTTTAGAGTCATAGGTGGGAGTTGCTACAACTTCTACCCATTGGGAGACATAATCTACTTCTACTAAAATGTACTTCTTTCCTCTGGAGGGAAGGAAAGGGCCCATATAATCCACTCCCCAGACATTGAAGATATCCACTTCCACCCAGTCAAACATAGGCATCTCATTTCTTTTTGTAATATTTCCAATGAGTTTGCATTCCTTACAGGATTTGACAAAAAACATAGCATCTTTGAAGAGTGTTGTCCAATAAAAACCTAATTGTAGGACCTTAGTTGTGATCCTTTCGCCTCCATGATGACATCCAAAGGGTGAGGAATGGCATTCCTTCATAATCTGAGGCACCTCTTCTTTTGGTACACAACGTCGATAAAAGTTGTCAGAGCATTTCTTAAACAACTGGGGGTCATCCCAGTAATAATTCTTTAGGTCAGAGAAAAATTTCTTCTTCTGATTGTAGGTTATTTCCAGAGGCAATTTCTCACAAGACAAATAATTATAGATGTAGTGAACCAAAGAAGATTTGGTTCAACTGACTTGGCCATCATCAACACCTCATCTACATAGTTGTTGTTTACTAGTATCTGGTTTTCTTTAGTGAATACTATTCTAGAAAAGTGGTCAGCCACCACATTCTCCGTTCCTTTCTTGTCAATGATTTTGTGATTGAATTATTGTATCCACAAAGCCCATCAAAATAGTATCAATTTTGTATCCTTTTTCTACATGAGATACTTGATGACTCGGTGGTATGTGTACACCTTCACCTTGGATCCTGTTAAGTAGGAGTTGAACTTGTTGAAAGAAAATACTATTGCTAGAATTTCTTTCTCAATAGTGGCATAGTTTACTTGAGCTTCATCAAGAGTTATACTAACATAGTAGATCGTGTGGTGCTTCTTGTCTTTTGTTTGCCTTAGTATAGCTCCAATGGCATAATCGATGGCATCACACATGATTTCAAAAGGCAATTCCCAATTAGGTGCTTAAAGTATCAGGGTTGTGGTTAGGGCATTTTTAGGAAATCGAATGCTTCGAGGAATTTATTAGATAAATCTAAATCCACATATTTAAACAAAAGGTTTGACAAATGCTTCACAACCTTTGAGAAATCTTTGATAAATCTTTTGTAGTATCCAACATGTCCCGGAAAACACCTCGCTCTTGTGACAGATTTTGGAAGGGGTAACTTTGATTTAGCTTTGATCTTACTTTTATCTAGTTCCAAGCCTTTTTCAGAGATTTTGTGTGATGACCCAGAATTTTAGGGTTTAGATACCAATATAGTTTTGGAGATAAACTTACAATAAATAGATAGTTATGGAACATGAGGTAGTGTACAGTCAAATTAAATAAAGTGGGCGTGTGTTGATTATTTTGGAGGATAATGGATGTGTAGCTTAAGTCCAGTATCTTTATATATGTACCACTTTGGGTACTTATGAATTTGTGTGTCAATGAGAGTATACGTGAATCCATATGGTTGAACATGGATATGAGCATGTATCATGATCAATGTACAAGGATTAAACGTGTTTCAACAAGGTTTAGTAATCAATTGATCTATATTTAGTGTTGACACACTTAATTGTGAGACTATTTGAGGAATTAAATTCAATAAACAAATGTTGGATTCTTGGACTCAAACTTGGTTGATTGCTAGATTACATTATGAGTAAGTAGTATCTAAAATTTGATATCATTTGAATAACCCAATAGAGAGATATTGAAGTTTGAAATCTTGGTATAATTAATAAGGTCTGAAATAAGTAGAACTAAGTTTGATATAGCTCAATATCACGCAACCATGTTCTTGGTTTCTATACAAGAAAAAGTTGTATCCACACATCCATTTGAGGGAAAAACTAATTGTGGCCATAGAAAACTGATCAAATGGTTGACACTCTACCTTCAACCTTCGAACTATGTGGGAGAGAAACAAACTCATACAGTTTTTAGATAGAGATCCACTGCTTTAGGAGGAGTCTTGACTTGGTGAGATGGTTAGCAAGATCCGCGAGATTAGGAGCTTCCATTTGACCCCTCACTCGAGACTAGAAACTCATAGATTGAGAGAGAGTAACCTTCCTTCTCACCCTCATATCCATCATTTCTCACAGGTGGTGGCCGCGTCATGAGAAGTAGATAATCAACACCCTTCTCGCCATCTTCCCACTATCGGAGGTCTAATAGAAGGGGAAGGAGCCTCCTTGGACCTTAGCACATCCAGTTCCAACGCCCAAGATCGACCTATGACCAGAGGATTCTACTTTCCCCTTCTCAGCTCTGAGTCCTCCTACTGCGGTGACCTTGGGATGTGAGGTCATTTAATTAGAGCGATGAGCTTGACTGTGAAGCTGGAGTGGTCGAGGAAGACCTTTCCTTCCTTTCTTGTTCCTATGATGCCTCTTTGCCAGTAAGATTCTTTCCTGCTCGACCCATATTGGAGGGCCACCGGCGTGTAGGATGTTCATGGGAGTCTGACTCCAACAACACAGCTCAGACCAGAAGCCCACCTCCATTGACGATTTGTACCCTCTCTATCGGTGATGGAGTTTCTGAAGTAGAGTATAGTGAGTAGATGTAGAAGACCCCAAAAAGTGTAGGCTTCAAGGAGACTGCGAGGAGGTTGTAGACTCTAGTGATGCCTCACTGTGGTCTCTTGTCACGGTGGTGCTCTCCCACCCAGAAATGGGATCTGCAGCATCTACAAACGCATTGAGGAAGACGAGCGTCAAGAGGCCTAGCGTAGTCAAGATGGCAGTAATGAATCTAGAGGGGGTGGGGCATCATGGGTTTGGAGGTTTCTGGAGAGAAGCCCTTGCGATGGCACTCCCTCGCAGATAGGACGCAGGCATCGGGCATCTGTGGGACCGTGTGGCACAAACGAGCGCGAGGGGCGAGAATCCTGGACCGACTGAATCACGTGGGTCCATACCAGTGAACAAGACTGGCCGAGCAAAGCAGGCTCAAGGGGTCCAAACGAGCCACGTGGCAGCATCGCATTTGTCTAAAGGTAATAATCCACTCAAAAATCTAGTAAATGTACATATCTTAGAAAATACATAGTAATTATTGTGGTAGTCAGAAAAATAAGAATAAGGTACCAAAATACTTAGAAAAAGATCCTCTACACTACTAGACCCTTAGATCAGGCTTTTGAAGAACAAATAATGGTGAGTTATAATGTAGATGATTTAGAGTTCATTAGTTGAAATATATAGGCACCATATGATATTAATTCTCAAAAAAAAATTGTTATATTTCTAATGATGATTGAAACCCATTTTTGAACTCTGAATGGATTAATGTTCTCTATTAGTAGGTCTTTTTCTATTAATGGCTAATTAGATGCTTTTAGGCCCATATTAATCATAGAAAATAGACCAATCATCAGGAAAATATGAAATCTGAACCAGACCCTTAGAATGACATTCAGATCAGTATAAAAATACCAGAGACACATTTTAGATCAGTAACACCTATTTTTGACCTAAATCCTAAATTGGACCAAAATACCATTAATAATGGTGAACCTGGTATTAATGATGAATATTTGTTATTAATCAAGTGATGACCAGATTATCTAGATGGTCATGGGTGTATAAAGAACCTCTAAACTCAGGTACGTGGATATAAGTATAAGACTAGTTTTTGCTAGATGATAATTACGAGTAATTTCTTGCATGTATTTGAATACCTTGTTGGATGTACATCTATTTGTATTGTCATTTCCGCCTTGAACATTAAGAACACTAAGGAAAGAATATGGAATGTAGTTACTTATGGTTCATTAATCTCCTTATTAGAGAGGGAAAGTATTAATGTTGATTAGCACCTCCCTAATGGTACAAGGTATGTGGGGAGATCCCTAATGGTACAAGGTACGTGAGGATAGGGCCCAATAATATATATTTGTTCTAAGTCCACCATAGTAATACATGTCCATTGAAATATGATTAATAACTTGGGTTTACCTGATTTTCTATCTTAAATAATGCTTTCTTTTTCTTTCTTCTTTTTTAAGTATTTTAAATATGCCAGCATAGTACAGTATCTTTCAACCACGTACCAACTTTATGTCGATGTGTTTGTTTCATGTATTTTCTAGGTCTAGAGCTAGCATGGGATAAAAGAATAGGATGTGAGCAAGTTGTACAGGTTTTACCTATTGTCAAAGATCATGTTAGCATACATATTCAGACGATGTGTAAAATTCTCTTTCAATATACAATTATAATTCATGTTGCAATATAAATATATTTAATGTTGAGAATGTTACGGTGTATGCATTATTTTGTATGTTCATGTATGCGCAAATTGCATCTGCAACGCACTCTAATACAATTTCCTAACATTTTCGGATTTGTCCTCTTGGGCCTTCTAAGTCTCAAGACGACATAATCTGGGGACGTTACAATTGGTATCAGAGCATGAACAATAGTTATGCCTGACAATTTCTCACCATGAAACATAAAACATAATTTCACCTTTCACTTTAAACCCTATAAACTTAGTAAGTTCTTCTATAGGAATAAATTCTGACTTAGCCTCTAGGTTAGAACCTAGTTCTTCGAGAACTAGGTTTAGACAAGTGTATGAGACCCTTTCCATATAGAGCTCATATGTATGGGGTAGATACACTAGTCTACATCTCATTCTCACTATTTCACTAGGTGACATAGCACTAGACTATCTATTATGTGTGGGACACTCGATTTTGTTGATTTGGTTTTGTTTTCCAATCGGCTCGAGCCTCGGTAGTTTTCTCTGACATCTTCTTTCTCAGAGAAAAACTATATAATATTTTATTAAATATATATAAATATAAAATGTGTCCCTCACATTGGAGAGTAGTTAGTGTTCATGTAACCTAAGTGAAACGGAGTGACATCATTCTAGAAGAGAGTACATCTAGAATAGATGTTAAGAGCCTTATCAGGATATGTGATAGATAGACAATAGAATGATAGATGATGTAAGCAAGGATGATCTTATATAAATTTGATCTCTGAGGTATAAGTTATTTATAAAGATCTAAGTTGTATGTGAGGTCTGAGTCTACTTTTGGATAATCTAAGACAAGTCTAGGTGATGAAAGTACATACTTTTTTCTTACTTAGGATAAGTTAAATTAAGATAAGGATGAATATGGATGAGCCTCAAGCTCTTTAAGAAGGAGGACCTCCAATGTTAGTAAAAGATACATGGTAAACTCTAGAGAGAGTAAGACCCACAGGGAGAGGGTCATAGGACCTACCCCACAATATATGAAAATTATGAGATATATGTGAAATGATGTGTCCTAAGTTGGGTTACTCCTGAGTAGATGAGTTCATCCTTTTGCATGATTCAATCCTATATGTGAGAGTTGGGTTTTAAGAAAATGATGGGTAGGTTACTCGTAATGAGAAAGTTAGTCCTTTTAATTGAGTTAGGTCCTAGCTTGAGTGACATATGTTTGTGAATCTCATCATTTAGCTACAAGTGAGGTGATATATAAACTCTAGTTCTGAAAGTAAAATGACTTGTGCATAAAATACTCATAAATGGCATTCCTTCCACTTCTCTTTCCTAATAAATGATGATAGAAACCTCACTTGAGTTATATAGATGATTTATATATGATGAGTCACTCCCATAAGCTTGACCTACTCTATATTCCCTTCCTATATCATACATGTAATATCCATGTTTGAAATCATGATAAGATTGTCTTAGTATATTCTCTTTCCCTCTATATCATGTATGAAAGATATAAGTTTGAAATCATGGGCTTAACTTAGTACATTTTCATTCCCTTGATATTGAGTAAAAAAAGATACAAAATTGGTATAGAAATAAAGATATCTTTGGATCATGGGTTATTGATCACAACATATAGTTCTAAACTTCAAGACTTTCAACACTAATATTCTAGTTTTGCAATAACTCATGAAATAGGGTGAAACCCTCATATTAAAGCATGTTAGTAAGACATTCTCAAATGATGTAATCATAGTACAATGTTGATCAAAAAAATCAAAATAATTATGTTAAGTCTAGTAATTCCAGTAAATCATGCCCTAAAACCTTGATATCACCTTACACAAATGGTAGGGAAAAAGTTGAAATCTAGAATTGTGCCTTCTCAACTTCAAATTTATGATTAAAAAAATCCCTAATTCATAGAGATGTATGGCATGTAATTACTAAATAAAAGAATGACATTTCATGACTAAGACAACAAGTGATGCTTCAATTCCTTAAATAAAATGATGCTTCCACATATATAAGGTGGGGTGGGAACACCCTAGATTCTTGAAATCCTAATATGATAAGTTAGGGTATGCTCCCACTTTTATAGCCTTGACATATACCAGTGGTAGCCTAATGCTAGTAGAAAATTCTTGATTTCACAGTTAGTATGACACAAGTTGAATTTTGAGGATGAAATTCCATATAAGGTGGGGTGAATGTGTTGACCCTGAATTTTAGGGTTTAGATACCAATATAATTTTGGAGATAAACTTAGAGTAAAATAGATAGTTATGGAACATGAGGTAGTATACAGTCAAATTAAATAAAGTGGGCGTGTGTTGATAATTTTGGAGAATAATGGATGTGTAGCTTAAGTCCAATATCTTTATATATGTACCACTTTGGGTACTTTTGAATTCGTGTGTCAATGAGAGTATACATGAATCCATATGGTTGAACATGGATATGAGCATGTATCTTGATCAATGTAAAAGGATCAAACATGTTTCAATAAGGTTTGGTAATCAATTGATCTATATTTAGGGTTGAACACACTTAATTGTGAGACTATTTGAGGAATTAAATTCAATAAACAAATGTTGGATTCTTGGTCTCAAACTTGGTTGATTTCTAGATTACATTATGAGTAACTTGTATCTAAAATTTGATATCATTTGAATAACCCAATAGAGAGATATTGAAGTTTGAAATCTTGATATAATTAATAAGGTCTGAAATAAGAAGAACTATGTTTGATATAGCCCAATATCATGCAGCCATGTTCTTGGTTTTTATACACGCACAAGATGTAGCCACACATCCACTTGAGGTAAAAACTAATCGTGGCCATAGAAAACTGATCAAATGGTTGACACTCTACCTTCAACCTCTGAACTATGCGGGAGAGAAACAAACTCGTTCAGTTTTTAGATAGAGATCCACTGCTTTAGGAGGAGTCCTGACTTGGCAAGATGGTTATCAAGATATGTGAGATTAGGAGCTTCCATATGACCCCTCATTCGAGACTAGAAACTCATAGATTGAGAGAGATTAACCTTCCTTCTCACCCTCATCCCCATCATTTCTCACAGGTGGTGGCCACGGCACGAGAAGTAGATAATCATCACCCTTTTCACCATCTTCCCACCGTTGGAGGTCCAATAGAAGGGGAAGGAGCCTCCTTGGACCTTAATGCATCCAGTTCTAACGCCCAATATTGACCTATGACCAGAGGATTCTACTTTCCCCTTCCCATCTCGGAGTCCTCCTACTATAGCGACCTTTGGCTGTGAGGTCATTTGATTAGAGCGATGAGCTTGATCATAAAGCTGGAGTGGTCGAGGAAGACATTTCCTTCCTTTCCTATTCCTACGGTGCCTCTTTTCCAGTGAGATTCTTTCCTGCTCGACCCAGATTGGAGTGCCATCGGTGTGTGGGATGTTTATGGGAGTCTAACTCCAACAACGCAGCTCAGACCGGAAGCCCACCTCCATTGACGATATGTACCCTCTATATCGGTGATGGAGTTTCTGAAGAAGAGTGCAATGAGTATATGTAGAAGACCCCAAAATGTCTAGGCTTCAAGGAGGTTGTGAGGAGGCTATGAACTCCAGTGATGCCTCAGTGTGGTTTCTTGCCGGGGTGGTGCTCTCCCACCCAAAAATGGGATCTGCTCCATCTACAAATGCATCGAGGAAGATGAGCGCCGAGAGGCTTAGCATAGTTGAGATGGCGGCACTGTATCTAGGAAGGGTGGGGCATCATGGGTTCGGAGGTTGCCGGAGAGAAGACCTTGAAGCGGCACTCCCTCACAGATAGGATGTAGGCATCGGGCATTCGTGGGACCATGTGGCGCAGACAAGAGTGAGGGGCGAGAATCCTGGATGAACCGAATCACACCAAAATTTGGTCCATACCAGTGAACCATACCGGCCGGCCAAAGCAGGCTCAAGGGGTCCAAACGAGCCACGTGGCAGCGCCGCATTTGCCTAAAGGTAATAATCCACTCGAAAATCCATTAAATGTACAGATCTTAGAAAATACATAGTAATTATTGTGTTTGTCAAAAAAATATGAATAAGGTACCAAAATACTCAAAAAAAGATCCTCTACACTACTAGACCCTTAGATTTGGATTTTGAAGAACAAATAATGGTGAGTTATAATGTAGATGATTTAGAGTTCATTAGTTGAAATAAATAGGCACCATATGATATTAATTCTAAAAAAAATGGTTATATTCCTAATGATGATTGAAACCCATTTTTGAACTCTGAATGGATTAATGTTCTCTATTAGTAGGTCTTTTTCTATTAATGTCTAATTAGATGCTTTTAGCCACATATTAATCATAGAAAATAGACCAATCATCAGAAAAATATGAAATATGAACCAGACCCCTAGAATGACATCTAGATCAATATAAAAATACCACAGACACATTTTAGATCAGTAACACTTATTTTTTACCTAAATCCTAAACTAGACCAAAATACCATTAATAATGGTGAACCTTGTATTAATGATGAATATTTGTTATTAATCAGGTGATGACCAGATTATCTAGATGGCCATGGGTGTATAAAGAACCTCTGAACTCAGGTACATGGATATAAGTATAAGACTAGTTTTTGCTGGATGATAATTACGAGTAATTTCTTGCATGTATTTGAATACCTTGTTGGATGTACATCTATATCTATTGTCATTTCCGCCTTGAACATTAAGAACACTAAGGAAACAATATGGAATGTAGTTACTTATGGTTCATTAATCTTCCTATTAGAGAGGGAAAGTATTAATGTTGACTAGCACCTCCCTAACGGTACAAGGTACACGGGGAGATCCCTAATGGTATAAGGTATGTGGGGATAGGGCCCAATAATATATGTTTGTTCTAAGTCCACCATAGTAATACATGTCCATTGAAATATGATTGATAACTTGGGTTTACCTGATTTTCTATCTTAAATAATGCTTTCATTTTCTTTCTTCTTTTTTAAGTATTTTAAATATGCCAGCACGGTACAGTATCTTTCAACCACGTACCAACTTTATGTTGATGCGTTTATTTCACATATTTTCTAGGTCCAGAGCTAGCATGGGATAAAATAATAGGATGTGAGCAAGTTGTACAGGTTGTACCTATTGTCAAAGATCTTGTTAGCATACATATTCAGACTATGTGTAAAATTCTCTTTCAATATACAATTGCAATTCATGTTGCAATATAAATATGTTGAATGTTGAGAATGTTATTGTGTATGCATTATTTTGTATGTACATGTATAAATGCACTCTAATACAATTTCCTAACGTTTTTGGATTTGTCCTCTCAGGCCTTCTAAGTCTTGAGATGGAAGAATCTGGGGACGTTACATTTTGTGCCCTAGCACTACACTTTTTGTCACCATGAAATGGCATTTTTTCCAATTCAACACAAGTTGTTTCTCTTCACACCTTTACAAGACCTTTGAAAAGTTTTCAAGACATGTGTCAAAGTTAGGTCCATACATTGAGAAGTCATCCATGAAGACCTCCATTATGTCTTCTAGAAAACTTGAGACATGGATATCGTGCACCTTTGAAAAGTAGAAGGTGTGGTACATAATCCAAAAGGCATTCTTCTGAAGGAATACGTCCCGTAGACATAGGTGAAAGTAGTTTTTTTCCTGGTCATCTAGTTGGATGGGTACTTGATAGAACCTCGAGTACCCATCGAGAAAATAGAAGTAAGATTGCCCTACTAGCCTTTCAAGAACTTGGTCAATGAAAGGTAGAGGAAAGTGGTCTTTTCTAGTTGTGGCATTTAGCTTGCGATAGTCAATACACATTCTCCACTAGGTAACCGTTCGAGTGGCTACTTCATCCCCATGGCTTCCTTTCACTATTGTCATCCCTCCCTTCTTTGGTACAATGTGGATTGGGATGACCCAGTTCTATCAATGATGGGGTAGATGATCCCTTCCTCATGCAGTTTTATTATCTCTTTCTTAACTACTTCTTTCTACATCTAATTTAAGTTCCTTAGTGGTTGATATAGTGGTTTTGCAATCTCTTTCAGGTTGATTTTGTTCATTTACAGAGCCAGACTGAGGCTCTTAATATCTTCCACAGAATATCCTATAGCCTTCCAATGTAGTTTAAGTTCCTTCGGCAACTTTTCCATTTGTTCATCTATTAGGTTTGCATTAACTATCACCAGATTCCTCTCTTCATCATTGAGGAATTCATACTTCAACCCTTTAGGCAGTTGCATCAGATCAAGTTTTGGTTCTGGTGTAGCTTTTTCTTCTGGTGTCTATTCCAGCAAGGCATACATCAATTGTACCTTCTTCATCACTAAAATCCTCCTCATGTTGATTCAAGTAGTCCAAAATTTCAACCACTTCAGGATCTTCTAGATTGAGGTCATGGTTGTTCAAGGCTCACATGAGTGCATCGACAATGGCCTTATCCTCTTGTACTTCTTCACATTATCGGCTATATATATCCATGAAGTAAGCCGATTCAGATAGAGAGGGTCCCCTCATAGTGTCTTGTACCCATAAATCTATGTGATCATTACCAACACACATAGTAGTAATACCTTCCGCCACATCTACTAGAGCTCTTCCTGTGGCAAGGAAAAGTATTTTGAATATCATTAGGCACTTTGGGTCCTCAATAGTGTCGACCACCACTATATCACATGGTATAAAGAATCACCCAATGCGAATTGGGACATCTTCCCCACTGGTTTTGTGAAGGTGTGATCGGCCAATTCTATTCTCATTCTAGTTTTCACCATATTTGTCAATCCAAGCCTTTGAGCTAGGGTTAGTGGCATAAGGCTAGTGTTATCCCCCAAGTTGGCTATCCCTTTTCTTTGGAAGTTATCTCCAACACAAAAGGGTATCCCGAATGCCCCTGGATCTTTCTTCTTTGTTGGTAGCTCATCTTGAACAAAGGTGCTCGACATTTTGGCCAATTGTATTGTTTCAATGTGGTTTCCTCTCCTTATTTTTGTGATTAAGTTGTTAAATAATTTAGCATATGTAGGCATCTCTTCTATTGCATCTAGAAATGGGATATCCAGGTGTAATTTATATACTGACTCCCTAAACTTCTCATATCTCTTCTTCAGATGAGCCTTAATTAAATTGTAGGGAAATCGGACCCTCGAGGCATAAGGATTTCTCTATGTAAAGGCCTCTTTTGTAGGATATAGTTTCTTGTCCTTTGCACCTTTCTTCTTTTTGTCATCTTCTTCTTTCTTGTCTTCATTAGCAGGCTCTTCTATTTTAGATTCTTCTTGCACAATTACTTTTTCAGGTTGTGGCTCATTACGGTCTCTTTCCTCTGTGGTTTTCTTGGTACCAGAATCTTTTAGTGTCCTCCTAGATCGAAGAGTGGCCATCTTCATGGTCTCTGTGTTTGATGGGATCTTCCCTAAAGGATTCTTTATGAGATCTACCAGCTAGGCTAGTTGTTGATCAATCTTTCTTTGATGTGTTTGCATGTCTACCATCTGAGTTTGCATCGTGTTTAATACTCCTGAGTTTGTGATGGTGATTTGAGTAAGTTGATCATTCACTAAAGCTAGCCTTTTTCTAAAATGAAATAGCTAAGCGATCATGTCAGGTTGGTTGCTATTCTTGGTCTGGTTTTGACTCTGATTTTGTCCTTGGTTTTGGCGACTCACAATTTTGTTTTGATATTGATAGTTAGTCTTATTTGATTGATAGCTAGTAGTCATGGTATACTGAGTTGGTCCACTTTTTTTATTAAATCCTAGGGGTGGCTTAGATGAACCACTCAATTGATGAGAATTCTCGGCAGTGTCTTTGTTGCCATTATTGGATCCTGGATGATGTGGCCATTTGAAATTTGCATAAGAGGCATTTTCCATTTCTTCTTCACTTTCACTTTCTTTACTTTATTTCAGCCGTGTCTAGACACAGTTGTCGATTCCATGGCCTCCTTCACCACACGTAACACACTTCATGACTTTCTCAATATGTTTCTTACCCTTGCCTCCTGTGTCTTTTAGTTGTTTGATGTTTGTGGCAATCTTCTAAATTTGAGCCGTAATGGTTTCCAGAGCTTTGTCTTTTACTGAAGGTCCTTCAGAGCCATCCTTCTTGACTAAGCCTCTATCACTTCTCTCATACTCCATGCCTGCTTGCAATGTAGCCGTATTTGAAACGTCTATTTCGAGAAAACAAGATTAACTAATGCAGAAGCGTTCACTAAGCATCGGATTACCAGAAATCACTAAAAAAATTAAACTTTTTACAAAGAGATCCTTTAAAGGTAAAGCTTTCTCATAAAGAAACATGATAAGTTGTTTACAACTGATCCATCAGTAAAACTCTGTAAGGCAAGATATAAAAGTCTCTAAGGACTGGACCAAAAACTCGAAAGCACTAACTATTACTCCGAGGACCTGAGAGTATAGAGACGACATATAGGACTCTAACACTATCTACACATGACATAGCAGCCAATGCCTCCACCTGAAGCTTCACTGATGTCCTTGGTACTGCTGATGCTGCCCTTCACCTATTGAAGGATTTTTGCCTCCTCGCCCACGTCCACCTAAAGGTTGAAATCTACGGGTTGAGACAATTATAAAAATTGTCCCAGCAAGAGATATAACTCTTCGCCAGAAGCATAATTATTGCAGCATAAGAGAATAAATGTACACAAAGAAGTTATGTATATTTGGGAGTAGTTAAAATAATGTTTAACAGATTAAACTATTCTTTCTACTAAAAGCAATGCAACTATAAATTGATAAAATCACATGTCACTTATCACATCACTAACTCGCTTCAGACTTGGATCATATATCCATTGCCTGGCATTATTATTTGGGAAAGGATGGCCTGTAGCCATACTCCTTCTCCCAAAGTGTTAGGATTCCAACTCCACAACATATCTGCATAACTTGTACATATGATATCAGACTAAACATTACTTATGTAATACAGGGGTTATTTACATTCATAACCCATTAGTCTGTAGTTAAGCTTTTCATAGGATTATTCCGTAATAGAATTTCACATAGAAACACTTTGGTTTAGGTCATACCTCATATTTTTAATATTGGGATATCAATCCCTAACCATCTTATTAATATGAAATCCGAAATGTGGGAGTTCAAACCCCTAGACTAATCATAGGATTTATTACCAAGTAACATCTCATTTTATCTGGTTATCTAAATAATATGACCTTTGAAGATCAACAAATCATATTACTCGTTGCTCATTCAACCTATCAAGCTCATATGTTATCACTTACCAGATAACATGACATTTAGTTATACTCTTGAATTATAGGTAACAAGTGTTCTTAATGCAATTAGCATTATAAATCTTACCTGGATCTGATCACCTCTATATGAAACCTGTCAAGCTTAACTTTTATCAGTTATTCCATATACTCCCACATACTCTAAAGTATGTGATCCAGGAGTTCCCTTTGTAAAACCTGTTTCACTATTATTTAAATTCTGACAATGATGGATCTATGATCAGGGCTCTACATGGTATGATTATACTTGATTATTAGGTACATATCAGTATTCTTTTAGCATCATACATGTTTCCAAACATTCAAGTACTAAACATGGCTATAACAGAAGAATACTAAATGTACAAGTATAACTCATATCAGTTATCAACTGGATATCAATTCTTAATCATCTTATCACTATGATTCAAGAACATGGGTGCTCACACCCTTATATCATCATAACACTTGCTATCAAGTGCCATATCAGCATCAAGTCATCTATTAGCATGACCTTGATTGAAGCAATGTATATACTTTTCACATATCATTACTCTAAAAGCTTATAATTGTTTTCAAGGAATATGACATCATAACTCATACCTGGCTATGATTACCTCATAATATCAAACTGTATGACTTATACAAATAAGGACATGCATATATAACAATGTCAGCACAATACCAAAATTTCTCAATTTCTATATAGGACACCACGGTCGTGCCACCTTGCACGGTCGTGCAAAGTAAGGCTACCACGGCCGTGCTCCCTTGCACGGTCGTGCTACAGCAGATCATTACATGATTCATATTTCTATCTATCTATATATATATATGTATTCTAATTTCTCATTCTTTCAAATTGATTAGGTCACATCGACCCTTCAATCAACTACATACTACCATGGTTAACATAGTGTATCAAGCTATTAATCCTATAAACAATTAAGAATTCTCCCTTTAATTGGTTCTTAATCACTTAGGTATTATTAGGGTTTCAACCTTCACACATCCATTGATTATCATTACTAATCATTATTGAATCAATAGAACATTCATCATCTTAATTCTCAAAGATTCAATCACATTGGACCTCCACTTCATAAGGTCCAATTGAATTAGGGTTTCCAATGTTGATTCCTTCAATCTTTGAATTCATGGAACCAATCATAAATTGGACCTATACTCATACCTTAATTGAGTTTAATAGGTCAACCTTCAACTGATTTGTCCCTCACTTGACCCTAAATTGACCATCAATTAGGGTTTAACTCAATTGAATTAGGGATTGGAATCAATAACCCTTCAACATATTTCAATGTGGGACTAATTGATTTGAACCTATTGAACCATCATTACATTGGGACATGACCTGACCCCAAACGGTCTTGAGGTCGTTTGGATGACCTCCAAATGGTCTTGAGACCGTTTGCCCATCATATCATCAAAATCTAAGTCAACCAATTAAGGTTTGGATCATTGGATTGATCACCAAAACAACAATTGATTACATTCCAACTTAGTATCATTGTATCATCAATTTCTTAACCATACTCACCCCTAGACCTCCAAACGGTCTTGGGTGACCTCCAAACAGTCTTGAGACCGTTTGGATGAGTTCCAAACGGTCTTGAGACCGTTTGGCTCACCCAACCCTTGGATTCTAGTGAAATATCATTAGGGTTTGAGCTATTGAGTTGATCATCAAATCAGCAATTGATTGCTTTGTAATTGTGTACCTTTGGACCTTCAATTGGTCAACTATACTTGACCCCAGACCTCCAAACGGTCTTGGGTGACCTCCAAACGGTCTTGAGACCGTTTGGGTGATCCCCAAACGGTCTTGAGACCGTTTGGGTCAATCAACCCAAAACAATCAACTCAATTCAATGCAAATCCAACACTTAGCCAATTAGGTTTCACACCACATCTTTGGATCTTCAAACACCTATCCATACTTGACCCTAGACCTTCAAACGGTCTTGGGTGACCCCCAAACGGTCTTGAGACCGTTTGGATGATCCCCCAAACGGTCTTGAGACCGTTTGGGCAAGAAAACCCAAAAAGTCAAATCAATCAAGTTGAAAGTCAGCACTTAATCCAATTAGGGTTTACATAATTAATTAGCCTTCAACTCACGATTCCTTTGGAGTTAATCCCCAAAATTTGGAGGGTCATTAACCAACATGATTATGAACAGGAATCCCAAACGGTCAACGCTTGGTCAACTCACTCAAACGGTTTGAAACCGTTTGCCCAAAAAGTTCAAGTTAATCAGATTGGAAAATCAGCACTTAATCCAATTAGGTTACCTAATTGTTTAGCCTTTAACTCATGATTCCTTGGGAGTTAACCTATTAAATTTGGTGGGTTATTAAACCACATCATTAGGAACAGTAATCCCAAACGGTCCACACTTGGTCAATGCACTCAAATGGTTTGAGACCGTTTACCCAAGAAGTTCAAGTTAAACAGATTGGAAAAACAGCACTTAATTCAATTTGATTTGCCTAATTGATTGGCCTTTAACCTACGATTCCTTTGGAGTTAAAATTTGGTGGGTCATTAGCCTACATAATTATGAACAGAAATCCAAAACGGTCCATGCTTGGTCAACGCCCTCAAACGGTCTTGGAGACCGTTTTCTCCAACCGACCATGTGAAACCGTTTGCCCCTCAAACGGTTTTGCAAAACCCCCAAACGGTTTTGCAAACCGTTTGGCCAAGGGTGCAAGACTGTTTGCTAAAGTGACATAGGTATTCACGCCCCCCTTCTTCTACCTCCCGATCCAGGTCTGTTCCTCATGGTTTTAGATGCAAGAAGGCAAGGAAGGATGGGGGAAAGAAGAACAAGTTACTTTTGCAAGTACAAAGATATGCATAAGAAAGCAAAAGGTTTAGAGTTATAAAACCCGCCTTAAGGTCGTTCCTTGAGCTCCAAGATTCCAGTCTTTAATGGTGTCTTGAGCTCCACAGGTCGGCCAAGGGTGTTTCTCCAAGGAAAGGTTGGGAAAAGATGGCTAGAAAGAAGAAACAAGTAAGGAAGACCATAAAACCAACCTTGCACCATGAATTCCTCCATGAATTCGAGAAAGATGATGATCAAATCTTACCTAGAACTGCTTGTCCGTTCTCCTCTTCCCCATAGCTCTGTCCTAAGTCGGTCTAAGCAAGGGGATAAGAAAGGAAGTGAAGGAAACGATCCTTGCTAAGTGAGAAAAGGTGTATATATACTTTAGGTGAAATTTCAACATAAGGACAACTTGTTTCTCCATTTCTCCTCTAGGTCCTTCCCTTATTATAAAACACGTTTCTCCCTTCCATACTTAAGAAAAACTCATCTTAAACCCAAGGTCTAAAGGTGAAGAAAGCCAACTTCTTACTAAGTTGCACATATAGAAGGGTTATTAGACTTATAACTTGATCATTTAATTTATAAGGGTTATCATTCTTATTTAATTATTCAATTGAAGTGACCTCTTCATCATTCTTACTCTTAATGATGCCAAGAGTCATAAAAGATACTCTAGAAGGTGTATTTTACAAGTTGCACCCCATATTTTGGGTTATTGTACTTTACCCCAAAACTAGAGTTTTAAGTACAAGGATTGCTCCACAAGCTGCATCTTGGTGCCCAAGCTTGGAGAATCCATCATACTTTATCATATTCATTATTATGAAGTCTCAACACCAAAGGAACATCTTAACATGTGCAATTTGTAAGTTAACCCCTTTTAATTGGGTAATTTGCACATAGGTCCCTGTATTACAAAACAATATTACAACATTGTTCAAAAGGGACAGAAATGAAATTATAGATTCTTCTAAAGCTTAATGACATATCAAGGGGTAATCACAAGCCTCTAATCATATTTTAAGCAAAACATCTAGGGTTAGTTCATAACCCAGGTTAGGGATGTTACAGTATTGTCGATGATCTTCATAGTTATGCTTGGCTTCTTTCCAAGAAAATCACTCTCGATGGCTGCATTCAATGAGGTCCGCTCCGTGGAAGTTAGCCAATTGTTAAACATTTTTACCAGAAATACTTTATGGTATTTATAGTGAGTACAATCCCTTTGATATTCTTGATATCATTTCAAAGCTTCATGCATATTCTCTCTGGGTTTTTGCATGAAGGAAGTGATATTTTACATATTTCGAATGGTTTTCTTAGTAGGATAGAGTTTAGTGATAAAAGCATCAATAAGGGGCCTTCATCCATCTATGGACTGGTGAGGTAGATTAACATACTAGGACAGAGCTTTATCTTCAAGAGAGAAAATGAATCCCTTGCAATATATGACTTCTTGAGGCGCTCCCCTCATCTTGATGGTGTCATAAATGTTTTTGAATGTGTCAAGATGATGGTAAGGATTTGTGTTCTTCAAATTCTTTCATAAAGGCTTGTTCTGGATCATAGAGATGAGGATATGTTTTAGCTCAAAGTTGTCTACATTGAAACATGGGACAACAATTAGGCATCTCGATCCCTTAGCTCTAGTAGCAGCCAACTCTCTAAGCTTTTGTCTTCCTCATTGTCTTCCTTTCCACTATCATCATGGTCACATTTGCAGTCATGATGATTTCTTATGTGTCTTCTACGGCGGAGATGGTGGTGCTCGTAGTTATGACCGTATGAGTGACATTCCTCTCATTCTTCTTCGGTCTTTGGAGGTGGATGACTATGTTTGACTCTTGCATTCTGATCCTCCCCAGTAAGGATACCATCTCTATGAGGTGACATTGAGTCTTGAAAAGAGGGTGGGGTGTTTATTAAATATGCTTCCCTTCACGTTACCTAAAATCGTTCGCACAGTCAAGTTAGAAAATTGGACATGTAAGAAGAAGTACTTTAAGCAATCTAGATATGGCAGCTTTAGAAGTTTGTGTACTCAAGCTTATTACTAAGCTTGAGGAACATGTGTATAATGAGTAGACTCGTGTTTGCAAAAGTACCATTTTTCCTTGTCCCCAGCAGAAACACCAAAAAGTTGACCGGTCTAAATCACACATCCAAAATGGAGCGAAATATAGAGTAGTTAGACTCTTAAATTTGTAACTCGACAGTCACCCCCTAGATCCTATATCCATCTATATGAATAAGAAACCATGTAAGGAAAGGGGTTCTTATTTGTACAAATTGTACTTCGAACTTGGAACGAGCATGAAGAAATTCACCGGGGTGAAAAGAAGAACAGTAGCAAACACAATACAATTTGAGTGCCAGGGGTTTCAGTTTCGCCCTCGGGGTTCAAACCACATGGATAAGTTTGGTATGTTATAGGAACATAGAGCCTTAAACTCAAATACACCAACCACAAAGATAGATCAAGAGGGTGTTCCCTAAGGAACAAGCTACTCCAAATAGAGAAATAAAATAAAAGTAAGAAAACAAAACAAGGGAATAAAGTCAAACAAGAAAGATGTAACCAAGGAATGGAAGGGAACTTGGATCGGGTTTCACCTACTAATATCTCTCACTAACATGCAATACTCACACCCCTTTGTACACCCATAGAAAGATTACAATAAATCATTATATATGTATATTCCCTCCTCTCTTGAGCTTAGGATAGATCTAGATTACAAGGTTATCTCTTTCTCGAGATGATAAACAAACAACCACAAAAAAAACCATATGACCATTAACTTTAGTATTCCAACATTTTGATGCATTCATACTACACCATAACATGTAGATAACATTTATACTACTCTTTCAAGGCATTAAAATCAAACATCACCAGATGGTATCTAAGCATACAAGTGAAGTGTTAGGAACAAGAGTATGGAAATAATCCTTATATATATATATATATATATATATATATATATATATATATATATATATATATATATATATATATATATATATATATATTCAAAGGGATGCAAGTATATACATGTAGGGAGAGCTTTACTGGCTACTCCCAACCCAAATAAGGTGTTTAGCCACACATGTTAATGGGCAGCATAACGGCGTTACAAAAGTGCTGACACATCAAGAATAAATAAGAGGGGGAAGGTACAACGTGAGGAAGATAATAGATCTAAAGAGAGAAGAAGGTGATACACTAACAATACTTCTTCATATCTAGATCTAGAACGGGTGTTGAAGATGGAAAGTACTTCTCTTGAAGAAGAGGATAGCAGATCTTCTCTCTCCTCCAACTTTTGTCTTTAGAGATCCAAGACCAATGGAGATGAAATAGGATGGCTCTGGAGTTGGGAAGCACTTCGTTTCACTTGATGATTTGATCCCCTGGTGGCTAGAGTCGGGGGCCTATTTATAGGCGATCCCCACTGACTAAATGCCCTATTTGTCCATGATGCATGCCTCGACCGAGACCATTGCCACAGTCATGACTTTTAGCAGCAGTAGTAACATGTGTCTTGGTTGTGGTGAGGAGGTATCGTTACGACCGTGACTCCATCAGAGATCATCACGTGTTTACAGTTGTAACATTATTCTTGGTCGCGATTGGTGTCACAGATGCTTCTTCTGTCTGGGTCGCGACCCCTTCTCCATCATGACATCTTGCATTATGATCGTGAATGGATCATCTCTATCGTGACTAGTGTTGTGGTCGTGATTTGCTACTGGTCTACTAAATTGGGAAAGGGTAGTAAGTTAGTTCCAAATTGTTCAAAGGTATTAAAATAGACAAAAAACCACAAAAGGGATTTCAAATAGAAATAAAATAGGTGGAAAAAGTTCACAAATTGAGGTGATATCAGACACTAGTTTTAATTTCTACCATGATTTTGTTACTCAAAGAAGGACATATAACCCAATCTCTTCAATCTTGAACAAGGTGTGGCAGAGGATTTTGAAGGAGTTTGAACTGAGGAATATGGTAGACGAACACTTTGAAAAGCTTATTATTGCACCCATGAGAGGTGGGATGGGTGATAGAGATCACGACTTCCCTAAACACTTAGAGAGGATATCTCCTTAAAAAGGTAAGGCAACACTATCTTACTAACTCAAGAGGAGGTTGGGCTATTTTAAAGGTGGTTGACCCTTACAAAGCATCCAGGCTTGATGTCATCATTATGTGGTTCCTACAAAAATATTAGAAGATGATAGGGAACTATATAATCAAATCATCTGACGTGTACTAAATTGGAATCCTATACTAATAAGGTGTGTGAAATGTCTAGTATCCATATTTCTAAAGTCTAAAATCTAGAAAGATGTAAGTAACTTGCATAGGTCACCCTGAATAATATTTGTCTCAAGATGTGTTCTAAAGTGGTGGTTGAGAGACTCATAGAACATCCACCAAAGTGGATCTCCTTATAACAAACTAGCTTAGTTATAGGAAGGCAAATCGTAGACAATATTTTCCTAGTTTAGGAAATTATCAAAAACATGATGGGTAAGAAAGGCACTAAAACAATGACCATCAAAATTGATATCTCAAAGGATTATGATCAAATGGACTGGGATTTTGTTGTTGACATGGTTAATAAGGTAGGACTACCATTAGACATCAAACTTTATGTGATGCAATCCATAACAGGTGATGAAACTTTTGTAATTTGGAAATCAACCTTTTCAAAGTTGTTCACAGTTTGAGGTAGGGTGACCCTTTATCACCTTATCTTTTTGTTCTTCATATCAAAGTATTATTCATATTATCCTTGATAGAGTACGTGGGTCTAGATGGAATATTGTAAAACTTTTCATTGTAGGTATGAGCACATCTCATGTGTGATTCGTGGATGACATTGTACCCTTTGTGCATGCCCATAAGGAACAAATGAAGGTGATAATTGAGTGTTTCCACAAGTTTCAAACCTCCTCAGGGAAATCTATCTCTGTGAATAAAAAAAGAATCTTCTACTTGCAATTCATTACTAGAATGTGAGACAAGGAATACCTCATGTCTATAGATTTTAGGAAACCAGTAACCTTTACAAATACCTTGGAATTCCTATTATCCATACCAAGATGGATACATACTCTTATTCAAAGGTTTTTTAAAGTAAACACAATAATTAATGCATGGTTTTCTAGATGCCTCTCACTAGAAGAGTGTGTTTGCCAAAGGCCACTCTCAATTCTATCCCAACATATGTTGTGCAAGCTACCATTTCACCCCTTAGACTATGTGTTATGATAGATGGAGCTATGAGGAGATTTCTTTGGGTTGGTAAGCACAAAGCTCACCCACTCTCACTTTTTGCTTAGGATAAGGTAACATGTAGAAAGTACAATAGTGTACTTGGTGTGATATCCATGCATGTATGGAATGTCACCGGTCACAAGTATAGATATCACCTTTAGCGTTGGTTAAATATGACTTTAGCAGTCAGTTTCCAAGTGACACCCAAGTGGGTGACACTAAATGTAGATGCCTTCAGCGTCAGTGTTACACCCCGATCTCACAATTTCCTCAAATCATGAGATTATGGCATAAGATAGGATTTATATGTAACACAAAGAACACCCTTAAATTTTTTTCTTTTCTTTAAAACTCTTGTTTCCCCGCATTGAACCACATAACATCTTAACAAAGGGATCTGAACATTTCTTTTACTAATCAGACTTCAATAGTAAAGATACATGTATAAACATTCATGATGTCTCTCACACCTTATGCACATAAAACTTGCTAATTAGCATACATATCAAAAGAGGAACAATATTACACATCATAATTACAACCCTCTCTCTTATCTCTTACTGAGGACCTAGAGTGACAAGGACCGACTGAATCAACTAATCTTGTACTTAACTCTTGTAGCAGATCTACACTGATGCTCTGACCATCTTCAAGTCTGCGCGGTTAACCCTAAAATGTTTGAGTGGAGGGGTGAGCCTACTCGCTCAGTGAATGAGTACTTCAAGGAAACAGTATAAGGCACTAATGTGATTACAGATATAACTTTGAGTAAACGTTATGAAATTTAACAACAATAAATACTACACTGAGCAGTTCTAAAACAATATAATTGAAATAACGAAGAATGTAAATATTGCATCCAAAGAATAACTACTAGGAGACTATGCTCTAGTCTTCCTTAACTCTTTCATTTATAAGGAACTCTGTGAACCTATATGATCATATTTTAACTTATGCCCTGATCTATGTAGTGTACTCTGCATAGAGACTCGCAGTGTACTACGGCCACACCGTACAAGACTTAGCGACACACTCGGGAAATGCTAAGTCTGACTGCCATCCCTATTCTGCTATAGGACCACAGGCTCTCCGGCCTCAATGCACTAACTCCGAGTGCTCTAGACTCCTCCTCTAACCTGAGTACACAGGCGGAGAGTCTCACTGGGTTACCACCGTGACTCCGCACGGATTAATGTTGAATAACCCCTATTTTCTCCAGTGCCACCGTGACTCTGCACGGATTAATGTTGAACACTGCCTCTCTGTCCTCGTGCCACCGTGACTCCACACGGTTATTGTTGCAACACGAGTTTCACCCCTAAGAAGCAGACCTCTCAAAGGGGTTCTACGGTGTTCAGGGCACCTAAGTCTAACATTAATATTATAGATACATGTAAAACAGAAATCATAACTCATTTTACATTTCTCACAAGGCTCACACAGCCTGCCATATCATATCATATAAAACATCATAGCTCATGTATTCAACATATACCATGTCTCAGTAACATCCCTTTCTAGGGCATGTCATATCTCATCACCTGCAATTTACGAGATATGTATTGAAATATAAGAAGCCCTGCAGTATGTAGATATCAACTCAGAGAGAACAAGCATATAAAGTTAAATGCACTAGAAACATACAATTCAACAGTTAAGTATCACCACATCTCATATCGAGACCTTTCATGTCACCATAACATGATTCATTGAACACCCTATCCTTAGGGTTTCATTTGTCTTATTCATTCATCACATGCCAACACCCTACTCTTAGGGTTTCATTCACCTTTTCATTTACCTCATTCACTTGTCACATGGCTCTCATAAGGATTTCATAGGATATAAGCATTCACTAAATAAAGATTGTTTTCAACAAATCATATACAATCGATATATGTATGAAACCATGGAAATTGAACTAAATTTAGGTTCTATTCACTGAGATATCATGCACCAAGGATAAAATTCAAATAAGGTAATCCATGAGGTACATCCTAACCACTTATAAGATTACTAGTCCTTTTCAATAAGGTTGAAACTCTAGAGATATCTCAATTAGGTTAAACCCTAATTACATCATATGGTATAAATCTGAAAAGCATTCTTTCTAAGATGTGTTGTATACATTTCTGATGTGAATCTACCATCAAGGAGTCATTCAAACAGAGAAGGAATCCATATCATATCAATTTGCAACAACTTAAATCATACGGACATGTCAGGGTTTAGAATCACATACTAAGCATTTAGGGATTTGGATGCTATAATCAAATTTCGTGCATTACACTGTTTGAAGGAAGAACCCACTCACCTTAAGGTGTGAAAACACCTCAAAACTGTAGCTCAACTCAGGGAATCTTGAACTCATATCAAGTCCCTAGCAAATCTCCCAATTCTTCTTCCATTCAACTCGGAAACCTTGAAAATGAGGGATTATGAAGAAAGGGTGAGAAAAGAGGGAATTTTGACATCATCTTGGATCAAATCAGAGCATGGACGGAATCTTGACATGAGAGAGAAGATTCACCATAAAATTCTATGCAAAGGATCCAAACTTACTTGATTTCACCATTCCTTGGACCGCAAAACCCTAGGTCAGCAATTCCTCCTCTTTCTCCACTCAAGCCCTAACTCTCCCTCTCTCTAGATTTTCGTTTCTCTGGGGTGGATGACAAATAATGAGAGATGTGTGTGTGTGTGGTCGATCATATAAGTCAATTTGAGCTGCTTGGGTCAATTGCATATTGACCCAACACTCAACTTTTATTATATTGGCTGAATATTCAGTTATACAAAAGTTACTGTAATTCATTTATTTCAGAGATCCAAACTTCTCCAACAATTATGGGGATTTAGAAAGTTGTTTATAATTGATCTATAAATCTTCATTGAAAATTTGAGATCATTTGGAGTTAGCAATAAATAATTAAAAATAGAACAATGGACTGTTATATTGCAGTCTGCAGCAGATTCGGTCGAGTTTGTCCTGCACAGAACTCGACCGACACCCTCACTGTAGAGATCAAAAGTCATCCAAAAATTACTCCAATTTAACAGAGTGTATAATATTGTGTTTTTCAAGCACAGTTTAAATTTGAGATCAATTAGATATACCAATAAAAAGATAAAATTCAATTACCACACTGCTATATCAATCTGAAAATGTGATCGGTCGAGTTTGAAACTCGGCTGATAAACAGGTCAGAACATTCTTCAAAAATTCTGATATTTTCCAATGTTGTTCACATTTTATATATCCAAATCATATCCAAATTGTAATTAAATCAGATTTACACATAAAATACTAAAAATCATTTACTGAAACACTATACTTATCAAATTTTGTGTTCATGTATCATCAAAACCCTATTTTGGGCCGATTAGGGTCTATGCTTCTCAAACCCTAATTCTCAAGACAAAAGAACATTTAGACTTTTTATCATAGTTAAAACATCCTAATTGTGTTATCGTCATTAATTAGATTTCAAGAATGATTATTCCAATTAATCTTTGCAATTGTCTAGGTAAACCCTATTTTACCAGTTAAGCTCAGATGGGGTCGTAACAACTCTTCCCCCCTTAGAATGTTTCGTCCTCGAAACATAAACCTACAAGAAAGATACATTCAAGGTTATTTTAAGCTTCTAAAGCCTTCCATGTCATTATATTCTTGTATTTCATACCTGAATGTAGTTTTCAACATTAGATCTTTTAATTCTTTACTAAATCACAACATATTTCAAATAGTTCTCAATGATATCAAGCAAATTCTTTATGCCACAGTCAAACATAGAATGCAAAGATAAACCACCACGCTTTCACTGCGCAACTCTGATACTCTGATACAACTATCTCAACTTATGTGGCTCAGAAAGTTCTATTGTTCTGTATCACCTTTAAGTGACAAAAGCGAGTTCACCATGCTGTTTTTGTAACACCCCTGACCTGGGTTATGACCTAACCCTGGAAGTTTTGCCTAAATATGTAATTAATATACTTGTGAACACTCCCTGGCATGTAACTAAGTTCCTCAGGAACATTTACTTTCAATTTCGCTCCTTTTTGTATAAAGTTGTAGCATTGTGTTGTATGCA
Source organism: Alisma plantago-aquatica (assembly GCA_963693085.1). Lineage (NCBI taxonomy): Eukaryota > Viridiplantae > Streptophyta > Magnoliopsida > Alismatales > Alismataceae > Alisma > Alisma plantago-aquatica. The sequence continues at coordinate 330,864,285 of OY856411.1, forward strand.
GGGACCTATGTGCAAATTACCCAGTTTAAGGGTTGAACTTGCAAAATTCACAAGATAAGATGTTCCTTTGATGTTGATACATCATGAGAATGGTTATGGTAAAGTTTGAGGGATTTCCCAAGCTTGAGCACCAAGGTGCAGCTGTGGAAGCAATTCCCATGCTTAGAAACCCTAATTTGGGGTAAAGTGCAATTTACCCAAATTGAGGGGTCCAAGTTGTAATTCTTAATATCTAGAATATCTTTTATGACTCTTATCATCATTTAGAGTAGAAATGATGAAAGGGATACATCATTTAATAATCAGATGAGAAAAATGACCTTTGTGATAGAAATCACCTAGAATGGGTATGAAACACTTTCATGTATGTACCCTAGTTGAAGGTTGGATTCCTTTACCCTTTGATCTTGAGATTTCATGAGATTTGCATAAGGATAGATAGGTTTGGTCGTGCCCTTGAGCAAGGAGGGGCCTAGATGTGATTTCCAATCTTGTGAGGTCCTTAGGGTGTAAAAGAGGCTAAAGTATATAAGCCCTTTTCCCTTGCAATTAAGTGAACGAACTTTCTTTCCTTCACTTCTCTTCTTTTCTTGCTCAAAAGGCCAAGGATAGCTCTGGAGCTCGGGGGGGGACGACCAACCTGTCCTAGGTAAGAGAACCCCACCTTCTAGCTCGAATTCATGGAGGAATTCACTTTCTAAGGTTGGTTTTGTGGTTAGCTTACTTAGTCTTCTTGTTCTAGCCGACCAAAGCAATGTTTCCTTGGAGAATTCACCCCTGACCAAGTTGTGGAAGCTCAAGGACGCCATTAAAGCTTGGAGCTTGAAGGCTTGGAGCTTTAGGATCAACTTTGAGGTGGGTTTTATAACTCTAAACTTATGCTTTATATGTGTATGTTCAATTCTTGCAATTTACTTGGTAAATTCTCCTTCTACCTCCCTACTTCCTTGCACGTTTGCAAGCAAATCAGTGGAGAAACCGACCTTGCTAGAGGTTGAAGATGAGGGGCGTGACTCCCTATGTTACTTTTTCAAACGACCTTGGACCTTTTGGTCCAAACGGTTGCAAACCGTTTGGGTTCAAACGGTTTCAAACCGTTTGCTCTCAAACGGTCTTGCAAGACCGTTTGGATTGAAACGGTCTCAAGACCGTTTGAAAGGGTTGACCAAAGGACGACCGTTTGAGGGTCTGTTCCTAACATATTGAATTTCATCTCTGCAAAGAATCAAAAGTCTAATTCTTAACCAATTGAAAGTTGAAGGCACTTCAACATGAAACCCTAATCGGGTGAAAGAGTGCTGATTTGACATATAGATCTTGTTGAGTTTTGGGTTGAAGGACCCAAACGGTCTCAAGACCGTTTGGGGATTTCTCCAAACGGTCCTAAGACCGTTTGGGCACAACTCAAGACCGTTTGAAGGTCTAGGGTTAAGTTAATCTAATGGTTTGAGGGTCTAATTGTAGGAAATTGATGAATTGATGAAAATTGCTGATTTTGACCTAATTGGACTTCAACCTTAGTCAAAACAACTTGGATTTTGGTCAAACTTTGGGCAAACGGTCTCAAGACCATTTGGATGAAGTCCAAACGACCTCAAGACCGTTTGGTCCAAGTTTGAGCCCAATTGGAGGTCAATTGATAGGTTCAACCTTGAATTGATTCACATTGTTGAACATTGATGACCAATCGAATTGAAACCCTAATTGAGGAAGATTGAACCCTAATTGGCTTGCAATTGAGGGTCAATTGGATGTCTAAGTGGTTAAGGCTAACCCTGACTAACTCAAATTATAAGTGGTTAGCATATCTTTAACCATTTGAGGACTTCAACACACATATCCATGAACATTGGTAACCTTTGAACCACTTTGGAGGTCCAAACGGTTTGAGCCCTTTTTGGACCAAACGGTCTCAAGACCATTTGGATCCAAACGGTCTCAAGACCGTTTGAGACCAAACGGTCTCAAGACCGTTTGGGGCCAAACGGTCTCAAGACCGTTTGGGGCCAAACGGTCTCAAGACCGTTTGGGCTCAAACGACCTCAGGATCGTTTGGCCCAATCGATCTCAAGTAAGTTTGATCAAACGGTCTCAAACCGATTGAAGCTCCAAACGGTTGGGAAGTCAACCCTTCCAAATGGTCTTCACCTCCAAACAGTCTCAAGACCGTTTGGGGTCAAACGGTCTCAAGACCGTTTGGGTGGTTGAAACCGTTTGAAGGTTGAAACCGTTTGAAGGTTGAAACCGTTTGGAGATTGGTGATGGTTTGTACTTAACCATTTGATGATGTAATTAGTTCAATGATGATTCAATCTAAACCCTAATGGTAACCTAGGTCATTAAGGGACTATGTGATTAGTGAGTTAACCATGATGGTAATCATGTGGCAAATTACCAAAATACCCTTGAGGGGCCTAAAGGGGTAAAACTTTGTCCTAATCAAACCCTAATCACATGATGTTGATGTTTTGGATCATGTTAGTCAATAGAGACTTATCTCAACCTGATCTAGAGTGGTATTGTCACCATCTACCAGTGAGAGGAGAGAGAAAGTATTTCTAGAGAGAGAAAGTATCTTAGAGAGAGAAAGTACCCTTTTTAGGAGGAAACCCTAGTGAGATACTTCTTTTACACATGAATGTGCATGATTAGGGAATGACCCACCTATGTGAGGTCATGGAAACCCTATTTATAATATCTAATGGATCTTAATTCTAATTAAGAAGCCTTAATGATGATGTTTCTCTTACATAATGATGTAATGAGTACAATTCACCATGGAGTGAATAGTAAACCCTAATTTTAGGGTGATGACATGAAAGATGAACAGTAAACCCTAATTGACAGGGTTATTGAATTAAACCCTAGTTGAGGGTGATTCCATGTGAAACCCAAGTTGAGGGTGATTCCATGTGAAACCCTAGTTGAGGGTGATTCCAAGTGAAACCCTAATTGGGAATGCATCCCTAACTATTGAATTGTTTATTATTATCTGTTCAACTAACCATGCAGGTTTTTATGAGAAAATGGTCATACCCAGGTATGAAATACCATGTTATATTCATTGAAAGCATGTCTTAAGCTTTATGAATAGTGAATCATCTTGATGCACTGCTAAGTGACATCTTTTGTGATTTATGGGTTGTAAGAGCCATAAACACCATCAAGGTCATGCTTGACAGATGACTTGTGATGAGATAATTGAGAACTGGTAATTGAAATGAGTTAGGCCTGCTACATTTTAGTATTCTCATATATAGCTGTGTTGTTGTATGATGATAAGAATACTGAATGTACCTAACTAATCAAGTGAAATGTAGAGCCCTGATCATAGATCCATCATTGTCAGAGTCTAAATGATGGTGAAATAGGTTTTCCTCAGGGAACTCCTGGATCACATACTTTTGAGTATGTGGGGTACATGGATGTGTAGAACCTTACATCCTAGTGTAGGTATTTGATGTAGATTCTTGTAGTCCGTCATACCTTCACTATAAAAGAAAAGGTGAGAGGATGATGTAGATTCTAGTAGTCCATCAGACCCCACCATAAAGTCCTAAAGGTGAGATGTATATCTACACTCCCTTAAAGACACAAACACCGCATCGATAAAAGATAAACAAGAAATCTTCCGATGACGAAGAGAGTACAGAACGCCACTGTAACTCTAAAATAGAAAAGGTCCAGTTTACCCTGGAGAGCTATAACAAAAGATATCCCGCCAGATATCTAACATTTGATCCTCTAACTGACTGAGGAAGATGAGGTCATAAGAATCCGGCTCTTTTAATGACCTATGTATGATACTGATGTGACTTCTTAGCGATCAGTTGGAGTATGAGTGGTAAGCCTCATCTCCACAGGGCATAACAATAATGTTTGAAAAACATAATCAACAGCGTAGTATATCTGTTAGAGTTATCTACGAGTTATTTGATTGATGTTATCTTGAATAGCATAGATGTTCTCATATTTTAATATTGATTGAACTCTTGCTCATTATCAGAACTGCTAGTGAATATCTTGAAGGCTCTTATTGCTTTAGTTATTCCCTGCTTTGCTTATAATGCCTAGTGGAGAGTTATAACTCTCGCTGGGGCAATTATGTATAATTGTCTCACCCCGTAGACTTCTACTTTTTAGGTGGTCGTCGAAGATGGAGGAACAAGAACACATGTGACCAATCCCAGCAACAGCAGCATCAGGAGCAGTAAATATCTCAGGTGGAGATCTAGCCTGCTTCATGGTGTAGTTAGAGTCAAGTCCTATGTGTCCTCTGTACTCTCAGGTCCTGGAATGTTTTGGAGTATGAATTCTTGATAATTTTGGTATCATGTTGTATATAATTACTCAAGAAGTAATTGTCAGTGATGTAAACAGTTAAATCCTTTTTCTATGGAAAAGGTTTGTGGTTTCAGGCTCTTGTCTCGAAAAGTTTTAATTTCCCGTGATTTTGTCTTCCGCTGTTTACCGATTGCTTCCGCACATGATTAAATCGGGATTAATTCGTGGTTTGGAGATCGGAGCCCACAATTAAGTGGTATCAGAGCTCCAGGTTCAGTCGAGTCTACAGAGGCATAGGACTTAGGATGTCGAGTCTACTTTTAGTACTCCTTCCTCATCTAATAGAATCTTCTGCTCCTCAGGAGAAGAAGATACTTAAGAATGTCAGAGCCACATGATGAGTATGTGGAAGAAAGTAGTGCCAGTGCACCTCAAGGCGGTGCAGGAGTACCAGAGGTGGAACAGCCTGTACCAGAACAACCTAGAGAGCCACCCCAGCTTGACCCAGCTGACATGGGTAACCCAACAGTCCAGACAATGTTTGGGCAGTTCATGACTGCCATGACACATATAACCGACAGGTTGCCTATGCCTGCACCTAGGGCACCTGTCCAGCCTGAGGGGCAAGGTATCGGGAAGACGTTCGAGCGACTACGTCGTGTCGGAGCCACCGAGTACCATGGGACTGCTGACCCCGCAGATGCTGATCTGTGGTTGACAGAGCTGGAGAAGGCTTTTAGGATCCTCAACATCCCTGAAGCTGAGAAGGTTAGACATGCTGTCTATCTTCTCAAAGGAAGTGCTGGTCACTGGTGGACCATGGAAGAGAAGAAGAGACCTGGAATAGAGATCTCGTGGGAAGATTTTCGGCGGGAGTTTGTCCAAAGATATTTCCCAAAGACCTTCCTAGATGAGAAGATCTCTCAGTTTGAGAGACTAAGACAGGGTATGATGAACATTAGCGAGTATGAAGCTAAGTTTATGGAGTTGTTGCGGTTCTGTCCGCACATGGCTGCTACGGATGAAGAGAGAATCAGGAGATTTGAGAAGGGGTTGAATGCTGACATGTCTACCCCAGTGTCTGCCTTAGAGAACCGAGAGAGATTCTCTACCTTCGTTGAGTCAGTCCGAAGGATAGAGAGATCTGTGGTTGAGAAGAGGCAAACACAGAAGAGGTATCCACAGTTCCAGGGTTCTTCATCTATGGACTTTAAGAAATCTAGATCCTCTGCACCTAACCCCCCACCATCTATATCTACTCCTCAGACTCAGTGGTCTCCTAGTAGAGGTAGAGGAAGAGGACAACCACCTCGGGGGACACAGAGTTCTGCATCAATGTCTGCTACCGGACCACAAAGACTGCAAGAAGGAAGATGCTACAACTGTGGTAAGGTGGGACATTTGATGAAGGACTGCCGATCTAGGCCTGTCAGTGTGACACAGCCTCCGAGACTAGGACAACAGGGATCACAGGGAGGACAATCTCAAGGAACCGGTCAAGGACGCGGGCAAGCGTCTCAAGCTGAATCATCAGCACCACCTCAACAACAGGCTACGGTGAGGTTCTATGCTATGAACCCACCAGAGGCAGTGGTCAATCCACAAGTAGTGACAGGTCAGATGGAACTTTTATATTCTGATATGTCTAAATCTTGTGTAGTATCTGTTTTGATTGACCCGGGTGCTACGCACTCTTTCATCACTCAAAGAGTGATTCGTAACTGCAATATGATAACTAGTCATAGGGCAGATAAGTTGTTGTTGGAGACTCCGTTGAGTGGGTCTGCTGTTCTGCAAGAAGTATGCTCTCCTTGTGTACTTTCCTTTTCTAAGCATCGCATTCAAGTGGATCTTATACTGCTTGATATGCAAGGATTTGATATAATCCTAGGGATGGATACCTTGGAAAGGTATCGAGTTGTCTTGGATTGTGAGTCCAAGCTGGCTGTGTTTGCTGATGAAAGCAACACATGGATCTTTCAAGGTGAAAGAAAGATTCTTCCCACATGTCTTGTATCAGCTATGGTTGCTGATAAGTTGATGAGGCAAGGATGCTACGCATTCTTAGCCCATGTGGTAGATGTTACCAAGGAGAGTTCCAACCCTGCTGAAATTCCGATAGTCAGGGAATTAGAGGATGTGTTTCCCGAAGAACTTCCTGGTATACCACCACCCCGGGAAATTGATTTTGAGATCAATTTGGTCCCAGATACGAAACCCATAGCCCAGACTCCGTATAGGATGGCGCCTGCTGAGATGGCAGAACTCAAGAAACAGCTTCAAGAGTTACTTGAGAAGGGTTTCATCCGACCGAGTACCTCACCTTGGGGTGCTCCGGTTTTTTTTGTTAAAAAGAAATATGGATCGATGCGGTTATGCATTGATTATAGACAACTCAATAAAGTAACAATAAAGAATAAGTATCCTTTGTCGAGGATTGATGATCTTTTCGACCAGTTGCGTGGTGCAACAGTCTTTTCCAAGATAGACTTAAGGTCTGGATATCATCAAATCCGCATTAAGGACAGTGACATATCCAAGTCTGCCTTTAGGACAAGATATGGTCACTATGAGTTCACAGTTATGTCGTTTGGACTAACCAATGCACCGGCTGCATTTATGGAACTCATGAATAGAGTCTTTCGACCTTTTCTTGATCAGTGTGTTGTCGTCTTCATAGATGACATACTGATTTATAGTAAGGATGCTCAGCAGCATGAGCAGCACCTTCGCCAGACTTTGACCTTGCTAAGGGAACATAAGCTATATGCTAAGATTAGCAAGTGTGAGTTTTGGTTATCTGAAGTATCCTTCCTTGGACATGTGGTATCCGCCTCGGGAATTCGTGTTGACCCTGCAAAGATAGAGTCTGTTCTGCAGTGGGAACAACCGAAGACACCGACGGAGATTAGAAGTTTCTTGGGGTTAGCAGGTTATTATCGAAGGTTTATTAAAAATTTCAGTTCTATAGCCTTACCTTTGACCAAGTTAACCCGAAAGGATGTTCCTTTTTCTTGGAGTGATAAGTGTCAACAGTCTTTTCAGCTGTTGAAGGAGAGGTTAACAAGTGCGCCTGTGCTTGTGTTACCTGAGCAAGGAAAGGAATATATAATCTTTTGTGATGCCTCTAAGAATGGACTTGGATGTGTGTTGATGCAGGATAAACAAGTGATTTCTTTTGCTTCCCGACAGCTTAAGAAACACGAGGAGAATTATCTGACACACGATCTAGAGTTAGCTGCTGTGGTCCATGCTTTGAAAATCTGGAGACATTATCTCTACGGAGAAACTTTTCAGATTTTCACAGACCACAAGAACCTTAAGTACATCTTCACTCAGCATGAGCTTAATATGAGGCAACGTCGCTGGATGGAGTTAATCAAGGACTACGATTGTACAATTGATTACCATCCGGGCAAAGCCAATGTGGTTGCTGATGCCTTGAGTAGGAAATCAGCAACATCAACCATGGATAGGGCACAACTAAGCTCCTTAGTATGCTCTAGAAGAGATATGCTTATCTCTTTAAGGCAAGACAATGTGCAGTTGAAGGCATCATTGTTAGCTGGTCTGTTAGCTGAGATGCAGATTAAACCTACCTTAAGAGAGCAGATAAAGGAGGCACAACAAGTAGATGTTTTTGTACAGCAGATTAGATCTGAGTTTGGAGATGAGAAGCGACAAGGTTTTCATGAGTCAGATGACCAGATGGCATGCTATCATGGAAGGATGATAGTGCCAGATGTGGACAACCTGAGGGAATTAGTCCTGGAAGAAGCTCATTCTTCGATGTATGCTATGCATCCGGGGAGCACCAAGATGTATCGAAACTTGAAGGATATGTATTGGTGGCCTGGGATGAAGAAGGATGTAGCTGAGTTTGTTCTGAGGTGTCCTGTGTGTCAGCAGGTCAAGGCTGAACACCAGAGACCTGCAGGAACAATGCAACCCTTACCCATACCACAGTGGAAGTGGGACCATGTGACCATGGACTTTGTTGTTGGCCTACCTAGGACAAACAAAGGACATGATTCCATTTGGGTAGTTGTTGATAGGTTGACAAAGACAGCGCATTTCTTACCTGTCAAAACAACCTATACTGCTGAAAGGTTATCCCAGATATATGTCCAAGAGATAGTGCGTTTGCACGGAGTTCCTGTCACTATAGTTTCTGACAGAGGTCCCCAGTTTACAAGTCTCTTTTGGGAACAGTTACACAGAGCCCTAGGCACCAAGCTAAGGTTTAGTACAGCCTTTCATCCCCAGACTGATGGACAGTCAGAAAGAACTATACAGACCTTAGAAGATCTGTTGAGAGCATGTGTTCTCCAGTTTACCGGGAGTTGGGATCTACATCTAAGCTTGATAGTGTTTGCCTATAACAATAGCTATCAACATAGCATTGATATGGCACCATATGAAGCCTTATATGGTAGACGTTGTAGATCACCCTTGTGTTGGTATGAAACTGGTGAGCACCAGTTGTTAGGCCCTGATCTTGTGCAGCAAACTACAGAAAAGATTAAAGTTATACAACAACAACTTAAGACTGCACAAGATAGGCAGAAGTCGTATGCCGATAAACGTCGTAGACCCCTAGAATTTCAAGTTGGAGACAAAGTGTATCTCAAGGTCTCACCTTGGAAAGGAGTCCTTCGTTTTGGGAAGAAAGGAAAGTTAGCTCCTAGATTTATGGGACCTTATCCAATTGTTGAAAAAGTTGGGAAGGTGGCCTATAGACTAGAGTTACCTCTAGAGTTGCAGAAGTTGCACCCTGTGTTTCACATTTCCATGCTGAGGAAATGTCATCCAGATACCGAGTCAGTTCTACAACCTATGGAAGTAGAATTGAATGAAGATATAACGTATGAGGAGGGACTAGTGTCAATCCTCGATAACAGAACTAAAAAGTTAAAGAAGAAGGATATAAGCCTTGTAAAAGTCCTCTGGAACCATCGTGGTGTTGAAGAAGCCACTTGGGAACTAGAAGATGAAATGAGAAGAAAATATCCTGCTCTTTTCTTATAAGATGCTTTATCGATTTCGGGGACGAAATCCTTTTGAAGGGGTAAAGAATTTGTAACACCCCTGACCTGGGTTATGACCTAACCCTGGAAGTTTTGCCTAAATATGTAATTAATATACTTGTGAACACTCCCTGGCATGTAACTAAGTTCCTCAGGAACATTTACTTTCAATTTCTCTCCTTTTTGTATAAAGTTGTAGCATTGTGTTGTATGCAGGGACCTATGTGCAAATTACCCAGTTTAAGGGTTGAACTTGCAAAATTCACAAGATAAGATGTTCCTTTGATGTTGAGACATCATGAGAATGGTCATGGTAAAGTTTGAGGGATTTCCCAAGCTTGAGCACCAAGGTGCAGCTGTGGAAGCAATTCCCATGCTTAGAAACCCTAATTTGGGGTAAAGTGCAATTTACCCAAATTGAGGGGTCCAAGTTGTAATTCTTAATATCTAGAATATCTTTTATGACTCTTATCATCATTTAGAGTAGAAATGATGAAAGGGATACATCATTTAATAATCAGATGAGAAAAATGACCTTTGTGATAGAAATCACCTAGAATGGGTATGAAACCCTTTCATGTATGTACCCTAGTTGAAGGTTGGATTCCTTTACCCTTAGATCTTGAGATTTCATGAGATTTGCATAAGGATAGATAGTTTTGGTCGTGCCCTTGAGCAAGGAGGGGCCTAGATGTGATTTCCAATCTTGTGAGGTCCTTAGGGTGTAAAAGAGGCTAAAGTATATAAGCCCTTTTCCCTTGCAATTAAGTGAACGAACTTTCTTTCCTTCACTTCTCTTCTTTTCTTGCTCAAAAGGCCAAGGATAGCTCTGGAGCTCGGGGGGGACGACCAACCTGTCCTAGGTAAGAGAACCCCACCTTCTAGCTCGAATTCATGGAGGAATTCACTTTCTAAGGTTGGTTTTGTGGTTAGCTTACTTAGTCTTCTTGTTCTAGCCGACCAAAGCAACGTTTCCTTGGAGAATTCACCCCTGACCAAGTTGTGGAAGCTCAAGGACGCCATTAAATCTTGGAGCTTGAAGGCTTGGAGCTTTAGTATCAACTTTGAGGCGGGTTTTATAACTCTAAACTTATGCTTTATATGTGTATGTTCAATTCTTGCAATTTACTTGGTAAATTCTCCTTCTACCTCCCTACTTCCTTGCACGTTTGCAAGCAAATCAGTGGAGAAACCGACCTTGCTAGAGGTTGAAGATGAGGGGCGTGACTCCCTATGTTACTTTTTCAAACGACCTTGGACCTTTTGGTCCAAACGGTTGCAAACCGTTTGGGTTCAAACGGTTTCAAACCGTTTGCTCTCAAACGGTCTTGCAAGACCGTTTGGATTGAAACGGTCTCAAGACCGTTTGAAAGGGTTGACCAAAGGACGACCGTTTGAGGGTCTATTCCTAACATATTGAATTTCATCTCTGCAAAGAATCAAAAGTCTAATTCTTAACCAATTGAAAGTTGAAGGCACTTCAACATGAAACCCTAATCGGGTGAAAGAGTGCTGATTTGACATATAGATCTTGTTGAGTTTTGGGTTGAAGGACCCAAACGGTCTCAAGACCGTTTGGGGATTTCTCCAAACGGTCCTAAGACCGTTTGGGCACAACTCAAGACCGTTTGAAGGTCTAGGGTTAAGTTAATCTAATGGTTTGAGGGTCCAATTGTAGGAAATTGATGAATTGATGAAAATTGCTGATTTTGACCTAATTGGACTTCAACCTTAGTCACAACGACTTGGATTTTGGTCAAACTTTGGGCAAACGGTCTCAAGACTGTTTGGATGAAGTCCAAACGACCTCAAGACCGTTTGGTCCAAGTTTGACCCCAATTGGAGGTCAATTGATAGGTTCAACCTTGAATTGATTCACATTGTTGAACATTGATGACCAATCGAATTGAAACCCTAATTGAGGAAGATTGAACCCTAATTGGCTTGCAATTGAGGGTCAATTGGATGTCTAAGTGGTTAAGGCTAACCCTGACTAACTCAAATTATAAGTGGTTAGCATAGCTTTAACCATTTGAGGACTTCAACACACATATCCATGAACATTGGTAACCTTTGAACCACTTTGGAGGTCCAAACGGTTTGAGCCCTTTTTGGACCAAACGGTCTCAAGACCGTTTGGATCCAAACGGTCTCAAGACCGTTTGGGGCCAAACGGTCTCAAGACCGTTTGGGGCCAAACGGTCTCAAGACCGTTTGGGCTCAAACGACCTCAGGATCGTTTGGCCCAATCGAACTCAAGTAAGTTTGATCAAACGGTCTCAAACCAATTGAAGCTCCAAACGGTTGGGAAGTCAACCCTTCCAAACGGTCTTCACCTCCAAACGGTCTCAAGACTGTTTGGATCCAAACGGTCTCAAGACCGTTTGGGGTCAAACGGTCTCAAGACCGTTTGGGTGGTTGAAACCGTTTGAAGGTTGAAACCGTTTGGAGATTGGTGATGGTTTGTACTTAACCATTTGATGATGTAATTAGTTCAATGATGATTCAATCTAAACCCTAATGGTAACCTAGGTCATTAAGGGACTATGTTATTAGTGAGTTAACCATGATGGTAATCATGTGGCAAATTACCAAAATACCCTTGAGGGGCCTAAAGGGGTAAAACTTTGTCCTAATCAAACCCTAATCACATGATGTTGATGTTTTGGATCATGTTAGTCAATAGAGACTTATCTCAACCTGATCTAGAGTGGTATTGTCACCATCTACCAGTGAGAGGAGAGAGAAAGTATTTCTAGAGAGAGAAAGTATCTTAGAGAGAGAAAGTACCCTTTTTAGGAGGAAACCCTAGTGAGATACTTCTTTTACACATGAATGTGCATGATTAGGGAATGACCCACCTATGTGAGGTCATGGAAACCCTATTTATAATATCTAATGGATCTTAATTCTAATTAAGAAGCCTTAATGATGATGTTTCTCTTACATAATGATGTAATGAGTACAATTCACCATGGAGTGAATAGTAAACCCTAATTTTAGGGTGATGACATGAAAGATGAACAGTAAACCCTAATTGACAGGGTTATTGAATTAAACCCTAGTTGAGGGTGATTCCATGTGAAACCCAAGTTGAGGGTGATTCCATGTGAAACCCTAGTTGAGGGTGATTCCAAGTGAAACCCTAATTGGGAATGCATCCCTAACTATTGAATTGTTTATTATTATCTGTTGAACTAACCATGCAGGTTATTATGAGATAATGGTCATACCCAGGTATGAAATACCATGTTATATTCATTGAAAGCATGTCTTAAGCTTTATGAATAGTGAATCATCTTGATGCACTGCTAAGTGACATCTTTTGTGATTTATGGGTTGTAAGAGCCATAAACACCATCAAGGTCATGCTTGACAGATGACTTGTGATGAGATAATTGAGAACTGGTAATTGAAATGAGTTAGGCCTGCTACATTTTAGTATTCTCATATATAGCTGTGTTGTTGTATGATGATAAGAATACTGAATGTACCTAACTAATCAAGTGAAATGTAGAGCCCTGATCATAGATCCATCATTGTCAGAGTCTAAATGATGGTGAAACAGGTTTTCCTCAGGGAACTCCTGGATCACATACTTTTGAGTATGTGGGGTACATGGATGTGTAGAACCTTACATCCTAGTGTAGGTATTTGATGTAGATTCTTGTAGTCCGTCATACCTTCACTATAAAAGAAAAGGTGAGAGGATGATGTAGATTCTAGTAGTCCATCAGACCCCACCATAAAGTCCTAAAGGTGAGATGTATATCTACACTCCCTTAAAGACACAAACACCGCATCGATAAAAGATAAACAAGAAATCTTCCGATGACGAAGAGAGTACAGAACGCCACTGTAACTCTAAAATAGCGAAGGTCCAGTTTACCCTGGAGAGCTATAACAAAAGATATCCCGCCAGATATCTAACATTTGATCCTCTAACTGACTGAGGAAGATGAGGTCATAAGAATCCGGCTCTTTTAATGACCTATGTATGATACTGATGTGACTTCTTAGCGATCAGTTGGAGTATGAGTGGTAAGCCTCATCTCCACAGGGCATAACAATAATGTTTGAAAAACATAATCAACAGCGTAGTATATCTGTTAGAGTTATCTACGAGTTATTTGATTGATGTTATCTTGAATAGCATAGATGTTCTCATATTTTAATATTGATTGAACTCTTGCTCATTATCAGAACTGCTAGTGAATATCTTGAAGGCTCTTATTGCTTTAGTTATTCCCTACTTTGCTTATAACGCCTAGTGGAGAGTTATAACTCTCGCTGGGGCAATTATGTATAATTGTCTCACCCCATAGACTTCTACTTTTTAGGTGGTCGTCGAAGACGGAGGAACAAGAACACAGGTGACCAATCCCAGCAACAGCAGCATCAGGAGCAGTAAATATCTCAGGTGGAGATCTAGCCTGCTTCATGGTGTAGTTAGAGTCAAGTCCTATGTGTCCTCTGTACTCTCAGGTCCTGGAATGTTTTGGAGTATGAATTCTTGATAATTTTGGTATCATGTTGTATATAATTACTCAAGAAGTAATTGTCAGTGATGTAAACAGTTAAATCCTTTTTCTATGGAAAAGGTTTGTGGTTTCAGGCTCTTGTCTCGAAAAGTTTTAATTTCCCGTGATTTTGTCTTCCGCTGTTTACCGATTGCTTCCGCACATGATTAAATCAGGATTAATTCGTGGTTTGGAGATCGGAGCCCACTGTTTTAAACTTTAATAAAGTGCTATTCAAATAGCAAATAAGTCTTGAATTAAAAGACTAGATTCAACAATCAATTGCACAATACTACTCTTGGCATCCCCATTGGGTCATGGATGCATGAGGTGAAGCATTACCACCTCATTCCATACTATCCTGTTTCGATCCTGGGACCTGTGGGTTATGGGCCCACACACAATTCAAAGTGTAACCATCGTATTATATCATTTTAGGGTTTCAACAACAGTAATAAGGTAATCCACAATTGTATCAGTCATTCAAGCATTAATCATACTCAATTACCATCACTCAGTTATATTAGAGCTAGGTATAACAAGCTACACCTCATTAGGGTTACTTGTCCAGACAATCTGATTATCATCCCTTTCTATTAATATGAGTGAATAAGTATAACTACCTTGTTCAGGGTATCTCTCCATGTGTTCTGACATCATCCAAACTGTATCACCATATCACAAATACACACTAGTAAGATGCATATCAGGTAGGAATTACTACAACTATCATACGCCTTTAATTTAACATATAGCTTGCACAAATACACGGAAATCATATGTAGAACCAACTTTCATACCTTAATATGCCTTCAACAAATCATACATGTAAAAACAAATTCACATATTACACAAAGCTAGTGTTTTCCCATATCTCTCTGCTCATTCATTACTTCTTTACTTTTTGCTACCTATCCTTTTCATATGATTTTATACAATAAACATCATTAACATTGAAGCATTTAAGATAGGAATATATTATTCATCATTCTTGCTATCACACAAGAATTTATTTCTTATCGCACTTCATCATATTGTATGTCACTATTACATTCACTAGATGACCCTACCAAGGTAGTTATGCACCGTATATGATTCATTTTCTCTTATCATTTCATTCCCACCTTACTCTCATTAAGGAATATATGAAAGAGAAGATGATTTTAAGACTTGGAATACTTGTATTCAAACATTCCCTTAATACATTCTCGTATGTAGATTTACTTAGTTATCAACAGAGATATTTGATTAATTAGCACTTGCTTGAATCTCACAACCTCTTTATTTTATAACTTCTCCATCATATTTCAAACCCTATCTTATGTTTCATAGTCCTCTTACCATATACTACTCTTGAACCCGTCATCTTTAATTCTAAATTTTTCTCTTATGACCATGTTGCTTATTCATATGTATGGTCATGTATACCATGTTGCACATATTTCCTCCTTTATCTTTATACTATTGTGAAGTTAACGTTCTAAATTAATAGTCCTTCTATTAGTTTTTCCTCATGTTGAATACATTGCATATTCTTCATTTTTAAATCAAGTGGATCATGCATGGGTCAAACATAGTTTCTCTTTCAATCAAGTCTTTCTCTCTTGAATACAGTCTACCTTTGTATGACTTATTCATTCGTTAAACTACACCTATGTTCTTTGCTTTGAAACTAGTTTGTTGTTCTAGTCTTATGAATTACATGTTCATACGATTCTCTTTACTTTTACTCTTTTGAAGACTCTTTACTTCTATGGACCTATTGAATGCTCAACCCTATTCTCTACTTAGCCTTTTCTTTAGAGTTCAATAAAGCATTATACTCAATTATATGATTCATTCTTCATGATTGATTCTTGCTATCTTGAATCATACATACATTTCACATATCTTTTCTATATTTCATATGTATAGTTCATATAATATTAATCAATAAACTGATTATGAACTTCATATCATGTTCTATTATTCCCAATTAAGGGTTTCTCATATGAGGCCCCAAAATTGAACCTCAGATACCAGTTTCAACTGATTCTTAGTTGTTCTGATCTTGCCCATCTGTTTCAACATCTTACTGTATGTACATTCTCACTCTAATGTGGGTCTAATTATCCAGAGTCTATTCTTATTATACTATTAATAGGAGTCATTAGATCCCAGTAACGCATCCTTCCAGCCGGACCAGGCCAAACCTGAAGTCCTGAAGCCAAGAACTACAAAGGATTACTCAACTCCTATTCATCTCAGAAGTGTGGAAGAAAACTTATCCACTAAGGAAAGATCATTCAAAGATGATTTCTAATCTACATGTTACAAAGAATGAAATCAATAAATGCTACAACTGCATAGTGTGCAACAAATCTTAAAGACCCATATATATT
Source organism: Alisma plantago-aquatica (assembly GCA_963693085.1). Taxonomy (NCBI): domain Eukaryota; kingdom Viridiplantae; phylum Streptophyta; class Magnoliopsida; order Alismatales; family Alismataceae; genus Alisma; species Alisma plantago-aquatica. Next base: position 330,880,497 of record OY856411.1, read on the forward strand.
TCAAAGTACTGAATATTTCAATTCAAACATATAAGAGCATTTCCATACATTTCCAACAAAAACAACATTATGAAATGTAAGTTCTATCTCCTTTTACATGTATGCTCTTAATTCTTGTTTCTTTTCTCGTTTTCTAACCCTAACATTTCTAGGGTTCCTCTCTAGCCCATTCTTCCACTGTATACCTGGCCAGGGTATACGTGAGAGAATAGACAGAGTAGCTTGTACTGGTTGATCCAAGTACTCATATATCGGGCCAGGATATCTAAATACTCAAATCCCCAAAGCTAACATCAAACATCTCCTATCTGCCACACATAGGACTCTAACTTACTAACTTAATGGTCCTTGACAACTCACCCTAAGCTCTGATACCAAGCTGTTGCACCCCGATCTCACAATTTCCTCAAATCATGAGATTAGGGCATAAGATAGGATTTATATGTAACACAAAGAACACCCTTAACTTTTTTTCTTTTCTTTAAAACTCTTGTTTCCCCGCATTGAACCACATAACATCTTAACAAAGGAATCTGAACATTTCTTTTACTAATCAGACTTCAATAGTAAAGATACATGTATAAACATTCATGATGTCTCTCACACCTTGTGCACATAAAACTTGCTAATTAGCATACATATCAAAAGAGGAACAATATTACACATCGTAATTACAACTCCCTCTCTTATCTCTTACTGAGGACCTAGAGTGACAAGGACCGACTGACTCAACTAATCTTGTACTTAACTCTTGTAGCAGATCTACACTGATGCTCTGACCATCTTCAAGTCCACGCGGTTAACCCTAAAATGTTTGAGTAGAGGGGTGAGCCTACTCGCTCAGTGAATGAGTACTTCAAGGAAACAGTATAAGGCACTAATGTGATTACAGATATAACTTTGAGTAAACGTTATGAAATTTAACAACAATAAATACTACACTGAGCAGTTCTAAAACAATATAATTGAAATAACGAAGAATGTAAATATTGCATCCAAAGAATAACTACTAGGAGACTATGATCTAGTCTTCCTTAACTCTTTCATTTATAAGGAACTCTGTGAACCTATATGATCATATTTTAACTTATGCCCTGATCTATGCAGTGTACTCTGCATAGAGACTCGCAGTGCACTACGGCTACACCGTACAAGACTTAGCGACACACCAGGGAAATGCTAAGTCTGACTGCCAGCCCTGTTCAGCTACAGGACCAAAGGCTCTCCGGCCTCAATGCACTAACTCCGAGTGCTCTAGACTCCTCCTTTAACCTGAGTACACAGGCGGAGAGTCTCACTGGGTTACCACCGTGACTCCGCACAGATTAATGTTGAATAACCCCTATTTTCTCCAGTGCCACCATGACTCCGCACGGATTAATGTTGAACACTGCCTCTCTGTCCTCGTGCCACCGTGACTCCGCACGGTTATTCTTGCAACACGAGTTTCACCCCTAAGAAGCAGACCTCTCAAAGGGGTTCTATGGTGTTCAGGGCACCTAAGTCTAACATTAATATTATAGATACATGTAAAATAGAAATCATAACTCATTTTACATTTCTCACAAGGCTCACACAGCCTGCCATATCATATCATATAAAACATCATAGCTCATGTATTCAACATATACCATGTCTCAGTAACATCCCTTTCTAGGGCATGTCATATCTCATCACCTGCAATTTACGAGATATGTATTGAAATATAAGAAGCCCTGCAGTATGTAGATATCAACTCAGAGAGAACAAGCATATAAAGTTAAATGCACTAGAAACATACAATTCAACAGTTAAGTATCACCACATCTCATATCGAGACCTTTCATGTCACCATAACATGATTCATTGAACACCCTATCCTTAGGGTTTCATTTGTCTTATTCATTCATCACATGCCAACACCCTACTCTTAGGGTTTCATTCGCCTCATTCACCTTTTCATTTACCTCATTCACTTGTCACATGGCTCTCATAAGGATTTCATAGGATATAAGCATTCACTAAATAAAGATTGTTTTCAACAAATCATATACAATCGATATATGTATGAAACCATGGAAATTGAACTAAATTTAGGTTTCCATGCTATTCACTGAGATATCATGCACCAAGGATAAAATTCAAATAAGGTAATCCATGAGGTACATCCTAACCACTTATATGATTACTAGTCCTTTTCAATAAGGTTGAAACTCTAGAGATATCTCAATTAGGTTAAACCCTAATTACATCATATGGTATAAATCTGAAAAGCATTCTTTCTAAGATGTGTTGTATACGTTTCAAATGTGAATCTACCATCAAGGAGTCATTCAAACAGAGAAGGAATCCATATCATATCAATTTGCAACAACTTAAATCATACGGACATGTCAGGGTTTAGAATCACATACTAAGCATTTAGGGATTTGGATGCTATAATCAAATTTCGTGCATTACACTGTTTGAAGGAAGAACCCACTCATCCTAAGGTGTGAAAACACCTCAAAACTGTAGCTCAACTCAGGGAATCTCGAACTCATATCAAGTCCCTAGCAAATCTCCCAATTCTTCTTCCATTCAACTCGGAAACCTTGAAAATGAGGGATTGTGAAGAAAGGGTGAGAAAAGAGGGAATTTCGACATCATCTTAGATCAAATCAGAGCATGGATGGAATCTTGACATGAGAGAGAAGATTCACCATAAAATTCTATGCAAAGGATCCAAACTTACTTGATTTCACCATTCCTTGGACCGCAAAACCCTAGGTCAGCAATTCCTCCTCTTTCTCCACTCAAGCCCCCTAACTCTCCCTCTCTCTCTAGATTTTTGTTTCTCTGGGGTGGATGACGAAGAATGAGAGCTGTGTGTGTGTGTGGTAGATCATATAAGTCAATTTGAGCTGCTTGGGTCCATTGCATATTGACCCAACACTCAACTTTTATTATATTGGCTGAATATTCAGTTATACAAAAGTTACTGTAATTCGTTTATTTCAGAGATCAAACCTTCTCCAACAATTATGGGAATTTAGCAAGTTGTTTGTAATTGATCTGTGAAGCTTCAGTTAAAATTTGAGATCATTTGGAGTTACCAATAAATAAATAAAAATAGAACAATGCACTGCTATATTGCAGTCTGCAGCAGATTCGGTCGAGTTTGTCCTGCACAGAACTCGACCGACACCCTCACTGTAGAGATCAAAAGTCATCCAAAAATTACGCCAATTTAACATAGTGTCTAATATTGTGTTTTTCAAGAACAGTTGAAATTTGAGATCAATTGGATATACCAATAAAAATATAAAATTCAATTACCACACTGCTATATCGATCTGAAAATGTGATCAGTCGAGTTTGAAACTCGACCGATAAACAGGTCAGAACATTCTTCAAAAATTCTGATATTTTTCAATGTTGTTCACATTTTATATATCCAAATCATATCCAAATTTGAAGTAAATCAGAGTTACACATAAAATACTAAAAATCATTTACGGAAACACTATACTTATCAAATTTTGTGTTCATGTATCATCAAAACCCTATTTTGGGTCGATTAGGGTCTATGCTTCTCAAACCCTAATTCTCAAGACAAAAGAACATTTAGACTTCTTATCATAGTTAAAACATCATAATTGTGTTATCGTCATTAATTAGATTTCAAGAATGATTATTCCAATTAATCTTTGCAATTGTTTAGGTAAACCCTAGTTTACCAGTTAAGCTCAGATGGGGTCGTAACAGTCAGTTTCATAACTGATGCCACAAAGCCATCCCCCAATTGCAAACCCAAAACAACACACCAGCAGGGGGGCATATGTGTCAATTATCAAGTCATAACTGACGCCGCATCCCATCCCGAAAAAAAAAATTGGCCCCAGGTTAGACCATAGGTGTCAGTTAGCAACATAAAACTGACTTTGTTGACCTAAAATTATTGACGATACCAAATAGTAATTGACACCATTTGGGAATAAAGACATCGGTTATCTATTAATCACCGATGAGTTAAGTTTATGTTGTCAGTTTCTTTTTTAATCAATGACTATGTTTTGATTTTTTTTCTTATTAGCTTGCATGCCTGTTGTCCGGCTGGTTAGCAGGATGCAGAACCTGCAGTTCAATTTTAAACTACAGGTTTACAACATCCATTGATTTTAGCCAACAACAGGCCACAAACCTACAAAATTAACAAGGATGGACAATTAATAGGGAATGATTCACAGACATGTAAAAGCACATTTCATATGATTTCATCACACACATTTGTATAAGCACATTTCATATGATTTCATCACACACTTGTAGAAACTTGTAATTCCATTTCATTCCTCCATTTCATATTCACACACATGTAGCAACCTACAGTTCCATTCATTTCATCTCTTTTCACATTCAGACACATGTAGAAACATTCATGTATTCATCTTCACACACATATGTATATAGATAAGACAATCCCAAAAAATGCATTCAGGCATGTATATATAAGTGTGTCTTTCAAAGTTTAACATGTCATCAAATATAGAAATAATTATGACAACAAAGTTTAGAAATATCATTATTTATCATTATCATCATCATCATCGCCATCAGTATTCTAATGATAATAAAAAATTCCCACTACTTGTAAGGCTTTTGCCCATTGTTCTCTTACATCATTTAATTCTTCCATCATATAGGGGGTATGTACATCTAATAACTTTTCACTTGTAGTGAAGTCACTGGTTTTAAACACCTACAAAGATAATGGCGTATATATAAAATTAATAATATATAATAAGATTGATATATTTCATGTTATCTAGTGAGACTATATATAATACATGTTGTATGGTATCGATTTTGATTGTAGCATGTTTGATAATTAGGTCCATATATCACATCACATAGTATGCACATGTCCATCCGTTGTTTTGTGTAGCACACTATAAATTGAAACATACAAAATGTTAACAAATACAAACAAGAATAGTTCACATAAATAATATATACATTGGAGTCAGGAAATTACTTTCACATTCTCTCAAAGTAACGGTTTCTTTGTCTTGTCCATGTTTCCTCCAGCTTTTTTGAACGCTTTTAAAGCCCTACATGTTAATGTAACACTTTAAATTGCATTATTAAACAACAATGTAATAACAGATGTTAACATATATAAAATATGAAAGATTTCTCACGTGAATAATGGCCTTTTCATTGAGTGTCCATATAATGAGTCAAATTCCTTCCCCAAAGGATCTAGATAATAAATAGTCCATGTCTTGGGGACAATAACCTATAACTCCCAATGCGTAGCACTAGAGGTAAAACAGTTACAAATTAATAACTCAAAATCCACAATAAAAATGTAATTTTCTTAAGTCCAAATTATAAGCAAAATAAACTTACTTAACATTGAATGGAGCTATTATCACCGACTTCTTATTTTTATGAAAATATTTAAAAGCATCAGAGAAGTATGCGGTAACTGATGAAGGCTCTTTATCTACGTGATTGATCAAAGATGGAACTAGAAATCCCACATGGGAAAATGAAAAATCTTTACAGATCGTGTGTAAGTGGCTACAAAACATGTATTACATATGCATTAATATATAAGAAACTAGATCACCATATATAAAACAAGGTATATGGATATATAAACAAGATCTCACCATATCCATAGCTCTATCATAGATGTATTCAGCCAATCATAATGAAACAACTCTAAAATATCTTGTATAAATATTTTGTTATTGTATGATTTTCTTGCAACATCCACCAGAATAGAAACATTTATAGGAGAATTTGGGTCATGTTTGCCTATCTATACAGCCATACCCTTACAATTAGGACCTAACGATTTGTATAGGTCCCTTGGAAGCCAACTAGGTGCTTCAAGAGGAGGTGGAGGTGGAGGCCAAGCTATAGCAGGTTTCTTCCTTTTGACATGTATATATAATTTCAGATCAACTAACTAGCTCATATATACACGCTAACAAATTAACATAATGTAAATTTACCACTCAATATCAGTATAGATGACATCCTCCTTGGGCCACAATATCACTCTGCCTTTTGCTTCACCAAGCGTTTCAGAATCTGGGTGGGCATATGGCAATGGAAGATGCGTCCACTGGTGGAGTACAAGTCTCGAGTTCACACGAACTGCACCATCTGGTACTGGAGTGCCATGAAATATGTCCCCTAGAAGGGGTGGGTAAGCCTCGGCCTCTGCAATGATAAATTATTTGATTTTTAGATGTCATGGATGCAACCCCTACAAATTTACGTAAAGTATGTTATATACATATATACATAAACATATCATCTTGAAAAGACTAGCTACTATGTCATAAAAATACTTATAGTGGATGTGCTAGGTGGTGGGTCTATAGGATTACTCCCAACCACCTCTACGGTAAGAGAAGAGCGGGACGCCACAGGTATTGTTTGAGTGGCAGTAAGAGACGTATGCCACTTGCTCATTGCTTCATGGACTCTCCTATTAATTAACTCATCTACCTATACATGGAAAAAAGAAATGCTAGCTTTTGATTATTGAATTCCCTCTTGCAATAACATTCTAAAAAAAGAATAGATTACCTCAGCTTTTGAAAATCCCGCTTTTGGGACATGTTTGTGTTGTGATGGCCCAAAGAATTCTTTTATGCCCACACCAGCGCCTGCACCCCTAACACATCTAGCATGCTCTGGGTTACCAAGAGAAATTGTCAGTTCATCCCTTGTGCCCTCAGGGATGAACTTTCCTTGCTTCCTCTGCTCATGAAGAACCTGCTAATCGCCATCAATAGAAATTGGTAAGTAAACATAATAATCAATATTGATTGCCTTGAGAGTTGAAGTTTACCATTTTTGCAGCCGCCTCAGTAGTTGTGGTTTTGGTTATATCTCCTTTCTTGTTTTGCCTCCCAGCTATCCACACAGTATGGTGAGGCAGAGGTGCGGGAGTAATAGTAGAGGACTCCCCAATCTCCTAAGTAGCAGTAGACTCGGCAGCAGCAGCATCTTGTAGTCTTTAGTGAATGCCTGCATAGCCGTTTGGACCCATCGTGTGGTCATGCATATTCAGTGCACGCCTTGCTCTTTGAGCATCGCTGATAGCCTTGTTAGTAAGCACATTGATTTGGTAAGTAACACTAAAGGTCAATATTGAATAGGTTAATACATAAGAATGTATATTAATTAAATTGGGAGTGGCACTTAATACCTTGAATTCATCAGTTTTTCTTTTGGCAACAAAATCCTCCCAATCATTGGGGTCCAAGTAGTTCCATTGCTCAGTGGCTGACTTCTTCCTCTTCTCAGCATCTCGTATGTAATCTCGGGTAAGATTTGTCCTATAGTTCCTTAGGACCCTCTCACAGTGCTGCATCACACATTTACGATGCAGGCTTTCATCCAGTTCAAATATACTCTGCAAAATTTCATATATTTAACTAGTATCCTAAAAATTAGTAATCTGCAAAATAGAATTGAAAATAATAATAACTCACGCATAGTTCCTTCCATACTAAGTCTTTCTTCCCCTTAGTAACTTCATGCCAATATTCTTCATTAGGACTATAATGGCTACGAGTAAGAACCCCAAGATATGAAATAAACGAGTTGTGGTTCACTCCAACTGGATTTTCTGCATGATCAAAATCCACAACTAGTTTGTCTATTGCCCCTTGTTTGTAGTAACTTTTTCATCATAGTGATGCCCCTCACTTTTTCAAAAAAACATTGCTGCTCATCAAGATCCCCAAGTTCTTCAGGGGGTACATCATCAACCTAAAATTTAACAAAAAAAAACTTACAGGATATAACTTATAAATGGACATATAGATAGAAATATAGGATATATTTTAAAAACTCACATTGTGAGGCACCACATTGATATCCTCACCCTCACGGTAATAATCATCATGGTCATCATACTCATGCTCAGCCATATGAAATTGTCATTAAAAAAATCAAACATTTAACATTTAACATAACTAGAAGATAATAAAATATTGTAAAGTTCACATTCAAAAAATAAAACATATAAAAAAATAAAAACATGCCTCTAATACCACGATCTTTTATCAATTAACATTCCTTCGATGTGATCTCCACACACATACAAGTCATCATTAGCTTCAATATTTGGTGGTGTTGGCAACCCAACTGAGAATGGACTTGAGCCATCATAATTATCATAGTACTCTTCTTCATCTATAGGATCTTCAATGAACTATCTTTTACCATGAAGAACAACTGACCATTTATCATTTGCATGATCATATATATAAAATACTTGTTTCTCATGTGATGCCAATATGAATGGTTCACCCTTCTCGCTAATCTTTTCAAAGTTCACTGATGTGAAACCTAATTCATCCACTATAACTCCTTTGGTGTTATCAACCCAATTACATTTAAAGAGCGGAATTCTGAAGTCTACATAGTCACCCATATGTCTTCAGTGACATCGTAATATGACATCTTAGCTTCACGTGGACTCTTATCCTTTACACTTGCAAAAAAGAATGAAGATGTTTGAAGGGTGACCCCATTGTTTTGGACAACGCTCTTATCATCTTGACGCTTTGTGTAATATGAGAACCCATTTATGTCAAATGCTTCATAAGACGCTTTGTGTAAAATATACAAGTGAGCTTGTTCCAACTACTCATGGTTGATTACTTTCATCCGTGATCCAAAAATTCCTTTGCCAGAATACTCCTCAATATTCTTGGCATTAACAGGAGTGTCATTACCACTCAGAAAGTCATTATAAAAATCCATAACCTCTCTCGTCACATAACCCTCAATAATACACCCTTCAGCCTTATAATGGTTTCGAACATCACCTTTAAAAATGCTCATGTATCGTTCAAAGGGATACATCCAATGCAACAAAACTGGTCCCAACATTTTTACTTCCCTAGTCAAGTGGACAACAAGATGTACCATGATATCAAAGAATGAAGGAGGAAAATATATCTCAAGATGACATAGGGTAACAACCACTTCTCTTTGCAACTTATCGAGAGTATCATGATCAATAACTTTGCTGCACAGACTGTTGAAAAAGAAACAAAGTGTAACATCCCTGACCTGGGTTATGAATTAACCCTAGAGGTTTTGCCTAATAAGGTTGAGTATATTCTTAATTCTATCTTGGGAAAAGTAATTAGGGCTTATGAGGAACTTATGTTTCAATTTTGGTCATGTTTGGACAATGTTGAAGCAATGTTTTCTTATTTTGGACTAATGTGCAAAATACCCAAGTTGAGGGGTTTATGTGCAAATTGTGCATGATAATATGTTCCTCATGTGTTGAAGCATCATGAGAGTGAATATGATGTTGATGTATGGCTTATGGAAGCCTGAATACCAAGAAAGAGTTGATAAAGCAATGTAGGTGCATGAAAACCTAGTTTTGGTGTAATGTGCAATTTACCCAAATCCTAGGGTGCAATATGTAATTTACCACTTCAATAAGGTCCTTAATGTTTCTTGGCATCTAGTAGAGCAAAGAAAATGAGAGGGGTGCCTCATTTGAATTAATTTGGAGGAGAGAGAATCTTGATATTAAAATAATCAAGATTTAATCTTAAGTGAAACCCTAATTCAATTTAGGGCAAAAATGATTGTATTAATTAAAGGGCCTTCAACCAAAATGTTATTGGTTGATTTTGAATACGTATGGACGTTCCTTTTCCAAGATAAGGAACGAAAATATCTTAAGTAGGTGAAATTCCACTCACCTTATTATAAGGAAAAGAATTTCCACTCAAAAAGATATATTAATATTATAATGGATTAAGGTGCTTATTTTCTTTTCCCTTAATCCATGTATAATTGAAGGGAGTTCGGTGGCTTTGAGTTGCCTTTGTATGCAAGAAACCAAGGGGGAATTGGTGGCAACAATTTTGGAATTAAAAGACTTTTATAAAGTATCTTCTCTCTCCTCAATTTTCTTATAAAAGTACCTTTTCCAAGCCAAATGAAAGGCTTTTACGACCCCACTTCTTCTCCTTGCTTGAAAAACCGACCAAGAAGGCTAAGGACATCAGGTAGAACGTCCCCAACCTGTTGGTAAGCCTTTGATCTTCGTTCTTCATGATTTCATGGTAAAAATCATAAAACAATGTGTAATTCCTTCATTTCTTCACTCAATCTTCAATTCTAGCCGATCATTTCACTCCAAATCTTGAAGTTGAGCCTTGGAATAGTTGGATAAGCTTCATCCACCATTATATCCGTGTAGCTTGGAGCTTGCAGATCAGATTTGAGGCGGGTTTTATAACTCAAACCCTTAATCATTGATATTGCATCAATTCTCTATACTTTGTTGATTGTTTTCTTTAAATTGCTACACTCTTGTTTCTTTGCTGCAATTTCCATCAACAACGGTTGCTGTTCTTGGTTGTTATAAGGAAGGGGATGATTACATCATCCTATATGCTTATCCAAAGAAAAGTACCAAGCCAAACGGTTTTGATAGCTATTCCAAATCGTTTTAATTTGATTGGCTATGCGGTTTCAGCAAACCGTTTAAAGGCAAACGGTTTGAAACCATTTAGGAGAAAACGGTTTCAAGACCATTTGATATGGTTGACCAAGCGTTGACCGTTTGGTAATTTTGTTCCTAATTATGTAGTCTAATTACCCACCACATTTGAGGGGTTAACTCCAAAGGAATCGTAGGTTGAAGGCCAACCAATTAGGCAAATCGAATTGAATTAAATGCTGATTTTCAACCTGATTAACTTGACCTGTTTGGGAAAACGGTTTCAAGACCGTTTGAGTGAGTTGACCAAGCGTTGACCGTTTGGGATTCCTGTTTATAATTATGTTGTTTGATGACCCTCCAAATTTTAGGGATTAACTCCCAAGGAATCCTGAGTTGAAGGCTAATCAATTAGGGAAACCTAATTGGATTAAGTGCTGATTATCAATCTGATTTAATCGAACTTTTTGGGAAAACGGTCTCAAGACCGTTTAAGTGCGTTTACCAAGGGTTGACCGTTTGGGATTAATGTTCCCAATTATGTGTTCTAAAGACTCACCACATTTGAAGGATTAACTCCCAAGGAATCGTGAGTTGAAGGCTATTCAATTGGGCAAACCCTAATTGAAAACAGTGCTGAAATTCCAATGAGTTAATTGGAGATTTTGGGTTGATTAGCCCAAACGGTTTCAAGACCGTTTGGGGATCACCCAAACGGTCTCAAGACCGTTTGGGGGTCACCCCAAGACAGTTTGGAGGTCTGGGGTCAAGTATAGTTGACCAATTGAAGGTCTAAAGGTACCAAATCATATTGCAATTAAGTGTTAATTTGTTGATCAACTCGATAGACCAAACCTTGATGAAATTTCTCTAGAATCCAAAGGTTGGATGAGCCAAACGGTCTCAAGACCGTTTGGAGCTCATCCAAACGGTCTCAAGACCGTTTGGTGGTCACCCAAGACCGTTTGGATGTCTAGGGTTAAGTATGGTTAGGTGTTTGAAGGTCTAAAGGTACCAAGCTGATATACAATGCAATGTTGATTTGGTGATCAATTCCATGATCCAAACCTTAATTGGATGGCTTGTATTTGAGTGATATGACGGGAAAACGGTCTCAAGGCCGTTTGGAGGTCATACAAACGACCTAAAGACCGTTTGGGGTCAGGTCATATCCAATTTGGATGATGGTTCAAAAGTTTCAAAGTAAACAATCTTGTACTGATGAGTGTTGTTGAATCATCGATTCTAAACCCTAATCCAATTGAATCAAACCCTAATTGATGACCAAGTGAGGGTCAATTGAGTGTGAAATCATTTGAAGGTTGACCTACTAAATTCAATTGAAGTATGAGCATAGGTCCAATTGATGATTGGTTCCATGAATTCAATGGTTGAAGATCCAATGCAATCAATTGAAACATAATTAGTAGCTTGATTGATGATCAACTTCAAAGCTCTAATTGGTGTTTATAAACCCTAATTCCATTGAGATCAGACTCTAATTGAAGTTCCAATTAAGGGATGAGTTCATGACTCAATTGATGATTGAGTTGATGATCCAATTGGTTGAGATTCCATAGTTTGGAATTGTGTGTTGTTGAAGTCTTGATTGACTCTTTGGTCCATGCGGTTTTGAGAGGTTTGGACCAAACGGTCTCAAACCGTTTGAGACCCATGCGGTTTTAAGTCCATGCGGTTTCAAAGCTTTTTGCTTAAACGGTTTCAAACTATTTGTGATTCAATTTGGTTAATTCAATTGGATGCCCCATGCAATTGAAGGATCAATTGGTTAATCCAATTGAGTACTTAAAGTAATTGAAGGAACAATGGGTTGATTCAATTGAGTACCCAATGATATTAAAGACTCAATTGACTAATCCAAATGGATACCCAGTGCAGTTGAAGGTTCTATTGATCAATCTATTTGGATACCTCAAGTTATTGAAGGTCCAATTGATCAAACATTTTTGTAAACCTAATGTGATTAGGTGGCAGATACCTTTAATGGTACTAATCATTAATGCATAACAAATGCATGGATCCAATATATGATGTAAACCCTAATTGAGGCTGATTCCATGTATAATCCTATTAAGAGGTTGTCTACATGTGAAATCACTAATTAGGATGAATAGTAAACCCTAATTCAATTGGATACCTTATGTAATGGAGGTCAAATGTGATTGAATCTTTGAGAATTAAGATGATGAATGTTCTATTGATACAATAATGATTAGTAATGATAATCAATGAAGGTACAAATGGTTGAAACCCTAATAGTACCTAAGTAATTAAGTGTCAATTAAGGGATGAATCCCTAATTGCTTATAGGATCAATGACTTGATACACTATGTTAATCATAGTTGTATGTACTCGACTAAAGAGTTGATATGACCTAATCAAGTTGAGAAGTTGATAGCATGAATCCATACATGAATATGATTCATGTGGTGATTAAGGGTTATGATCCTTAAGCAAAGAGATCATGAAACCCTAAACATGAACATAAACCCTAATTGACATGGTTATTGAACTCAAACCCTAGTTGAGGGTGCATCCATATGAAACCCTAATTGGGAATGATTAGTAAAACCTAATTATGGGCAATGTGATATGAAACCCTAATGAAGGGTGATGATATATGCAATCTCTATTCTAAAGAAGGGAAATGGTATGTGAAACCCTAATCCCTAATGAAATAATAGAATTTATACTTGAATATGATTCATGAGGTGAACTCCTGTACCACGACCGTGGTAGTTTCACTTTGCACGACCGTGCAAGGTAGCACGGATGTGGTGACATCGCTTTGCACGACCGTGCAAGGTAGCACGGCCGTGGTGACATCGCTTTGCACGGCCGTGCAAGGTAGCACAGCCGTTGTGGCTTCCCTTAGCACGGCTTTTTTTGGTTGCACGGTCGTGGTACTCTATGCTTGACTTAGAATTGTTTTTAAAAGAACCTAGCAGGGTCTTTTTGTTAATTCTTGACTTATGGATGAATCCATAGCATTGGCAATGCTGTATATTCCAAGTGAGTGACTAATGATCACTATTTTACATGATGAATGTGATGAACTGGTGCATAAAGTATTAGGATGGGTAATACCCTAATACAAGCTAAGTATATGAACTCAAGAAAGTTAATAGTGTTGAGGGAAGTGATACATCAAGATATGATAGATATCATATCCAACACACCAAATAGTGGTATACTTTGTTGTGTTATAAATCCAATATAATTGGATGAATGATACATGATATGTGTGATGGAAATCCTAATCCTGGTAAAGGATTAAGGGTAATACTCTTGAATTATTAATACATTGTTTTTGCATGGTGTTGATAGATAATTGATGTGTTGCTATCATATGTGCTAACCATGCAGGTATCATGAGATGATGGGCATAGCCTGGTATGAGCTATGATATGTTATTAATTTAAATTTGTTTATTGGGTCTTGTGTGCCATAATATACCTTGTTGCCTGGCAAGAGGTAGCAAGACAGTTAATGGGCCTCAAGCGCCATGATAGATGCTTGTGTAGCAAGTATCATACTTATCTTGGTCAGATGATCTAAAGGTGTTAGTTACTTGAGAATGTGGTAACAATGCTCAGGTGATGAGCTAAGGGTTTAAATACCCAAATTCACATGGTTAGGATATTGAAATTGTGAAAGGATGAGAATTCCTTGTGGTGAATTGAGGGATTAAGATCCCAACACTTTATGAAAAGAGTATGGCCACGGGCCATGACTCCACAATGATAATGCCAGGCTTTAGATATATGATCAAAGCATGAAGAGAGTTAATGCAGTGGTAATGATTCTGTAGTTTGAATAGATGTTATACATGTTCTTCATACTCATTAAAGGATAAGTGACATGTTGATTCTATCAAGTTATAGTTGTAATGCTTCTGATATAGAATAATGTTCTAATCTGTTAGACATTAAAATATCTACTGTCAAATAAATATGATTCCTCTGTTCATATTTATCTTCTTAAGATGCAATAATAATGTTACTGGCGGAGAGTTATATCTCTCGTTGGGGCAATTTACAATTGTCTCACCCCCGTGGGAACTACATTTTTAGGTGGACGCGGACGAGGAGACAGGAATCCTTCAGTAGGTGAAGAACAGCAGTAGCAGCAGGGACGGTAGTGAAGTCTCAGGTGGAGACATTGGCTGTCATGACATGTATAGTTGTATATAAAGTCATATGTGTCGTCTTTGTACTCTCAGGTCCTCTAAGTAGTAGTTAGTGCTTTCGAGATTTTGGATCAGTGTCTCGAGATTTTATACTACCTGTGTTTAGCTTAACAGGTCAGCTGATGCTTGTAATTCTCAGAAAGAGATGATGTAGGATATGTACCTTTGATCCAAAAAGTAAATGTGTTATACTTTGGCTCTTAAAAAAAAAGATTTACTATGTGTGGATCTCTTTGCAAAAAGTTTTAATTTTTAGTGATTTTTTCTAATCCGCTGCTTGATGAACGCTTCCGCATTAGTTAATCTTGTTTTCGTGAATCGGTCGTCACAATTTAGTGGTATCAGAGCTCTAGGTTCGCTGAGTCTACAGAGACATAGGACTAAGGTTGTAGAGTCTATTCTAAGTGTCTTCCACTTTATCTGATAGTATCTTCTGCTCATGTAGGAGAAGAAGAACTTGAAAATGATTGGAGAGCACGAGGAACACATTGCTAAGGGCAATGTTGTTGCACCAGGAGAGGGTGCATGGGACCAGGCAAGAGGACAAAAAGTTCCTGAGAATCCCCATTAAGACCTGATCAGGATAGAGAATCCTATGTTATGCTTTTGAAGGGCAGATTAGGATAATGGTGATGCATATAGAAGACTGGATACTAGTATTACAACCTAAGTTACCAGTATTTAATGCATAAACTTTGGGCTTTGAAAGAATTCCTAAATAACTTAGTCATGTTGGAACAAGGGAAAATCATGTGTGTATAATGATATGAAAAATGAGGAATATGATAGCAAATAAAGTGCATACTACCTAATCTCCCAATACTTATATACCCTGGCCAGGTATACAACTATTGATGATAAGGTGAGTATGGAAACTCTTAGATTAATATCTTTTTGATTGCTCTGATCAAGCAGCCATTCTGATACAATCTAATGAGTATCATGAAATAAGAAATATGGAATCAATAAAGGAAGATGCTTTGTGCAATTCCAATAAAGGAAGATGCTTTGTGCAATTCCAATAAAGGAAGATGCTTTGTGCAATTCCAATAAAGGAAGATGCTTTGTGCAATTCCAATAAAGGAAGATGCTTTGTGCAATTCCAATAAAGGAAGATGCTTTGTGCAATTCCAATAAAGGAAGATGCTTTGTGCAATTCCAATAAATGAAGATGCTTTGTGCAATTCCAATAAAGGAAGATGCTTTGTGCAATTCCAATAAAGGAAGATGCTTTGTGCAATTCCAATAAAGGAAGATGCTTTGTGCAATTCCAATAAAGGAAGATGCTTTGTGCAATTCCAATAAAGGAAGATGTTTTGTGCAATTCCAATAAAGGAAGATGTTTTGTGCAATTCCAATAAGGGAAGATGCTTTGTGCAATTCCAACCCTAAACACAAAGGGAAAAGCTATGTGACATTCCTAACTAATAGGAAGAACTATGCGAACATTCCTAATTACATAGAATTTGTTAAAGGATTATTGAATAAATTATCTTTGTTAGATATATATGTTTACCCCTTTGAGAAATATTCTTAGGTGATGATAAATGTATGTTCTTTTATGCTTTTTCCTTTCAATAATATGAACATCATATGTTAGGGGTTTATGCTCTGCATAAACATAAACAGTGATAAAGTTGAATTAATGAAAGGAACTTTGTATGAATTACATATCCATAGTATCTCCATAATATTAATATAATATGTGGAGACTTGAGGGCATGATTAATGAACAATTTGTCTCTCCTTTCCATGGGATTTCGAGGACGAAATCCTTATTAGGGGTTTATAATTTGTAACATCCCCGACCTGGGTTATGAATTAACCCTAGAGGTTTTGCCTAATAAGGTTGAGTAGATTCTTAATTCTATCTTGGGAAAAGTAATTAGGGCTTATGAGGAACTTATGTTTCAATTTTGGTCATGTTTGGACAATGTGGAAGCAATGTTTGCTTATTTTGGACTAATGTGAAAAATACCCAAGTTGAGGGGTTTATGTGCAAATTGTGCATGATAATATGTTCCTCATGTGTTGAAGCATCATGAGAGTGAATATGATGTTGAGGTATGGTTTATGGAAGCCTGAATACCAAGAAAGAGCTGATAAAGCAATGTAGGTGCATGAAAACCTAGTTTTGGTGTAATGTGCAATTTACCCAAACCCTACGGTGAAATATGTAGTTTACCACTTCAATAAGGTCCTTAATGTTTCTTGGCATCAAGTAGAGCAAAGAAAATGAGAGGGGTGCCTCATTTGAATTAAGTTGGAGGAGAGAGAATCTTGATATTAAAATAATCAAGATTTAATCTTAAGTGAAACCCTAATTCAATTTAGGGCAAAAATGAATGTATTAATTAAAGGGCCTTCAACCAAAATGTTATTGGTTGATTTTTAATAAGGATGGATGTTCCTTTGCCAAGACAAGGAACGAAAATATCTTAAGTAGGTGAAATTCCACTCACCTTATTATAAGGAAAAGAATTTCCACTCAAAAAGATATATTAATATTATAATGGATTAAGGTGCTTATTTTCTTTTCCCTTAATCCATGGATAATGGAAGGGAGTTCGGTGGCTTTGAGTTTCCTTTATATGCAAGAAACCAAGGGGGAATTGGTGGCAACAATTTTGGAATTAAAAGACTTTTATAAAGTATCTTCTCTCTCCTCAATTTTCTTATAAAAGTACCTTTTCCAAGCCAAATGAAAGGATTTTACGACCCCACTTCTTCTCCTTGCTTGCAAAACCGACCAAGAAGGCTAAGGACATCAGGGATCACGTCCCCAACCTGTTGGTAAGCCTTTGATATTCGTTCTTCATGTTTTCATGGTAAAAATCATAAAACAATGTGTAATTCCTTCATTTCTTCACTCAATCTTCAATTCTAGCCGATCATTTCACTCCAAATCTTGAAGTTGAGCCTTGGAATAGTTGGAGAAGCTTCATCCACCATTATAGCCGTGTATCTTGGAGCTTTGAGATCAGATTTGAGGTGGGTTTTATAACTCAAACCCTTAATCATTGATATTGCATCAATTCTCTATACTTTGTTGATTGTTTTCTTTAAATTGCTACACTCTTGTTTCTTTGCTGCAATTTCCATCAACAACGGTTTCTGTTCTTGGTTTTTCTAAGGAAGGGGATGATGACATCATCCTAGATTCTTATCCAAATAAAAGTACCAATCCAAATGGTTTTGATAGCTATTCCAAATCGTTTTAATTTGATTGGCTATGCGGTTTCAGCAAACCGTTTAAAGGCAAACGGTTTGAAACCGTTTGGGAGAAAACGGTTTCAAGACCGTTTGCGATGGTTGACCAAGCGTTTACCGTTTGGCAATTTTGTTCCTAATTATGTAGGCTAATTACCCACCAAATTTGAGGGGTTAAATCCAAAGGAATAGTAGGTTGAAGGCCAACCAATTAGGCAAATCGAATTGAATTAAATGCTGATTTTCAACCTGATTAACTTGACCTGTTTGGGCAAACGGTTTCAAGACCGTTTGAGTGAGTTGACCAAGCGTTGACCGTTTGGGATTCCTGTTCATAATTATGTTTTTTGATGACCCTCCAAATTTTAGGGATTAACTCCCAAGGAATCGTGAGTTGAAGGCTAATCAATTAGGGAAACCTAATTGGATTAAGTGCTGATTATCAATCTGATTTAATTGAACTTTTTGGGCAAACGGTCTCAAAACCGTTTGAGTGCGTTGACCAAGGTTTGACCATTTGGTATTAATGTTCCTAATTATGTGGTCTAATGACTCACCAAATTTAGGGATTAACTCCCAAGGAATCGTGAGTTGAAGGCTATTCAATTGGGCAAACCCTAATTGAAAACAGTGCTGAAATTCCAATGAGTTAATTGGAGATTTTGGGTTGATTAGCCCAAACGGTTTCAAGACCATTTTGGGATCACCCAAACGGTCTCAAGACCGTTTGGGGGTCACCCCAAGACCGTTTGTAGGTCTGGGGTCAAGTATAGTTGACCAATTGAAGGTCTAAAGGTACCAAATCATATTGCAATTAAGTGCTGATTTGTTGATCAACTCGATAGACCAAACCTTGATGAAATTTCACTAGAATCCAAAGGTTGGATGAGCCAAACGGTCTCAAGACCGTTTGGAGCTCATCCAAACGGTCTCAAGACCGTTTGGTGGTCACCCAAGACCGTTTGGAGGTCTAGGGTTAAGTATGGTTAGGTGTTTGAAGGTCTAAAGGTACCAAGCTGATATACAATGCAATGCTGATTTGGTGATCAATTCCATGATCCAAACCTTAATTGGATGGCTTGGATTTGAGTGATATGATGGGCAAATGGTCTCAAGACCGTTTTGAGGTCATCCAAAAGACCGCAAGACCGTTTGGGGTCAGGTCATACCCAATTTGGATGATGGTTCAAAAGTTTCAAAGTAAACAATCTTGTATTGATGAGTGTTGTGGAATCATCGATTCTAAACCCTAATACAATTGAATCAAACCCTAATTGATGACCAAGTGAGGGTCAATTGAGGGTCAAATCATTTGAAGGTTGACCTACTAAATTCAATTGAAGTCTGAGCATAGGTCCAATTGATGATTGGTTCCATGAATTCAATGGTTGAAGATCCAATGCAATCAATTAAAACATAATTAGTAGCTTGATTGATGATCAACTTCAAAGCTCTAATTGGTGTTTATAAACCCTAATTCCATTGAGATCAGACCCTAATTTAAGTTCCAATTAAGGGATGAGTTCATGACTTAATTGATGATTGAGTTGATGATCCAATTGGTTGGGATTCCATAGTTTGGAATTGAGTGTTGTTGAAGTCTTGATTGACTCTTTGGTCCATGCGGTTTTGAGAGGTTTGGACCAAACGGTCTCAAACCATTTGAGACCCATGCGGTTTCAAGTCCATGCGGTTTCAAAGCTTTTTGCAACCGTTTGTAATTCAATTTGGTTAATTCAATTGGATGCCCAATGCAATTGAAGGATCAATTGGTTTATCCAACTGAGTACTTAAAGTAATTGAAGGAACAATGGGTTGATTCAATTGAGTACCCAATGATATTAAAGACTCAATTGACTAATCCAAATGGATATCCAGTGCATTTGAAGGTTCTATTGATCAATCTATTTGGATACCTCAAGTTATTGAAGGTCCAATTGATCAAACATTTTTGTAAACCTAATGTGATTAGGTGGGAGATACCTTTAATGGTACTAATCATTAATGCATAACAAATGCATGGATCCAATATATGATGTAAACCCTAATTGAGTCTGATTCCATGTATAATCCTATTAAGAGGTTGTCTACATGTGAAATCACTAATTAGGATGAATAGTAAACCCTAATTCAATTGGATACCTTATGTAATGGAGTTCCAATGTGATTGAATCTTTGAGAATTAATATGATGAATGTTTTATTGATCCAATAATGATTAGTAATGATAATCAATGAAGGTACAAATGGTTGAAACCCTAATAGTACCTAATTAATTAAGTTCCAATTAAGGGATGAATCCCTAATTGCTTATAGGATCAATGACTTGATACACTGTGTTAATCATAGTTGTATGTACTCGAATAAAGGGTTGATATGACCTAATCAAGTTGAGAAGTTGATAGCATGAATCCATACATGAATATGATTCATGTGGTGATTAAGGGTTATGATCCTTAAGCAAAGAGATCATGAAACCCTAAACATGAACATAAACCCTAATTGACATGGTTATTGAACTCAAACCCTAGTTGAGGGTGCATCCATATGAAACCCTAATTGGGAATGATTAGTAAAACCTAATTATGGGCAATGTGATATGAACCCCTAATGAAGGGTGATGATATATGCAATCTCTATTTTAAAGAAGGGAAATGGTATGTGAAACCCTAATCCCTAATGAAAGAATAGAATTTATACTTGAATATGATTCATGAGGTGAACTCCTGTACCACGACCGTGTAAGGTAGCACGACCGTGGTAGTTTCACTTTTCACGACCGTGCAAGGTAGCACGGCCGTGGTGACATTGCTTTGCACGACCGTGCAAGGTAGCACAGCCGTGGTGGATTCCCTTAGCACGGCTTTTTTTTGTTCCACAGCCGTGGTACTCTATGCTTGACTTAGAATTGTTTTGAAAAGAACCTAGCAGGGTCTTTTTGTTAATTCTTGACTTATGGATGAATCCATAGCATTGGCAATGGATGTATATTCCAAGTGAGTGACTAATGATCACTATTTTACATGATGAATGTGATGAACTGGTGCATAAAGTATTAGGATGGGTAATACCCTAATACAAGCTAAGTATATGAACTCAAGAAAGTTAATAGTGTTGAGGGAAGTGATACATCAGGATATGATAGATATCATATCCAACACACCAAATACTGGTATACTTTGTTGTGTTATAAATCCAATATAATTGGATGAATGATACATGAGATGTGTGATGGAAATCCTAATCCTGGTAAAGGATTAAGGGTAATACCCTTGAATTATTAATACATTGTTTTTGCATGGTGTTGATAGATAATTTATGTGCTGCTATCATATGTGCTAACCATGTAGGTATCATGAGATGATGGGCATATCCAGGTATGAGCTATGATATGTTATTAATTTAAATTTGTTTATTGGGCCTTGTGTGCCATAATATACCTTGTTTCTTGGAAAGAGGTAGCAAGAGAGTTAATGGGCCTCAAGTGCCATGATAGATGCTTGTGTAGCAAGTATCATACTTATCTTGGTCAGATGACCTAAAGGTGTTAGTTACTTGAGAATGTGGTAACAATGCTCAGGTGATGAGCTAAGGGTTTAAATACCCAAATTCACATGGTTAGGGTATTGAAATTGAGAAAGGATGAGAATTCCTTGTGGTGAATTGAGGGATTAAGATCCCAACACTTTATGAAAAGAGTATGGCCACGAGCCATGACTCCACAATGATAATGTCAGGCTTTAGATATATGATCTAAGCATGAATAGAGTTAATGCAGTGGTAATGATTCTGTAGTTTGAATATATGTTATACATGTTCTTCATACTCATTAAAGGATAAGTGATATGTTGATTCTATCAAGTTATAGTTGTAATGCTTCTGATATATAATAATGTTCTAATCTATTAGACATTAAAATATCTACTGTCAAATAAGTATGATTCCTTTGTTCATATTTATCTTCTTAAGATGCAATAATAATGTTACTGGCGGAGAGTTATATCTCTTGCTGGGGCAATTTACAATTGTCTCACCCCCGTGGGAACTACATTTTTAGGTGGACGCGGACGAGGAGACAGGAATCCTTCAGTAGGTGAACAACAACAATAGCAGCAGGGACAGTAGTGAAGTCTCAGGTGGAGACATTATCTGTCATGACATGTATAGTTGTATATAAAGTCCTATGTGTCGTCTCTGTACTCTCAGGTCCTCGAAGTAGTAGTTAGTGCTTTCTGGATTTTAGATCAGTGTCTTGAGATTTTATACTACCTGTGTTTAGCTTAACAGGTCATCTGATGCTTGTAATTCTTAGAAAGAGATGATGCAGGATATGTACCTTTGATCCAAAAAGTAAATGTGTTATACTTTGGCTCTTAAAGAAAAAGATTTACTATATGTGGATCTCTTTGCAAAAAGTTTTAATTTTAGTGATTTTTGCTAATCCGCTGCTTGATGAATGCTTCCGCATTAGTTAATCTTGTTTTTGCAAATCGGTCGTCACACAAAGTCTGGTGATTGCAAACCTTACATTCTTCGGCAATATAGATCAAATTGCCACGGGCAATATTTGTTGCATTAGAGTGTGAAAATCATGAGATTTAAGACCTATCAACTTCAGATCTTTCATTGATACCAATCTATGGATGTTGGATGAGTAACCTTGTGGCACCTTCACATTTACCAAACAATCACAAAAAGCTTTC
Organism: Alisma plantago-aquatica; assembly: GCA_963693085.1. Taxonomy (NCBI): domain Eukaryota; kingdom Viridiplantae; phylum Streptophyta; class Magnoliopsida; order Alismatales; family Alismataceae; genus Alisma; species Alisma plantago-aquatica. The sequence continues at coordinate 330,903,091 of OY856411.1, forward strand.
TTCTCCTTTCTAGACAACATGTAACAAGCAGGAGGTAAGTATGTTCTCCAATCGCTACTAACTACTTCTGTTAATTTTGTCCTTATTCCCATTTCACGTAGGTCCATTCTAGATTTTATCCCATCTTTAGTCTTACTGGGTATATTCAACAGAGTGCCAATGATGCTATCACAGACATTTTTCTCAATGTGCATGACATTGATACAATGTCTAACTGCCAAAGAACTCCAATAAGGAAGATCCCAAAATATTGACTTCTTCTTGAATAAAGATTTGTCACTCTGTGTGGCCATTGTAAATTGTGATCTCTCACCAAATTCTTTGAAAAATGCTTTTACTCTTTCATAAACAATCTCCCATGGTATAGGTTTAGGTGCACTCTGTTCCTCATTCCGTCCATTGAACGCTTTGTGCAACCTACGGTACAGATGGAATTTTGGAAGAAACCTTTGATAACCAAGATATACAATCTTGTCACCATTTTTTATTTGTATTGAATCACTGTTATCTTCACATATAGGACACACTTTAGATCCTTTGACACTATATCCAGACAAATTTCCATAAGCTGGAAAGTCATTAACAGTGCAAAACAACATAGTGTGCAAATGAAATGTCTCTCTTCATGAAGCATCATAGGTCATCACACCTTCACCCTAGAGTTTCTTTAAGTCATCAATCAGAGGTTCAATATAAACATCGATATCATTTCCAGGTTGTTTAGGGCCCGACATCAACAACAAAATCATAACGTACTTATTTTTCATACACAACCAGGGAAGAAGATTGTATTTAACAAGCATAACTGGCCAAGTTCTATGTTGCCTGCTCAATGTCCCGTTCGGATTCATACCATCTGTACAAAGCCCAAGTCTTAGATTCCTGACTTCTTCACCAAATTTAGGGTACAATAAATCAACCTTCTTCCATTGTGGGGAATCAAACGCATGTCATAGGATCTCATCATTATTTTTCTTAACATATGCATGCCACCTCAAATTCTTTGCATCTATCGGATTGGCAAACAAGCGTTGAAACCATGATATTATATGTAGATACCACATCACCTTGGCAGAAGAATCAGTTTTGGACTACCCCGAAGTCATCATTTTATACCTTGATGCACCACATTTTGGACAATCTTTCAAATCCACATAGTCCTTTTGAAATAATACACAATCATTCAAACACGTGTGTATCTTCTTGGCCTCCATTCCCATTGGGCACAACAATTTCTTTAACTTGTATGTTGAGATTGGAAGCTCGTTTCCTTCAGGAAGAATTTCTTTCAACAGAGACAACAATGACGTGAAGCTTTTGTCGCTCCATCTATTGTTAGCTTTCAGCTTATACAATCTCAACACAACGTTACACTTCATAAACTTAGTACAACCTATGTATAATGGTCTCTCAACATCATGCACAATGTTTCTAAACATGGGAGGTGGATCGGTGTGCTCTACCCCAAAACTATCCAGCATCGCATCAATGATATCTACTGGAACTGGTTCGTTTACATCTACGTCATCGGAGGGAATTTCTTCTTCCACATAAGCACTGCTATCGACATCCACTGATTTCAAGTTTGAAATCTCTCCATGCCAGTGCCATTCTGTATAGCCTTGTACAATCCCACTGCACATGACATGACTTTTGATTTCGTCACAAGTGTTGACTTTCAAATTGTTACCACAATGCCTACATGGACAGTAGAACCTATCTCCAGGTTGTTTCCTATGTTCCTCCAAAAATATAATAAACTGATCAAGATCAGAATTAAACTCTGGGGTGCATCAATTTGGAATGGACATCCATGATCTATCCATTCTATGATCAAAGAGAAAACAAGTATATATTAGGGTTTAGGGTTTAAAGATTAGGGTTTAGGGTTAAAAGATTAGGGTTTAGGGTTAAAAGTTTAGGGTTGAGGGTGTTATATATAATAAATGTGTACCACTGATCCCATTCTTGATCACCTAATCTCACTAGTAAGTGTATAATGTGTATTCAATTTTCAAGAAATTTCGGCAACATTTCCCCGCAGTTCTCTAAGTACACCGATGTACATGGGCAAATGCCCATCAACATATATACTTAGAGAAAAAATGGGGAAGTGTTGATGAAACATCATGAAAACTGAATACACATTATACACTTACATCCTAAATGAGATTAAGTGTTCAAGAATAGTCCCAAATCGGGGACTATCCAAGATTTACTCCAAATGAGTAAATCTCGGACGGGTTTCTAGGCCAACAAAATACATGTACATATGTTGTCATTCATATACCTACAATCATAGTATCATCGTTCATATCCTAGGTTTTGTGTAATATCATTTAATTGAATTCATTCTTCCATTTTGGATAAGTTCATTCATTCATCATTAACCCAAATCAATTATTAATAATCAACTACACAATTTTGAAGAAAAATTATATGTTGAAATAAGTTAAATCAATCACTAACAAGAGAGAAAGAAAGCAATAAAAATTTATTAAATTCATTCATTCATCATTAACCCTAGTTAATCATTAATAATAAACTACACAATTTTGGAGAACAATTATATATTGAACTAAGTTCATTCATTCCTTGTTTAACCCTTATTAATCAATATTAATCAACCCTAATTAATCAATAATAATCTTATAGAAAACTCATCGCACTGGTGGAGTAGGCTGTGGTGGCAGCGATTGGAGGTGGAGGTGGTCGTAGTTGTAGATGTGGAGGTGGCCAGAGGTGGAGGCGGAGATGATTGAAGCGGCAGTGAAGCAGGTGGCGAGTGGTGGTAGGATGGAAGGCTGTGGAAGTGGTCATTGGCAGAGATCACTAAGAAAGAGAGTGGCGGTAGTGACGACTGAACTAATAGAGCGGCGGTGGTGGCGACTACAATGGAGCGGTGGCGGCGAGCTCCTCAACGGTTGTTCCTTTCCACAACGGCGGTGGTGAGCTCCTTTCCATAACAGCAGCGGAAAGCTCCTCTCCACAGCAGCAGCGGCGGTGGTGGCGAGCGGCAAGCCTCAATCGCAAGACCTAGCTTGAGCGACAACAAAGAATCGGGAATGAAACAAAGAAGGGGAAGAGTCTGGCTCACATAGGTTCTATTTAGTTAATTACAAACAACAGTTGTTGTGTAAAACTAACACTTAACACCATCTACAACTTCAAACAAATATCGGGTCGATGTGTTCATCATCGGTTTCAACATATAATAGCTTACGTCTTTCCACATACGCCGACAAAAAAAATTATGATTGAGTTACAATCATAGTTGTCAGTTTCTCCCTTAATACTGACGTTGATTAAGCAAATTGGGGGGGGGGGGTTCACAGGGACAACGCACGAACAAACATCCTCATTGCCTCTCGTGCAACAACCGATGCCAAATAAGGTATGAATTTTTGCCTCGCGAGGGATATTTAGGTGTCGGTTGTATTTAAACAAATGACGAAATATGGGGGGGGATTTGTGGGGCTTGGCACATAACACTAGTAGTCGATATTTATAAAACTGACATCAAATTGAAAATTTTGGAGGCAAATTTTTTTCCCTAAAAAATTATATTTCACGGGTGATTTTGGATGTCGGTTTTTATTTCGACCAACCGAAAGTAAATAAAAAGTGATACCCGTGTCTTTTGTAAAGTGGTTGGCCTTCACATATAGGTGTTTTTTGTCTTGTTAAACTGACATCATAGTTTATTAGTTTCGGTGTTTTATTTATAACTGACGCTAGCAAATGTGACGTTATACGTCATTTCTGTACTAGTAACACTTGTTTTGAAAAATGTGTGGATTTGAGTACTCAAAGGGAATATCTTGGTGTAGGGTACGTCCAAAAAGTTCAATACCCACAAGAAAGGCAAAATCATCCAGGACTCAAGACTAGGAAGGACGACTATTGTGGGGAAAAACTTCACTATGCCCAAGTCAAGAATGATACATGTCACTCGAAACAATATGAACGATGCAAAGATAGATGGAGGAATGAGGGTGATATGTTGATAGATTTTGTGTATAGGTTTATACCCAATGAGATTTTTCATTTGAAATTAAGCAGGTTGGTTAACTTAAAAGGGGAGTGGGACAAGAATTTCCTCATGGATTAGTTTCTAGCTGATACCGCTAAGTAAATCATGGAATTTAATGTCCCTATTGATTCTAGCATGGAGAATATTCAAGCATGGGACCTTTCTAACAATGGGAATTACACCACAAAATCGCCCTACAAGCAAATGAGAACATGCAAGGAGATCATTGTTGATGTAGAATGGGTGCATTATGAAAGATGAAGGTACCATCAAAGGTGAAGACCTTCATGTGGATTGTGTTACATGGACAAATTCTGACTAGGAGTAGTGACAAATCTTAGCAATGATAGAATTTGTAGTAGATTCTCACAAGAGGTGGAAACTATTTTGCATGCCCTAAGAGACTATATTCATGTGAAAAGTGTATGGGTACAAACCATAGATAGGTTGTAAGAAACCTAAGCAATGATGGGATTTGTAGTAGATGCTCACAAGAGTTAGAAACTATTTTGCTTTCCTGAAGAGACTACATCCATGTGAAAACTTTTGTATGGGAGGAGATCCAGAGGCATTTGAGCTATAGGATTTTGTAGTAGCTAATGACACAAAAGAATGGGTGACGACTACCATTCAAAAAGGTGATTAAAAGGGCATTTGGTTTTTGAGTTCTGCTGGCATATTTGGTAATGCATGAATAAACACCTTTTTATACAAGTGTCCATCTATGGAGAAACAAGTTTATCATGACCCACCTATTATCCCCAATTATGATGTATCGAGAGGGCAAGGGCCATTATCATAATTACAGGATTGAGGTTTATCAAATAAGCAAAAATAAATATATATTTCACTAAAAGAAAAAGAGTTTGATACAATATGAAAGGAAAACTCTCCAATAAGTAGTTACATGATATGGGAATCTTTTGTTCACAATTTAAAATAAAACTATATAATTAATCCTCCAGAATTACTTTAGATCTTTTCTTTAGGTTCCTTCTGCTCTGAATGTCCATATTTCATCATTAATAGCAAGATTATGACAATTTAACCTAAAATGTAGTGAAACAAAAACATGGTTAGTATAAAAAGTTATACTAGTATGTGGGGGGAAACAAAAGTATTTACATCTAGGTGTGACATCATATTCAACCAATTATTGTTATAGAATCAAACTTTACATTTTCATCATAACTCCTCAACCCTTATTTACTAAACCTCTAGGATACCTTCTATATGGTTTCGTCCCTATAGTGTATTTAGGCCACCTTCCCCTCCAGGGGCTTGGTGCCATATCGTCCTTCCCCTCTAGGGGCTTGACCTTTAGTGATCTTCCCCACCAAGGGCTTCATGATAATCATCTCTACAACTTTCTTAAATTTTCATACATCCAGAGGTAGCATGGGAGTTCGGGCAAGTTATATTCATATAACGTGATATACGTAGTCACTTTATAGTTTGTAAACAATGAATAGACATGCAAGCATTTATTTGCAATCCATTTAGGCAAAACTCTGATAAACCACAAAAGTTGGTTAAGTCAATTAATCATAGGCGTAGCCACATACCTTTCTCAAATATAACCTAAAAGTCTAAGTAAATTGATGCAGTTGAGAATAAGCAAGAAATCACCCAAAAATTAATTCATAATACCCTAGTATTACTATTTTATTCAAAATCTAATATTAAGACTGACTTGGGTTCCAAGTTAGGGTTTGGGGTCAAATTAGGGTTTTGGCTTTCCAAACCCTAATTATCACTTTTAATGCATCTTTAACTTACAAAACTAATTTTGATATCATATGCATTATTAATCTCAAAGTAAGTCAAGATGTCCTTTTTATCGAAAAAGACTAAACTTTATCCATTTAAGTCATCTTAGCAAGTTACATTCATTATAACTGAGAAATTAGGGTTTCTATGCTTTTAATACATTAAAGTCGGTAACTTTAGGCACTTCTAGAAATCAAGGTAGAGTTTGGCCTTGAAACTATTTTTCAATGGAATCCTTACATTTTTTTGATCAATTTTCATGTATAATATGTTACCATTGTACATTCCTACCACTTACTATGATTTTTAGAAAATAAAACATATTTTATTATTTTTTGACCAATTGGAAACCATCACCTAGAGGATGACTAGGTAGTGCCAAAGGGGTGTGGGTCCACGATCGAGCCAATCAACTCACCATGTTAGCTCTCATGCTAGCGTGTCTAGAGAGAAGATGGGTAATAAATGGAGGGGGAAAGGATAGGAAAGTCCTTGTACAATATGCACTCAGGGGCGGAATAACACTTTCCCAATTTGCCTTCATCTACCTCTTGACCTCTTGCTCCTTCTCTTGGATGAGTCAACCAAAAGTTGACTCTGGGAATTAGGATCATGGAACAATGAGAGAGCGTACCACTTCCTTCATCTGGCCTCGACGAACCTACCGAGGTCGTTAATTGATCTGAGGGTGTCTGGTGGAGGTGAACCAGGGTTCAATCTTGCGGCCGAGCACTAGAGAGGAAGGAAGGAGATTAGCAGGGTATGGTGGTAAAATTGGAGGTAAGGCGAGAGTCTATAGATCTAATAAAGTCTTGTGAACTAGTATGTGGTCTTGCAGAGGGGTCTATGGCCCTTATATAGTCCTGAGATTAATGGATTTGTGTCTATAACTTTGGTCTATTGGGCAAAACCCTAATAACCTACCTTAGTTGGAAAAACTGGGGTTTCCCAAGTTCATCTTCACCTTTCAGACTCGATGAAAATATTTCTGACTATGCATATTGTAACACCCCTGGCCAGGGTTATACTTTAACCCTAGGTGTTTTGATTAAGAAAGATGATTAAATGCTTAATCTCATCTTGTGAAAGGTAATTATGGCTCAAGAGGAACTTATATTGCAATTCTAGTCCTTTTTGAACATTGTTGAAATCAATGTTTTGTTTATTTTGGAGTAATGTGCAAAATACCCAAGTTGAGGGGTTTAAGTGCAAATTGTGCATTATAATATGTTCCTCATGTGTTTAAGTATCATGAGAGTGAAGACGATGCTGAGGTGTGGCTTATGGAAGCCTGAATACCAAGAAAGAGCTGATAAAGCAATGTTTGTGCATTAAAACATAGTTTTGGTGTAAAGTGCAATTTACCCAAAACCTAGGTTTCAATATGCAAATTACCACTTCAATAAGGTCCTTAATGCTTCTTGGCATCATGTAGAGAAAATAAAATGATAGGGGAGCCTCATTTGAATTAAGTTGGAGGAGAGAGAATCTTGATATTAAAATAATCAAGATTTAATCCTAATTGAAACCCTAATTCGATTTAGGGAAACAATAAATGTATTAATTAAAGGGCCTTCAACAAAAATTAAAATGGTTGGATTTAGATGTATGTGTGACATCCTTGATCTTTGCAAGGACCACGAAAATATCCAAGGGAGTGGATAACTCACACACAATTTTATAAGAAAAAGAAATATCCACTCACATATGGATATTAATATAATATGATTTAAGGTGCTTGATTTGCTTTTCTTTAAATCATAGATAATTGAGAGGGATAAAAGTAAAACAAGATATCCTCGTCCCTAAGGAAGATAAGGGGGTAGAGGCGGCCACATTTTTGGGATTAAATGAATTTTTATAAGGCACTTTCTCTCTCCTTGAATTTCTTATAAAAAGACCCTTTACAAGCCAAATGGAAGGCTTTTTCGACCCCACTTCTTCTCCTTTCTTGGGAAACGACCAAGGGAGCTTGGTAGGATCCGGAGGACGACCCCCAACCTGTTGGTAAGGTTATTGATCCATTTCACCTTGATTCCATGGTGGAAATCAAAAATAAATCATGGATTTCTTCCTATTTCGATCTCCTCTCCAATTCTAACCATTCCTTTTCACTCAAACCTTGAGGACGAGCCTTGTAATGGTGAAAGGAGTTGCATCCACCATTTTTGATGTGGACATGGAGCTTTAGAGCTCAATTGGAGGTGGGTTTTATAACTTGAACCATTTTTCATTGTTATTCAACCATTAATCTTGCAATTTCAATGATTCCTTCATTATCTTGTTTAATTGCTGGTTGAAAATGGTTATTTCATGAAATCAGAAGTTGTTAGACCTTCAGGGACGAAGTTAGATGATGATGACATCATCTTGGATACCTTTTCTAAAGAAATCATGGTTCATACGGTTTTGAGTTAATTTCTCATGCGGTTTCACCAAACCGTTTGAGAGCAAACGGTTTGAAACCGTTTGGGAGAAAACGGTTTCAAAACCATTTGAGTGAGTTTACCAAGGGTTGACCGTTTTATATTACTGTTCCTAATTATGTTGGTTAATGACTCACCAAATTTTATGGGTTAACTCCCAAGGAATCGTGAGTTGAAGGTTAATCAATTAGGCAAACCTAATTGGATTAAGTGCTGATTTTTCAACTTGATTTATTTGCCTTTTTGGGAAACCGGTTTCAAAACCATTTGAAAGAGTCGACCAAGGGTTTACCATTTGAGAATCCTGTTCCTAATTATGTTTGTTGATGACCCACAAAATTTTATGGATTAATTCCAAAGGAATCATGAGTTGAAGGCTAATCAATTAGGTAAACCCTAATTGGATTAAGTGCTGATTTTCAACTTGGCTGATTTGACTTTTTGGGTTAATTAGCCCAAACGGTTTCAAAACCGTTTGGGGATTACCCAAGACCATTTTGAGGTCACCCAAGACCGTTTGGAGGTCTAGGGTTGGATATGGTTAAGTGTTTGAAGGACAAAAGATATGGTGTTAACCCTAATCGGCTAAGTGCTGATTTTGCATTGGAATGAGTTGATGTTTTGGGTTGATTGACCCAAACGGTTTCAAAACCGTTTGGGAATCACCCGAACGGTCTCAAGACCGTTTGGGGATCACCCAAGACCATTTGGAGGTCTATGGTTAAGCATGGTTGACCAATTGAAGGTCTAAAGGTACCAAATCACTTTGCAATTAAGTGCTGATTTGATGATCAACTCAATAGCTCAAACCCTAATGATTTTTCACTAGAATCCAAGGGTTGGATGAGCCAAACGGTCTCAAGTCCATTTCTAGCTCATTCAAACGGTCTCAAGACCGTTTGGAGGTCACCCAAGACCGTTTGGAGGTCTAGGGGTGAGTATGGTTATGCAATTGATGATCCAATGATACTAAGTTAAAGTGTAATCAATTGCTGATTTGGTGATCAATCCAATGATCCAAACCCTAGTTGGTTGACTTGGATTTGATGATGTGATGGGCAAACGGTCTTCACCTACTTGGCCAAACTGTCTTCACCTACTTGGCCAAACGGTCTTCACCTACTTGGCCAAACGATCTCAAGCACCACCTTTACCAAATGGTTTCAAACTGTTTGAACTTTGAAAGACCAAGACCATTTGGGGGTCAAGTAGTCAAAGTTGATTGTAGATTCAATTGATCAATTCAATTGGATACCTTATGTAATGGATGTCCAAGATGATTGAATCTCTTGATAATATAGATGATGAATGACTCATTGATCCAATGATGATTAGTAATGATAATCAATGAAGGTACAAAGATTGAAACCCTATTAGTACCTAAGTGATTAGTACCAATTAAGGGATGAACCCTAATTGCTTATAGGATCAATGACTTGGTACACTATGCCATTCATAGTTGTATGTACTTGATTGAAGGGATGATATGACCTTATCAAGTGGAGATGATGTTAGCATGAATTCATAACATGAATATGATTTATTTGGTGATTAAGGGTATGATCCTTAATTAAAGAGATCATGCAACCCTAATCATGAACATAAACCCTAATTGACAGGGTTATTGAATTCCAACCCTAATTGAGGGCAATTCTAAATGAAACCCTAATCCAGGGTAAGGATGTAGCCCTAATCTAGGGTAATCATAAGTGAAACTCTAAATTAGGGAAAAGAGATGTAAATCCCTAATTGGGATGAATAGTGAATCTCCAATTATGGATAATTGAATGAAATCCTAATGGAGATGAATAGTAGACCCAAATTGTGGGAAACTATGGTAGAAACCCTAGTTGAGGGTGATTCCATGAGAAACCTTAACTAAGTATTAACACCACATGACGTACTAATGTTATGTTGTGATAAGAGGCCCTAAGAAGGGTGAAGGCATGTGAGACTCTAATGAGGAGTCATGATACATAAAGCCCTAATCTTGGATAATATGACAATGAATCATAATTCTAATCTTAAGTAAGTGTATAAAGAAACCCTAATGATGAGATAGAAGGAATGTCCATATAAAGGTGAAACATTTCATGTGGTTGAATATATGCAACCTAATTGTAGGCAATGTCTTTATCATTAGACAAGTCCATATCATTAAAGATAGTTGGACAACTCTAATGTGTGGCCTATGCATTATATGCTATAGGTAAGTGATTAGTGATGGAATGTATTAAGAAGGAAATACCTTAATACAAGATAAGATGGCTAATTCAGGAGAGTCTGAAGTGATGAGAAAGTGATACATCAAAATATTATAGTTATCACATTCAACACTTCAGGGTTTATATGCCTTGATGTACTCCAAATCCAATATAATTGGGTAAGAAACATATGAAGTGTGTTATGCAACTATTACAATGAAATGTAATGAGTTGTTGCACCTTGATGAGTGTTAATTAATGTACCTTGAGAATGGGGTTAAGCCCAAATGATGTGTATGATATAATCATACCATGATGAGGATGAGAAATGAACTCATACCTTGAATTGATGATCATTAATGCTATATGATGAAAGTAATGTTCTAGAATAATCAAATATGATATCCTTGAATGCCCCAGAGGTATGGAATAATGTATTAAGGGTTGGACAGATAATGAGATCATGAAATCTTTATTAATGAGAAATGGGGAACCCTAACCCTAATTTGGGTAAAGGGAATGAAAATCCCTATTTGATAGTAAATTGTAATTCCTGGTAAAGGAATAATGGTGTTACTATTGCATCACATGATGTGATGAATATCTTATAGGACTGTTATCATGCCTAATAACCATATAGATATTATGAGGTGATGTATATAGCTAGTTTGAGCTGTGACATTTATATAATAAATGTTGATTGGAATTATATGCCTTAATGTTGTTGTTGCTTAGTAAAAGAAGCAATATGCATGGACTTTTATGAGTCACATGAATAAGTTGTTGCCTAGTGAGAGGTGACAAGATGTGTAATGGCCTTGTGAGCCATGTGAATAAGTTGTTGCCTAGTGAGAGGTGACAAGATGTGTAATGGTCTGGTGAGCCATGTGAATACTTACACACAAGTAAAATGAATACCTTGGTCTGAGGACCTAGAGGTAATGGTTATCTATTACAGAGATAACAATGTTATGATCTAAGGTTTTAACTACCCAGATCCAGTAATCATGATGATGATAATTTGAAGGGATGAGAATTCCCAGTAATGCGATAAAGGACTGAGATCCCAAGTATCATGTGTTTTAAAGATTTGAAAAGTATGTGATAGATGTATTGTACCTTTCTTTGTAGCATCTGTTATAATAATTCTTGTTTGAAACATGGATGATGCTAAAAGATATGGTAATGCACTTAATTAATCAAGTGGAATTTCATCATGTAGTGCCCTGGCCATAGATCCATCATCGTCAGTAGCTGGTGATGGTGAAATGGGTTTTCCTGTGGGTTAATCCGGAGCGTATATTGTTGAATATGCGGGGTGTCTCCTAGCCGAAAATAGGAGGATTAGAGTGCAACTTCGGTTGTAGACTCAAGATGTGTATAAGAGCATGGTGAACATGCCCATGGCTCAGTGTGAAAGAGCATGAATGCGTTCATGGCTCAGGGAGCACGGTGAACTGGCCCGTGGCTCAGATATACTAGCGCCGAGACCTGTACCAAGGCGGGATAGAGAAAGGGTAGCCTACGGGAGCTAACCCTGTGACTGAGGTCAATTAAGCAAGAGACTGCGGTCCTGCTTGTGGTCTCGCACTGACCGAGACGTGGGAGGTCATGGAGTCCAGCTCTTCCATGGACCTTGTATGGCACCGGCTTTGGGTTTCGCAACCGAAGGTTGGATTTGAGAGGTACGGCTCACCTCCTCAGGGCATAAGTGTGATTGTAAAATATAATCATCTGTATAGAATGTTTACTTAAGGATTGAATACGGAGATTCTTTGGCTGATGTTGCATTTTCTTTGTGCATTCCTTAGTGGATGAATGTTAATTATGTTTCTTTATATTCTCTGCAAGGTAGACAGATGAATTACTTATCTACCATGGGTAGATGCAATGACCTCCTTGAGAATGGAGATTATCTTATTCTGTTCTATGATGAATAATTATGCATGATAATGTAAAAGTAACCCCTGCTCAGTTGTAATTTAATAAACTGCTATAATAATGTTTTTGGCAGAGAGTTATATCTCTCGCTGGGGCAATTTTCAATTGTCTCACCCCTGTGGGAAACATTTTTAGGTATGCATGGGAGGCAAAGCAGAAATCCTAGAACAAGGAAAGAGCAACAGCAACAGCAACAGCAACAGCAGGGACAACAATAAGATCTCAGGTGGAGATATTGTCTGTCTAGTCATAGAGATAGTAGTCCTATGTGTCGTCTCTGTACTCTCAGGTCCTCGGAGTTTTTAGTGAGTGTCTAATGAATCAATATGAGGTTTTGGCTTGATGCCTCGAGATTTGTATACTGTCTGTATATAATGTTTATAAGACAATTGATGTTGTAATCTTTGAGAAGGAATGGTACAGGTTGTGTACTTGTAAACCAGGATGAATTTGAAATACTTTGGTTCTTGGTTAAAGAGTTTTCCTGTGAATGGATCTCTTGAAAAAGTTTTAATTTTCAGTGATTTTCAGTAATCCGCTGCAAATAATTCGCTTCCACATTAGTTAATCATGTTTTCGCAAGACGGTCACCACAATTAGTGGTATCAGAGCTCTAGGTTCGTTGAGTCTACATAGACATAGTACTAAGGTAATAGAGTCTGTTCTGGTGTCATCCAGTGTATCTAATAGTGTCTTCTGCTCGTATAAGAGAAGAAGAACTTAAAGATGACTGGGTCACATGAGGAGATTGTTGCTGAGAGCAGCAATGTTGCACCAAGAAGAGGTGCATGGGAACAGGAAAGATAGAGACAATTGCCTGAGAATCCCCTAGCTGATCCAACTATAATAAGAAAATCCTTCTTTAAGTATTACTGTTGGAGAACTTAGGGCAACAGTAATGTATATAGTAGATCAAGTTTTGGTAGTGTAACCTAGATTACCAGTCTGAATGATAATGTTATAGATATCAACAGGATTTGTAATTAGCATCAGCAGGTTGAAGCAAAAGGAAATGATGAATTTCTAGACTTAAATTGAGTCTGTGCTCAACCATAGCCTGTTGAATCAAACCTTTGAGGCAGAGTTAGCCTGAGGCAGTGAATAATTCATGTATTATGACAAGTTAGACAAGATAATGTCATGCAAATATGTTAATTTATGAATTCCTGGATTAACTGAGAAAGGAAATGATTGAACTTTCCTTGATTAGTCCTATGAGGACTTATGTTTTGCATAGTAAAACATTACAAATGTTTTATGTTGTTCTTACCTCCTTGAGAAATGATGAGGTATAGAATAGATGCCTGAATGAAATTCAGGGATGATAAGTCTTATGCTTGTGATAATATGAAAAGGAGGAATATGATAGTATACAAAGTGCATACCACTTAATCTCAGTATTTATATACCCTGGCCAGGTATACAACTATTGATGATAAAGTGGGTATGGAAACTCTTAGATTGTTGTCTTTTTGATTGCTCTAATCAAGTAGTCATTCTGAGACAATCTAATGAGTATCATGAAATAAAAAATATGGAATGAATAAATGTGTCATATCCCATGCACAAGAAAGATAAGTCTGAGATAATCTCAGATAAACATGATTGTATGAGGAACTAAAAATGTACTCCTCATAAGATAAGAATAAGAATAAGGGAGATGAACCCTGTTCAATAATGCTGCCCACATAATACAGATCTTTCCCATAATGAGGAAATGGGAGATGTGATGAGATCATGAGATGATCATAAACATGCTAGATAATAATAAAGAAAGGGATAATGACATGCAATCATCCTTACAAATTCCAATACTAAAGGCAAGGAACCTAGGATGAGATAAAGAATAAATGGTTCAAGATTAGTTGAAAATACATGAATTAATAAGAGGAATATGAATCCTTGTTTTCTTTCCTTTCAGATACATGGCAATCAAGTGGGTCTTAGGACACTTGATGTGCATAAGATAAAGGAGTTCATGTATTGGATACTTAGAAAAGTATCAGTTATCTTGGACTTTGGTCCCAAGATGAGGACATATGAAACAATTAATGTTCCAAGATGAAAGGAAGAGATATATATGATGTATTTCCAACACATGTGATAGATACCAAGGTGAAAGATTCTGGTATCTGAGAGTTATCAGATGAGTTAGGTTGGCTACCTGGGGTGGTCAACTGTGAAATTAGTTTGGATGTATAAAACAATATGAACATCATATGTTAGGGGTTTATGCTCTGCACAAACATAATATTAATAAAGAATGTATGATGTTTCTCTGAACAAGAGAAGTGTTGTTTGACACAAAGTTGACTTTATAGTTAATGATGAGGAACAATGGAGCATGTGCCTTGTGTGTTGATTCTATGAGAATCTTGTACGGAAACACTTTGTGCTGATCAAAGTTTTATGGTGCCTCCATAATAAGGAGATGTTATGTGAAGGCTAGATAGTATGATGAATGAAATACATCTATCTTCCTTTATCTGGGATTTCAGGGACGAAATCCTTGTTAGGGGTTTATAATTTGTAACACCCCTGACTTGGGTTATACTTTAACCCTAGGTGTTTTGATTAAGAAAGATGATTAAATGCTTAATCTCATCTTGTGAAAGGTAATTAGGGCTCAAGAGGAACTTATATTGCAATTCTAGTCCTTTTTGAACATTGTTGAAATCAATGTTTTGTTTGTTTTGGACTAATGTGCAAAATACCCAAGTTGAGGGGTTTAAGTGCAAATTGTGCATGATAATATGTTCCTCATGTGTTGAAGCATCATGAGAGTGAAGATGATGCTGAGGTGTGGCTTATGGAAGCCCGAATACCAAGAAAGAGCTGATAAAGCAATGTTTGTGCATTAAAACATAGTTTTGGTGTAAAGTGCAATTTACCCAAAACCTAGGGTTCAATATGAAAATTACCACTTCAATAAGGTCCTTAATGCTTCTTGGCATCATGTAGAGCAAATAAAATGAGAGGGGCGCCTCATTTGAATTAATTTGGAGGAGAGAGAATCTTGATATTAAAATAATCAAGATTTAATCCTAATTGAAACCCTAATTCGATTTAGGGCAAAAATAAATGTATTAATTAAAGGGCCTTCAACCAAAATTAAAATGGTTGGATTTAGATGTATGTGTGACGTCCTTGAGTTTTGCAAGGACCACGAAAATATCCAAGGGAGTGGATAACTCACACAATTTTATAAGAAAAAGAAATATCCACTCACATATGGATATTAATATAATATGATTTAAGGTGCTTGATTAGCTTTTCTTTACATCATGGATAATTGAGAGGGATAAAAGGCAAAAAAGATAGCCTCGTCCCTAAGGAAGATAAGGGGGAAGAGGCGGCCACATTTTTGGGATTAAATGAATTTTTATAAGGCACTTTCTCTCTCCTTGAATTTCTTATAAAAAGACCCTTTACAAGCCAAATGGAAGGCGTTTTCGACCCCACTTCTTCTCCTTTCTTGGGAAACGACCAAGGGAGCTTGGGAGGATCAGGAGGACGATCCCCAACCTGTTGCTAAGGTTCTTGATCCATTTCACCTTAATTCCATGGTGGAAATCGAAAATAAATCATGGATTTCTTCCTATTTCGATTTCCTCTTCAATTCTAACCATTCCTTTTCACTCAAACCTTGAGGACGAGCCTTGGAATGGTGAAATGAGTTGCATCCACCATTGTTTCTGTGGACATGGAGCTTTGGAGCTCAATTGGAGGCGGGTTTTATAACTTGAACCCTTTTTCATTGTTATTCAACCATTAATCTTGCAATTTCAATGATTACTTCATTATCGTGTTTACTTGCTGGTAGAAAATGGTTATTTCATGAAATCAGAAGTTGTTAGAACTTCAGGGATGAAGGTAGATGATTATGACATCATCTTGGATACATTTTCTAAAGAAATCATGGTTCATACGGTTTTGAGTTAATTGCTCATGCGGTTTCACCAAACCGTTTGAGTGAGTTGACCAAGGGTTGACCGTTTGAGATTAATGTTCCTAATTATGTTGGTTAATGACTCACCAAATTTGATGGGTTAACTCCCAAGGAATCGTGAGTTGAAGGTTAATCAATTAGGCAAACCTAATTAGATTAAGTGCTGATTTTTCAACTTGATTTATTTTCCTTTTTGGGAAAACGGTTTCAAAACCATTTGAAAGAGTTGACCAAGGGTTTACAGTTTTAGAATCCTGTTCCTAATTATTTTCTTTGATGACCCACCAAATTTTATGGATTAATTCCAAAGGAATCATGAGTTGAAGGCTAATCAATTAGGTAAACCCTAATTGGATTAAGTGCTGATTTTCAACTTGGCTGATTTGACTTTTTGGGTTAATTAGCCCAAACGGTTTCAAAACCGTTTGGGGATTACCCAAAGACCGTTTGGGGCTCACCCAAGACCGTTTGGACGTCTAGGGTTGGATATGGTTAAGTGTTTGAAGGACAAAAGATATGGTGTTAACCCTAATCGGCTAAGTGCTGATTTTGCATTGGAATGAGTTGATGTTTTGGGTTGATTGGCCCAAACAGTTTCAAAACCGTTTGGGAATCACCCAAACGGTCTCAAGACCATTTGGGGATCACCCAAGACCGTTTGGAGGTCTAGGGTTAAGCATGGTTGACCAATTGAAGGTCTAAAGGTACCAAATCACTTTGCAATTAAGTGCTGATTTGATGATCAACTCAATAGCTCAAACCCAAACGATTTTTCACTAGAATCCAAGGGTTGGATGAGCCAAACGGTATCAAGACCGTTTGGAGCTCATTCAAATGGTCTCAAGACCGTTTGGAGGTCTAGGGGTGAGTATGGTTAAGCAATTGATGATCCAATGATACTAAGTTAAAGTGTAATCAATTGCTGATTTGGTGATCAATCCAATGATCCAAACCCTAATTGGTTGACTTGGATTTGATGATGTGAGAGGAAAAAGGTCTTCACCTACTTGGACAAATGGTCTTCACGTACTTGTCCAAACGGTCTTCACCTACTTGGCCAAACGGTCTTCACCTACTTGGCCAAACAGTCTTCACCTACTTGGGCAAACGGTCTCAAGCACCACCTTTACCAAACTGTTTCAAACTGTTTGAACTTTGAAAGACCAAGACTGTTTGGGGGTCAAGTAGTCAAAGTTGATTGTAGATTCAATTGATCAATTCAATTGGATACCTTATGTAATGGAGGTCCAAGATGATTGAATCTCTGGAGAATAGAGATGATGAATGACTCATTGATCCAATGATGATTAGTAATGATAATCAATGAAGGTACAAAGATTGAAACCCTATTAGTACCTAAGTGATTAGTACCAATTAAGGGATGAACCCTAATTGCTTATAGGATCAATGACTTGGTACACTATGTCATTCATAGTTGTATGTACTTGATTGAAGGGATGATATGACCTTATCAAGTGGAGATGATGTTAGCATGAATTCATAACATGAATATGATTCATGTGGTGATTAAGGGTATGATCCTTAAGTAAAGAGATCATGCAACCCTAATCATGAACATAAACCCTAATTGACAGGGTTATTGAATTCCAACCCTAATTGAGGGCAATTCTAAATGAAACCCTAATCCAGGGTAAGGATGTAGCCCTAATCTAGGGTAATCATAAGTGAAACTCTAAATTAGGGAAAAGAGATGTAAATCCCTAATTGGGATGAATAGTGAATCTCCAATTATGGATAATTGAATGAAATCCTAATGGAGATGAATAGTAGACCCAAATTGTGGGAAACTATGGTGGAAACCCTAGTTGAGGGTGATTCCATGAGAAACCTTAACTAAGTATTAACACCACATGACGTACTAATGTTATGCTGTGATAAGAGGCCCTAAGAAGGGTGAAGGCATGTGAGACTCTAATGAGGAGTCATGATACATAAAGCCCTAATCTTGGATAATATGACAATGAATCATAATTCTAATCTTAAGTAAGTGTATAAAGAAACCCTAATGATGAGATAGAAGGAATGGCCTTATAAAGGTGAAACATTTCATGTGGTTGAATATATGCAACCTAATTGTAAGAAATGTCTTTATCATTAGACAAGTCCATATCATTAAAGATAGTTGGACAACTCTAATGTGTGGCATATGCATTATATGCTATAGGTAAGTGATTAGTGATGGAATGTATTAAGAAGGGAAATACCTTAATACAATATAAGATGGCTAATTCAGGAGAGTCTGAAGTGATGAAAAAGTGATACATCAAAATATGATAGTTATCACATTCAACACTTCAGGGTTTATATGCCTTGATGTACTCCAAATCCAATATAATTGGGTAAGAAACATATCAAGTGTGTTATGCAACTATTACAATGAAATGTAATGAGTTGTTGCACCTTGATGAGTGTTAATTAATGTACCTTGAGAATGGGGTTAAGCCCAAATGATGTGTATGATATAATCATACCATGATGAGGATGAGAAATGAACTCATACCTTGAATTGATGATCATTAATGCTATATGATGAAAGTAATGTTCTAGAATAATCAAATATGATATCCTTGAATGCCCCAGAGGTATGGAATAATGTATTAAGGGTTGGACATATAATGAGATCATGAAATCTTTATTAATGAGAAATGGGGAACCCTAACCCTAATTTGGGTAAAGGGAATGAAAAGCCCTATTTGATAGTAAACCCTAATTCTTGGTAAAGGAATAATGGTGTTACTATGGCATCACATGATGTGATGAATATCTTGTAGGACTGTTATCATGCCTAATAACCATACATATATTATGAGGTGATGTATATAGCTAGTTTGAGTTGTGACATTTATATAATAAATGTTGATTGGCATTATGTGCCTTAATGTTGTTGTTGCTTAGTAAAAGAAGCAATATGCATGGACTTTTATGAGTCACATGAATAAGTTGTTTCCTAGTGAGAGGTGACAAGATGTGTAATGGCCTTGTGAGCCATGTGAATAAGTTGTTGCCTAGTGAGAGGTGACAAGATGTGTAATGGCCTGGTGAGCCATGTGAATACTTACACACAAGTAAAGTGAATACCTTGGTCTGAGGACCTAGAGGTAATGGTTATCTATTATAGAGGTAACAATGTTATGATCTAAGGGTTTAACTACCCAGATCCAGTAATCATGATGATGATAATGTGAAGGGATGAGAATTCCCATTAATGTGATAAAGGACTGAGATCCCAAGTATCATGTGTTTTAAAGATTTGAAAAGTATGTGATAGATGTATTGTACCTTTGTTTGTAGCATCTGTTATAATAATTCTTGTTTGAAACATGGATGATGTTAAAAGATATGGTAATGCACTTAATTAATCAAGTGGAATTTCATCATGTAGTGCCCTGGCCATAGATCCATCATCGTCAGTAGCTGGTGATGGTGAAACAGGTTTTCCTGCGGGTTAATCTGGAGCGTATATTGTTGAATATGCGGGGTTTCTCCTAGCCGAAAATAGGAGGATTAGAGTGCAACTTCAGTTGTAGACTCAAGATGTGTATAAGAGCATGGTGAACAGGCCCATGGCTCAGTGTGAAAGAGCATGAATGTGTTTATGGCTCAGGGAGCACGGTGAACTGGCCCGTGGCTCAGATATACTAGCATCGAGACTTGTACCAAGGCGGGCTAGAGAAAGGGTAGCCTACGAGAGCTAACCCTGTGACTGAGGTCTATTAAGCAAGGGACTGTGGTCCTGCTTGTGGTCTCATACTGACTGAGACGTGGGAGGTCATGGAGTCCGGCTCTTCCATGGACCTTGTATGGCACCGGCTTTAGGTTTCGCAACCGAAGGTTGGATTTGAGCGGTACGGCTCACCTCCTCAGGGCATAAGTGTGATTGTAAAATATAATCAGCCGTATAGCATGTTTGTTTAAGGATTGAATACGGAGATTCATTGGCTGATGTTGCATTTTCTTTGTGCATTCCTTAGTGGATGAATGTTAATTATGTTTCTTTATATTCTCTGCAAGGTAGAAAGATGAATTACTTATCTACCATGGGTAGATGCAATGACCTCCTTGAGAATGGAGATTATCTTATTCTGTTCTATGATGAATAATTATGTCTGATAATGTAAAAGTAACCCCTGCTCAGTTGTAATTTAATAAACTGCTATAACAATGTTTTTGGCGGAGAGTTATATCTCTCGCTGGGGAAATTTTCAATTGTCTCACCCACGTGAGAAACATTTTTAGGTATGCATGGGAGGCAAAGCAGAAATCCTAGAACAAGGAAAGAGAAACAACAACAGCAACAGTAGGGACAACAATAAGATCTCAGGTGGAGATATTGTCTGTCTAGTCATACAAATAGTAGTCCTATGTGTCGTCTCTGTACTCTCAGGTCCTCGGAGTTTTTAGTCAGTGTCTAATGAATCAATATGAGGTTTTGGCTTGATGCCTTGAGATTTGTATATTATTTGTATATAATGTTTATAAGACATTTGATGTTGTAATCTTTGAGAAGGAATGGTACAGGTTGTGTACTTGTAAACCAGGATGAATTTGAAATACTTTGGTTCTTGGTTAAAGAGTTTTCCTGTGAATGGATCTCTTGAAAAAGTTTTAATTTTCAGTGATTTTCAGTAATCCGCTGCAAATAATTCGCTTCCGCATTAGTTAATCATATTTTCGCAAGACGGTCGCCACACATATAGTCTATTGTGATGGGCATATAGAATAGGAAAGGAGTTAATCATGTTCCCCGAGTTTCATGTTTCGTCTCAAGGTAGATGTTGACTGGGTGCCCTCAAATCTGAGATCCATGGCTCAGATTTGACATGCTAACTAAAGGGGCCAAGTCCCTAATTTTCTAAAAGAAGTCAATTAAAATGTGACATTTATAGACATAACTTCCTAATCCTTTACACTTTAAGAAATCTTATAAATTCCATATTTCTATCTCCTTTTATCATTTTAATCCCAAATTTTAAATGTAAGTTTTTAGCACTTATATCTAAGTGTGGGCGAGATTTGAGACCAAAGTACTTAACTTAAAAGTGTTTTTCTTAATCTCTAAGTCTCCCTTTTTATTTCATTATTTAAGACATTAAATCAATTCTTTTCTCTTCCCTACTTTTCCCTATTTATTATTTAATTAATTTTCCCATTAACAACAATGTGGAAAAGAAACTAATCAATTAGCTACCTTTAAAGCCACTTTTTTAGAAAGCTCCACACAATTACATATGTAGAAAACTAATTACCCATTCCTTTTGGTAATTCACTTTGTTATTGAATTTTTTCTCTTCTTTTTCCCCATACCCATTTTTCAAAAAGTAAGAACTACGACATTCATAGCAAAAAAAGGGAAATTTACAAATTAAATCCATACTTTCAAAACAAGCTACACAAAATTCTAATATATCCTTATTACTAAAATATTTTCATTTCAAATATATAAATACATGTGAAAAACTATGTTATAACATCCTTACACTCTTACAGGAATTTTATTCCTTAAAATTCAACTAATCATACAAATAGTTCATGATTAGACTTTTCTATGTCCGTCTTTAGCTCCCATGTGGCTTCATCCTAACCATGATGCTTCCAAAGAACCCTTACCATCTCTATATTTTCATTCATGAGCTCTTTTATTGGTATCCAATACCCCCACAGGTGACTTAGGGTATGTCAGTCTCCCTTGCAGTTCAATAAGTTCAATATTCAGCATGTGGACATGATCCTTCAGATAGCGCATCAGATTGGACACATGGAACACATCATGCATCATACTATATTGTGGCGGTAAATGTAGACGATAAGAAACCTCACCAATCTATTCTAGAATCTTAAATGGACCCACATATCGGTGACTCAATTTTCATCTATTCTTAGCTAAAGCTCAGAGGAGTCAGATTTTCAGGAAGGCATGATCACCTATATTGAAGTGCAAATCTATTTGTTTTGCATCAACATACAACTTTTGTTGATCTTGGGATATCTTTATATTTTTCTTGATCAAAGTGATCTTGTCTGCATACAATTGTAGTTCCTCTGACCACAGCAAGGTCCTCTCACCTGGATAATTCCAATGAAGTGGTGACTGACATGACCTCCCATATAGAGCTTCATACAAAGACATCCCGATACTGGCTTGATAAGTTTTATAATAGGCAAACTTGGCTAAGGGTAGATATTGCTCCCATGAACCATCCCAATGTAGCACACATGCTCTTAACAGATCCTTTAAAGTATGAATCATCCTTTCTAATTTTCCATCGGTCTGGAGGTGATAAGCTGTGTTGAATTTCATCCTTTGACAAGTTTCTCATGCACTTGTTTCTATTACTTTGAAGTGAACTTAGGGTCACAGTCAGATATGACTGAACTCGAAACACCATGTAAACAAACTATTTCTCTAACATATAGTTCCTCTAGGTCTGACACCTTGGTAGTAATCTTTAGGGCAAGGAAGTGTGTTGACTTGGTTAGGTGGTCTACTGCAACCTAGGGCAGAGCCAGGGGCAAGTAGGGGCCATGCCCCCAAGAAAAATGAAAAAAAATCTATACATATGTATATAAATATATACACTTACAAGTTTTGAGATAAAATATATGTTATGTCAATGCATACACAATCACAAGTGGCTTCTAGCGCAGTGGAGCATGGCTGGTTTCCTGTATTGGCCAACACCATTTGAATCCGAACGGCCACAACTTTGATTTTCCTTCTCAAAACGTGTATCATCACATGTTTATTTATATATATATGTGCAAATTGCTGTCTCTTAGCATGGAGTGTATCAATGGTGTACTGGAATGCGGTTAGTTCCTTGAGCGGCTGGTCCCTAGTTCAGTCGTGTTGTACACACATTAACTTTTTTCTCAATTAAGTTTAACAATTGGATATAGAAATCTACTCTATAAGACATATTTTGTCCCCCTCAACATTCAAATCCCAGCTCCGCTCCTGACTACAACTCATATTGGATCATGACCTTTCCTTGTCATGGAAAGACCCACTGCAAAATCTATAGTGATCTGGTCCCACTTCATGTCAAAATATGGAATATGTAAAAGATTTGTAGGGTGGGTTCAAATCAACCCAGATGACATGCTAAATATAAAATAGTTCCAAATGTGTATCTAGATGCGTATTTACTCATAGTTTAATAAAAATGTGCCAACTACTACATGTGACATATATGTATTATTTATAAAATTTCTAAACTTCTAACTATTTATTAGTTCCAACTATATAGATGATATCATCTTGTTAGAATGATCTTTTCAAATAAATAGAAATTAAGTATTAGACCCCACCAATTCCATAATTTCTTTTATGGAGATTTTCTTTTTTTTCTTAAAAACTATCATATCCGAAGTTTTTTAAAAATAAAATAAAGAATCATCAATCATTTTTGAAATTTCACTAACTTACCACTAATCAGAAAACATGTTATTGTTTTAGTAATGGTCTACAAACCGATCGAGATCATTTCGGAATCACATACACTAAAATAGTAAACATCCAACATATATGGTTAGATTATGATGTCATTTATGATAAATATATACTCAATATCAAATGAGTTCATATAACTTGAATATATATTCATTTAAATATCTTGTAACCTTATGAACATGACTGCTCAAATACATTTTTGATAATATATAGTATAAAAAATTATAGTTAATGTACTTACAAAGATACATGTTATATACGACATATATTACAATGACATGTATACATAATGAATCTAGATATCTTTGTTTTGGAATATTGTTTCTACCTTAGTCTGGTCCATACACACATTTCATTAATTCATTTGTTTCTTATAAGAGTCAGGTTTGAGAATTTTATATGAACAAATTGGTTAAAGATCGAGCCGACTCAGACCGATCCTCATTCTATATGAAGTGATATGAGGGCAGTTGGATGTATATTTTAAGTGTGTGAAGGGAGTTGGAGGATTATTTATATTTATTTTAAAACTAACAAATTGATATGAAAAAGTGCGGAGACGTTGGATAACTTTATTCTATATTTCTCTGAATTTTGCGGAGACTCCAGTGCCACCTGTAAAAGTTCTAGATCTTTAGAGTTTCAAGTCTATTTCGAATCGGATCCAGAGTGGCAAATGTCCTAAAATCGTATTGGATTGAGCAAGCCAAATTGGTTATGCATTTGCCACCTTGTGTTTGGTACGTGGTGACAAAATACATGATGATGGTGATGGTGACAGTCATAGTGACGGTGATGGCGAAATTGTTAAAAATTATTATTTGGTAACACCAGCAAGGTGATGGTGAAAAGGATGAAAAAATATTTAAGAAGTGTTGTGTTACATGGTTACGGTGATGGTGATATGAAACTATTTTTTTTATAAAAAAACACCTCATACAAATATAAATTCTATTAATTAAATACCTCTTACATAAAAATTTCTTATGGCTGAATAACACAAATTTTCTATCATCAAATTTTAGTATGGATATGAACTATTTAATTTAAAATAAATATTTTTAGTTGGTAATGAGTACATTAACAAATTAAAAAATAATGGGAAAAAGTTGTGTTCGAAAAAATAAGATATATAAATAGAATTTAGAGCAAAATAAGTTTCGGTGAGAAGTCCAACTTTGTTGGCGGGAATTTTTTTTTGGAGAAAAACATGTTGCATAAGCAGAGAAGGAAAAATATAGTAGAATTTTTCTTTGTACATATATCTATATATTAATGGAGAGTTAAAAAAAATATTTATCACTATCATTTACCATGTTTTTCTTATTATAGATTCACCAAACGAATAATTTCAACAAAATCTTTCAATTTCTTATTTTACTATGTTCAACTCTATGTATTCCTCTATCCGTAGAATGCATTGAATGTACAGAAATGGCGAAACTGCTATGTAGGCTTTTGTTTATCGAATCCCTCTCTTTCCGTTTCCATATCGGCATCCAATTTGTCAACATGGGCTCCAAGTAGTTTACCAGATAAATTGATAAGTCTGGCATTCCTAGCCCACCAGGCAAAACCAGTGGTTTCTTGGTCACGACCAGCTAAAGCTAAACTTCATCTTTTTCTTTTTTCTTTTAGAATTTTAGAATGATTTTCTAATTCTAATATAAAATAATAGAAAGATAAAAATCATTTTTGGGTTTTTCAATGAATCCACATAATATATTCGATAAATAAATAGATATAAATAAATCAAAATATCAACAGAATTTCTCTGCTAAAAACGGAAAACTGAAAAAAAAAGGCTTAAGAGGTGGAAAAAGCCCGTTATCGGATTTGAAACGCAGCCTAATAAGCTAATCATGTCCACGCACACGCACGCCGCGAGTCTCCCAACTTAATCTTTGCCCAACTTAATATTTGCTCATCTCAGACACAGCTTATCCCGCTAATTGGTCAACAAATCAGAGTAGCTTTTTCTTTCTGAAAAATATCAGGACAATAATATGTTATCCAATCCGGATTCCGGAAACCGAAATCCTTATCATACCGGCGTAGGAGTCCACAGATTTGGGGACGGCGAGATGGCGCCATCGTGCCGGCACGCACCCTGGACCCGCTTTCAGCGTCGATGGTGGCGGAAACAACGGAGGGATCAACGGCTACGATCCACTGCCGTCCATTTTCTCTCACATCCTTCCGCCTGACTTTTTGAGTCCTTCTTCGAAGGCGGACAAGAGAAACGAGGCTCCGAATGGATAAGGTCGGCCGTTCCCATCCAGAACGAAATCGCCGAAACACCCCGGCACCTACCGACATGCTCCACCTGGGTCGGCCCGTAATAAAGTGCCACATTCGTAGGCAGTCACGATCACGACTCGGCTATTTTTACTCCCTATCGCGGATGAACAGGGACCAAAACGCATCTCACACACACACACACACACACAAAACTAGCAGAAGCAAAGACACCAGGTTTCTCCACAAGAGGAAGGGACACGAAGAAGCGCGATGGTGATGGAAGTGATTTCAAGGGGTACTGGCAGGGGTCTCTCGTCGACGACGCTGAACCCAAACGCGCCGCCTTTCGTTCCGCTGGAGTTCCGCGCGGTGGAGGACTTCTCCGACCGCTGGTGGGAGCTGGTCACGGCCAACCCGGGGTTCCGCGACTACTGGCTCCGCGAGTGCTTCCAGCCGCCGCAGGAAGAGGAGGAGATCGCAGATCCGTTGGGCGAAGACGTCGACGACTTGGTATTCTTCGACGCCATGGAGGATCTGATCTCCCCGCGGGTTGAGCAGGTGGAGATCAAGAAGGAAAGCAGCGAGAAGATCCTGGGGAAGGAGATGATACGGTGGGGGTCTGAGAAATGGCACGGCAAGAAGGCCGCCGTGTCGCCGAAGTACGCCACCAAGGCGCCTAAAATCGTGAGCGTGAAGTTGAGCCCCAGGAACATCCAGCAGCCGCGTTAGGGACGGTACGAGTAGTCAGTAGGGGAAGTATCGGCTGGATCTGATCGCAGCCGGCGGAGGGGGGTGGCCTTGTTCTCCCGTGTTTCCCTGTCATTGGAGCATAACTAAATTAAGGGAACAAGAAGGATCAGAAACAAGTGAAGGAACAAAAAAAACAAGATTTTAGTGGTTTATTTGAGCTTTGATGTCGCCTTGGTTTGTCTTAGTTCTGTTTAGACTTTTAAATGCGATGTATGTATTGTGTACATTTCTGAATGCAGCTTCTGTTGATATTATAAACAAATTCTCTGTTCTTCTTGTTTGTTATGATATATCAATATTAGGTCCACATTCGAAAGTTACCGTCATCTATTTAATACCTCAATGTGTTTTTTAAATAAAAAAGGGAAATATATATTCATCCGGCCTCCTCAATGAGCCAAAAAGTCAGAAACAGTTCCATTAAAACCGTATGCTCTCAAATCTGCGTATACATCCACCCCTTTGTATACTATTATGCTAGTTGATGTACATCATCAATCACTAAGACAAACGAGATCCCATCTTGTTCAAAGAATGTGATGCTATTGTTCAAAGGAGGCTCGCATCGCAGGCTTGTTTTGTTCCTAGTTTAAGCAACGCCCCATAATGAGGCATTTCATGTCAAGCAAGAGGTGGCAGCCATACAACCATATATTTTAGGTGATGGTTCACTTTTCTCCGCACAACAATTGGCGCTCATTGATTTTATAGTTTCTGTGATGTTTCCACATACTGATATGAATAAAGAAACATATGCAATGCAATCTCCACGATAAATAAAGAGAGGGGTCAATGAGCTCCTTCTTCTCGTTGACCGTCACTCATATGAACTCTAGCCCTTGTGACTTGTCAAGCATGTTTAGAGGCAACCTTTAGGTGGAGTATACTATCAAGTGTTCATTGCGATGGAGGGTGTTTGTGGGACCCCACCTTTGAAACCCCACAGTGTCATCCAAACTACCCACACTAATCACTACATTAACACATAAATCATGAAACTAAAACATTTGATTATATGAAAAATACAAACAACTTTTTCCATTTTCAGAATTGGCACAAGCAGTTAAAATTATATTTATTTTATCACATCATATATAAGCAAAACCTAGATGTAAGCATTGTTCAAGATAAAAATTCTAGTACAACATGAAGTAGAAAGTTATACTATTACATTTACATAAGCAACATAGATCATGATAAAGTACATCACTACGAGCACACACCCTCCCAGGACTCCTTGGTACAGAGATAACCTATACATATAACCTACAACAAGAAGAGAATTCTCCACCTCAGATGGTGAAGAAAAGATCATTGCGGGTGAGAAACTCTTAGGTGAACTGAAACTGATTTCGTACCTGAAAAATTTAAACGATCACTTATCAACACATTGAGTGAGTGGAATAGGTTCAAGACAAAACTAGCATTGAACTAATCCTTTTTAAACTGATCAGAAATAAGTGAATTTTAGAATACATCAAACAATTACAAATATTATGTAGGTAATGGCAGATATAAACTACATAGAATGAACATGAAATAACAAATAAACTAATATGTAATTGGAGATAGATAATTCAATCTTATTCTTGGCTTGTCAACATTCATTGTTAGGTTTGCCTTGAAATTACTTGATTTATACTTGCTCAAGTAAAAGTCACCACACCAGGTTCTCGTGTCAACAACTCACTACCCACATCTTAGAGTTAACCGGAAACCCTAAGATAAGCAACAAGCTCTGGTCTACCTCAGAGTTGCCAAACACTAGCTAGGTAAGAGCATAAAGCCTCTCTACCTTACAAACCTCATATGAAGTACATGAGACATGTTTAATGAATAAATGCCAAAGCTAGGGCATCATGTATGAGATACTAAACAAAGCTATCCTTACTGATCTCTTTCACATCAAGATCACAATTTTCCGTGACAGTGTTTCAAATGCAACTCATTCCATTTACTTAGCAACAAAGAATTTAGGTTAGCATCTCATTTTGAAATCTTTCCTAAATTTTGGTGACCTAGCCCTTAAGGTCTAGAATCACACTCCGACATTCCTTTTCATAATCCAAAGACTATTAGAAGGAATTTTGTTTCATTTCCCTAGAGCAAACCTTAGGGGAAAATCATAGTGTTTAGGGCTCCTGTCTAGATGATCTAGGTTGTAATGGATATTAAGTGCATTTACTCACTTTAAGGAAATATGAGTTAATTATATGACATGTATGTGATTTCACATTCTAATCCTAGAATATGTGGATTAGGTTTTCAAAGATACATTATGTTTCAATTCAAAATACAAATATCCTACATATCTTTTTCCAGCATTTAAATTTGATTAAACAATCACAATTCAAGAATTCACATATTATTCACAATACTCCATATTTAAACAACATGTGGCATTTGCAATGTATAGATAATAAGAATGTGCAAGCTGAATTTAAATAAATTCATTTTACTCATGATCAAGAAAATATAACATTCACTTTATTCATTTGCAAGGATCAATACAAGAATCACATCCAAGGACAAATAACCAAAACAATCCTATGCATTATTGGAGTTATCAATTTCCACTAATGGTAGTTTAATGAGAAGAATCAGGGTTATAGTTCACTAATAGTTTTCAAATGAAGCTACACCACTCATCTCAGGTGTGAAGCACCTGAAATTCGTAGCCTAGCTACTGCTAATTCTTGAATCAGGTCCTTGCTTCAGGAAATCAAAATTTTCCTGCTCCTCTTTACT
The DNA here is from genome assembly GCA_963693085.1 of Alisma plantago-aquatica. Classification (NCBI taxonomy): domain Eukaryota; kingdom Viridiplantae; phylum Streptophyta; class Magnoliopsida; order Alismatales; family Alismataceae; genus Alisma; species Alisma plantago-aquatica. The sequence goes on from OY856411.1 coordinate 330,932,624, forward strand.
CAAGAACCTATAAGAAGAAGATTGAAGAAGAAAGAATGAAAGAAGATATTGATTTGGTATGTTTTGATCCAAATCAGGGAAGTGACAAGTTCTATAGATAGGAGAGAATGAAGCAAATAAACCTAGAAGAGATTGATGATCTATATAGAATTTACCAACCTTGGAAAGAGAAAACCTAGAAATCTAAAATTTCAACTTCAGATTCTCCAAACCCTAGAATCCCCTCCTCTCTCAAGAATTATGAAGCCCTGAAGTGTCAGACGGAAATGAGATATTTTTCGGTCGTAATAGTGTCCTATATACTCATTAAGGTACTTGGAATAATTAATTATAAACATTTTTCAGTCCTTTTTTCATATTTCCAGAAAATCTAGTCAGTCGAGTTTGCTCTGTCAGAAGCTCGTCCCACACAAGGTTCTTCCTTGACATAAAACTTCTCCAAAAATTCTGGAAATTTTATATGTCATTGTAAAACTAAAGTATACAACATTCATTTTGAATTTTAGATTAATTGGATAAGCCAATAAAATACAAAAAATCAAACACTACACTGCTATACTTCAACCTATATAACATGGTCGACTGAGTTTCTCCTGGGGAAACTTGACCAACCAACAGGTCCTGGAAACTCTAAAATCTCATTTTCACTAACACTCCTACTTGAGTTCTCCAATACATATCCAAAATTCAAGGTAATATGAGTCACACACAAAATAGTAAAAATCTTTTACTAGATTATTATACATAATACCAAATTCATCATCACATTTTCTATTAATGATTTCATACAACTAGGGGTTTCAATTTATAACCATACTAACCAAATCATTCACAACTTTAATCTAACAAACAAGGTTTAAGATTTCAATTAATATTCAACCTAATTAGGAGAAAATTAAATTAATAACTATTAATTCTTGGAAAGATTGAACTAGGATTTAATGCAATTTAGGAATGGATCCTTATAAATCTCCCCTCCTTTTAGATTTTTGTCCCAAAACTCTAGAAAAGGTTGGGATGGCATCTTTGCATCTCATCTTCAAGTTCCCATGTTGCTTCTTCAACTCCATGATGTCTCCATAAGACTTTCACCATAGGTTCTCATGTCTATGCAACCTTTTAATCTTCATATCCATAATCTGAACCAGGCCTTCCTCATAATTCATGTCGTATGCTAATTGTACATCGTATGGATAGAATATATTATAAGTATTAGGATGACACTTTGATGTGTGCACAAATTGTCACTATTTGGATACCTAATTTGGTAGTTTTCTCTGTCATTTATTCTTAATTGAATATATTTTCACACATATTTCACCAAATTAGTATAAAGTCAGCGTGAATCCGTTCTTATATTTATGCATGTATTTTACACATAATAATAATAATAATATTTTATTTAATTTATTACTTATTTTATTGCAGATAATTGTTATTTACTGGAGCAATGTCGATACCACCGACATGCAACTCGATAGTACTGACTTGGAATTGAAGTACAAAAAAATATTATTGTTCCAAATCGAAAAGGAAAAGGATTTCTTTTGCAAAGAACTCAGTAGTACCAACTTTCAAGTCGGTAGTACCAACACAAGCACTGACGGCCAAGATTAAATGTATTAAATCCAATTGTTATTGTTATGTTTCAATACATTTAGGTTTTCTCTTAACCTAAACATATATAACAGCTAGAAAGGGCACCATTAGAGAGTGATCGTCGAGATATATCACATGGGGATGACGCCAACGACGAAAGGAGGGAGAAAAGTGAAGGAACCCTACCCGGCGGACCTCAGAGGCGTTTTGGTAGAGAAAATGATAGAAAATCTTCTCCTGATCCATTCTTTAGCATGTCTCCAATTTACTGTATCTCTAAATTTGTGTTTGACATCTTTTTGATTTATAGTGATACCATTTCATCTATTTTTGGCTAAAAATATATTCCTTAGGACCCGAGGGTAGCCTGATGTTGCACTATATATGACATTATGTATTGATATATATGTTTCTTCTTGATTTCTGGACTTATTTCTATGACATTGGTATGAACTATCCATGCTTGATCACCATAGGTAGTTAATTAGACCTTTAATTACTTTGAAAAAAGAAATTAATGGTTGGCACTTCATAGAAATACATGTTTTATATCACCCTTTGAGAAATGTGTCTTATGAATATGAATAGATTACCCAAAGTTTTTCATAAAACACCTTGCTACTAATACAATCGATACAAGAGTGAGATTGGTATTAGATTAGGTAGTGAATTACGCTGTGAGAGGGGGTAATTCTTGCTACAGGCTCTTAGTCCAGGGTTACGAAATAAATATTAATAAATGATGTTAAATACAATATACACCATGGTGAAATAAAAAGTTATAAGGAATTCATCCATTTTTATCATAACAATCTTAGTTAGATTTACTTTTTGTTCTTAGTTAATTAAACAACCAATCAATTCTTTTTCTAGGTCTAGCTGATTTGGTTTTTGTAAGTAGTAGTCTGTGGTGTACGATTCTCTGAGTTTGACAACTCAAGCCTCTTTTGGCCTGTATTACCCAACACGTGCACTTGCATTTTACATGTACATTCTACGCGTGTCAAGTTTTTGGTGCCATTGTTGGGGAAGTGACATCACCAACACTACGAGTGCTGAGACCGGCCACTCTATGCCATTGTATTTATTTTCATTTTTGCTTTTATTTTTTTCTTTCCATTTTTTCATTTCATAGAACTTCATTGTTAATTTAGGCATTTTTCATATTCATCTAGATATTTCTTTCTTGTTAGTCTTGTTTTCCTTTTTACAAAAAAGAACACATGGCTCCTATTTGTCCAGAGTGTGGAAATGCACATGTAGGTTATAGATGTCTAAGTCCACCTTTATCACATCATAGGAAAACCTATAAGGAAATTCATTGTGAGCATATTAGGATTATGGTTCAATCTATTTTAAATTGCCGAAGTCCTATTTCTAATGGAGGTTGGGGTAGTGTAGAGAAAATGGAAGGAGTTGAGGTTGAGGATAAGGAATTAGAGAGTGAGGAGAACATACTGGAAGAAGTTTTAGAATCACCTCTACCACGTCCTTCCATTGAGCCCACACCCACACCCTTGACTCCTAGGATTGATCTTGAATATGATTGGGGATTCTGATGAGAAAGATGAGGAGAATGATGCAAGTAAGGTGGAAGACAATTTTGATACATGTTTTTGGGATATGAGTGAAGGAGAGGAGGATCTAGAAGGTGTTTTATTTTATAGTGGTCTTAGAGAGGAGGAAGAGAGTGAGGAAGAGGATATTGAGAGTGAAAAGGTGGAGGAATTTCCCATTACCCATCACATAATTCATTCACCATAAGACCCATCTCTTCATTTCCTTATGGAGGATCCTATATGGGATATATATCCTGATGATAATTTTGAAATTTTTTGTGAGGATATCAATGAATACAAGGAAATTCAATTATTAGAAGAGGAGGAGGCACACAAATTCACCTTTGATGTAATCCCTCCATTATGTGTATATAGGAGTGATCCATTGGGGATGGTCATAGAAATTAAGGAGAAATCATCATTATACATTTCACCTTATGACTACCTATTTCTACATGTGCTCCCACATCAAGACTTGGTTGTAATTCATGTTCATGTTCATTACAATGATAATTTACTTTTGAAATGGAATGTAAACCATACATGTTGGTCTTCTGACTATTATTTGTTTTTATCATTGTTGTAAGGAACCATATGTTTAGAAGGAATAGGCAGAGAGAGCTTCCACTACTACAGAAACAACATTCAATGTCGCTTTTCTGGGTGAATTCACCCTCCTTCACGACCACCTGATTATTGTTGATTGACATGTGTCCAACCTAGGATGTTAAACAAGGGTGCTTGTGGGAGGTAACCTACCAATTAGGTTTATTTTATGAAACTTTCAATTCCATTTTGACATTCCTATTTGTAGATTGTTGATATCTAGTTTTGATGTAAGTAAAAAGGGTACCTTGATATGTGTATTCAGTGTGTAGGAACGCACTGAGTTGGTACCACCAACTTCATAGTCGATGACATCGAGACATGCTGCTTTATCAATTTGCAAACTATAGGAAGGAGAGTTTGAGGAGGTGTTTCTGTGTGCTATCACCTACAATCCTCAGAAACAAGCTCAGGGGCGATATTAGACACTTCATAGAGATCGAGTGCTTATTGGAGGGCATACTTCCATGTGGATCCCACCCATCCTTCTTTGGTCCCAGATTTCACCTCACATATCAGTACAACCATTCCATTTGTCTTCCTTTGCTTTTGACATTGGGGACAATGTCATATTCAAGCTTAGGGGGGAGGAATTGAGTGGTGCTTCTATCTTTATTTCTTACATCTTTACTTTTTATCATATATCTTCATGTTTTTGTTTAAATAATAATAATAATAGATCTTTCATCTTTGTTTTTAGGGTCCACTTCTATCTAGTGTAATTGTGGACAAAATATAAAATTTTAGTTAGCATAAGCCATTTGTTGATGATGTGGTACCAATTCTGAAAATTGCTTTTATGATTTTCTCTTTAAGCTAAATTTGTTTTGTTTAAGAGTACATAACTGGAGGAATTGTTTGGACTAGTCAGCTTGAAGACATACTGAATGAATGAAAAACCTCACTCAATCCTATGGCTTGTGTTATGACGATTATGTTTGAGTCCAAACCAACCAAACAATAACATGATCTTTAATGTGAACTCTAGAAATAAACTCTAAGGTTACCCTGCTACACAAGTTGATAGGAGAGGGACATATCATGGTTGGGAAAGATACTGTCTTTTAGTCATGCAATCTTATCCACCTTCCATTCATCTTTATTTACCACCATAGGATGATCAAGTTTAATCCAAGTTATTTTCCTCTTGTTTGCATTACATTGCATGATAGGAAGCATATAACTACTTCATCTTCTTGTGCATTAGAAAAAGAAAATAAAAAGTTACATATCATCTTTAAGGCATTTGTAGTTTGCATAACAAAATTTCATATAGTTGCGTTTGCACTGCATATTATATATGGTGTTACATATTTGTTATCTTCTACGATCTGCTCTCATGAAAGAGTGTAAAAAAAGTTGTATCTCCTTACTTCTTCTCCAAATAAAAAAAAAGTAAAAAAAGCCCAAGCATGAACTATTTATCTAGATAAAATAATAGGGCGAAAAAAAAAGAATTATTGAAAAAGACAAAAAAGATGAGAAAAGGAGGAAACTGATTTTTAAGTTCAATGTCATATTCTCTCTAAGCAACAAAGAAGGGGATTGTGGATTTTTTTTTGTAAACACCTTTCTACCTATACTCATCATTAGGATGAGACATCCATTGCATGCATCATTCCACCAAAAACAAAAAAATAGAAGTCATACATTCACATTTTATCCATCATATATGTGCATCATATTTTTACTTCTTGAATAAATAATTTGTATAATTCTTGTGAATCCTATTTTCATAGCCACCCATCTTTTCCACCCATTGCTCTTCAAGGTAGGCCACCATCATAATTATTCCCCTCATCCATGTTTATTTAGGGATTTGCTTCCAAGTAGTTTATTTAGGTTCATTAGAGCAATGTAGATAGGGAGATCACATGATGCATCAAGCATGTGTCCCACTGGCCATGATAGTAACTACTTCATATTGATAGTGTTTTTCATTGATCTTATTGTGGACATCTATTATGAACATTACTGGTCGTTTAAGAGTAGTTACTTGTTCAGTGGTTGGAAAGGACGGGTTTGGAACCGATTGGTGGAGGGAAGTTAGAAAAAGTAATTCATAGGCACTTGTCTTCTAGTTGACTCTTTCAAACAAATCCAAGAGTAGTGTTGCCCAAGGGCGTGCAATATTCAAGCTTAGGGGTGTGATGTGTGCACAAATTGCCACTATTTGGATACCTAATTTGGTTGTTTTCTTTATCATTAATGCTTAATTGAATATATTTTCACACATATTTCACCAAATTAGTATAAAATAATTTATGCATGTATTTTACATGTATTTTACATATCTTAATTATTATAATAATTATTTGATTTAATTTATTTCTTATTTTGTTGCAGATAATTATTATTTACTGGAGCAATGTCGGTACCACTGACATGCAACTTAATAGTACTGACATGGAATCAAAGTACAAAAACATATTATTGTTCCAAATTTAAAAGGAAAAATATTTCTACTGCTAAGAACTCGGTAGTACTGACTTCCAAGTCGATAGTACCGAGACAGGCGCTGATGGCCAAGATTAAATGCATTAAATCCAACTGTTATTGTTATGTTTCAATACATATAGGTTTTCTCTTAAACTAAACATATATAATAGCTAGAAAGGGCACCATTAGAGAGAGATCATCGAGATCTATCGCATGAGGATGACACGAACAGTGAAAGGAGGGAGAAAAGTGAAGGAACCCTACCTGGTGGACCTCAGAGGCATTTTGGCAGTGGAACCAATGACAAGTTCTCTCCATCTTCTCCAGATCCATTCTTTAGTCTTGTCTCCAATTTATCGAATAATTTGTGTTTTACATCTTTTCAATTTACAATGATACGATGCCATCTATTTTTGGCTAAAAACATATTCCTTAGGACTCGGGAGTAGCCTGGTGTTGCACTATATTTGACATTATGAGTTGATATATATGTTTCTTCCTGATTTATGGACTTATTTCTATGAGATTGTTATGAACTGTCCATGCTTGATCACCATAGGTAGTTAATTAGACCTTTAATTGCTTTAAAAAAAGGGAATTAATGGCTGGAACATCATAGAAATACATGTTTTATATTGCCCTTTGAGAAATTTGGCTTAAGGATGTGAAGAGATTACCTAGAGTTTTCAATAAAGCATTTAACTAATAACACAATCAATATGAGAGTGGGATTGATATTAGATTAGGTAGTGAATTACGCTGTGAGAGTGGGTAATCCTTGCTACATGTTCTTAATCCAAGGTTAGGAGAAATACATATTAATAAATGATGTTAACTATAGTATATACCATGGTGAAACCAAAAGTTTTAAGGAATTCATCCATTCTTGATCACAACAACCATAGTTAGATTTAATTTTTGTTCTTAGTTAATTAAACAACCAATCAACTCTTTTTCTAAGGCTAGCTGATTTGGTTTCAGTAAGTAGTAGTCTATGGTGTACAATTTCCTGAGTTCGACAACTCAGGCCTCTTTTGGCCTATATTACATGACACATGCATTTGCATTTTACATGTACGTTCTACGTGTGTCACACTTCCTTAGCATAGATACATGTAACACATCATGTATCTTCTCTAACCCAGGTGGTAAATCAAGTCAGTAAGCTACTTTTCCAACCCATTATAGAATAGGATATAGTCCCATATATCTAGGAGCTAACTTACCCCGCTTCCCAAATCTAATAACACCTTTCCAAGGAGAAACCTTTAGATATACTAAATCCCCTACTTTAAACTCAAGAGGTTTATGTCTGTGTAATCTACATAGCTCTTATGTCTATCCTGTGCAACTTTCAATTGTTGGCGTATCACATAGATCTTCTCAAAAGTTTTTTGTACTATCTCATATTCCAACATCTATCTCTCACCAATTTCATACCAACATACTGGTGATCTACTCTTCCTTCCATATATAGCTTCATAAGGTGCCATTCCAAGGCTAGATTGGTAACCATTATTATATGCAAATTCAAAAAGGCTTACATGTGAGTACCAACTTCCAGGGAATTGTAGAACACAAGCCCTAAGCATGTCTTCTAGAGTTTGTATTGTCCTTTCTAACTATCCATCATCCTGGGGATGAAAAGAAACACTAAAGTTCAACTGAGTTCCCATTTCTTCATGCACTCTATCCTAAAGCCTAGAAGTAAATTGTGGACCTCTATATGATACATTAGAAAGTGTAACTCCATGTAGTCTGATTATCTCATCAACATATATCTAAGCTAGTCGTTCAATAGAAAAAATATCCTTATAAGAATAAAATGAGTTATCATTGTTGATCTATCTACAACAATCCATATGGAATCATATCCTTTAGAAGTATGGGGTAAATCGACTACAAAATCCATAGTAACATGATTCCATTTCCACTCTGGTATAGGCAAAGGATGCAAATACCCAATGGATCTTAAATGTTCTGCCTTTACTTATTGGAATACTCCACATCTTGGAACAAAATCAGCTACATCTTCATTCCAGGCCACCACACAATTCCTTGAGATTTTATACATTTTGGAACTACCTAGAAGCATCACATACATCGAAGAATGTGCTTCCTCAAGCACAATCTTTCTCAAATCCTCCTGATCTGGGACACATAACCTTCCTTGAAAACATAAAAGATCCTCATTAGTGAAATGGAAGCCTTCTCTCTTACCTTCTTGTATCTCTTTCATTAAAGTCTGAATATAAGGATCAATGCCTTGCATTTGTTTAATCTGTTGTGCCAACACATGTTTTATTTGGAGTTTTTCCAGAAGACCACCAGAAGATGTACCCATATGCACATTCATCTCCCTCAAAGTTAAAAAGCATATCCCTTCTAATGCATGCCATATAAGTCATCTCTATAGAAGGCATAGAAGATGATGACTTTCTACTCAATGTGTATGCCACCACATTTGCCTTCCAGGATGGTAATTAATTGTGCAATCATAGTCTTTAATCATTGAAGCCATATATGATACCTAATATTTAGATCTTTCTATGTGAAGATGTATTTCAAGATCTTATGATCACTATATACCTGTCAAGGCTCTCCATATAGATCATGTTTCCATGTTTTCAATGCTAAGACTACTGCAACAAGTTTGAAGTCATGTGTAAGGTAGTTTTCTTCATGCTTCTTCAACTGTCTAGAAGAATATGCCACTACCTTAACATCGTGCATAATAACAGAACCTAAACCCTTCTTAGAAGCATCACAATATACAACATTACATTTCCCTATCTCAGGAAGAGTTAGGATTAGTGCATATGTCAATAGCTTCTTTAATTGTTGAAAGCTATGCTCACACTGATTTTTCCATATGAACTAGACTTCTTTCCTCATCAAACGAGTCAAAGGCATGGAAATAATGCTGAAGTCACATATAAACCTTCTATAATATCCTGCTAAACTAAGAAAATCCTCACATAAGTGGGTGTGTAATGCCCGGGCCCATTGCCCAAGGCTCTAGTAGAGTTTCAGGAATGACGACTGGTCCCACAAACCACCACTAGCCTTAATTGCACACTTTGTCCACACTGATGCACAAGCCAGGATCAACTTCTTGACTGGTCACCCATCCTAGTACTACTCCAAGTTGAGCATGCTTAACTATGGAGTTCTTTAGTGATGGGCTCCCAGAAAAGGAGGTGCACCTTGGTGATATGGGTAGTCCAATCATTCCTTTCAAGATCAACTTATCCGAGGCCTCAAATCCTGGGATGTTACAATCTCCCCCACCTAGACTCTTGACGTCCTCATCAAGGATCAATGATAAGGCCTCATAATCTCTTCCCCATTTCAGTGCAGACCCACAATGGCCCATGGACACCCAACTCCCGATCACGAAATACCAGCGTAAGGGTGGCTACGTCAACCATGGACAACCCTTTCCTACATGCCTGGACCGCACGACTCAAGACTAGCATGACATGCCCATGTGGGCCCACCTACTAGAGGGGAATTGGCTCTGATACCATCTATAATGCCCGGGCCCATTTCCCAAGGCTCTAGTAGAGTTTCAAGAATGACGACTGGCCCCACAAACCACCACTAGCCTTAACTGCACACTTTGTCCACACTAACGTGCAAGCCCGGATCAACTTCCTGACTGGTCACCCATCCTAGTACTACTCCAAGCTGAGCACACTTAACTATGGAGTTCTTTAGTGATGGGCTCCCGGAAAAGGAGGTGCACCTTGGTGATATGGGTAGTCCAATTATTCCTTTTAAGATCAACTTATCTGAGGCCTCAAATCCTGGGATGTTACAGGGTGTCTTGGGCTGCTCCCTCTGGAGTATAGATTCCACCTTATTGGGATCTACACAAATCCCTTTAGCAGAAATCACATGGCTTATAAATGCCACCTCAGATAATCAGAACTCACATTTATCAAATTTGGCATATAGCTTATTTTTTCTTAGAAAATGCAAAGTCAATCATAAATGCTCCTCATGTTGCTCCCTATTTATAGAATATATCAAGATATCATTAATGAAAACAATAACGAACTGATCAAGGAACTGACAAAATACTCTATTCATCAAATCCATAAAAGCTATTCATGCATTGGTTAATCCAAATGACATAACCAAGAACTCATATTGGCCATATCTAGTCCTAAAATTTGTCTTAGGGACATCATCAACCTTGATCCTGAGCTGATACTAACCTGATTGCAAATCAATCTTAGAAAACATTGTTGCCCCTCTCAATTGATCAAAAAGATCATCGGTCCTAGGAAAAGGATATTTATTCTTGATAGTTTATTTGTTGATTTTCCTATAATTAATACACAAGCACATTGTTCCATCCTTCTTCTTCACAAATAGCATTGGTTCTCCCCATGATAATGTGCTAGGTCGCAATAAAACCCTTATCTTGCAATTATTTAGCTATCTCAATTTAGATGGAGCCATGCGATATGGTTCTTGTGTAATAGGTTGAGTACCTAGAGTTAGATTGATCTCAAAATCAATCTCTCCAACTAGAGGTAATCCTGGTAGTTCCTCAGGAAAACCATCATTGTACTCTTTCACTATGGGTACATCAGATAAGGTAGGGTTCCCAACCCTAGTATCTATTACATGTGAAAGGTAACATGTACATACTTTCCTCATCATTTTCTAAATAGATATAGAAGATATCAAACATGTAGGTAGTACTTTCCTATCCCCTTGAAAGATCTAAGAAAAATCTCCCTCAGAGAACATAGCTTCCTTGGTAAAGCAATCTAGCTTCACTCGTTACTTCTATAAGCAATTCATGCCTAGAATAATATCAAAGATATGTACTTCAAGTGGTAATAAGTCCACTTGTATCCATTGTCCATCAAATCTTAGAAAACATCCTAGAAAAACCTCTATCACAACTGTAGGATGTACATTAGGTATCTCCAACAAGAAATCATAAGGTAGATCCTCAACAGAAAGCTGACCTCTAGATATGACATCTCAAGTCACAAATGAATGTGTAGCACCATGGTCAATTAACACTATAATAGGTGTAAGAATGGATGTAACGAAACAAATATAACATGTCAAAACATATGGAGAAACTTGTAACAACCCCGCCTTCTAGTTACCCCCAATTAAGGGAGACCAGGAGGTCAGAGCCATTATCCCAATTTCTGGATCAAAGGTTCGACAAATAAACATTAATAATTGTCAAACTTTACTAGACTATATTGAAAAGATATAATAAAATAAACTTTTTGCATACATTTGAAAGACTTGGGTTTTCTAAACTTCTATCCACACACATATACTACTCTAACTAATCCTCCTTGCACTTTCATTCATGTGTTCACAATGTGATAATTTATTGTTTATCCTTTTGGGTTTGTACCTAAAATGCCGACAAACAAAACATCGGTCAACATGAAGCTGGTATGTAGGGGAAACAATAATCGTGTAATTAATATCAATATATTGCAGTCAATTATAGTTTAACAAACAACTTCATGTTTTAAACATGACTGCTCAATCCATACATACCCTAGCCTCTGCGTTGTCCCTGCAGTGGACCTGGATGCTACCTTCCTTATGGTAGATCCCCATTAAACCCTACATGATCCTACCTAACAGGTAGATCAATATCTAGGGTTGAGTCACATGGCACTACCCATAGGTAGCCCAATCCCTAATTCATGGTGTGCTAAAGAGTCACATGGCACTACCCATAAGTAGCCCAATCCCTAACTCTTAATAACCTGATGGTCTCACTTATCAGGTCGACCCTTTACCAGATTACCCTTTTCATCATTAGCAAAGCCACAAAGGAGGACCAGGATCTGGGCCAGTCATGTACACATATTTATGGTGATAATCATAGTCACTTTATAGTTGCATGAAATAAAAGTCATCCAAGCAGTTATTTTTAGGCAACCGATAAAAATGTTTGGGAATCACCGTGAAACTAAAGCGATTATTCATAAACGTAACCACATACCTGTGATTGCAGATTTTGAGACAGAATCAATTAAATAGAGAAATCTCAACCAAGCAACCAATTATGCACAAAAATCTTGAAATAAATATACAAATTTCCTTTTATCAAAATTTAACCAAACTCATCTTATTTCTTTGGATTTCTATTCCAATTTTAGGGTTTCCTCTAAAATTAGGGTTTTGTTTCTACTTTTCATATTATGAACCCTAATTCATCAAAACTACATAAAGCCTTTAAATTTCCCATCTTACTACTCCTAACAGACTTAGGATCATTATTTATCAACCTTTTTCCATAATTCGAAATCAACAAAGTTTTTCTCTTCTTTTACCGTAAATTAGGGTTTCTATATGTATTATCCTTCATTTATAGATTTAAACCCTAAATTAGCCAACTTTGCATTCAAAATGGATGAAAACTCTATTTTAGTATACAACAGGTTAATACTCATCAAATTAACCTATTAACCCACAAAGATTCATCCTTTATATTCAATTAGGGTTTCTAATTACCTTTTAATACCTTTTTTCTACCAAATTAATGTACTTTTGCAAAATGAGATAGAATCAGGTTATCAAACAATTTTTTATCTTGTTCCTTGTATTTTTCTAAGCAACTTTCATGTATACAGTTTTCTCATCAGAGATTCCTAGCTATTTCTATGAATTTCGCAAGGAGAAACCTTTTTCTGGATTATTTGAGCAGAGAGAGCTAATTACCGAATTTTATTGTTTGTTCAATCGATGCGTCACTGGTCCACGTCTAGATCTGATGCTCCACATTGATCGCCCCTACTTACTGGGTTGTGCGCGCTACTTCCCACTGACGAGCGTTGGATCCCTCTCAAGTCCACGATGGACTCAGATCTGAGGGCTACTGCTCCTCGTCTTCCTCCTTTTCTTTACTCGAACAACGTGGTGGCGTCGCGGCTGGACCTCGTCAAAGCAAGAACAATCGGGAGAGGAAGAGGGTTTTGGGACTCAGGAAGATGTCGTCAGGGTTTGCGAGGGTGAGAGGGAGTGCACGAGGGTCTATATATAGGATATGGGGGGGTCCTCTTTAGGGTTTCCTATCCCCGCTGCCTACCAATCCTCAACCCAATTAGGCGTTTCTCCTAGTCGTGATGGGAGCCTATAATCTTAGGGTCGAGAAGGTTTGTCTCCCTCTCCCGGACCCAAAGGGGTGATTGCTAAGAGTGCACATGCAATGAGTTTATTGGAAATCAAAGGGGAAAGTTCCCCTGAACTCGGCCACAGTCCATGTCCCTCTGGGACCTTGACGATGAGCGGTGCCTGTTGGATCAAGATCCAATGGCCCTCATCACACATGCTCAACCAAAACAAGGAAAAGCTTTCCTAAATCCAAAATAAATCCATATTTTGAGGATACTTTGAAAAAGTCATAACTCCCAATTTATAACCCCTTTTTATCCCAAATTTGAAGAGAACCTCGTTTATGATTTTATCTCTCATAATGAAAAAATTAGGATCATTATCTAAAGAAAATGACTCCTTTTCTTTAGTTTCAAGTTAACACTTAATTATTCATATTTTCCACATATTTTATCTATTTTCTTTTTTATTCCTTTATCCAATTGGATTCCTTTTCCTTTTCTTTTTCTTTCAATTGGGCTCAATAGCCAATAAGGCCCATTAAGAAAATATATAAGGCTATTATACATGAAATTCATTCAAATCAAACCATTAAATAAACCATTGATTTCATTTATCTTTTAAAAGGAGACTTACAAATCTCATTACATGGTTTACAAAAAATGGGGTTATAACATCCTCCCCTCCTTATAGGAATTGTTCCCTCAAATTCAACCATAAAACAAACAAATCAGGATATGCTTTCTCCATGTCTGTCTTCAGCTCCCATGTGGCTTCATCCTCTCCATGGTTCTTCCAAAGAACCTTTACCATCTCTATATTCTTATTTCTGAGCTCTTTCACCTTGGTATCTAGAATCCACAAAGGTAACTCATGATAAGTTAGCTTCCCTTAAAGCTCAATGGGTTCAATGCTCAGCACATGGCTCAGATCTTGCACATATCACTTCAGGTTGGACACGTGAAACACATCATGCATCATACTATATTGAGGGGGTAACGCCAAATGATATGCGGCTTCACCAATCCATTCTAACACTTCAAACGGACCCACATATCAGGGACTCAACTTTCCTCTATTCTTAGCTATAGCTCGGAGCGGTCGGATTTTTAGAAAAACATGTTCTCCCATAGTGAAATGCACATCAGTCCGCCTCACATCAACATACGACTTCTGTCGATCCTGGGCTCTCTTTAGCCTTTGCCTAATTAAAGCGACCTTATCAACATACACTTGGAGTTCATCTGACCTCAACAAGGTCCTTTCACCAACGTCATCCCAGTGAAGTGGTGACCGACACAGTCTCCCATATAGAGCTTTATACGGAGACATCCCAATACTGGCTTGGCAACTGTTGTTGTAGGCAAACTCAGCTAACGGTAAGTACTGCTCCCATGATCCACCCCAATCGAGCACATAAGCTCTTAGCAGATCCTCTAAGGTCTGGATTGTCCTTTTTGACTGACCATCTGTCTAGAGGTGATATGCGATACTAAATTTCAACCTTGTACCAAGTTCCTCTTGAACTTGCTTCCACAACTTGGAAGTAAACTTTGGATCTCTATCGGAGATGATGGAACCAGGTATGCCATGCAAACACACTATCTCTCTGATATACAACTCAGCTAAGTCTGACACTTTGGCAATGGTCTTCATGGAAAGGAAGTGTGCTGACTTGGTAAGGCGATCTACCACAACCCATATAGCATCATGACCTTTCTTAGTCCGAGGTAGGCCTACCATAAAATCCATGGTGATCTGCTCCCATTTCCATTCTGGAATCTCTATAGACTGTAACAGTCCACCGGGTCGTTGGTGTTCAACCTTCACCATTTGGCACGTAAGACAGCTGGCCACATATGCCACAATATCTCTCTTCATTCCTGGCCACCAGAAAAACCTCTGCATGTCCTTAAACATCTTGGTTGTTCTCAGGTGTACCGTGTACTTAGACCCATGAGCCTCTTGTAGGATACATTCCTTCAATGGTGAGTCATTAGGAACCTATATACAATTCTTGAATCTAATCCCTCTGTATATTCCCAATGAAAGATGGGTGTGAGGCTTCTTCATCAAACCTTTCATCTTATCAAGTTCTCTACTAGCCAACTATGCTGCTACAATCTCACCCAACAATTCTGACTATATCTGGATGTTGGCCAATCAAACTCGATCATCAAACGGTTGAGGAGACCATTCTACTAGATCTTCTAAACTCTTCCACTGATTGGAAAAAATAGCTGCACACCTGAGCTATTTCTAACTCAAAGCATCTACTATGACATTCTCCTTTCCTAGATGATAAGCGATGGTGAAGTCGTAATCTTTCATGTACTCCATCCATCGTCGATGTCGTAGGTTCATGTCTCTCTGTGTCAGGAGGTATTTCAGGCTCTTATGGTCAGTGATGATCTCAAAATTAGCACCATATAGGTAATGCTGCTAAATCTTCAGTGTATGGATGATAGCAGCCAGTTCTAAGTCATGCGTCGGGTAATTCACCTCGTTTGGCTTGAGCTGTCGAGAGGGATATGCAACCACATGCAGATTCTGTTACAACCCCAATTTTTTGGGGTTTTTTGGTGAGAAATGTAATTTCTCATATTAAAGATATTTGAACAAATAATGATATAATTTGGTTCAAATAAATGGATTTTGTTTACAATATCCTTGGTGTTTGTGTTGTGGGCTTTATTGGCTATTGGGCCCAAATAACAAAGAAATTCAATTAGTAAGTGAATGAGTGAATATTTGAGGAAAGGAAAATATGGAAACCTCTAGAAGGCACATCCAAAGAGGATTTCTTGCCTCTTGGGTTCCAAGGAAGTCCAAAGTTGCAAAGAAAAGGCAATAAGAAAAGAAAGGATTAATTAAGTATTTCTTTATTAAGAAATAAATTGAAAATAATGATAAAATGTGGAAAATGAGTAGAAAGAGGCATACATGAGATTTCTTGGGGAAATTTCGTATCCATGAGGTTGCTAATATTAAAAGGAATGCCAATGAGGAAAATAAAAGAGAAATAAAAAGAAATCCTCAAAAGGAGGTATTTAAATGAGAAATAAACAAGATAATGTGGAATAATGCATAATGATGCATCTAGAAGGATAATAAGTATCCAATAAAAAGAATTTCGAAATAATGGAGTGTCTTGGGATCCAAGGAGTCCCAATAAAGAGGAAAGAAAGAGAAAATACTAAAAATTCAAAATAAGAGGATAATGTGTTACATTATTAATGAACTATGTGGTATTGTTTAAAAGGATGATATTTTCCATAAAGGAAAATAGGATTTCATGCCATTAGATTGAAAAGCAAGAAACAAAGAGAGTAAGTGGAATAATTTTCGAAATCCTAATAGAAGAAGAAAAGGAACATTAAAGAAATAAGGGAGAGAGAGACTAGCCTTTTAATATAGGAATTACATTCCTAATAGGAAAGGGGCATTGCTAATCCCTAGATGGGTAGTGTAGGGCGTGGACACTCTCCCCTATATAAGGGGTAGAGCCCTTGGCCGGTTTTGGAAAGATCTTACACACCCCTCTCTCCCCTCTTCTTGTTTCTTGCACGTAAAACCCTAATCGAGGGGATAGACCTATCCTGAGGACACCAATGAGCAGTGTCGAGGTCTTGATGGAAGCAGGGCGCTCCTACGGCAACCCAAGATCGATCGGTGGCTAACCCAACATGTCTGTCTTCACGCCACTCCTTCCACGAGTATGCATGGTCAATACAAGTGCAGCAGCAATCCGGAACCAACCTCGCCTTGACGCAGCCATCCTGGGCACAACCTGAGAGTGCCACACATGCGCCAAGTCACCACGAAGCTAGGGCACCCATTGGCAACACTCCTCGAACCTCCAGGAGGGAGGGGAAGGCCGCAGGAAGGTGGCTGTCGGCGACCAGGGTAGGTCGCGCAAGGTTGAAGATGAAGGAGGGGGGCGTTGGACCGTTCTACCCCTCCGCGGGCTGAAGGATGCACTGATTAAGTGGAGGGTAATCATGTCATTTCGAAATGTTCTCCAAAGCAACGTTGCATGGCTGAGATGACGTGGCGCAATCTCATTGGCTGTGGTAAGTGTTTTATTGCAAAAATCATATGTCATGATTCATAACTCGGATTAAAACAAGTCTTATATGAAAATTTATCCTCAGAACGAGAGGAATACAAATAAATTATGTTTGAAGCCTAATTTTGCATGATATTCAAAAAGTAGTGTAAGTTATCATCTTTAATGGATTAAAGATTAAGAAACCCTATTTTGAAATGAATAAAGTGTTTAATAGGGTTTAATGGATCATTAAAGTTGATAATAACCTGTTAATTGTAAAAAGTTACTTTAAGATCGAAAAGGATGATCTTTGCACATAATTAGTTTAGTTTAGAGATTATGTGCGTAAATATGCTTGAAATTTGAAAAGTACATAAAGCTATCATCTTTAATGATTCAATTAATGAAAAACCCTTAGATTTGATGATAGATGGATTCAATGTTGTTCAATGGATAATTCAAGCTGAGATTAACATGTTGTTAACAAAAGTAAAAATAGGATCTAAAAAGGTGATCTTTTTATATAATGGGCTTAATTTAGGGTTTCGTGCATGATTATGCATTAATGAGCTTGAAAACCCTAATTTAGAGGAATATGTCTTTTAATTGTTTTAATGGTTCAAATCCATGAATAAATAGGGATGTGATGATCCTAAGTCAATTTGGGTATAAAAGACTATTAAAAAGGATAGTTGAGCAATTAAGGTTCATATAAATGGAAAAGGATATCTTAGGGTTTGTTAACCTAAAAGGGATACAGTTTGAGAAATTGATCTAATAAACCATAATGAATAGTAATGAAACCTTAATGCGGATTAGAAACCCTAGAAAGAGAATCCAAGCCAATAAAGTAGATTCTTGATAAAGTGTGTAATAAATAGAGTACATATTCTTTTTAGGAATTATGTGATGATTGAATTACTTGCTTGGATCTGTTGATTGGTTTGATGGTATATACATGAAGTATATGTTGAATGATCTGCATGACTCCTCAAATTAGGTATGTGGTTACGCTTATTAATAATCTCTCTAGTTTAACAGCGATTCCCGAATGTTTTAATCGGTTGCTTGAAAATAACTGTTGGATGTTTATTTATTTCATGCAACTATAAAGTGACTATGATTATCCCTATAAATGTGCATATATAACTGACTAGATTCGGGTCCACCTCTGTTGCTTTGAAAAGGCTAAGAAAAAGGGACAATCTAAGAGCAAGGTCTAGGTTACCGAGAGTTAGAAACTGGGCTACCTACATGTAGTGCCATGAGACTCATTAGCCTGCTGTGAGTTAAGGAGTGGGCTACTTACGAGTAGTGCCATGTGACTCAACCCTAGAAATTGGTTCACTTATAGGTGGATCATGAAGGGTTTAATGGGGACAACATAGAGGATAGGGTACTCTTGGATCACAGAGTTATATCTAAAATGTAATCTTGGTTGTTAAATGATTAATTGAATGATTACATTTTAACATATTTACATGATCATTGTTTCCCCCACATACCAGCTTCGGCTGACTGACGTTTTGTTTGTCGGCATTTTAGGTACAAGCCAAAAGGACAAACAATAAATCGTCATATTGTGAAATACATGAAGTTAAATACAAGGAGGAATAGTTAGCATAGAATTCTTAAGTGGATAGAAGTTTAAAGATCCAAGTTTTCAAAAAGGTATGCAAAAATTTATTTTCTTACAGCTTTTCAGTATAGTAGGTTAAAATTTGATAATTATTCTTGGTTAATTGCCGAACCTTTGATCCGGAAGTTATTGGTGCGGCTTCGACCTCTCGGTCTCCCTTAATTGGGGGTTATCGGGAGGTGGGGTCGTAACATTTAGTATCAGAGCGTAGGTTCCTCATTTAACCATTAATAATTATTAAATTTGACAAACTCCATAGAACCCAAGGGAGTTATTAGAGGATTATCCGGAAGACGAAGGTGTCTAGAAAAGGATCACGACTGGGGGCTGGCAATATTTTCCTCCACACCGCTAGTCGGAATACGAGGACTCCCGGATCTGTGTGACTGCCTGGCCAAAGTCTTAGGGTATGAATCAAAATAAGATACATTTAGGACTTCTCATCTTATTCATCCCTTCTCGCCACAAAATTCTGATAAGGACCAAAAGGATTAGGGTTTTCTTTCTTCTCCTCACCCTCTCAAGGTATGGGTAAGATTAATAAGGTCTAAGGAATCCTCCATAAAATTAATGGAAAGCATGTAAATAAGATGTCATGGACATAAGCTTAATAGATTAAACACAAACTAAAGAAAAAGATACATGCTTAGATCGTACGACATAAGTTGTCACGTCCTCAGAAGTGACCTGAGGCTAGACCTTCTTATCAGGAAGATAAGTTAGTCTTGGAGATAGAGATCTCCATTGCTAGTAGTGACCTGGCACATCCTCTGAGGATGATGCTAACCCTAACCCTAAATAAAGGTTAGAGAGAGATGAGTTGGACCAGGTGTTTGAAAGGACATGCCTTTGGGATGCCATATGATCCATGGGTGACCTAGCACCTTTGACAACCCAACCTTAGGAAAGGTCGTGCATGTTAGGGTAAAGGATAGCTCCTTAGATGATGATGTTAGTGAAGGACCTTAAAAACCCTATGGGCTTGTGAAAGTAGGGTATAGCTGACACCTAGGGCACGTCATAGTCCTGACAGTAGGATGAAACCCTGGATAAGGAAACATGATGGAGTATAAGGGGTTATCTTGAGAAAACATAAGATCGAACCTAGGCTTCGCCCATGTAGGGCATGATTTTAAGGTTGATCCTTCATGAAGAGAGGACCTATAATGGTGAGGTTGGATGTAGGGTTAGCTCTAGAGAGAGCAGGAAACCCAGTAAGAAGGTTGGAAGCCTGCAACCCTGAGATATGAGGAACAATGGATGACAGTGGTTGCCTCATGATCGATCCCTGAAAGTTGATGATATCTTAGTTTCCTTTAGAGGGACCAAACCCTAGAGAGAGAAGATGAAGTTTATGGTACCTATGTGCCTACGGTATAGGTGTTTACCTTCAGAGGTAGGAAGAAGAGTTCCTTAGACCTAGAAAGGTTTAGTAATGAGTTATGAGGCCTTGTACCTTGTTGGTTGTCCTTGAGAAGGACCCAACTCTAAGTGTTGCTTGGGTTGAAGGATGACAAGGAGTGCATGTCATGCCTTTTGCATGCTTGGTTCATAGTTAAGAGATAGAGCATGAAGTTGGACACCTAAAGGTGAACCTAGGGTTCCTAGGCCTAAGAGGGGAAGTGGTATACCCAATGCTCATGACGAAAATTAAGTTGCTATAGTTTCGAGCATGGTAGTCCTCGTGTATAGAGAGGAAAAGGGAAGCCCCTTAAGTTAAGGTATGTTTGATGAACCCTCACCGCTAGGTTGATGATAAAGAAAGGTATGACCTTGATCTAATGTTGAAGTATGAGAACCCAGATAACCTAGCATGGTATAGTAGGTGATTTGCTTGTGCCTTAATAGCTTGCTAGGGTTAAGTAGGCTCATGTGTATGTAAACCGTGGACCTAAGAGCTTTTGTGACCTTGTTGTCAAGAGATAGTTTTCCTCCCATCCTGGGTGAGGGACCCCTTTGGTAGGGTGTATATCAGTTTGGTTAGTTTAAGGGAACCTAAAGAGGTCTCATAGGATCTTGAGAAGCTAAGTGAAAAGTACATGGTATGAGAATGAACCTGTAGACCATAGATATCCATCTCTATTTGCATATGAACGTGTTACCATAGAGGTAACTGGTATGGGGTTCAACCAAGGTAGGCAGGTTGCCATGATCCCTATGAAAGGGTGAAAACCATCCCATGAATGCAGAAAGAGAAATGAAGAAGACTTGGGTAAGGTTCTAAGTGAACATGTACTATAATGGAGAATCCTAAGTCTATCCTAGGGTCAGCTAAGGATAAGACCGATGAAAGTAAGAGTTTCCTAATTCCCTAGTTGCACATGACCATAGGGTTAGGAGGTAACAACTATCATTGTATGAGGGCCATGGGTTAGGAGATTGATCACCTTCATGAACTCATGGAACCCAAAGGGCAGATGAGCAGGGCACTCTCTTGATGCATGAGGGAAGAGGGATGACCCCAAAAGAGTCGGTACCCTATAGACATAGAGGAGATGACCAATGATATGAACCTCAGTAGGTTCAAGACTAGTTTGATATCATGGTGTCTGGGATGTAGAGACATAAGTGGCACGTTGCAACTTAGATTTAAAGGTGTACTGGCAAGGTGGGATGTACCTTCTCTACTCTTGGAACAGGAAGAACTCTGTATTTGGACTGCAGCCAAATGCTTATTTCCTCTTGTTATGGGAGTGAGAGATAGGACATTACACATGCCATACACCAAGGATAAAAGATGATGTGAGTTGTAATGCTTCTACGGGGTATGAGGACAAAGATGATAACATATCCTGGTAAAGTGAATGATACATGGATGGTTTGCAAACACTAAGAGGAATGAGGTAGTCACCTTGTGAGGATGTTTTTATCACGAGCTATGTAGAACTTACAAGTTATACCAGGTTGAGTTTAATCACCAGGATGATGAAATCAGAGAGTAATTAAGATAGACATAGAGTTTGAGGTGATAAGTGAAATAAATGGAAGTATATGTCTTCAATGATTACCTAATACCTAAGGATGTGGAGTAGTAATGGATGCTCTGGTTGAGATACATCTGACTTGTTTGACTAGAAGCTAGAAGAGGTTGTTTGGCTAACCCTGAGTTTGGAAAGGAGAGGTGTTTGGATAACACTCGAATGTAACCAGATATGTTGAAAAGTTAAGGGTTGTTTGGTTAGCCCGTCTAGTCCTTGATACGATGAAAGGATGGTGGTAGAACCTCAGATGCACTTCTTTGGAAAAGAAGGAGATGAAACCCTAACTAGAATGGTTTAGGGTTTCGGAGGAATCGGTCTTGAGGAATCATGACGTACATGAAATCATGATTGAAGATCACCATACACCGTGGTACTACTAAGATAATAAGTGACAGTAGTACTTTAGATGCCTAAGATGAGGCTGCACGTGATATGTTGCCATGCATGATAGTAGATGAAGGATGAGCACTGGTAACCTAGTGCATTGATATAAGGGATAAAGAGTCCCCGAAAGGCAAGGGGAGTTCATCTCTATGGATGTTGTAAGTATCCTCAGGACCAAGGGAGGTCGATATGCAATATGGGTTATGGTAGATCGCCTTTCCTAGATGACATGAGAAAGAAAGAGTACTGTCAAGGGACAGATCAGGTTGAATTACATATGAGAGAGATGGTTCAACTACCCCATGATGCGAGTTCAAAATTTCATGAGTATGGCTTAAAGGTTCGCTTCCGTAAGGGGGAAGTAGGTACATGAAGAACTCGATGATAGTACAGTTTATCACCCCTAACTAATGGTTAGTATAATCCAGACTAAAGGGGTCTGACAAGAGCATGTGTACTCGTTCAGGGTGATATCTAGAGACAGTTCTTGTCCTATGAAAGATGTAACGATGACCACCATAGCCAGTATCGGGTTTTGTAGGAAGCTCTGTAAGGGAGGTTGTGTCAGTCACCACTTCAGTAAGGTGATGTTGGTGAAAGGACCACATGATGGTTAAAAAAGGGCCACAGTGTGTGTAGATGAAGTCGCTTTGATCATGTAATGGCTGAAAGGAGCCTAGGGATGATGAGAGTCATGAGTAGATGCAAAGTAGACTGACATGCAATGCACTGTGGGAGAACATGTAACATGAAAATCCGACCCCTCTAAGTTATAGCTAAGAGAGCTGAGCCCCCGATGCATGGGTTCTTTTGATATGGTTTGGTGGAGAAGGTTAAGATTGACCTTACCCCTCAGGATAAAGTAATGTGTGATGAGTTTCATGTGTCCAATTTAGAACACTATGTGAGGTACCCCGACCATGTGTTGAGCAATGAACCGAGTGAGCCCCAAGGGAGGCTGACATGGCCTGAGTCACCTGTGCAATTTATAGACGCCGGGATGAAAGAACTCAGAGAAAAGAATATGTGATGATAAAGGTTCTGTGGAAGCACCATGAGTACGGTAAAGCCATAGGGGTCAATGATGGACATGGAAAATTCTTATATAGGAAAATAGGATTTCATGCCATTAGATTGAAAAGCAAGAAACAAAGAGAGTAAGTGGAATAATTTTCAAAATCCTAATAGCAGAAGAAAAGGAACATTAAAGAAATAAGGGAGAGAGAGAGACTAGCCTTTTAATATAGGAATTACATTCCTAATAGGAAAGGGGCATTGCTAATCCCTAGATGGGCAGTGTAGGGTGTGGATACTCTCCCCTATATAAGGGGTAGAGCCCTTGGCCGGTTTTGGAAAGATCTTACACACCCCTCTCTCCCCTCTTCTTGTTTCTTGCACATAAAACCCTAATCGAGGGGATAGACCTATCCTGAGGACACCAAGGAGCAGTGTCGAGGTCTTGATGGAAGCAGGGCACTCCTACGGCAACCCAAGATCAATCGGTGGCTAACCCAACGTCTCTGTCTTTGCGCCACTCCTTCCATGACTCTGCATGGTCGCTGCAAGTGCAGCAGCAATCCGGAACCAACCTCGCCTTGACGCATCCATCCTGGGCACAACCTGAGAGTGCCCCACATGCGCCAAGTCACCACGGAGCTAGGGCACCCATTGGCGGCGCTCCTCGAACCTCCAGGAGGGAGGGGCAGGCCGCGGGAAGGTGGCTGTCGGCGGCCAGGGTAGGTCGCGCAAGGTTGAAGATGAAGGAGGGGGGCGTTGGACCGTTCTGCCTCTCCGCGGGCTGAAGGACGCACTGATTAAGTGGAGGGTAATTGCGTCATTTTGAAATGTTCTCCAAAGCAACGTTGCATGGCTGAGATGATGTGGCGCAATCTCATTGGCTGTGGTAAGTGTTTTATTGCAAAAATCATATCTCATGATTCGTAACTCAGATTAAAACAAGTCTTATATGAAAATTTATCCTCAGAACGAGAGGAATACAAATAAATTATGTTTGAAGCCTAATTTTGTATGCTATTCAAAAAGTAGTGTAAGTTATCATCTTTAATGGATTAAAGATTAAGAAACCCTATTTTGAAATGAATAAAGTGTTTAATAGGGTTTAATGGATCATTAAAGTTGATAATAACCTATAAATTATAAAAAGTTACTTTGAGATCGAAAAGGATGATCTTTGCACATAATTAGTTTAGTTTAGAGATTATGTGCGTAAATATGCTTGAAATTTAAAAAGTACATAAAGCTTTCATCTTCAATGATTCAATTAATGAAAAACCCTTAGATTTGATGATAGATGGATTTAATGTTGTTCAATGGATAATTCAAGATGAGATTAACATGTTGTTAATAAAAGTAAAAATAGGATCTAAAAAGGTGATCTTTTTATATAATTGGCTTAATTTAGGGTTTCATGCATGATTATGCATTAATGATCTTGAAAACCCTAATTTAGAGGAATATGTCTTGTAATTGTTTTAATGGTTCAAATCCATGAATAAATAGGGATGTGATGATCTTAAGTCAATTTGGGTATAAAAGACTATTAAAAAGGATAGTTGAGCAATTAAGGTTCATATAAATGGAAAAGGATATCTTAGGGTTTGTTAACCTAAAAGGGATAAAGTTTGAGAAATTGATCTAATAAACCCTAATGAATAGTAATGAAACCTTAATGTGGATTAGAAACCCTAGAAAGAGAATCCAAGCCAATAAAGTAGATTCTTGATAAAGTGTGTAATAAATAGAGTACATATTCTTTTTAGGAATTATGTGATGATTGAATTACTTGCTTGGATCTGTTGATTGGTTTGATGGTATATACATGAAGTATATGTTGAATGATCTGCATGACTCCTCAAATCAGGTATGTGGTTACGCTTATGAATAATCTCTCTAGTTTCATGGCGATTCCCGAATGTTTTAATCGGTTTCTTGAAAATAACTGTTGGATGTTTATTTATTTCATGCAAATATAAAGTGACTATGATTATCACTATAAATGTGCATATATAACTGACTAGATCCGGGTCCACCTCTGTTGCTTTGAAAAGGCTAAGAAAAAGGGATAATCCAAGAGCAAGGTCTAGGTTACCGAGAGTTAGAAACTGGGCTACCTACGTGTAGTGCCATGAGACTCATTACCCTGCCGTGAGTTAAGGAGTGGGCTACTTACGAGTAGTGCCATGTGACTCAACCCTAGAAATTAGTTCACTTATAGGTGGATCATGAAGGGTTTAATGGGGACAACATAGAGGATAGGGTACTCTTGGATCATAGAGTTATATCTAAAATGTAATCTTGGTTGTTAAATGATTAATTGAATGATTACATTTTAACATATTTACATGATCATTGTTTCCCCCACATACCAGCTTTTGCTGACCGACATTTTGTTTGTCGGCATTTTAGGTACAAGCCAAAAGGACAAACAATAAATCGTCATATTGTGAAATACATGAAGTTAAATACAAGGAGGATTAGTTAGCATAGAATTCTTAAGTGGATAGAAGTTTAAAGATCCAAGTTTTCAAAAAGGTATGCGAAAATTTATTTTCTTACATCTTTTCAGTATAGTAGGTTAAAATTTGATAATTATTCTTGGTTAATTATCGAACCTTTGATCTGGAAGTTATGGGTGTGTCTTCGACCTCTCGGTCTCCCTTAATTGGGGGTTATCGGGAGGTGGGGTCGTAACAGATTCTGTTCTAACACACAACCAAGTCCCATCTTTGATGCATTGGTGAAAATCATGAAACCCTCATTGCCTGATGGTAGAGTCAAAACTGGTGCAGTGGCCGGCTTCTCTTTTAGCTCATGGAAACAAGCCTCACATACATCGGACCACACAAACTTCACATCCTTCTTAGTCAACATGGTCAAAGGCAAGGCGGTCTTTGAGAAATCCCTGATGAAACGCCGATAGTACCCAGCCAACCCCAAGAAACTGCGTATTTACGAGGGATTCTTTGGTGCAGGCCAGTCTCAAACTACCAACACTTTAGTTAGATCTACAACGATCATTCCTCCTGAGATGATGTGTCTGAGGAACATGACTCGGTCTATCCAAAACTCACATTTGGAGAACTTCCTTTAGAACTTCTACTTTCTCAAGATATCAAGGACTTTACTTAGGTGGTCTCGGTGTTGATCTAAGTCATATGAATAAACTAGTATTTCATCTATGAATACTATGACAAACGAGTCAAGGAAGGGTTGAAACACACTATTCATAAGGTTCATGAAAACATTGGGTGCATTGGACAACCCAAAAGGCATAACCACAAACTCATAGTGGCCATGACGTGTTCTAAAAGCTGTTTTCGGGATGTCCTCACTCTTAACTCTCAATTGGTGGTACCCTGATCTCACGTCAATCTTAGAAAAGACTCGAGTAGACTTCAACTGGTCAAACAAGTCATCTATCCGGGGTAAATGGTATTTATTCTTAATGGTAGCCTGGTTGGTCATCCGGTAGTCTATGCACATTCAGAGAGAACCATCCTTTTTCTTTACAAAAAGAACCGGTGCTCCCCATGGCGATGTGCTAGGGAAGATAAATCCCTTGTCTAGCAATTCCTGCAATTGTTTCTTCAACTCGAGCAACTCCGCATGGGCCATTCTATATGGTGCTCATGAAATAGGACTTGTCCCTGGAGCTAGCTCTATGGAAAAATCCACCTCTCTCTTGGGAGGAACTCTAGGTAGATCATCTGGAAAAACATCTGCATAGCTCCTAACTACCTCTATTGCTTCTAAGGGTTGCACCCTGGGTTCTAGCTCGGTAACTACTGCCAGGAAAGCTTGACAACATTTACTCATCATCCGCTCTACTTTCAAGGCTGACACATATAGGCTGGTGGTGGAATCCTTCCTACCTTTAATGACAAAAGGTGGGTGACTCAATTTCTTAATGATCACTTTCTTCTCCCTACAGTCAATATTGGCCCTATAAGTATAAAGCCAGTCCATACCAATGATCACATCAAAGTCATTCATATCAAGAAGGATAAAGTCTATAGGAAACTCATGATCTCAATATTTCATAGGTATCATCAGAGTTTTTAAAAGAGATGTAAAGATCCGACCACTTGGGGTTGTAACGTCTAAGACATACCCTAAATCCTTGATATCCAAACAAAGCATAGTTGCGATATTTCTTAAAATGAAAGTATTAGTAGATCCAGAGTCAAACAAAGCTTTTACATTGTGTCCCATGACTTCAAGCATGCCTACATTGTTTTTCACCATACATTAGACCACTACATGCTTATCTTAAAACATAAAAGAAAACTCTAAGGGTTATTACTCTCGATCAACTGATTAGCATTATCTTGAGCCTCCTCATTGTCAATGGCAAACACTCGAGCTTGTCTTCTCTCTCCAGCAGGTGGGGCTACAGCTATAGGTGGAGCTACCACAGGTGGAGCTGCTACTGGTGGGGCTGCTGCCTGCCCTGGTCCTGTTGGATCTAGAAGAGGACAAATATCTTGGACGTGTCCTTCTTGGTGGCATCGGTAGCATGCTTTCTTCTTGTAGCGGCACTCACCGGTGTGCCACCTCCCATAGGTGAGGCATTAAGGCCGGTTGTTCTCTTGATGGGGTTTCCCTTTTCCTCCAGGTCTTCCTTTAGCATGATGACACCCTTGACCTTTCTTGTGGTTGTTTTTCTGGCCTTGGGTTCCTTCAGTGAAACCCAAATATCCCGTGGGTGGATTCTGAACTGGCATCACTATCCTCTCCATGTCTAAAGTAGTGTTGTAAGCTTCGGCGAAGGTTTTAGGTTTACTTGCCATTACATGGAGCTTGATGGTAGGGTGAAGACGCTCTATGAAGTGATCCACCCTTCTTTCCTCATCCATCTTATACCCAAACCACTTCAGGATTCAAAACTTACACCTGAAGTCTTCCATGGATGAGTTTCCTTGAGTCATGTTGGTGAACTCCCTTTCCTTTTCCTTCTTAGCTAAGTTAGGGATGAATATGGCGGTGAAGATTGCCTTGAAGTCAGCCCATGCCATTGGTTCCTCAGTCAGATCTCGACCTATGATGTGTGTCTCCCACCATATCTTGGCTGCTCCTTCCAGGAGGTGAACAACAAAGAGGACCTTCTTGCTTGGCTGTACCTCAAGCATGCAGAACCCATTCTCATCTGCAAACAGGCAAGCTTCTTCCTTATCGACCACTTCTGACTTATCTTCTCCCCAGAACTTCTCAATGTTCAACTTGATGAAGTCTAAGATGGTGGCTCCCAATTGAGGATGAACATGAAGTGTCTCACCATTTTCTCCTCTAGCTAAGTCTCAGATGGCCATGGCACTAATGGCCTCTGTCAGCTTCTTCTGTTGTTCCATCCACAAAGCATCAGGGGTGTGGATCATCATGGTTGGTTCGGGACCACTAGGTTGGTCCTCTTCCATCTGGCCTACCTCGTCATACACATGTTGCTCCTCATACCCTTGGTCTTCTTCTTAATCAAGGTTGCTGAAGGGTATCAGGTCAGGGTTAGGGACCTCATGAGTGGTTTCTTCAGGTCTCTTCCTCTTCTTTGAGGAATATCCACCATGGTTCCTCTTCCTCTTCTCAGAAGACAACTTTCCCTTGCGTGAAGGTCCACCACTATTGGTGGCATCCGGGACAACCATTGTCTTCACGCGAGCCATCTGCATAAGCATACACATAGACCCTTTAGTCTATACCTTTAAGCTAATTATACTTATGTTGATGACGTCTTATTATGTATCTTGTATTAATTTGATAGAGGATTCCTTAATCCTTAACTTACTTACCCATACCACATGAGGGTGAGGAAGAGAGAGAAAAACCCTAACTCGTAATATCCTTATTAGAATGGGTGATGAGAAGGGATGAATAAGATGAGAGAGTCCTAAAGGTATCTTATTTCAAATCATACCCTAAGACTTTGGCCAGACAGTCACACAGATCCGGGAGTCCTCGTATTCTGACTAGTGATGCGGAGGAAAATATTGCCAGCCCCCGGTTGTGATCCTTTTCTAGACACCTCCATCTTTCAGATAATCCTCTAATAACTCCCTTGGGTTCTATAGAGTTTGTAAAATTTAATAATTATTAATGGTTACGTGAGAAACCTTGGCTCTGATACCAAATGTAACGACCCCGCCTTCCGGTTACCCCCAATTAAGGGAGACCTGGAGGTCAGAGCCGTTATCCCAATTTCTGGATCAAAGGTTCGACAAATAAACATTAATAATTATCAAACTTTACCATATTATACCGAAAAGCTATAATATAATAAACTTTTTTCATACCTTTGAAAAACTTAGATTTTCTAAACTTCTATCCACACACATATACTACTCTAACTAATCCTCCTTGCACTTTCATTCATGTGTTCATAATGTGACAATTTACTATTTGTCCTTTTGGGTTTGTATGTAAAATGCCAACAAACAAAACGTCGGTCAGCATGAAGTTGGTATGTGGGGGAAACAATAATCGTGTAATTAATATCAATATATTACAGTCAATTACAGTTTAACAAACAACTTTACATTTTAAACATGACTGCTCAATCCATACATACCCTAGCCTCTGCGTTGTCCCTGTAGTAGACTTAGATGCTACCTTCCTTATGGTAGATCCCCATTAAACCCTACATGATCCTACCTAACAGGTAGATCAATATCTAGGGTTGAATCGCATGACACTACCCATAGGTAGCCCAATCCCCAACTCATCGTGTGCTAAAGATTCACATGGCATTACCCATAAGTAGCCCAATCCCTAACTCTTGATAACCTAATGGTCTCACTTATCAGGTCGACCCTTTACCAGATTACCCTTTTCATCATTAGAAAATCCACAGAGGAGGACTAGGATTTGGGCGAGTCATGTACACATATTTATGGTGATAATCATAGTCACTTTATAGTTGCATGAAATAAAAGTCATCCAAGCAGTTATTTTCAGGCAACTGATAAAAATGTTTGGGAATCACCGTGAAACTAAAGCAATTATTCATAAACATAACCACATACCTGTGATTGCAGATTTTGAGACATAATCAATCAAATAGAGAAATCTCAACCAAGAAACCAATTATGCACATAAATCCTAAAATAAATATACAAATTTCCTATTATCAAAATTTAACCAAACTCATCTTATTTCTTAGGATTTCTATTCCAATTTAAGGGTTTCCTTTGAAATTAGGGTTTTGTTTCTACTTTTCATATTATGAACCCTAATTCATCAAAACTACATAAAGACTTTAAATTTCCCATCTTACTACTCCTAACAGACTTAGGATCATTATTTATCAACCTTTTTCCATAATTCGAAATCAACAAAGTTTTTCTCTTCTTTTACCCTTAATTAGGGTTTCTATATGTATTATCCTTCATTTATAGATTAAAACCCTAAATTATCCAAATTTGCATTCAAAATAGATGAAAAATATATTTTAGTATACAATAGGTTAATACTCATAAAATTAACCTATTCACCCACAAAGATTCATCCTTTATATTCAATTAGGGTTTCTAATTACCTTTTAATACCTTTTTTCTACAAAATTAATGTACTTTTGCAAAATGAGATAGAATCAAGTTATCAAACCATTTTTATCTTGTTCCTTGTATTTTTCTAAGCAACTTTCATGTATAAAGTTTTCTCATCAGAGATTCCTAGCTATTTCTATGAATTTCGCAAGGAAAAACCTTTTTCTGGATTATTTGAGTAGAGAGAGCTAATTATCGAATTTCGTTGGCCGTTCGATGGATGCGTCACTGGTCCACGTCTAGATCTGACACTCTACATCGATCGCCCCCACTTACTAGGTTGCGAGCACTGATACCCACTGACGAGTGTTGGATCCCTCTCAAGTCCATGATGAACTCAGATCTGAGGGCTACTGCTCCTCATCTTCCTCCTTTTCTTTACTCAAACAACACGGCGGTGCCACGGCTTAACCTCATCGGAGCAAGAACAATCAGGAGAGGAAGAGGGTTCTGGGACTCAGGAAGATGCCGTCAAGGTTTGTGAGGGTGAGAGGGAGTGCGTGAGGGTCTATATATAGGATATGGGGGTCCTCTTTAGGGTTTCCTATTCCTTCCGCCTACCGATCCTTAGCCCAATTGGGCATTTCTCCTAGTCGCGATGGGAGACTATCATCTTAGGGTCGAGAAGGTTCGTCTCCCTCTCCCGGACCCAAAGGGGTGATTGCTAAGAGTGCACATGCACTGAGTTGATCAAAAATCAAAGGGGAAAGTTCCCCTGAACTCGACCACAGTCTGTGTCCCTCTGGGACCTTGACGATGAGCGGTTCCTGTTGGATCAAGATGCAACGGCCCTCATCATACAGGCTCAACCAAAATAAGGAAAAGATTTCCTAAATCCAAAATGAATCCATATTTTGAGGATAATTTGAAAAAGTCATACCTCCCAATTTATAACCCCTTTTTATCCCAAATTTTAAGGGAACCTCGTTTATGATTTTATCTCTCATCATGCAAAAATTGGGATCATTATCTAAAGAAAATGAGTACTTTTCTTCAGTTGCAAGTTACCACTTTATTATTCATATTTTCCACATATTTTCTATTTCCCTAGCCTTTATATTATTATCTTGAGTTCCTTGAACCTTAAGGAACCTTAATATCTCGAAATTCCATCTTGGAAAATATTCCTTAGCCTATTATTCCTCTTTTATCTATTTTCTTGTTTATTCCTTTATCAAATTGGATTCCTTTTCCTTTTCTTTTTCTTTTTCTTTCAATTGGGCTCAATAGCCAATAAGGCCCATTAAGAAAACATACAAGGCTATTATACACGAAATTCATTCAAATCAAACCATTAAATCAACCATTGATTTCATTTATATTTTAAAAGGATACTTACAAATCTCATTACACGATTTAGAAAAAATGGGGTTATAACAAAACTACTCCCTCTTGCTGACTAAAAGCATAAGCATGTGTTGTCACATGCTGCCTACCTCGACCTTGTTCGCTACCCTGATGTATTTTGGCTCCTTGATTACTGGAACATGCCTGTGATGCATACCCTCTACCTGAGCTCTGTGGTGCCATCAGTCTCTATACTCTAGTCATTGACTATTGTTGAGATCTCTATGGATAATCTCTGACAGAATGTCCTTCCTGACCACATATAAAATAACCCTTGAAATCAGGGCCCCAACATGGACCTTTATAGAACTCATTGCAATATGTACATTGTGGTGGTTTTTGAGTGAAAGCTTGGCCTATGAGGTCCTATCACAGTTCATGTACTTTGTGTCCTCTATGGTGGTGGTCCCCTAGTTGCAAAAGTAGTAGTACCCCTGCCATGTGGAATCTGTGGTGGTGCACTAGCTGACACGTGTGGCCTCCTAGAAGGATATTGATGAGTGATTTTTATACCCTTTTAGGGGCATTTTAGATGCATTCACATGTTTAGTTTTGCATGTTTTATTGCATTTATCACTTGTTTTAGGATTTTAGCCGTTAAAGTAAATTATTTGATAATTAATGTATTTTGGTGATTTATTTGTAGGATTAATAAAAAGTTGAGGAGAGAAATAAATATCCTTTCTCAAAGGCTGAACAATCGACCAACCGATTGACTTTTGATACCGGTCGGTTGGCTGGCAGAGTTTCCCATAGTAAGAATTATACATCCCACTCAAACATCCATATATTTTGCATTTGAACTCAGAATTTAATGTTTAAATATGCATTGGAAAGATAATTTTATTATCTATAAGAAAAGTATATTTTCAGATAGAAAAAGGATGAGGACTGATGCAAAAATCTCCTGCAATTCTAGCATTAGGAATTTCCCCTCAAGTCGCTCTTTATCAAAGTTATCTCAAGTCGCCAGCCTTGACGTGCAAGTATAGGGTTGCTGCAGTGAGGAAAGAAGACTATAAAAGGGAACTATTATTATCCATTATAAATAGTCTCAAATCGGTGATTATAATCCACATTTCACAATGCAAACCCTAGTGGAAGTGAGGAGGCGGCCACAACAAAGAGATTGGTCTTCCTGCATCAGGCGTCATGGCCTTCTCCATCTTTCCTTCTACCATTATGTTGTTGTCCCTCACCATGAGCGAGTAGGCATATATGCTGGGGCATGGGGACTAGCCCCATTTTCCTGTATTTTATTCTAACTTGTATCTAAACTATATAATATAGTTGCTAAATAAAGTATCATTCTGCATATTTCCTTGCCTAGCAAATTGACGACTTGCTTTGCATATACGTTATAATCATAGATATGTAGGTTGTTGTGTGTGTGATTAGAACACCAGAACAATCTTATTACCCCCCTGAGGTGTTAGAAAAGGATAATGAGGTGATTTGGCTATGATCTGCTACAATGTTGTGGATGGTCAGTCATAAGGGAATCCAGTTGGAATAAACTAGGAACTCAGGTGTCGAGGATGGTTGGTTCAAAGGGAGTTTAATCCAAGTAAAGAAATGCATCCCATGAGGATGCAACAGCTAAAACTCTATTAAGTAACTGCCATTGGAGAGTTAGATCCTATTAGGATAATTAAGCAGGTGGTGGTAGCGAAATCCCATTCCCTGATTCTCTTTATTATATGTTATTTACTTCCTTAATCTCTATTGCTTTTAGAAATAATTTAATTTAATCAATCTCTCAACTAATCAGTGATAAATTAATACTTTTGAATATATATAACTACTTAAAAGAGTTTTCGTTTGGGTTTGATCCTAAAGTATACTGCAATAAGGCTTCCTCAATGTGGAGTGGGGAATCAGTGCATTGCTTTTGGTAAAACCTAGAAATTATTCTTTTAGGATTTTTCTTGGTGTGACATTTGAAGCCCCATCAAAAGAGATGATGTCATTGCCAGGGACAACAATAGTTATATATTTCTAGAAGTTTAAGTGTATATAGGATTTCCTCTTCCAAAAATTGTTAACTTTTTGTTTCCTTCGTTCTTTGAAAAAGAAAAAAAAAACATTTATTGTTTCTTAGTCTTGTATATCCTCTTAGTTTGATTTTGTAATTTATAGTTTATTTTTGTAATTTTTATTTTAGTACTATAAATTTCTTATGATTTATATTTTTTTCTTATTAGATCTTTGTAATTGATTGTCTTATCCATTTGTAAAAGAAAAAATGTAGTCTTATATCTTCACTCATTGAAACATCTTTTCTTTTGAGCCTAATATTCAAAATTTCTATTTTTCATGAATTCATTCATAATGAAGTGGGCACTACAACAAAGTCTACAATGTGCAAAATGTGGCTCCATATACCATGATGTATGAGGTTGTCCCAAGGCAACTCTCGAAGCTGAGCTTATTCAAAGAAGACTTGAAGTAGAGTGCAATCAACAATATTATGAAGGATACGGTGGAGAACTTTCTATACAAATCACGTTCATCCCTGGTGGGAAAAGAGTATGGATGCCCTCCATAAAATATTAATTGACCTCCAAGAAAATCTAGAAGAACATGAAGCTCGGAGTAAAAGATTGGTGGCTGAACTGGCTCATTTGGAAGCCATCCAACAACCTCCTACATGTACGACTGCACGCCAACTAGAATCTAATCCTAAGCATCCAAAGTAGTTGAACGCTGTAGTGACATAGTTAGGGAACGTGTGTTCCACACCTCCAGGCCCTGTTGCTGCACAGATAACCCCCTATGAACATGTAGAGGACGATAAAGAAAACACTCCAGTCGCGGCCTCTAGTTACTCGATTGGTAGCAATCATGTCTCATCTAAAGGAAATCATTCAACCATGTTGTCTGCAATGCCTGTCCTTCCCATCTGTGTTGAAACACCCTCTATTGTAGTTCCAACCACTCTCCACATTCTACCAGAAGAGCCTGAACTGTCGATGCACAAGCCTTACATCCCTTATCCAGGTAGACTAAAACAAAAGCTTGACGTTACTTTTGCAAATTCAAAGAGATTTCCAATGACAAGACATCAATTTCAGATCTTAAAATGTAAAGAAAATAGGAGTATTTTGTTGAATCTAGGAGTGAGTTGGGTATATCCCTGGTGGAGGAGTCAAAGCTACATTTTGACATCGAGAAGGAACCCACTACTTCTATTGATGTTGTGATTGATTGGACTGAAAACCAAGAGCATGCACAGTCGCATAAAAATATATATCATGTTGATTTTATAGGTGAGACAATTCCTCCTATGCCAACACCACATGTTCTATATGCAAAATCAGGAGATGAGAAGAAGCCACAGCCAGGTCCTCCACCTGATTTAGCATAGTTGGCAACATCGGTTCAATACTTTGAAGCCATCATACGGGAACAACTCCTACATTGTTCCACTTGATCTAGATCTGCACGCATCTACTACACTACACTACTGACAGAGGAGTTTTGTGGATCCTATTACATGGACTATAGGAAGAAAAACAACATCACTTCAAGCCTTAAGCCTCCAGATAGCCCATTCGAGCTACCACAACCACCACATCATATGTCATGCCATGGAGCTCTTATGTACACGGATCCAACCCTTGTTCATATTCCTTTCAGCTAGAACTTCTTTGAGTTTCCTGGCCACCTAGATAGGCATAGAGGATTTCTTCATCTCCATCTTGGAT
Source organism: Alisma plantago-aquatica (assembly GCA_963693085.1). Lineage (NCBI taxonomy): Eukaryota > Viridiplantae > Streptophyta > Magnoliopsida > Alismatales > Alismataceae > Alisma > Alisma plantago-aquatica. Next base: position 330,968,604 of record OY856411.1, read on the forward strand.
TTAGTGTTTTCTCTGGACAAGAAAATTTCTATGTTTGGAGTGGGATGGGTGGTAAGATTCAAATCCACCCATTTATCTTCTTTTAAAAGCAACTTTTTTAATTTGCATCTATCTTATCTTCCATTTACTTTTTTATTTTTTGTGTGAGTTGAGCCTTTACCTAGTCGGCCATTTTGATATATGAAAAAATTATAAATATATAAATGAACTATTTACTTTTTCTTAAAATTTAACCTATTTAAAAGGAAATTTTGAGGAATAAACATGTCTTGAACAGATCTGAGCCCTGATGACAACAATTGAGCATTATTTCCCCTTGGAAATGAATATAAGAAGAATGAGTCAAAAAGGTCAAGCCACATGTGCCTCCGATATGACTTACAATAAAATTCATAAACACTTTTTTACTGTACATTAACTGAATTAACTGATATAATATGTTGATTTGATTCCAATGCAACAATAAAATGAAGAAGCACAAGTCAGCCTCTTATTGCCACTCATCTCCCATCATTTCTTATCTCTTCTCCATCCACAAAAAAAAAACATATTTTCCACTCTATGCTGAGGTGGCATCCCTTTCATAATATACCTCTTTTTTAATTTTTTTCTATAGTCATGACATAAATAAAAGAGGCCAATGAGCCCAAATGAAAACATACAGTCAATGTAACTACAATCACATAAAAAGTCTCGAGTTGAATAGAGGACAACATCTCAAATAAAGTCTCGAGTTGAATAGAAGAGAGACCAGAGAATCAGGTTTGTGCCATGTCTTTCTCCCCCTTTTGTCCAAATTCTCATGCCCAAGGGACTTATCACGATTCTCCCCAAAGTAGTCAATCAGCCTTGACTTGTGCTTCCTTCTACTTGCGCGGATAGATCAAGAGTATTATTGAGATGAAATCAGTTCATTATAGGCTTTGGAGTGTAGAGAATGGATGAACACGCTTCAATCAGGGGATATCTACGTGTGGATATGTGACCCTAAAGGACTAGAGTCGCTTGATCATATTTGGTGGAAGGGGGCCACAAAGTCTGCTCAGTTGGGAGAGGAAAGCTTGGATCCTAGTATCACTTGTTGACCTCCTTTTTATTTTTCTTTACTCATGATGAGAAAAATATTAAGTCCGAGATAGTTTTATGAGCGATTTTTATACCCTTTTTCGGGGCATTTTAGATGCATTCATATGTTTAGTTTTGCTCGTTTTATTGCATATATAATTTTTTTTATCAAAGTCGGAAGGCAATCTTATTCATCCCACCCTCCCCTTGCGAGCAAATACAAATTGAGTCTACAATCACTAATTAGGTCTACATAAGAAAATAAGGTAGTACTACAACCCTTACAACAATCATTAACTAAATAATTATAAATCTCATATGATGATGTAGAAGCGACACACCATGTTGATATTAAAATGATCCTATCTAGAACCTTCCCTTGGTTGAACTGGACCATATCACCTATGCATGACGGTCATCTCGGCTAGCCTGACGGTCGTCTGGTGACCTGAGTTGAGTCATTCAGTTTGGTTAGTTCACTTCCTTAGCCAATTCGAACTCATTATAGGCCTCACTCCCTAAACGCATGTCTCAACACTTGAGACAGCTGTATGGCACTTCCATACTTCTGTGTCAACACTTAAGATGGATATTTGGTAGTGTTGTCAGCCTATTTGTTGCATGAATCAAATACCTAAACACTTTAATACTAAATTAAATTGTCATTCAAGATCTGTACTCCTGTTCTAGGTCGAGACCTATGTGTGTGACCCTATGGGTCCCATATTACATTGGCAGTGATTGTCCACAACAACTTATGAAATCACAAGCAATGAGTGGTGCCTAGTCACACATCAATGATACCCAAGTAAATAGAAAGTTGGAGAACAACTTCAACCTACAACCTATGTATGGTGTTATAGTGTTTGTATAGTTCCTTTGTCAGTGATGTCCAGATTGAACTAGATGTATGGAGCAGTCACCCTCATTATTATTCAATCCTATTTCTTGAACCAATAGAAGACTGTCTGAGATATGTGTAATCTCAATATCACATATTGACTCACATGTGGATAGCCATGCATTTCTCAATCTCACTAATCAAGAGGCCTAGGACATCACTCTTGAGTAAGAGGGACAAATATCATATCTATCACTTACAATCAATTCCCACATGTCAAAGTCACCCAATCATCACCGTTATAACAACCCATGATTTAGGACCACGTTTGATGATGTCAAAGTGTACCCAACGACCTGTGCTGAGTGTAGTGACTTCAGGTCTAAGAATGTAAAGACTCATTCTTTACGGCTGAATTTTTACAAAATAATATCGAAAATGTAAACAATCTTTATTACAATCATGCTTCTACATCAAAGTTGCGAAAGGTTTACACAAGATTACAAATTTTTTTTGGAAAATAATGATTCATCTCTAGCCTTCAATAGAGGACAACTCTTACATATCTCTTCTAATCCATCTTTCTATAACCGGTCTGTGAGTTCCCAAAGGAAAAAAACCACACATAAACCTCATTGAAGGAAAAAATAAAGGTTAGCTAGGCTAGTACTAAATACACTTATTGAGCTATTGAAAAGTAGGTACAAAATATCATTCAGATATGAAATCAATTTTAGGAGAGAAATATTTGGTGGACTTAGTTCAACAAAATGAGAATAAAAAGTATTGATGTTTCACTATTCAATATTCAAAATAGAAATTTTACAAGGCTAACAATTATGTAGAATTTGTTGACTAAATGGACATCTATAAATCCCTTTGTTTTGATTATGACAAACATTTCATTCTTATTAATCTAACGAGCTACTTGAGTGTGCAGGACTAAGATGGATGGCAAAGCAACTAGGGAAAATCCACAAGCTAAAATGTTTATATTTTCATGCAATGTAATCATTGTTGTAAAAACTTGTACAAATATATAATGTACAAGTACTTAGAATTGCATGTAAATCAAGCGTTAGATTTTCCCTAGCCAAACACCATAGTTAGACATGTCATCCCATTTAAATAGGATCATTTATGCACACTCACACATATAATTAGTGCCTAAATTGAAACCTTGAAACAGGATCATTCTCGGTCGACAAACTCCTCAACCGAGACACTCTCGGTCGACAATCTTCTCGACCGAGAAAGATCCAAAGTAGCCGTTAGACACAACAGACAAGTTAGTTGGCAGTTGAAGAAAGACGTTGCAAATCACTTGTTCCATAGAGCCTGTCGGTCGACAAAAGTTCGATCGAGTAGGTGTCTCGGTCGACCATTTGTCGACCGAGATGGTCTCTGACAGCAACTGCAGAATAAATTAATTAGCCGTTGTTAAAGCAACAACTTTGTACCTAACGGCTAGTTAAGCACTTAGAAACCCCTAGAAGTTGTCTAGAACGTCCTTAAGCATACTTAGGTCATTCCTATAAATAGGACAAGCCATAGGACACTATAATTCACTTGTTACACTTGAGAATACACTTGAGCATACTTGAGCAATCTATTGCAAGCAATTTGAGCACTGTGATCATTTGTCTACATTCTCCTTAGCTCAATCTCGTGTCCTATAGGCTAGATTCTCCTATCCACAACAATCACAAGTTCACACACTTGGCTAGGAGAATCTATATGCTTGATTTAGGCATATCAAGCCTTGGGCTTAAAGGATAAGTTGTAATTTCCTTTTTCTTTCTTGTTCCTTTTTATCTTTTGTACTCTCCTTGCTACTCCTAGGGTTGGAGGCTGCGGATTGGAGAGGGTTGACTTCTCAGGTGGAGAAGGGGACTTCAAGCTACTTCAAGAAGGCTATCGCAAGGGAAGCTACTTCAGAAGGCTGGTGCAACGGGAGTTGGTGCATCTACTTCAAGGGAAGGCTGCTTCAAGGATTGGCGATTACTTCTAGGTGAAGGCTGCTTGAAGGGTTTAGGAAAAGAGATTGTATTTTATGTAAATTCCTTGAGAGGTAATAAAATAAATTTCTTTTCAAATCCCGGTTGGGTAAGCAACCGGGTAGTGGATTGACGGCTATAGTATTTGCTATAGTTGGAACCACTCTAAACCTTGTGTCTCCTTGTCCAATATTTTCATTGTGGTTATTTGAGTTCAATAATTGTTAAATTATCTATAAACAATGTAGTTTCTCAAGTTTTGTTCCCTGCAAGAGGAGGGCGGGTTGAATAAAATAACCTCCTAGATCCCCCCCCCAAAAAAGAACTACAACCACCGCTATCACTATGAGACCTGACTATGACTTCTATGATGATGGCTTCCATGCGTCAGTCTCACGATGGATCCGTCCAAGACACTATTCTCTAACATGTATATGTGTGCTTGGTTTGATATTGCCATATCATAACCAATGAGATTCACTTATCAACCAACACACACTCTGATCTTATGTGTCATTATTGTTTTTCAACCTTCCACAATGACAACTGATCAAGAACATAATGAGAATATGTATATGTACTCTTAACATCCATATGAACTCATTTCCTCCACATCTAATATTTGAAGACATATATCATTGAGTAATATTATTCTGTTGACATTTATAATGTTACATCATTATCTCATAATTAAAATAAATAGAATAAATTGGAAACTTGCCTTTTATTGATTATCAAATCATTTAATAATTATTCCATTACAATCATCACATGATTGGCTCTCTGGGCATACATACTAACAAACTCCAACTTGCACTCAGAGCTAATCACCCACGAATCTTATGCCGAGTAACCTAACTTGACCATCACACATCTGTTGTGAAAATGCCTTTGTTAAGGGGTCAACAACATTGTTCTCAGTAGGTTCTTTGTAGGTCTTTACATCTCCAAACTGCATGATCTATTGTATGAGAAGGAACCACACTTGTATATGTTTTGAGTGATGATGCAATCAGGGTTCCTTAGCTTGCACAATAGCTCCATTATTTCCATAATATATCTCGATTGCCTCACTGATGCTTGGAATGGCCCACATTCTGTGATGAACTTCTTGATCCATACAACCTCCTTTGCTACATTCAATGCGACAATATACTCAATCTCTGTTGTAGAATCAACAACTATCTCTTTCTTGGAACTCTTCCAACTTATAGCTTTGTTGTTGAGGCAGAACTCGAACATTGATTGCAACTTATAATCATCTTGATTAGTCTGGAAGCTTGCATCAGTGTAACCCTTTTACCACCAACTCTGCCTCTAAGCCGTAGACCAAGAACTGATCCTTAGTCCTTCTCAAGTACTTGAGGATGTTCTTCATAGCTATCTAGTGAGAATCACCTGGATTTGAATGATATCCGCTCATCATGCTCAAGGCATATGAGACGTCTGGATGGGTACACAACATTGCATACATGATTGATCCAATTGCCGAGGCATATGGAGTCATACTCATGTGTTCCCTTTCTTTACAAGAATAAGGACATCGAGCTATAGAGATGGGGACACCATGACGTGTAGGAAGGTTTCCTCTCTTTGAGATTTCCATGCCGAACCACTTCAACACTTCGTCAATGTATGTGCTATGACTTAATCCAAGAAGCCTTCTGGATCTATCTCTATAGATCTTTATCCCCAAGATGTTGGATGCTTCTCCCAAGTCTTTAATAAAGAATGTATTTCCAAGCCATGTCTTTACCATTTGTAAAGAAGGTATGTCATTCCCCATCAATAGTTTTCCATATACATACAACATGAGGAATGTCACTATGCTCCCACTAACCTTCTTATACACAAAAGGTTCATCTTCATTTTGAGTTAAGCCAAAACATTTGATTGTCTCATAAAAATGAAGATTCCAGCTCTAAGATGCTTACTTCAATTCATAGATTGACCTTTATAGCTTACAAACTTTATTTTCATCATTTGGATTGGATAAAACCCTCATGATGTGTCATGTACACATCCTCAAGTAAATTACCATTAAAGAATGTTGTTTTAACATCCATATACCAAATTCCATAGTCATGATAAGATGCAATAGTAAGCATGATCTTGATGGACTTAACCATGGCCACTGGAGAAAAGGTTTCGTCATAGTCAACACCTTGAATTTGTCTAAAACCCTTTGCAACCAATCTGCCATTATTGGTTTGAACTTTTCCATTCATGTCGGTCTTCTTCTTGAAGACCCACTTGCACCTTATGGGTTTTACCCCTTTAGGTGGATCCATTAAAGTCCATAGTTTGTTGGTATACATGGATTCCATCTCCGATCTCATGGCCTCAATCCATTTCTCAGAATCTGGTCCCTCAAATGAATCTTTGTAGGATATTGACTCATCATCTATGACCAATTCACTACCTTCCTGAGTTACAAGATATCCAAATCTTTTAGGTTCAAGGCGTGTCCTATTAGATCTACGAGGTTCCTGTGTTACTTGAGGAATTTGAGATTCCAAAACACTTTGTGAATCTCTAGGTTCCTCTTGTACATCTAAAGGTTCAATGTTTTCTTGTTGGTCTCGAACCTCTTTGAGTTCCACTTCTCTCCCACTGATTCCTCTGGAAATGAAATCCATCTCAAGGAATGCGACATCCTTGGCAACAAATACTTTGTTTCCAGTTTGGGAATAAAAGTGATATCCTCTTGTTTGTTTAGGATATCCAAAAAAATAACATTTATTAGATTTGGGACCAATCTTATCAGGAAACATTTTCTTGACATAAGCTTCACATCCCAAAATCCTCATAAAAGACATATTGGGACGCTTCCCATTCCATATCTCATATGGTGTCTCTTGAACCAATTTTGATGACACTCAATTTAGTGTAAACAAGGAGGTTTGTATAGAAAACCCCAAAAAGGTAGTCGGGAGCATGGCTAAACTCATCATAGATCTCACCATATCTAGTAACGTGTGATTCCTACTTTATGATACACCATTATGCTGAGGTATTCTAGGTGGAGTCCACTGGGATACAATCCCATGGACACTAAGAAGGTTCTCAAACTCTTAGTTTAAGTATTATCCACCTCAATTAGAATGAAGTGCCTTAATGCTTTTACCAAGTTGGTTATTACTTCATTCATAAACTCCTTGAACTTTTCAAGAGTTTCTGACTCATGTTTCATCAAGTAAACATAGAGATACCTACTGAAGTCATTAGTAAAGGTGATGAAGTACTGATACCCACCTCTAGTGGTTGTTCTAAAAGGTCCTCACACATCAATATGTATGAGTCCTAATATATCATTATCCCTATCATTGTTACCAGTGAAAGGGGTTTTAGCTATCTTGCCCATCAAACAAGATTCACATGTCTCTATTGATTCAAGATCAAAAGAGTCCAGATAACCATCTTTATGGGGTCTAGATATGCAATTCTCATTTATGTGCCCTAGACGACAATACCAAAAGTATGTTTTGTTTGATTTGTTGGGTTTTAGTCTTTTGATATTAACATTATATACATTTGTCTTTAGATCTAACAAATAAAGACCATAAGACAGGGGCACTGCCATAAAAGATCACATCTTTTGAAAAATAGAACATTGATCATTTTTAATATGGAATTCAAATGCATCCTTTTCCATAAAAGATACATAAATGTTGTTTCTATAAATATAAAGTACATAATAGTAGTTATTTAACTCTATTACAAGCCCCATGAGAAGAGATATACTATAGATTCCAACTGCACTGGCTGCAACTCTTGCACCATTATCAACTCACAGTTCCACCTTGCCTTTTCCCAAAGACCTACTTCCTTTCAGATCCTACTTATGAGAACATATGTGAGATCCACATCTGGTATCTAGTACCTATGGTAATGAAGTACTTAAATTTATCTCTATAACGTATAAACCTAAATTGGAAACAACCATCCCCATCTTCTACTTCATGAATGCCTTCAAGTACAAAGGATAAGTTCCTTTTGTACTTTTATTTTTCCTTATCTTGAGTGTTGAAGACTTGGATTTGGGATCGATCACAAAACTCTCATTGGCCTTGCTTTCATCCTTAGACTCAGACCAACTGATCACCATCATTGGCTTATCCTTCTTCAATTTTTATTTAACATGAATCAATATGGCAAGCAAGTCTGACATCTGTCCAGTTGTATTATTGACATGGTAACATGCAATAAAAAAGCTATATGATTCATGCATAATCCTTAGAATCATATCAATGGCCAACTCTTGGATCAAGGTGAATCCCAATTCTTCAAGATGATACACATGTCCAATCATATTGAGCACAAGTTTTTCTATTGGGGTTCCCTTTGTCAACTTTGAATCAAGTAGCACTTTTAAGATAACGTCCCTTTCTTGTTTGTTAATACCAAGTGTCACTTTCATAAGATGTGTTACCATCTTAAGAACACTCACGTCCTCCATTTCTCATGCAACTCATATTTCATGAAACTAAGCATAAGGTACTTTATCTCCAAGGCATCATTGGCATGCTTCTAGTAAGCATCCACTTGTTCTTAGGTGCATTAGGAGGAGGTATTTCAAGCACTAGTTTGCCAAGGACATAGAGCTTGCACTCTTCATTAAGAACCCTTCTCAAAGTCCAAAACCAGTCATGGAAATTTCTCCCGTCAAGTTTGTTCTTCTTTAGGACCAGTCACAAATCAGATTTGTTAGTGATTTGATTCTACAAGAGAAAATTTCCATTTGTCAAAACCAATTTTTGATTTGATTTGATTTGAAAAATTGATGATATTGATTAGTTCTTTAATTATAAAAACTCACACTATTTTATTCAAATTGATAGCCCCCAATATCAATTTGGAATATTACAGTGTACAATATTCTAGTGGGCAAGATCCATATTCATTAAATCAAGAGTCAACTTTGGCTGATCGCCCACAACTTGACTATTTGGGTAGGCCATCATGCCAATTGTATTATATCCAACTCTTGGATAGATGATATGCTTAACTCCTTGCCATAATCATCTACATGATTCTGGACTTAGACACTCTAAGAATCACTAGTTAATCCTGACCCAAAAATTGACACAATAATAATGTACCCCACTTTGGCGGCACCTACATCATTACCATCACACTTCCACAAGATAGATTGGGTACCACACTTTGGTGTCACCTATGCTTAGTCGATCAAGCTTTTCATGTGCGCCATTTTTGGAAAGCATCTAAGACTTGATATTTTAATTGAGGGAGTTTGTATATGTACATATAATTTATCCAATCACCACATATATAGTATGTATCATATACATGATATATCCCATAATGATCAAAAGCGATGGTTATATACAACCTAATGTAATTCCTTGGAGCCACAAGAAGTTACATCATCTAGGTCTACATCTCATGCAAAAACTTGTTGTTGATGAAGATCCATGCCTGCCAATTCGGTTTGATGGTTTCAACCCTTAAAATGATCAGATCGCCTCCTGGCCGGTTGTTAGGTCACCTCATTGGTCATTTGGTCCATCTGTCCACCATTGGATGGCTCCTCCAGCTGATCAGTTGGGTCCACTAGGCAAGCGGTTTGGCTTGTCCACCATGTCCTCCAATGTCCTTTAGTTGGTCTGCTCATCTTTGAGACATATTCATCTTCGTCATAACATAAAGTAAACTATCCTACTTTTACAAGATTATAGGGAAACCTCGAGTTACATTTGAGGGGAGCAAGGGTATGAAATAATTAACTTTACATTGGGAAGATAAGATAGAGGTTCAGTATGTAGATCGAGATAAATAGATAAACCAACCACACAACCATACACAAAATATCAGGGCTATTGGCCATAACCATGCTACACATCCACCATTAAAACTGCTTTTAGGGCAATGCATGTGAATTACATATATATCATATATATATTAGTTTGGGATTATCGTGGTATTGGATTTGATAAGATATTATTCACATCGCATGCAATAATAGAATGAAAAAACCAAAATTCAATCATATCAATTATCCCATAATATAGTAAATTGACATTGGCTCTAATACCACTATTGGGAAATCTGGCTACACAGAAGGAAGCAAAAATAGAAATGTATGTACGATATTTCCATAACTAGGGGATCACATCAATAACTATAATGCAGGTAGGATGGTTTTGAGGATATACTTGGTCCTGGAGAAAGTTCATCGACAATCCTCATCGTCATAGATGTGCAACTTATGAATCCTGGTTGCATTGAGACTTGTTTGACTACTACGCCTCTTAATATCCACCATAGATTGCAATCATGAACATTGTCTTCTTCAAAAACTCCTCTTGTTATGAATTTCTAGTTGACGTAGGCCTCCTAGCAGCAGACAACAACCTCTCACCTCTATGTTAGTCCACACGGACCACCTAGAACTCCTATCATTCTTCTAGAATGATTAGGAAGGAGTCATCCCTCTTGTTGGTGAACTAGTCACCAACTTGTGCTCCCATGACAATGATCTCAGTTGTTCTTTCCCTTGTCATTCCTCCCTAGTTAAGTAGAACTTGCTTAGGCTCTTGTGGTTACCACAACTAGAGAGGAAAATATTTTTCAGAGAATCTGTTTCTCAATTGTATGTGTTGTACTCAAGAAATCCCTCACTACCCCTCTATTTATAGGTGGGGTTTGGGTCCAGGTTCCCAGTTGATGTGGGAGTGGTAGAGACCAGAAGATCTCAAATTTTCACAGCAATTATGAATTTTTGCAACATGTGACGGCCTAGATGGTCGTCTCGCATGCCATATGGTCATTTGGCACAACCCAGATGACCGTTTGACTATTTTCCATTTGTACATGTAATTGGCAATTCGTTTCCAATTAATATCGCATATTAGTTTCCTTACACAACAAGTAATGTGCAACTTAAACGAATTAGGAAATAACAAGACCTTCCATCGGCTGAACCAGACCATCTCACCTATGTGATACGACCATCTCCGTCACCTAGACGGCCATCTCATGACCCAAATTGAGTCAGTCAGTTTGGTCAGTTCACTTCCTTAGCCAATTCAAACTCATAATTGGCCTAACTCCCCAGACACCCATTTCAACACTTGAGATGGTTGTTTGGCACTTCCAGAAGGCTATATGAACACTTGAGATGAGAGTTTGGTAGTGATGTCAGTCTATTCGTTGCATGAACAAATTCCTAAACACTTTAATACTTAATTTAATTGTCATTCAAGATATGAACTCCTTGTCTAGATCGAGACTTATGTGTGTGACCCTATGTGTCCCTTATTACATTAGTAGTGAATGTCCATAACAACTTATGACATCACAAGAAATGAGTGGTGCCTAGTCGCACATCAATGATATCCAAGTAAATGGAAAGTTGGAGAATAACTTCAACCTACAATCTATGTATGGTGTTATAGTGTTTGTATAGTTCCTTTGTCACCGATGTCCAGATAGAACTAAAGGCATGGAGAAGTCACCCTCATTATGATTCAATCCTATTTCTTGAACCAAGAGTAGACGGTCTGAGATAAATGTATACTTAATATCACATTGACTCACATGTGCATGGCCATGCATTTCTAAGTCTCGCTAATCAAGAGGCCTAGGACATCACACTCGAGTAGAAGGAAAAAGTCCCATATTATCACTCACATTCAATACCCATGTGTTAAAGTCACCCAATCATCACCGCTATAATAACCCATGCTTCACGACTGCATTTGATGATGTCAAAGTATACCCAATGACAAATGATGAGTGTAGTGATTTTAGGTCTAAGAACCACAACCACCACCATCACTGTGAAACCTGACTATGACTTCTTTGATGATGGCCTCCATGTGTCACTCTCACGGTGGGTCTGTCTGATACACTATTCTCTAACATGTATTTGTGTGCTTTGTTTGTTATTGTCATATCATGACCAATGAGATTCAGTCATCAACCAACTCACACTCTAATCTTATGTGTCATTGTTGTCTATCAACCTACCACAATGACAACTGATCAGGGACACAATGAAAATATGTATATGTACTAATTTCAGTATGAACTAATTTCTTCCAAGTCTAATACTTGAAGACATACGTCATTGAGTAATATTATTCTCTAGACATTTATAATGTTACATCATTATATCGTAATTGAATTAAAAAAATTAAATTGGAAGCTTGCCTTTTATTAATAATCAAATCATTTTACAATTATGACATTACAATCAACACATGGTTGGCTCTCTGGGCATACATACCAATACAATAGTCAAGATTTTACTCAACAAACTCAACTCCTACATTTCAATAATCAAATCATGACCATGTGGATTCATGTCTATTTGGGAAAATGTCAGAAGGTTCAGACTTCCCTCAAACCCATTGATCTTGGTGTTTGCGAATCCTTCTCCAACCTTCCAACATATCCTTGTTCGAGATCTCATCGAGGAACACGTATATTCCATTCTGACATTCTAACTCATGTGAATAAAAATTGTCATGATCATATTTTTTGTTTGTATGAATATCTATTTCACCATATAAATACTTCCCTACATATTGAATGATGACTAGGTGGATCCTTGTGTATTCACTTAACAATTTGACTTCTTGAGAAACTACATAAAAAGAAATAGAATTTATATATAGTTAAACATACGAAGAATGATAACTCTACTGGTCCTAATGGTTATAATTTTGATTTTCTTTAAACATTTTTTATAGAGTGTTATAGGTGAATATGTCCTGTTTTCTTGACAACTCCAATGTTCTAGAAGAGAGTAACATAAATTTTGTCAATGTGTTTCCTAAATGAAATGAGGCCAACTCAATCAACTAGACACCATTTTCCTATATAATATTGTCTATAAATCATTAGAAAGATCTTAAAAAAGTAACTACTAGTTGTTCGTGCTAATATCATTGACTCTAGTTAGGTTGATTTTGTTAAAGAAAGTAACTTGGTGGTGCAATTCTTCCTGTACATGAGATGTAGAGTTCTTTTCCTATCTATTATTGGATCCTAATATGATCTTGAAAGTTGATTCTACTAAATCTTATGATACCTAATATAAAGATTTTTCTCTCTTTATGATGAACGCAATAGGGTCTTGATGTGATTATTGGTAATGGATGATGCCCTAGTTTGACTCTACTTCCTTTCGTATTTAGATTAATGAAGTTCATATAAACATATAAAGGCCTCAAGTTAAACAAGGTGATAATATTGCACCTTAATAGTTTGCAATTGCTCTAAAAGTTTTTTCTTCTATCATGAATTATGTTGCTAAGTCAATTCTTTTTGAACATCTGAGAGAACCATAGAGCTATGGTGTCTTATATATCATCTTTCTCTCATGATTTACTATTTTTTGCAAAAGGTTGTGATAATGTTTTCAGAGCATTCTATGTGAATTTGGAGATGTTATTAGTTTTTAATTAACTTGATATATATATATATATATATATATAGATATGAATATTCAAAGAATGTTTTATTGGATAAAAGTTTATGGTCAAACAGGGTCCTACTTTTTTTTTGCTTTTTCTTTTAAAGTAATTAGAAATAGACCAACGACACATGATGTGTTGAATGATTTCTATTATAATTTTATTCGTGGTTGTTAATTTTGTTAGGAGAAGGAGCATATGTGATCTGGGGAGATTTCATGAGTAGAATAAAATAAATGCAGATTTGATAGATTTGGTATCAACAAAAAGGAAAGCCAAGATTTGTAATTCTTTGATGGTTTTTGCAATTTTTCTATAGAGAAATGGGAGAATATATTTTGGACATTCTCATGAATTAAATTTTGCTTGGGAAATATCTCATATAGATTGGAATGAACAAACTCGAGGTCCTTTTTTTGCTTTTCATATGTTGACAAATACATAGTATATGATAAATTATAAACAAAATAGTTTTTTTTTATCTTAGTCTAATCGCCCTTGTACGCATGATACTCAATTTTTTCATAATTAATAAAATAGAGGACTAGGAGGCATTCCTGGGTTAACTAGAAAACAATCATGAAAATATCAAGTAGTTATGCTACCTGATTATATGATTTAAATAATCTTTACAATTACCTTCTTAAACTTTTCTATTTGTAATGATCAATGCTAAATATTTTTTACAAGATCTCTGTTTGTACATGCCTATGTAAGAATGCACATTGAGGACATCAATAGGATTAGGATCAAACAATAACTTTAGAATCTAAAAGATAGTATTAGTAAAGAACCATCCATATTATACTTATTTCGGTTTTATTTAGTTTTTACATTTCAATACACCATTAAGCATATTTAATTATTATTAAGAAGCATGAAACTTTGCTTGTATGTGATGATTACCAAGTGCAAATCAGATGTTTTCTATTAGTCTATGCATGCACATGGTTGCGAATTAGTTTTGGATTATGATCTTTAAAATTCCACCAAAAAGCATCAATCATCGAGAGATAACCTTGTCAATAATGGCCTATAAATTACAGTTTTGGGTTTCCATAAAAAATGTGTGATAAGGAACTCACCCTACCTTGTGTTGTTCCCTTGTTCTGTAATTGGAATAGTGTTTCATGAAATATTCCTCTCATAGTGCTATTTGTTTTCCCTTCCATTTTTTATAAGGTTTAAAACCCTTGTATGCACCATATAAGAATCATCTGGCCCTAACTAAGGGTCCCCAAATTAAATATTTCTATCATGTAGTTTGATCATACTTGTTTCCTCGATCTCACAAATTCTTGATAAAATAAAATACTAGTTTGGTATAATAGACATAAGTTATGGAATAGATACTTCCGTATGTAAAAATAAATGAAAATTTAGGAAGTTGATAATTTTACAAACCATATTTATTGTACTAACAAATATACTGAACAAGAAACACTTATATCATTATATGATTAAGAAATAAAAACTATAATAACTCAATTTGTAAATTATAATATACTATTTATTTATATTTACATTCTCTTTCTTGTTAACAAATAAACATAACTAAACACCATTACATATTTGGTATTGAGATCCTAATTTATAGTTAGAATTAAAAAAACCCAACATGATAATTTATTTATTAATATTTCATAAGAAAAATTCAACTTCATTGTGAGTGTTTATGTTATATTTGATCTTTGTAACAACATAAACTACAAAAAACATAATATCATAAGACATAAAGAAGTATGTGTACTTAACTTTTTCTAATCTAATTATTGTTGTTTTCCCTTCTTTATACCATCACTTTAGACTTTTTAATAAACCAATTCTATAGTTCACTCTTATTTAAACTATATGTTGGGTTTCTTAGTTGAAAAAAGCATGTATCGTATATAGATGAACTCAATTCAGATTCATAATGCTAAGCATAATGACAAAGTGACATCATTTGTAAAATAAAAGATTTATGTTTAGGAAAATGGAAAATGCATTTCTTACAAATTAGGTGTTGTGTACATTATTACATGGTGTTAATATGATTGTTTTCCACTTTATAAATTAAATATGGACGTTGGGACTTAATTAAGCCCATTAAGGCCTAATTCTTATAGTTTATCCCAACTTAGCCTCCCTCCACTATTTCATTTCTTGCATTATTTATTTATTTAGTTGATTATCTTAGGTCATGTTATAGAATTCTATATAGGATGTGTAATCTTAAAAATTAAATAAATCCATACGGCGGAAAAAATAGATCAAAAACAAAACTAGAAAGTGTTAAATAATGCAACCATCTTAGTCTCAGTTTAGATTGGATGAAGTTGGATCAACAATTTGGGTTGACGTGATGTGGGATTGGAACAAATAGACACTCTCCCTTGAATTATGTTTCTCTTTCTATCATAGATAAGAGAAAAGACATTCATTGGGATCATTTTTTGCTGAAATTTGTAATCATATGAGGGATATACCTCGGTACAAAACATAGTATCAAAAGTCAAGTAGGAGAGAAAGGATGGGCTACTAGGTTTTGATAAAAATGTCTTTTTTTAATCTTTCCCATATTTGAAATTAAAGTAATTATGTTTCTATATCAAGACCTTCCATGGGTTTTGCGGTAGGCTCTCAAAGAGAAAATTCAATATTTTTCAGAAAACACTCTATACCCCCAACATTCATCCCATCAAAAACATGATCCAATACATGCCAAACCTATGATCAAGTTTGAGTTAAAATTTTGTAACATCATAGAAACCCATTTACAGAAACTTTTTTAAATAGAGGTAGTTGAATAATTCTACAAGTTTACATGATATAGTGGCTTATTATGAAGAAAATTGAATTAATACTAAAAGCTATTTTTATCTATGACCATATGGGCAAAACAAACACATTTTGAAATTTAAAATTCAAAAAAATAAATTGTTATTTAAATGTCTAAGAGTGGACACTCGAGTGGTTAGATCCTTGTTTTGTTATCTAGAGGTATCAAGTTTAATCCCAGTTGATGACATGAATAGATAAGTATTTCAAATAACCAAGGAATGAATGAGTTATTTCACCCCAACCATTTGAATCAAGTTTGTTGTGAATACTTCTTTAATTGATATTATATAGTCAAGTCTCAATAGCTTATATAAATGTAGACTACCAAAATATTAAATGGGAACATTCAAGTACAATGATAAACATGTAAGAAGCACAAGACAAACAACACTAATAAATGTACGAAAAAGGAGAATGATAGAAATCATAACACTAGGATACAAACGGAAATTATTCCTATTATTTTGTAGGCATAAAGTGAGCAAGAGATAAAACTATAGGCATAATATCGTATAAATGATTCCCAATATGTTGTATGCAAATCCAGTTAGTTATGTCATCTATCTGTTGCTGATCCCTCTTGTTTAAATCTAAGTATCAATTGGATATACTGATTGTAGTCAATGATCATCATTTGGATTGACATTCTCCATTATTTTCATTAGTTCATCATCACTCGTCTTGAAATTTATACTACTGAATAAATCTTTTAGTTCCTTCCTTGATATCTCAGTTTTAACGAATGAGAAATCTCAAAATAGACAAGTCATTTTTTCCATTGTTAAGTATTCTTGAGGTGTAGGGGGTGGATGTGTAGAGTAGGAAGGTGTAGAGGGGGTAGGTTCATATTGGGTATGTGTAGAGGGGGTGGGTTCATAGGGGGAGGATGTAGAAGGGGTGGTTGTAGAGGTGGGAGGTTACTCTTGATCTAAAGATGAGGGGGATTTTGATGTAGAGCAGATGCAATAAAAAGACTTTTGACTTCCCATTTCAGATTGAATGTAATCTACTACTATTTTGGGGTGGGTTGTGTGATCCAAATTTATAATGTGAATTTAGTGTTCAAAGATGAAAAGGTAAATATAAATCATTCACAAAATCAATTGGAATTATAAAGAAAGTATGGTTTTAATTTACAATGTAGATCTACTTCCTGTGTTGTGTCACATGTTTCTTTACCCTATATAATTTCATACATGGGGATAAGGTGAGTAGGCCTAATTACCCAAATATATGTTCCAATAACATATCAAATTTTGAGATGCGTCATACTTCATTGTCATATGTATGCTATTTTTCTTGGACAAGAATTGGCAAGTGGGGTATAGTTGATACTTAAAGCTTACGTTTTGAAAAAATAAAAAATAAGAATTTACCAATTAATATGTATCACATAAGAAATGACTAATACTTTAAATTAAATATTATATTTTCCCCATAATGATTTTTTTTCACTAACATAATTAATTAGATGTAATATGGAATAGTATAGATAAGAAGAAAACTATCAAACTTGTAATAATATTTTCCACCAAATTCTCTACTCTTTTATACATTACAACAACATATTTATGGTTTTTGAACATTATACACAACCATGCATGTAAATTAAAAAAAAGTTCATAACCAAACTTATAGCTTCAATACAACATTTAACTACCCTCACTATTACCAAGCATGTTTTGAAGTTCTATTCAGGTTGTATACAAAAATCTTTGATCTATTTCATTTGAGAAAATAAATTTAAAACTTGTGAATGTTTTAAAATAAATATGTACTAAGTTTGTATAAGATATCATTTTATACCATTAATATGGTTAAATGATTATGAAAGGGTACATATTCTAATATGTTGACATTTAAATGATATCACCATGTCCTCATAAAATTAAATTAATTGTATTGTAGCTACAAGCCAAAGTTAATATAACATGCTGGAGAAGTTATATTTTCTAAAAACATCATAATACTATTGTATAAAAATATGTTAAATACATATATGATTGAACTTATGGCTTCAAGAATAGTAAGAGCTAAAGGATGTGGTAGGTGAGATTCATGCAAGGTTACTTGGGGTACAATGATTTGTATTATCTAATTCATAAAATGCATATATATATATTGTTTCTCTATGTATAATAACAATTAATATTTAAAATAGCATGACATTAAATAGAAAATAAAACTAATTATTTATTTACTGTCACCCTACTTAGAATGTAGTTCCCACACTTCCAGTTAAACTCTAACCCTGATCATGTGCAGATTGATGTGACCTTTTCATATCTTAAATTGATTAATATATAAAGTCTTTTTTTGTGAATGATCAAAATTTAGATAGTAAATCAAGAGTGACTTCCATGCATTTTGGCAATTATGAGAGTGAGAAACCATCCTTATTGGGAGGATAGTGAAGCAGTTGATGTTTTTATACTCATCTCCCAACATGACTTTTCACCTAGATTCAAGTTATGGGAACTCATGGAGGTGGTCGGCTCAAATCCAAGATGGAGCGACATTGGTTTTAGTTTATCTCTAGTTGGCCTCTTGGTTGCAAATATTGAATCTAGAAAAAGGTTGATCATGGTGGTGTTCTTTGGAGTTGGTTGGATTCTCTATGAGTTTAGATTTGTTTTTTAACTACACTACCCCTAGGAGGTTGTTGGTCTATATCCTTGTCCATTGTCTCCTTTTAGTTATCCATTTTCTTGTGGGAATGAGGATACCTTGACCCTCTCCTTACCAATTTGGTTGTATAGTCCTTTTTATTTCATTTCTTGTTACATTGGTTCAATTTTTGATGAAGAAACTTTCACCTCATATATTACCTTAACCTATTAGAGGGATTGTAATACCTCCTTGCTCAAGAAAGTGAGGAAAAATTGTCCCTAAAGTTGCAAAGCCTTTTTTATTTTAACAACATATTGCTCCTCCTTACCATTTTATTTTGATTATCATGTGAGACACTTATTGACTACTTCCCATATGTAAGTGCATGTTACTAGCTTTTCTCATAGTTTAGTTGTTTTTTACCTAATTTTTTTAATATTATTCATTTTATTTTTGTAGAGGCCATAAAAATATAAATATCCCCAAGATCCTTATCCAATGTTTGGGCTTTCCCCTCGATACATTATTTGCATACATATGTTGACGTAACAGTTATACATTGTCCATATTTTGATGATGACTTTAATCATTCCATTCATATGTATCTAATATGTTTGTTTGAGACTGATTTTAGGAATTAGGTACACAAAAAGGATCAATTCAATCAAGCCGAAGCTTGATCAAATATAAGTAAAAGTCAATGCAAATGCAATTTTGTGGAAACTGCCCCAAATGATTCAAGACAATTTTTGTAATCATTTGTATTGATGTTATGACTTGTAATTAAGATTAGAAAAAACCAAGAGAACTTAATTTGAATGTTTAAGCACTTTAATGACAATTTTCAAAATGCATCACATGCACTTTGTTTGGATGAGTTTCCATCTTAGAAACTAAGTCGATGCCTAGGATGGGTCTTAGAAATTGCTAGGTTCGGATGAGTTTATACCAGGTCAAACTTGATTGACACCCTGCATAGACAATGTAATTCTAAGCCATCAATCGAGTTTCATCCAGGATAAACTTGACTGACAACTCAAAATTATTTTTTCAAATAGTGCAATCAATCGAGTTAACTTATTTGAAACTCGATTGACTGCCTTGTATCGAGTGTGTAGAAAAAGTGATTCTAGCCATTGGAGTGATGTAAATATCAAAAGTAGATCTGTTGCAACACCCCAAATGATTAGAGTTCATTCCCAAGTGCTTCTAGTGTCTAGTAGACACCCCCAACTATAAATAAGGACCCTTGGGCTTCATCCCAAGTTTTCCTACATTGCTCCTATGTATAGTTGTTAGTCCACATAGATCCCCTTTTTCTCTCTAGCTTACTAATCAAAACATCATTATGAGTGAGATAGGCTATGTTTGGGAGAGATACTCCATTTTACTCTTGTAAAGCTATCAAATATTCCCTTTCCCAACCCCTTTCTCAAGAGAAAAGTTGGTGAAAGCTTCTCCAAGATGAAGGAGAAGAAGGCTTATGATCCTTGAGAATAGTGGGTAATTCCTTCAAGGTGTAAGACTTGTTGCAAGAGGGGATATCCTTTGGAAAAGGTGTCCGACTTGTTGCAAAAGTGGGGAAGCCCTTGTAGAGGTTGAAGACTCTTGCTCCAATGATTGGTAAAACCCCGTAAGGTTTATTAACTCCTTTTAGTCCTTAAAAGGAAGGCCAGGTATCCTTTCCCTACAAAAGGAAACTCTTATTATATGTCTTATAGTGGAATATAATTATGCAATGGTTGCAAAATCCTAGGGTTTGAACTCGCTAGGTAGTGGAGGTACATTCTCCTAGTTTGGATCTTAGAACCACTCTACATAGCTTGTTATTGATCTCATTCAATTTCTCTCATCCTTGCAATGTATGTTTAGTTGCACATGAAATTCCATATATGCAATCCTATTTCTTAAATTAATTTGAAGATCTAATGAATTTTGTTTTGGTGCTTTTTAGCTCTATGCACACCCCCTCTAGAGCCCTTTGATATATAAGTGATATTAGAGCCACATTCTTCTCCCACAAGATTAGAAGATGGGTGAAAACCTTCTAGGTTCTCTCAACTTAGAGGGTGGATTCTCCATGAGACCTCCAATCTTTGACGACACAAACTTGAAGTGATGAATGCGGTTCTACTTGCAAGGAATGAGGTACGACATGTGGAAAGTAGTCATCCTTCCATACTTGGAGTCGGCGGGAGATATAGCTACTTGAGATGAAGCTACATTAAAGAAGGCACAATTGAATGCAAAGGTAATAATCCTCATTTTTGCAGCCCTCAATCCTTTTGAGTTCAACTGGATCTCTTCTTGGGATACAACCATGACATATGGAACAAACTATGCATCACCTATCAAAGGACCAAGAAAGTCGAGGAGTCTAAGGGCTACATGCTCAAGGGTCTCCTTGAGAACTTCAAGATGGGTAAGAAGGAGTGAGTGGTTGAGAATTATTCAAGTCTCAACACCATCATCAAGGGAGTTTCTTCTTTGGGCCACCCTATGGATCAAGACACCATCAACTTCAAGATCCTTAGGTCTCTTCCCAAGAGGTGGCAACCAAAGGTGACATCTATTGAATAAATAAGAATCCTTAGTTACATTGATATCGAAGAGCTCATTGGAAATCTTCAAGCCTATGGCCTAGATTTGACACGAAAGAGTGAGAAGAGAAGAAAGAAGAGAAAGAGTCAAATAAGATCAAAGACAATGCATTCAAAGCTCAAGTGGAGGCCATTGTTATTCAACCACAAATTTCATTCAAGAGTACTCCTCCTTCCTCAAGTGAAGATGAAGCCCCTAGAGATCATGAAGCTAACCACTCTAAGGGGAAGCACTTCAAAGGAAAGCCATCCTCCTCCTCCTCCAGTCCAAGGTTCTATGAGTGTGTACAAAAAAGACACTACAAGAATGATTGCCCCAAGGCAAAGAAGTCCTATAACAAGAGCAGCTCTAATAAGAAGGAGGACTGTAAGAAGGATGGAAAGTACAAGAATAAGGACAAGAAGGAAATAAGAAGAAAAGGTGCATCCCATTCCACGTGGGAGGATTCTTCTTCTAGTGATTCCATCTCCAATTAGAAAGAATTCAACTTTGCTCTCATGGCCTCAACTAGTGAAGACATAGGTGAGGTATGTCAGGTAAGTGAAGTAAGTTTGAATGGTTTATCTAAATAATCCCTCATTGATATGCTTAATTCTTCCTTCTCTTCTTAATCTGTGTGCAAATCTAAGAAGAAGTGGTTAGGGAAAATCATTGATGACTTTTTTGCTAAAAATGATTTTCTTGAATAAAATGAGTAAGTTCATCTTGACCATATTGATTCTTTACAAGGTAAATTTCTTGATCTAGAGTAGCAATATAATGTTGTTGAGGTAGAGAATGTGAATTATCTTAATAACATGAATAGTCTTAAAGATGCGAACCAAACTCACATTGATGAGCTTGTTTTGATTAAAACTAAAAATGATAAACTTGTTGCCAAGTTCAATGATCTTATACATGCTTATGAATATTTAGGATGAAAATAGAACCTATCTTAATGATATTACTTTTCTTAGGTCTAGAAATGCTACATTTCTTGCTAAAATTAATGATCTTTCTTATGGACCTTTATTGCCAAGTAATGAAGTAGCTAGCATAACTCTTGATAGAGATTCTTATCCTACTAAATCCCTCTATCTAGAGGCCGGCCTACTTCATGTTCATGATGATTTAGCTAGTAATTCTTCTACTGTCCTTACTCTTAGTGATGATAGTCATAGGCTCAGAGCTTCCCTACAAAAGTTCCTCAAAGGGAAAAAGTCCCTCAATGAAGTTCTAGATCACTCTATCAAACACAATAATAAAAGTGGTTTGGGATATGAGGGAGATCCCAAAAACAAGGGTAAGGGAAAGAAAAAGGGAAATGAACCTCCTATCTTCCATGGAGAGTCATATGGATCTAAGAACCCTATGGTTTGTACACATTACAAAAGTGATGATCATTATTCTACTTATTGTCCATACAAAGAGAAAGGGACCAACCCAAAGATGAAATAGGTCCCCAAGCTAACTTTGGATCCCAAGGTTTGAATTGGGCACTGACATATTCCTTTCTTGTAGGTAAAAGAAACTAGAAATAGAAATATAAATCTTGTCTTATTTACTTCTCTTGAATGTTTGCTTCAAGATATCCTCTCCTACAATGTCATGTATAAGGGAACTAGAAATAGAAATCTTTATGTTATTGTTCTTGATTCTCTTAAGCCTATTCTTGGTAGATGCCTTGTTTTTGGTAAGAGTGATATATCTTTGTGGCACTTTGGTCTTGGTCATCTATATATGCATCAACTAAAGAAGTTGAGCAAAAAGGAATTGGTCCAAAGACTTCCAAATTTGAACTTTGAGAAGGATGAGGAATGCCAACCTTGTACACAAGGAAAGCAAACCAAATATTCCTTTAAATCTAAAAGAGTCCCTAGTACCAAAAGATCTCTTGAATTTCTTCACTTTGATCTAATTGGCAAATGAGAAATCAATCGCTTCATGGTAGCAAGTGTAGCCTTTTGATTGTCAACGACTTTTCTCACTTTACTTGGACTTTTGTCTTAGTTTCAAAAAGTGATACTCTCAATATTTTCTCTACTTTTTGCGAATGTGTTGAAAAGGAATCTTTTTGCCGGATTGTCTCTATCCATAGTGACCATTGGGGAGAGTTTGAAAATGATTTTTTGGAGAAGTTTTGTGAGGAATCAATTATGCCACATAAATGTTCTTACCCTTTTACACCTAAAAAAAATGGGGTTGTAGAGGGAAATAATAGGTCGTCATAGGAAATGGATTAGACCACACCTCTTGATTATGATTCTCCAAAGAAGTCTTGGGCCGATGCTGTAAGTACTTCAAGTTTTATGCAAAACCGGGTTTTCACTCATCCTTCTTTGAAGAAACCCCCGTATGAGTTATGGTGTGGTAGAAAGCCCTCTAACAATTTCTTTCATGTTATTTGGTTGTCCTTGTTTTGTTTTAAACACCAAGGATTCTCTTGACAAGTTTGATGTGAAATCTTACTAGGCTTTCTTTCTTGGCTATAACACTACTAGTAGAACATTTAGATTTGTTAACATTGAATTGTCTAAATTAGAAGAATCTATCAATATTAAATTTGTTGAAATTAACCACTTTATTTCCAAGGATAATGTAAATGATGATGTTGTAGATGAGGTAACTCCTAGAGTAAAAGATCTCAACATTGTTGACAAAGGAAAAGAGGTGGTAGTAGATGAAGAAAAGAAAGAAGAAGAAAAGAAGGATCCAACTCCCTATTTGAAAAAAGATCATGCTGAAGATCTCATAATAGGAAATCCTTTTTAAATGATGAAGATGTGGGTTGCATTCAAAAAAGATAAATCCGACATTGCCTTCATCTCACAACATGAGCCCAAGAATATGAAATAAGCTTTTAAAGATGATCAATGGATCCTATCAATGCAAGAGGAGCTAGAGAAGTATGAAAAGAAAAAAAGTGTGGACCTTAGTGCCAACACCAAATGATAGGAAGATCATTAGCACCAAGTGGGTCTACCGCAACAAGCTATATGAAAGTAGAAAAGTGGTAAGGGTAAAAGCAAGGTTAGTTTCTAAAGACAATAATTAACATGAAGGCATTGATTTTAATAAAACTTATGCACCTGTTGCTAGACTTGAATCTATAAGAATGTTTTTTTAGAAATAGGTAAATG
This sequence comes from Alisma plantago-aquatica, assembly GCA_963693085.1. Taxonomy (NCBI): domain Eukaryota; kingdom Viridiplantae; phylum Streptophyta; class Magnoliopsida; order Alismatales; family Alismataceae; genus Alisma; species Alisma plantago-aquatica. Next base: position 330,993,103 of record OY856411.1, read on the forward strand.
TATTACCAAAGAGAGGTAGATGAGCTATCGAGCTACAAAAGCCAGAACGACTTACATCAGGGTGTGGATGGGGGTATAAAAAACCCCATCGTGTCTACATCTAGAGTATGTACATGGCTAAATACAAGATCCCCAGTATATTTTAGCCAAGCTAGAAAATCCTTTCCTAAGACTTTTTTAACAAGAACTACATTAGTAATTTCTATAGTAATCTTTTTAAGAAGATCAATTTCAGAATGACTATCCCTTATACGAGCTCTCCTGTTCCTTTTTCCCCAAATGTAGTAGCAAAAGTCCAAAAAATAGACAGCCCCATAGTCCATACTTTGTTTGTCTTTGAGCTTTTGTTGCATCCAGTACATGATGTCATTCGAATTGTTGTTATTATTCAGTCCCCATGTGTTCCTAAGGCTGATCACCAACTAGAATAACATGGTATAAATGCACTCAAGGAACAAGTGGTTGTGAACCTCATCTTCCCTCTTGCACAAAAGACATTGGCCATTGACCTAGATGTCCCATTTCAAGAGATGATCCCTAGTGGGGAGTTTCCCCAATATGGCCCTGTAAGTGATAGTGCTCCATTTCAGATAGTGGTGGGAGCCCTATAGAATCTTGGCCCATGCTACATTAGTTGATGTGTCAATGTTGATCCATGGTATAGTTTACTGGTTGATCAAGCACACCATCCCATGATCATCAACATTGTACAAGAATCTAACCTTTGTTCACTTGTTACACATACTTCTCTACACCCTTGAGGGGTATTGGTCATTTCCATTGGGAGTGTTGCCATATTTGCTGGTCATCCACCAACACCACCCATTGTTCTTGTCCCTCATAAATCTATCGAGCCTCTTGTAGTGGTAATGATCTTGAGAGGGTGAAATATACTCAGCCCACCCTTGGAGAAAGTACGGGACAAGGTGTCCCAAGCCACACCATGATTACGACCACCCCATATAAACTAGAGATAATCTTCCTCGTTTATTCGTAAACAATAATAGGTATATCACAAACCTCCCCTAGAAGCGGATCATACTCTGAAGTACTATCCTCATTAACACCAATTTCCCGACCAAGTACATCTGGATTCCATTACAATTTTCAATTTTACTTCTCATATCATCAAGGAAAGAGATGAAATCCTTGGACGATCCCTTTCCTCCTACGCTTGGTGCATCCAAATTTGGTAGGGAGTCAACCTTCATCAAGGTTTATCATCATTTTTAGAGAGGAAGATTTTAGATTGATGGAACAAATATAAAGTCTCGTAAGTTTCCCAAATATGATCAACACTTTTTTAAAATCTTTCAACCTTCTGACATTTCACGTTGAGAAAAGCATCACATCATCAGTGAAAATGAGATGTGTCTTGACTTTCACTCCTTAGACCTTCAATAGTTTGACTTTGCCTTTTTCTTCTGTTGAATAGATTAAATTCATCAAGCCTTCCATTAGAATAGTAAACAAGAGTGGCGATAAGAGGTCCCCTTGTAGAAGCCCATTAGAATCTTTAATGAGGCCAACATGGCCATCGTTAAATAGAATAGAAAAAGGAGTTTGGACACACTATTTCAGCATGAGTATCCATTTCTTATAGAACCCTATAGACTTCATAATGACCCAGAGAACATCCCAGCACACATAATCGTACGCCTTGATCAAATATGTCTTGACATAGAATTTAGAATAAGCTTTGCTGATGTTGAATTCTGTCAGGAACTCTACTGTTATGAGAGTACAATATGATAGTTTCCTACCGTTAATGAGCACACTCCTCTCCTCTGATATAATATGGGGCATCACACAACTGAGTCTACCTGCAAAATGTTTAGCAATGCATTTGTATAGAACACTACAACACACTATAGGTCTGTAGTCTGAGATCTATTTAGCATCCTTCCTCGTAGGGATTAACTTGATGAAGTTATGATTCACCGCTAGCACCATATTCTTTGCATTGATAATCCATCTAATGGCTGCACCAACTTTTCTGCTAATAAAATACCACATGAACTGGTAGAATCTCCCATTAAACCCATCCTACCTAGCCACCTTAAAAGGGTTGATAGAGAAAATTGTTGTCTTTATCTCCTCATCTGTAGTAGTTCAACATAGATCAACATTCATATCATCATTATCTCTTCTACTAGGGAGCATATCCCCATAGCTACTGTTATGAATAGGCGGTTGGTTATAAATTTGATAGAAGTATGTGATAGCATTGGCTTCTATATAATTACAACTATCGACCACTAGGCATTGGCCATTAATAAGTTGATGAATAGTTTCTATCATTTCCTTCTTCTTTTCTGCTGCATGATATACCTTGGTGTTTTGGTCTCCATCAGATATCCACCTCGTACAGTTGCACTGCCAATAGTATCTTTTTTCTGCCTTCTTTCTCAACTTGTCTTCAGATTATTTTTCTTTGTTAATGGCCTATATTCTCAGGCATTTATTTGGTCATAACAGAAGCCTCCTCATATTCTCTTCTAGTTATGGAGAGCAGGTTAGTTAGATTGAATTTATTTTTGCTCCAGGTATTCAAGGACTTCTTAGTATTCTGAGGCTTCTTTAGATTCCTATAGAGAGGGTTTCCTTCAACATCTATAGACCAAATTCTTTCAACCACATCTTCAAAACCATCCCAATAAGACCACAACTTGAGAAATTGAAATGGTCATTGGACATGTTGTTTGGAAGCAAAGGCCATCCACATCCATGAGTGATCACTTAGGATGTTCACACCCATTTTTATGACTGTGTTTGGCCAATTTTTGAGCCATGCTTCGTTAATAAGTACTCTATTAATGGTATTGGCAATACATATGCTTGGATTTTTTTGCATGACTAGATAGTCAACTCCCCTACTCTGTTCAACTCAATGAGTCCTGCAAATTCCATTGTGTCATTGAAAGTTGCCATGATTCTGTCTGGGACTTTAAGCCCTGCGTACTTCTCTTTGGTCAACCTGAAATTCTTGAATTCTCCTAGCACTAGCCAAGGAACATCTTTTTGTGTTGTGCCTTTAATGGTTTCCCACATGTGTGCCTTGTCACTCTGTAGGTACTCGCCATAGACACCAAATACTATAAATGCCATTCCTCCTTTATTGCGGCAACTAATAGTGAAAAACTGATCAATAGCATTAATAAGGTCAACATCCCATACCACAGGGTTCCATCCCACAACTATCCTGCACCCTTCTCTATAGTCAATATTGGAAAGGACATCCCACCCTATAGGGAACATGGTATTAATCCTCTCCCTCAATTTCCTCTTGATCTAGTCTCCATACAAAAGACTAAACTTGCTCCTTCTTCAGTCACGACCTTCCTTAACTCTCTCTGCCTCTCAGCAAGGGAGGCACCCTGCACGTTCCATGTGAGAAATGACAATATCTGACAATGTTATTTCCACTCCCATCTATGGAGAAGGTCCCTTTCTTAACACTCTTTCCTTGGTTCTTAGCCTCACTTCTACTCTATCTGGGGGTCCTACTACACCTTAATCTTATCTCCTCAACTACATCATCATCAATATGTTTTAAGACCAAGAATGGGTTGTCATTGTGTTGGATATTAATAACTTCCTTATTACTGGTTCCATCTCTCTTAACTATGATATCTCATGTGCCCTTAGAGACCCTTGAGGAACACCCATAGATCCTGGTAGGTCCTGAGGTTTCCCCAGAGTCAGGGGCCTCTGGAGAACAAATACGAACAAAAGGGTCCGGTGGTCACTGGTCTTCTTTAGCTGTCAGAGAAGTGCCAGTGTGGGGGATGTCTTCTCCATTCTTTCCATTCTTCTCAGCAACTTTCTCTTTGCCTTTTTTGGACTTGGGGGGCGGTTTGGATCTATGCATCCTTCTGGGACTCTTCTTAGTTTGTGCAGGAATGAAGGGCGGCTCCAAGTTGGAAATAATTCTCTCACATGGGTAGTTACCCGAGTCATGTCCAAACACGTTGCAAGTTGAGCACCTGTCTGGGAGAGATTTTTATTTGAATTGAACCTCCCATTCATGATATACCAAATCTATTAGAATGTTACTTGCCTTTTCTAGCTATAAAACTATCTTGTTATACCAAATGGATGTTAAAGTGAATTTCTAAATGGTAGAATAGAGGAGAAAGTCAATGTGGCTCAACCTCCTATATTTGAACATGACAAGCTTCCTAACCATGTTGATTTGTTACAAAAAGTTTGCTATGGACTCAAATAGGTGCCTAGAGCTCAATATGAGAAATGAAAGAACTTGTTTCTAGATAATGGCTATATCATGGGAAAGGTTGATTCTACCCTCTATCGTAAACACTCTTCTAGCAACTTTTTTATCATTCAAATATATGTTGATGATATCTTATTTGGCAGGACTGATCTTGATCTTTGCAAGGAGTTTAGTTCTCTTATACATAGTGAGTTTGAGATGAGTATGATGGGGAGCTTAGTTTCTTCCTTGGCTTCCAAATCAAACAAACAATGGAAAGAAACTTCATCAACCAAGGCAAGTATACTAGTGAACTCTTAAATCACTTTGGGATGGAGAAAACCAAGCAGATGGATACTCCCATATCAAACACTGCCAAATTTGATAGAGATGAGGAAGGTGAGAAGGTAAATGAGAATCTCTATAGAGGTATGATTGGTAGCTTATATTTAACTACCTCTAGACCATATATCATGTTTAGTGTTGGCTTGTCATCTAGACTACAATCAAGTCCTAGAAAATCCCATCTTATAACGTTTAAGAGGATTCTAAGGTACCTAGATAAAACCCAAATTTTTGGACTATGGTATCCCGAGTCAAAGGACTTTACTCTCACTTCTTATAGTGATGCGGATTATTCAGGATGCATAATTGATAGAAAGTGCGTAAGTGGCACTTGCTTCCTACTAGGACCATGCTTAGTCTCTTGGTTCTCCAAGAAACAAAGCATAGTGTCTCTTTCAACTACAAATGTTAAATACATTATAGATGCTAGTTGTTGTGACCAAGTCCTATGGATGAAACAAATACACCATGACTTTAATGTTCATTATGATGCTTCTCCTATCTTTTTTGATAATACTGGTGCAATCAATATTTCTTATAATCCTATATTACATAGTAGAGATAAACATATAGAGGTCCACAATCACTTCCTTCATGACCACATTGCCAAAAAGGATATCTATATCACACATGTGGACATGGAAAATCAACTTGTGGACATTTCCACCAAACTTTTCGTTAGAGATAAATTTACTTTTATTAGGTCAAAAATGCATATCACCGCTCTTGATGATAATGACATGCCTTCTAGCTAGATGTTCTCATACCTATATGTTTCTTCTCATAGTTTTCTCATCTCATACTTGTCTGTGCAACATATGCCTTGTTTTAATGTCTTATTTTGCTTATTTTTGGCTAGTTTTCACAAACACTTTTTTTTCATCGCAAAATAGTAGCTAATGATGAGTGAAATATGACTTAATATGTTCACATTACATGATAGACTATAAAAATAAATTCATAAAACACTCCAGTGGACTAGAATTAAATCTCTTATCTTTCGGATAGACTGAACTATCAACTGAGTTTGATCTAGGAGAAACTCAACTGACAACATGCTAAGGATTGAACAAAACCACAGTGTTGGCTAAGTTTCCTAAACCTTAAACTTGACTGAGAACACTATTGGGCAAAAAACATATAGGACATCGGCAGATTTCTCCCTCTCAACTAGAGAAAAGCTGACCAATAGCCCTTCTCTCTTATTCCTCCTTAAACCCTAGGGCTACCCAAACTTCTCCTTTACCCTCTCTAGCCCTAGATCATGTGCCCTAGCCTTCCCCTACCATAATCCAACTACTTAGATAGCCTGCAAAATCTACCATCTTCTTTGTTTTGTTGCCATTTTATCTCACTTCTTCTCAATGGCTTCAAAACCAACACAAAAGGATTGGCCCGACTGGTGTACCTTTATCCTCCACTGCTTCTAGGCTCATTTCCTTTGATGGAACCTCCTTCATCTCTTCTCAAAATGTCAATAGGTATAAGAAGCTTCTTCCTAGAAATCCTTTTGATTTCTGTGCTTTTCTTGAATCTAGAAGTGATTTGATGAATGAGGTTGTTGTCATGTTCAATGAACAACACCTTGGCATAGTGTGTGCAGAGCGATTGTGCTACACTAACTCTCTTTCTAGCACAAAATTTGTCCATGAATTCTATGCTAACCTCATGTGGAACTACACTTCTGTTCTACCACCCCTAACCAACAAGTGATCCTTACCTTCGTTATTGCGGATGCCAAGTTTTTTATCTCTGAAGATTTTTTGAATTCTTATTTCAATGGTACCACCATCACATATACATGGTTGACCACCTATCACCAATATCTAGGCCTTATTGACCTTGAGAAGCTATACCAAAGTGTTGAACCCAATCTCACCCCACATGACATGAACAAGTTCCTAAAGAAACCTGAGATTCCCTATAAGAAGAATGTGATCCTTCCCTCTTCCTCCCTTGACATAAAGACTTACCTCATTGCACTTTTAGTCAAGTGTAATATTGACCCAAAGAAAAACCAAATAGATATTGTAGAGAATACCACTATGCTAATGTATTGTCTCCTTAATGATGTCAAAGTCAAATGGGCCCATTACATTTTCCACCACAATACTTGTTTTGACTCTAGGAAGAATACCCATGCAACCCAACCACCTTATCCCAAATTGATTTGTGATTTGTTTTCTCATCACACTGGGAAATACCTTTTCCATGATCTTGGTTACAAACCAAGTAGGAAAGTTGTTTACATTAGTGAAACCACTGTCAAGAAGTCTTTTCATCCCACTTACTTCACCACACCCGATGCTTCAACCTCCACCTAGACCTCTCCACCTCCTCCTAAACCTGATCATGCCTCATTCTCGATGTCTAATGAAACCCTGATGGGCTACATGATATAGAAACATTCATATAACCTACAAGTTTAGGAACACCTACACCATGATCTAGTTGAAATAATGTCAAACATGAACTTGTCCTATACCCATCCTTACCCCACCTACTAGCCCTACCCAACTACTGACCATGTTTCCTATGCATATAATCATTTCTATCTAGACCACCACCCTGCAGCTTCTGCTGTACCCCCTACCTCTGATGGTGGACCTGACCATGTTGCCTCCTCCCAATTACTTTCTATTCCTCCATGATCTACTTCCACCTTGCTTGTTGGCTTTGATTGGGTCTCTACACCCATTTTTGAGCAAGCAAGTGCATTATATGTATGTGGTATGTCTTCGACGGAGCAACATTGCCAAGTGGCCTGCTACTCGCTCTTTCAGACCTCTAGAGGATGAGGAGATGGCACATGAGGACGATGAGACTAATGGTGATGAAGGTGATGATGGTGATGATGGATCTGATGCTGATGGAGATGGTGATTATGATAACCCAACTGACCTTGATGCACAATCTAATGGAGATGAAGACTACCAGCCTGATGACGACAATGTCGTTGACATATATGCCATAGATGTTTAGTTCTTAGTCTATAGGGTGCTCATATTTATCTCGTTTTGTAGACTTTCATGTTCTAAACATTTGGGCACTGTATATGAGGCGTACCATTTTCATATCTCATTGTTTTTCATAGTTTTGTAGTTTTCATCTAGAGAGGACATATCTTTTATTGTAATCTATTTATATGTACCTTAACTCTTTGGTTCATTATGTCTCATGAGTTATTGGTATGTTCTTCCATATTTTTATTATGACTCTAGTGTGTATTGTTCTATCTTGCTTTTGTTTGGTGCTTGCTTATAGTTGTTGCTTGTTTTATTTGTGCCTATTGATAAGACATATGCTTTTTAGCTTTTCTACCCACCCTACCTTTTTGAAATGACAAAGGGGGAAAACAATCACAAGTACTACATGGGAGGTATGAGCTCAAGTGCATTTTGAATTGTGATCCTTTTCTAGTTATTTGTGTGAAATATTATGTGACTATGTAAGAGGACTCAATAGTGTATATGTGCTATCATTATGATTTTTGAAAAACTAATTACATGCAAAGGTAAGCATGAATAAGGGGAGCAATTTCTACTGTTCATTCATGTATCCCTCTACAATTCACAATGTAAAGGTTTAAATTCTAAGTCCTTTTCAATATGTTGAGGAACAGTTTGTCATCTTCAAAAGGAGGAGAATGTTGACCAAATTGTTAGACATTGTCCATAATTTGATAATGAATTAACCATTCCATTCATATGTATCTACTATGTCTATTTAGTATTGATTTTAGGTATTAGGTACATGAAAAATATCAATTTAATCAAGCCCTAGCTTGATCAAATACAAGACAAAATCAATGCAAATGCACTTTTGTGGAAAACACCCTAAATGACTTAGGATAATTTTTGTAATCATATGTATTGATGTTATGACTTGTACTAAAGATGAGAAAAAATTAGGAGCACTTGATTTGAATATTTTAAGAACTTTAATGATGATTTTCAAATGTGTCACATGCACTTTGTTTGGCAGAGTTTCCATCTTAGAAACTCGACCGACGCCTAGGATGGGTCTTCAAATTGCCAGTTTTGACTGAGTTTGTCCCAGGTCAAACTCGACCGAAACCCTACACAGACAAAGTCATTTTAATCCATTGTTCAAGTTTCATCCATGATAAACTCGACTAAAAACTCAAAATTAGTTTGTCGAATAGTGAAACTAGGTGAGTTACCTTTATTGAAACTCAACCGATTGCACTATACAAAGTGTGCAGAAAAAGTGATTCTAGTCATTGGAGTGTTGCAAACATAAAAAGTTGATCCCTTACAACACCCCAAATGACTAGAATTCATTTCAAAGTGCTTCCAGTGGCTAGTGGAAACCCCCAAATTTAAATAGGGACCCTTGGGCTTCTTCCAAAATTTGCCTACCTTTCTCCTAGATATAGTTGAGTGTGTTTGTCTACATCGAGCCCCTTTCACTCTTTTTCTTAGCAATCAAAATGTCATTATGAGTGAGATATTCTATGTCTGAGAGAGATAATACATTGTACTCTTCTAAAGCTCTCAAATCTTCCCTTTCCCAACCCCTTTCTCAATTACAAAGTTGGTGAATGTTTTTCCAAGGTGAAGGAGAATGTGAAGGCAGAAGATCCTTGAGAAGAGTGGGTAATTCCTTCACGGCGGAAGACTTGTTGCAAGAGGAGAGCTCCTTGGAAAAGGTGTCCATCTCATTTCAAAAGTGGGTAAGCTCTTGTAGAGGTTAAAGACTCTTTCTCCAAGGATAGGTAAGACCTTCTAAGGTTTATTGTCCCCTTTAGTCCTTAAAATGGAAGGCTATGTATCCTTTCCCTACAAAAAGAAGGTCTTGATATATGTCTTATGGTGGAATATAAGTATGCAACGATTGATAAATCCTAGGGTTTGACCTCTCTGGTAGTGGATGTACATTTTCCTAGTTTGTAGTTTGGAACCACTCTACATGGCTTGTTCTTGATCTCATTTAATCTCTCTCATCCTTTCTATGTATGTTTAGTTGCATATCAAATTTCATAGTTGCAATCCTATTTTTTGTAGTAATTTGAAAGTCAAATTAATTTGGTTTAAGTGTTTTTTTGCTCTATTCACCCCCCTCAAAAGCCCTTTGATCAAATAAGATATTATATGGGAATGTTTCAATACATGGTTGCAAATCAAGAAATGTCTAGGGTGGATACTCATGCTTTGTGATTCTAGTTCATGTACGTGTTAAGAATGTATGTTTATACTGGAAGATGGCCAAGATTGTGGAGAGGTTCTATAAGGAAAATGATTTCATGTGATACTAACTACTAGTCAACCTTCTACTCCTACTTCTCTCCAAGTTACTCCTCTTCAACACCTCAAACATGGCCACGTCACTAACGACCACCTAAAATGATGTGCTGGCCCATGAGGTGAGACCCATGTCCCAATGAGGCATATAACTCTCAACAACAAATATTGATTATAACAGGTTATATACTAAGCAAATTAAACCAATTTGGCTAATTAAAATAGGAATAACAGGCTAATGTACAAAAGTAGGCTAAGCATGATTAGTATAGTTAGGCATATCAACTTGAATGACTAGATGACAAAATTGATTAGCAAGATATCTAAGGAACAATTAGAACTAATATCATCTAAGAAGTTGCATAATATAACAACTAAGTAGCATAAGAGACAAGGAAAGGGTTAATATCCAACGTGAATAAGGTTTAACCCTAAATAAATATACTACATGACTGAATCACATATTTGATTAAGCCTTGGGGAGAGTGATGTATACCACTGAGACTCCAACTGACCACCACTTGGTCGCAATCAGTTCCATGAAAGATCTAAGAGTGCCAACATCCTAAGATCTCACCCCCTCAGTCACTACGAGTGAAAATGTAGTGACATAATAGTCAAACTGCCTGTAGTGACATATAGACAAGCTACTAAACAAGTCCCATCCTTGGTATAAAGGTTACAACACCCAAAACCAGGGTATACACCACCCTACCATTTGAGGTACAACCACAAATGTCCTCAATCACATCTCATATATACAAGTTTTGACTACTTTCAAACCAAATCATGACCACAACCAACCTCCATAACCTTGGGATCGAGATGCCAAGGATGTACACTCAGTTGGGTTTCGTGGGATAGAACAGGCAACGCAAACAAATTTTTTATCTAACCACAAACCCATAGACAGCAGATAGAATAAAAAACTATGCAATAGGAAAGATGGTTTAGAGAGATATACCTGGTCCTGAGGCTTGCTCAGTGACAATACCTCACAACTAGTGCAGTATTCAACCACATAGTGTTTGACGAAATCTGTGCAGCTCTTGGTGTAGACCTAGACTGCAGTTGATGGTTGTCCTCCTGAGCAGTAGAAATCTCCTGCCTCTATAGATAGTCCACACAGACCACTGGGAACTCTAGTTGACCAGATACACAGACTAGAAGGAGTCATCCCCCTCTGTGGGCATACTAGTTACTGACACACTCTCCCACCATGAATCACTTTTATACATTTGTCTTTACCTCATTGTTCCACCATGGATGGGTAGAACTTGTTTGGTCTCTCTCAGTTATCACAACCAGAAAGGACAACAACCTTGTATAGCAACTGATGTTCTGAGTTGTGTGTTTTGAGAGGCCCCCTGTACCCCTCCATTAGTAACACGTAGTACAACCTCAACTTTCTCTAAAGGCCTACTTCTTTTTAGATCCTTCACATTTGAACAAATGTGTGATCCACATCCGGTATCAAGTACCCATGATGAAGAAGTAGTAAAGTTAATCTCAATCAAGTATACACCAGAAGTAGAGATCTCTATCTCTTGCTTCATCTTCCTTGATTCCCTTAATCCTCTCCATATTTTGAGAGTAGAAGACTTGGACTTCATCTTGGTGGGAGAACACTTCTCTGTCTTGCATGTGTCCTTGGACTCCATTCCACTGGTCACTATCATGGAACTATCCTTCTTCTTTTATGCCTCAAACAATGCCTTAAGCATACATAGAGAGGATTCTATGACCACTGGTATCTAAGGAATATGCAAAACATTTCTCATAGTCCTTAACTAGTTATGGAAACTTATCTCAATTAAATTGCCTGATTTAAACAATGATTTCTTTGCCATGTGATTCTATAAGAGAAAACATTTGCATTTTGTCAAAAATGCTTTTGATTTGATTTGAATTGAATAAACTTGACAATATTAATTAGGCCTTTAATTAATTATAGCTCCAACTATTTTGATCGAATTGATAACCCTCATGTATCAATTCAAAAGATTGCACCGTACAACCTTCTAGTGACCGAGACCCTGACTTCCTCTCAGTTATGGACCAACGAAGGATGATACCCACAACTAGATTCTTTTAGGTAGGAAACTTTTGCCAATTGCATCATATGGAACTCTTGATAGATGTCATGCACAACTCCTTGTCATGATCATCTCCATGCCTCAAGGTTCTTAATCCTATTAAGATAACCTTGTTAAGTCCGTTCCTAGAAGCCAACATTATGAGTATGCACCCTGCAAAGGCAGAACCACATACCCACCATCACACTTACACAAGACAGACAGTGCACCATGCAAAGAAGTGCCCACACTTAGTCGATCAAGCTTTTCATGTGTGTTGCTTTTGCAAGGCACCTTAAACTTACTATTTAAATTGAGGGGTTTGATATTTATATACATATACATATCCAATCACCACATATATAATATGTATCATATATATGCTATATCCCACAAGAAAACATGCAAAGTGATAAAGCGATGATTATGACCATCCTATTGTAATTCCTTGAGCCACAATGAATTACAGACATCTAAGTTTACATCATATGCAACAACCTATAGTTGTTGAAGATATCTGCTTTAGCCATTCTGGGTTGATCATCTCATCCTATGACTGATCAGCTAGCCTCCTAGACAGCCGATTAGTTGTCACCAACTGATCATCTAGCTCATCTAGATGGTCAGTTCATCGGGTCATTGTGCTACTCGACAGGACACCAACTGCTCATCTTGCACCATTATCCAGTCGTCTCGGTCCTCTAACCACTCGTTTGGGTGCCCACTTATTTTTGACTTAACAAGGAATAAAACTATCCTACTTTTACAAATTTCTTTAGTAAACCCCAAGTTACATTTGGGGGGAGCAATGGTTGAAGAGAAGGCTCGAGTTATCTGGAGTTACATCTAGAATAGAAGAAAGGACTCAGTACGTAGACCGAGATGCAAACAACCACAACCAACCATGCACACATATAGGGGTTTATAGGCCATAACCATACTACACATCCACCACCAAAAACCATTTCAGGGTGACACATATCGATTGCATATATATACCATATCATATATGTATATACAGATCGTGGTGTTTAATTAGATATGCACATTAGCTAGTTAAGTATTCACATCACATGCAATAAATAAATGGTGAAAAACTAAAATCCGATCATATCGATTCATCCTAAAACATAGTATGTTGACGTGGCTCTGATACCACTTTTGGGTTTTGTGGGACATAACAGGCAGAGAAAACAAAAATTTTATCTAACCACAAACCCATAACCAACAGATCACATCAACAACTATGTAATAGGAAAGATGGTTTAGCGAGATATACCTGGTCCTGAGGCTTTCTTAGCGACAATACCTCACAGCTAGTGTGGTCTTCAACCATCTAGTCTTTGACGACGTCTGTGCAACTCCTATTGTAGACCAGGAGCTCTAGTCATCCTGATGGACAGAATAGGAGACACACTCTCCCAGCGCCAGTCACTTTTCTGCAATTGTCTTTCCATCACTATTCCTTCTTGGGCGGGTAGAACTTGCTTGGGCTCTCTCAGTTACCACAACTAGAGAGGACAACAACTTTGTAGAGCAACTGATGTTCTGAGTTGTCTATTCTGAGAAGCCCCCTGTACCCCTCTATTTATAGTAGAGGGCAGGGTCAGGGTTCCTAGTCTATGTGGGAGTAGAAGGGTCTGTATTTTCCATGAACTGATTGGACAGTGATAGACGAACCGATTGTTTCACCACTCAATCGGTCATTTGGGCAAGTGAGATGATTGGTTGACTTTTAAACTGGTCAGCTGGGAGTGTGAACCGGTTGGTTCACTTAGTGAACTGGTCGTTTCACTTCCCCAACTTTCCCACAATTGACTTTCCTTATTTGTTTCTAATTAATGCAAAGATTAATTCTTGTCCCAATCAAATTGAACAAGTGAAATGAAAATCTTTTCTCACAAACTGGGAAACCCAACACCTGCTCAGTTGGTCCATGTGAACTGATTGGTTCACTAGTGTAAACCGGTTGTCTCACTGACCATGAGCCAATCGGTTCACCAAGTGAACCAGTCAGTTGGAGGTTCAGGTTGTGCAAAACTCAGTTAATGCAGTTCTCAATCAATCTGAGATTCTAATCAGTTGGTTCAACACTTGAACTTGATGATTCTGAGTCACATTTATTGATTGAATTTTTAATTGAGTACCTAAACACTTTAATAATCAATATAAATATCAATCATGGATAAACTCCTCTTACATGTTAATCCTATGTTTGTGACCCTATAGGTTCCATTTCACATTGGCAGTTAATGTCCATAATGAATTTATGACATCACAAGCAAAGACTGGTGCCTGGTCGCACATCAGTGCTACCCAAGTAAAGAGGAAAGTTGGAGAACAACTTTCAACCTACAATCTATTATTGGTGCTACAGTGAATATATAGTCCCTTTGGCACTGATATCCATATTGAACTTGAGGCATGGACTTGTCATCCTCTACAAACGCTCAATCCATGTTTCTTGACTTAGAGTAGACTGACTGAGATATATGTAAGCTCAATATCCTATATTGACTTACATGTGCATGGCCATGCATTTCTCAATCTCACTCCTCAAGTAGCTAGGATATCACACTCCCTTAGGAGAGACAAATTACATATCTATCATTCACAGTCAAGTCCCCATGTGTTAAAGTCACCCAATCATCACCGTTATAACAACCCATGTTTTAGTACTGCGTTTGATGATGTCAAAGTGTACCCAATCACATGTGATGAGTGCAGTGATTTTAGGTCTAAGAACCACAATCACCACCATTACTATAAGAAATGGTTATGACTAACCAAGTGTGGTTTCCATGCATCACTCTTATGGTGGGTCTTTCTGATGCACTGTTCTCTAACATGTATCTATGCGCTTGGTTTGATATCATATATCATGACTGATGAGATTTTGTCATCAACCAACACACACTCTAGTCTTCTATGTTATTGATGTCTATGGTTGTTTCCACAATAACAACCAACTAGGGACATAACAAGAATGTATACTCTTAACATACATATGATCTCATTGTGCAGATCGTCAACCCGAAGACATATGTTATTGAGTAATACAATTATGTAGACATCTAATATGTTATATCATTATCTCAAAATAGATTAAACATATAGATGGAAATTGCCTTTATTATTATTCAAATCATTTAAAAAGTAGGCCATTACAATCATCATATGACTGGATCTATGGGCATACATACCAACAGACACCCACTTGCACTTAGAGCCAATCACCTATGAACCTCAGTCCTTGTGATCTAGCATGACCATCATGCTTCTATTGTGAAAGTGCCTTAGTCAAGGGATCAACAATATTGTCTTCGGTTGGTACTGTGCAAATCTTCATATCTCCTCATTGTACGATCTCTCGTATGAGATGGAAGCACCGCTGTATGTGCTTGGACCGCTGATGTGATATGGGTTCTTTAGCTTGTGCAATAGCTCCATTGTTGTCACAATAAAGTTCAATTGCATCACAGACGCTAGGAACCACCCCAAGTTTAGAGATGAACTTCTTGATCCACACAACCTCCTTTAACACATGGGATGCAACAATATACTCAACCTCTATTGTAGAATCCACAAATGTCTCTTGCTTGGAACTCTTCCAGCTCACCTCTCTGTTGTTAAGGCAAAACACAAATCCTGACAGTGATTTGTAATCATATTTATCAGTTTGGAAGCTTGCATCGGTGTAACCTTTTACCACCAACTCTTCCTCACCACCGTAGACAAGGAACTGATCCTTATTCCTTCTCAAGTACTTTAGGATGTTCTTCACGACTATCCAGTGAGCATCTCTGGGATCTGTCAAGTATCTGCTCAACAAGCTGAGTGCATACGAGACATCTGGACATGTGCACAATATTGCATACATGATGGATCCAATTGTTGATGCATATGGAATCCCACTCATGCGTTTCCTCTCTTCACAAGATTTGGGACATTGGGCTCTAGAGACAAAATTCCATGAACCATGGGTATGTTTCCTCTCTTTGAGTTCTCGATGTTGAACTTCTTCAACACTTTGCTAATGTATGTGCTTTGACTTAGTCCAAGAAGCCTTCTGGATCTATCTCTATAGATCTTGATTCCTAAGATATAGGATGCTTCTCCCAAGTCTTTCATTGAAAATGTATTTCCAAGACATGCCTTTACCTTTTGTAAAGTAGGGATGTCATTCCCCATCAATAGTATGTCATCTACATACAATATAAGGAATGCAGTCATGCTCCCACTAACCTTCTGGTACACACAAGGTTCATCTTCATTTTGACTAAAGCCAAACTCTTTGATTGCTTTTTCAAATCAAAGATTCTAGATCCGAGATGCTTGATTCAATCCATAGATTGACCTTTGCATCTTACAAACATTATTTGCATCCTTTGGATTTATAAAACCTTTAGGTTGTGTCATGTACACATCCTCAAGAAGATTCCCGTTAAGGAATGTTGTTTTAACATCCATATTCCAAATATCATAGTCATAGTAGGCTGCAATAGAAAGCATGATCCTGATGGACTTAATGATGGAAAATGGAGAAAAGGTTTCGTCATAGTCAACACCTTCAACTTGTCTGAAACCCTTTGTAACCAATCTGCCTTTATAAGTTTGCACATTGCCTTCCATGTCGATCTTCTTCTTGAAGCCACACTTGAACCTGATGGGTTTTACCCATTTAGGTGGATCCACTAAGGTCCATACCTTGTTGGTACATGGATTCCATCTCAGATCTCATGCCCTTAAGCTATTTCTCAGAATCTGGTCCCTACATAGCTTCTAGATAGGTAGTTGGCTCATCATCTATGACCAACTCACCACCTTATTGAGTCACAAGATATCCAAATCTTTCAGGCTCAAGGTGTGTCCTACTAGATCTATGAGGTTCCTGTGTTACTTGAGGAATTTGATAATCCACAACAACTTGTGATTCTCTATGTTCCTCTTGTACATCTATTGGTTCAATGTTTTCTTATTGGTCTTGAACCTCTTCGAGAGAAAAGCATCAAGTTCAAGGATCCTCGAGAGAAAAGCATCAAAATAAACACATATAAGGACCACCATTGGATCCCAACACCCAAGGAGAATCAGATGTCACCCATCCAAGAGGACCATCGGTTGTGAGCCTCCAAGGTAGCGCATCCATGAGGGCAAAACCCTAACTCACCCTAGAAAGGTTTCACCACTGAAACCAAGGTACAACAAGACACCCAAAGATACAAACAACTAAAACATGATAAGAAAATATGTGAGGAACAAAATGCATGTGACAAATTGCAAGAAAAATCATATATATCGGTAAATTGCAAAAAAGTCCAAAATAAGCATAAAATTGCATAACTTGTTCAAACAATGTCCAAACTGGACCAAAATTGAAACGTAAGAATGTGAAATGATATAAAATCACACACTATGGTTAGATTAATGTTTTAACCATTAATTATGATAATTAAACATGTTCAACTATTAAGCAAGGTATAAGGTCTTTCAACCATAAACCCATAACAAGGATTTTGCCCCCGAAATCCTACGCGAACAAAAATGGATACTTCCTATGCATTTCATACTATAAGTCCCACATGGATTCCTTGATACCACAGTAATGCATGAAACCTTAAATAAGACTATATTCTTCTTGTTAAACTTCTTCACCCTCCTATCTAGGATCAAGACATGACCTTGCTCATACGAAACATCTTCCTCCAACTCAACCTCCACAATCTATAACACCTACTCTATATCTGGATGACACTTCCTCAACATAGAAACATCAAATACGAGGGCAGTAAATCGAACCTATATGCCACCTTCCCAACACGTGCCACGACATGGTATGATCATGTAATAACTTGATCTTTTCTCTCTCCTCTATTCTATCCTTTCTCTCTCATCATGTGTCCTGTTACTCAATGTTTATATATTGAGTGTGGTGACAGTCGAACTAGGTCACAACAATGCTCAATTTTTCTATATGTGACATTAATGGATAATTTTGAACCATGTACTATTTTGTAATATGTCACGTCTTGAAAGATTAATAAAAATGGATAACGTGATCACCTTGATCTCTAATGTATTTCATGTTGTAGAAGACTCGATTATCTTTCCAATACCACAAGAATCATCTCGATTGGATCAATGAGTCAAAATTTATGACCATTTGAATTTTGCTTCTTAAATCCTTGATTTATATTGATTTCTTTGGTTTTCAACCCTTATTGGGCCTGATCTAGGCTCGCAACCCATAAGGGGATGGGCACCCCTTACTTAGGCAAGTTAGCAATCCACTTTAACCTCAACTATTCAATTAGGACGAGCCCTGTTGGACATAATTTGACCCATGGATCAAGCCACATGGAAGATCCAACAGACACCACCCTCCCCCTTCCTCCGTACTGCACGTCAGCGAATGGCCACTGCAGCCATCTACTACCCCGACGATGACCCTTTTCCCCCATTTTCCCACTTCTTCCCTCCAATCCATCTCATTTTTTGCTTCTCTTCTTCTTTTCACTCATTTCCCCCTTTGTTTTCCCCTTGACCGTGCCCTAGCGTGCTTGTTGGGTGGTCATCTTCTCCACCGGAACCCAACAACATCTTCATGGGAGCTTCGGTGGTCTCCTCTTATGGCAGGAGACTTCTTATTTGGGGTCGACTTAGCCCCAGTCACCGGACAAAATATGCATCGGTGAGCTTGGAGCCCCTTACCACCATGGTGGGAGGACCACTCAGGCGTGAGCAAGGGACAACGATGGGTTATAGGAACCATCAATCTCCTCATTTCCATGATGCATCCAGAGACAATGGAGCTAATTCTATGACCTCTCACTGTTGTCCACCAGTTAACCGTAGGTGGGGCTTGGGTCTGGAAGTAGTGGCGAGCCCAGGGTCACCACTGACTAGTGGTTAGACAGGTGTCCGAGCAGCTACTAGAGGCAAGGAGGCGTGGTGCGATGCAAGCCGTATGATCGACATCCAAGGGTGGGTGTCATGCAATTAACAATGGTAACATCCCATCTCAATTTTTCTATGGTTCTTGGTATAATCTTCTAAAATGCATATCTTGCTCATCCATTGGCCAAACTAGACAAATAAATATACTAAACTGATCATCTCGACGAGACCTACACATTGTTCTTAATCCCAAACTATAAATCCAAAGTTTTTTTCCCTTGATTTCTTGAAAATGCTAACTTTAGTCATGTTTTAGTACATTATGGAGCTTCCACTTACGTGGAATTGCGTGCACCACTAAAAATCCTAAAGATGGTAAGTCTTTAAGTTTAGCCTTGCTTATACTAGATAGAGAACTCCACCCACGTATGCTAGACACACGGAAGTCTTATCATAGTATAGTTAAGGGTCGAATCCTCGAGACAACGGTCTTGTTGTTGCCAACAAGATGGAAAACGTTGAAATTTTACTTAATCACTCAATAGTCAGTATTTAGATCAAAAGGTTGATTTGGTTGTTTTTAAGCTAAGTGTAAATAAAGTAAGGAAAGTAAGTAAATCTAATGAGTTAAACTATGATAAAAGATCACTAGGGTGTGACCGGTTTTTCACCACCACTACACATCGATCAACACATGTAAAGCAAAACTTGACCTGCAAAAAGAGTCCAGTCAGTTAGTATCCTTGTAGACTTAGCTTCCTTTTGGAGAACTAACTACGAGAAGTGCGGGAATGATGCAACTCCAGTCATTCCCGAGAAAATGGTCACATTACTTTGCATCATTTCCCTCACAAAGCGTGTTCCTCGACTTATCATGGTTGCACTTTCATACGTCAACTGATTCCATTTCATAGTATGAAAGTGCAACGAATGATAGTGAGTGTGACGTCCCTGGATTTTCTAAAACTTAATCTGATGTGCGACGTCCAAATTGAAACCCTCACCTCAGTGAGAATCCCAATTTAAACATCCCACACGAGGCTAAGAAGAAGAAAATCAGAGGAAGTCATAAGGAAACAATCAGTAGCACATATACATGAACAATAAACAAACCACAACACATGTTCACCATTCAACATATAATTACAACATGAATTGTTACAACATTTGATATTACATATTGAACAGCAAACTTATACATATACATGTGCTACAACTAAACAACAGGATCTTAAGACAACAGGTCCACCTGTACATCAGCTCGCCACACAACTTCACTATCCTGGATCTTCAAGAGCATAACCACAACCTAAACAAAAGATTACATGCGGTACACGTCAGCACAATATTTCATGAATATTGTACTGAGTACGCATACATGTCTTTTATTTACCTCTCATCATATCTTGGCAATAAGATAAAACTAATACTTGGCAGCAACAGAAGAATATAAGAAAAGCATATACTTGCACAAGGATATTCATTAACAAAAGAGAACACATATTTTAAGCTTATTTTCCATTATATACCAAGGCCTTTATGATCACTACCAAAGAGTTAGATCATTTGTACAAGGTGACCACTACCAAAGAGTTAGGTCAGACCACTACCAAAGAGTTAGGTCATATGTACAATGTGACCACTACCAAAGAGTTAGGTCACTTCCAAGCACACTGCCAAAGAGTTAGTGCTTTCATATAATGGAATAGATATATTATGTTTCAAGTGTCCATAACCATAAGTACAGAGAATCATGAAACATATCGTACAAGAATAATCATTTCATCCAATATCATATGCCAAGTATTCTACTATGCATATAACACAACATATTGTATAAATAGGCCAAGTAAGAGGTAATGGCGTACCTTCCAAAGAGATAGATCATTCTAACCACATGTTCCTCATATCAACTATATCCTTGGTTAAACCTGATTAAGACAAGATCATATACTATCATCAGGTTCTCATCTTCTTACATCTCATCTTAACCATAATCGTGTTCATAGAGTTTCTCTTAGTTCATAATGATATTCTCATGATTACTTGTATTCTTATCTTATAATTATCTCACTGATGTCATTTTCCAGATTACATCTCATTATCAAAGTTCATCATCTGAACATTAGGTTCCATATCCTTTTTGCGCACATATTAACCCTAGGTTACATCATTAACCTAGATTAGGGTTTTATAACATGTATTAAGATTCATCTTCATATAGCATAAATTTTGTTCATAATTATGATCTCATAATTAAAATTGAGGTTTCATATACTGATATGAGCTTACGCTGTGAAATTCATCATTTATAGAGCACGTATGTATTTATTGCATTTTATTAGGGTTATTAGCCCTAATTAGACATATTAAGAAAAATACATGATTTCGTACATCATCATCATAATCACTTACGTACACTGGATTATAAGCATGAATATTGATTTACTGACATATTCTCATAATTTTAGGCCAACGTTTGATATTTATTATCCATCAATTAATAATTTCAAAACTAACAAGATATCACTGATATTCATGCATCAGAAGCCTGATATTTTGCTTTAAGTGTGTTCTACTCATATTTTTGAACATTTTGGTATATTGTTTGTAATTTTCTGATCAACAGGCTATTTTATATGAATTATCTAATATCTGTGAGTTTATTGGGTATTTACCTTTTGCAAGCCAGTGGTGTGCCGCCACGTGGCCACTAGGGGGCCCAACTCCTTTGCTGGTTTGGAGGCTAGGGCTGGGACCCGGTCCAGATCTTTTGTTGGATCCATGAACTCAGTGATCCGCTAGCTCGATCACGCTCCTCCCTTTCTCGTGGTCTCGTGCGGACGCCTGCTACCTGCGCCCTCTGTTCCGCAGGGCGCCGCCGTGCGTGGAGGCCTCCGGTGAACAAACAAGCTTCGTCTAGCAACGTTCAGCTCCTGGAGATCCTTGGCAGGGCTTGGAAAACACAATCCCCTCATTCTCGGCTTGCCAGGGCGACATCAATCACTCCAGCGCTCCACATCCGTGAGGCTGCCCGCCATGGCCGCCGTTCTGGATGGCTTGCTTCGGTGAGGAATCAGAGGTGACACAGTGCTCCTACTTATCTCCTAAGGATTCCATCGGGTTCGGCTACCCCTTCCGGACCTCTACAGCTACTCAACTCCTGAGATCTGCTTGTGGATCTCCTTCTCGATGAGGGCGTCGTCGTCTCCTTTCGGTTGTGACAGAACAAGGAGGCGACCCGCCTCTACCCATCTTTGTACCAGTCTAAAGCTTTGAAAAGCTTCACGGCACCTCATCTTACATCATGTGGCCCTCCAACTACACCGTGGAGGTCTATCTGTCCACTTCAAACTCGACCTTCATTTTGAACTAAGCTTAGATTCAGCTGCCATGTAAGACTCTGTGACATCCTACAAATACGGCTATAACTGGATCCTTCCATCTCCTTCTTACTTCTGTTTCTCCTATCATCCTCTGGTCTACTCTCCAACTGTGTCTTCATCTTCGTGAGTCACCTACAGAAGGCAATGGAGAGGTGGGGAGGAGCAGACCCTGAAACTCCCTAGTCTGGTGGTGGTTTGCTTCAGATGAGGGATCATACGATTAGTAACGAGTAGGGGAGTCCCACTCTCCAGTTAAATCTTGCCCACCTCCCACGATCACGACTAGTGGTGGCTGGGAAGGCCAACTGCCCACTTCATTTCTCTTCCAGGCCACGATCATCCATGAACAGGTGATTCGTGTATCTGTTCCAATTGCCCATGATGTCTAACTATGCGACCTTGAAGACAAGATTTAGACCGTCCAATCTGACCCATCTAATGGTCAGCACAGGGCCACATTGTGAATCTGCATCCCTTAAGCCAGGAGAAGCGTGACATTGCCTACTATCAAAATTAGGCAGAAGGGAAAAGCTCTTGGTCGTAATTACATAAAGATATCAAATATTCACAAACTTTAAACATCCATAACTTCTTATTAGATGGTCTAATCATCATCGAATTTTGATCATAGCTTCCTAATCACTCAAGATCCATGTTACCATTATTTGACCAATCAACCACTTAGTCCAAAAAAAATGCCACATACTTAGGGGCATAAATCATGATATAATAACAAGTGACTTTCATCTTTTACCATACCAATTGGAATACATTTATATGATCAAAATCCACTAAAGGGAGTATCATTATGCCATTAAGCATTTAAAAGGTTCTAAAAGTTCACTTCGTCACATCCTACACACCTTAAAAGATATTTCGTCCTCGAAATTACGCCAAAAACCACTTTGTCACAGTGAGTTTACTCCACTTCTTGAGATACACTTCTAGACACCGAAACAGATGCATGGTGAATACATGCACGAAGAACCAACATACAAATGAGTTTCGAATCTAATAGTACAAACGTAGACAATTCATACTAAGAGATAAAAGATAACACAAGTTGGAGATCAAGAAACATGCATTCATTAAACGTTTGATGTCGAACTGAAAAGATAAGAACTCTACATTACAAGTTACGGATTACAATTACATGGTATGAAAACATGGGTAGCGGGGCTACTCCCCGCACCCTAGTGAAAGAAGACTACTCGCTCATGACTAGGACAAAGAAGGAGGCAGGAAGAGAGACAAAGAGCATCATCCCCATGAAGGAGATTGGAAGGTCAACCCCTTGGAGAGAGAGCAACGATCCACCAGTCTTCAAAGGTTGCACGATGATGAGATCTTCCCTTCCCACCTTCTTTGGCGAAGAAGGAGAAAGTAGCTTCAAGATGGAGTATGGGCCTCAGACCGGCAGCACCAGGGCAGAGGGTGGAAGTAGCAAGAGCTCTGGAATGATTGATGCAGCCTTTGGGCGTCCGAAAAAGAACCCCCCAATGAGGACCCCTTTGGGTCATATTTATAGGTTTAACTGGAGCCCAAACGGTCTTGAACCCGTTTGGGTGCTGGACTCGTTTGAGCACTGAACTCGTTTGGGCGATGAACTCATTTGGGCGCTGAACCCGTTTGGTTGCTGAACCCGTTTGGGCGCTGAACCCGTTTGGTTGCTGAACCCATTTGGGCGCTGAACCCGTTTGGGCGCTGAACTCATTTGGGCGCTGAACCTGTTTGGGCGCTGAACCTGTTTGGGTGCTGAACCCGTTTGGGTGTTGAACTCATTTGGGCGCTGAACCCATTTGGGCGCTGAACCCGTTTGGGTGCTGAACTCGTTTGGGCGCTGAACCCATTTTGGCACTGAACCCATTTGGGCACTGAACCTATTTGTAATTTCGTTTTTTTTGTATTTTTCTGCAACGATAAAGAAGAGAAAAGTTAATCTATTGATGTGTCAGCAATAAGGTAAAGAGTTAATGATTCTATCTAATTTATCTAAGAAAGAGTATGAAAAACAAGGGAAAACCAATAAAATAACATCACAAAGTGAGAGGTTATCACCCCCCCTAACTTAGAGTCTAGCTTGTCCTCAAGTTAGATAGAGCTAAGACATGCAGTGGCGAGGCGATTTTATTTAGTTAGGGTTTTCATACTCTTGTTTCGATTCTCAACATGAGTTCTCCTCAAATCATATCGGATCTTATTGCTTGCTTTGAATCTTTCATGTTTTTGAGAGATGCATGGGTCTCAAGTTCCTTCCGTACCTCGTAGCTTGCATTGGGACCACTTTTTTTGTGTATGTTGTTGACTCTAATCAACTTTATACCTCTCTGAAGAACCTATCGGTAACTAGAGTGGTTATGAGGGTTGGCTAAAGGCTTAAAGTGTAACTCTCCCTTTTTGTGGGAGAGGGCTTATCTATGCTTGTAGAGACTCACTACCGGGAATGACACATCTGCCTTTATGAGGGCAGCTGAATGTACCGGCCGGGTGAGCTCTTTATCAGCCTTTTCTTATATTTGGAGACCTTAGGATCCCACTACCGGGCATGACACATCTGCCTTCATGAGGGCAGCTGGATGTACCATCCGGGTGAGACCTTTATTGGTTCTTCTTATAAGTCCTTATGCATGGCACAACTCTCATGTTTTTATTCAACACTCTGGCTTTTATTCAAAAAACTCACAGGCTTGGGATTTGGGGATATTTTGGAATTTATTTTGGGCGGCCAAGCCTCTTTTATTTGAAGAGAGAAAAGCTGTTCATAGAGTTTTTCAACATGCACTTATTGTGTGGTCCACTTGCCAGACTTCTTAATTCAGAAGTTGCCTGATACCCCTCTCGTCCTTGAGAGCTCGGCTTATTTCTGCCTTGATGTTGACTTGTGGAGAGTCAGATATAGAAGTGAAACAAAAGCATAAAAACCAAAAGTGAAGGTGATTTATTAATTCGCCATTACGTGCCTATATGCCTTTTGAAGACAAATTGGATTCTAAGTTAGCTGAGGATGTCCTTTCAAAAAGGAGTGTTATTTATTATGCACAAGATTTATTTTAACTGGGATAATACTAAAAAGAAAGGCTAAATGTAAAGATGAAAAGAAAAGTGAGTTTTGTTCAGGAAAAAATGTATGAAAGAAAGGGACAGTAAAGGGAAAATTGTACCTCGCCCTTGTCAAATGCACTCCCCCCCAACTTATCCTTCACTCTGTCCTCAGAGTGTCAGAGTGATAGGTTGAGAAGTATATTGACAAGGGCATTTAGGCTTCTGTGAGTCCTTTATTTGCCCCATGAGTTCTGAGTAGATTGGCTGTGAACTTTCCACGGAGAGCATGGTAATCCACAGCTGTCATATCCTCTATTGGTTTGTGAAGGGCCATGATGGTGTACATCCAGAAGAGGGCGTGGAAGCCGCAGTCATTGGATTCACAAATTTGCTGGGGGCACTTGTGGCTGAAGGCCGGGGGTTTGAAGTGTTCTTTACCATAAGCCCGTGTGTGCTGGCTTAAGAGATCGTGTAGTTTGTCAGCACACTCCTTTGCTACTTCCTCCGTTGGTGTCCTTGGTGCCGTAGTATACTCTTTCTGGTCTGGATCATACTGACTGTCGAAACTGTTATAAATAGTTGTTGTTCCATCGTGCATGTTGGTTGCCAGTAACATCCAGTGCTCTTGATGAAGGAAAGAAAGCATGATGAATTTCAGAGTTGTGTGTTGGAGGTAAGATATGAGTGCCGCCGGCGTTCCGAAATTCTTCAGACCTAAGAGATCGTCCTTCATGTAAGCAGACGCCATGTAGACCATGTGATGATTCCGGCCGAGTAAGTATTGATAAGCGGTCATCACACTTACAGACATAGAACCTTTGATTTGTACGGTCTCTCGGAGGTTATGTGCCATAACCAAAATGTCTCCATCTAGAAAGACAAGATCCTCTTTTTCGGCATGTAGTCTTGACATGATAAGCCGAAGCTCATTGTCGGAGAGAGTCTTGCAAGCCTCAAGATCAAAATTTGGAAAAGTTGGTTCAATGGCAGATAGGGGCACCATTTGTGATGGGGATCTCTTGATGGGTGCCCCAGTTAATAACTCTATGACGCCCTTGTCAGGAGCCAAGTCAAAGTTGTAAGGGTCCCATTGACTGGTCTCGGGGACCGTGCCTGGTTGTTTTTCTTTATCCAACTCCGCTAAAGTTTGTCTGTAAGGTTTCTTCTGCAGACGTTGGATTGCCGAAAAAAGGTAGCGAGGGATGTCATCTGGTGCCATTGTAGGATCGTTAAAGAACCGTCTATTGTAGATGAGTTCCATGGCATAACTCCCTCGCAAAGAGTGAAAATCTTCGTTGATGAGGTCTGTGAAGGGGACTTGTTGATTTAACGCTAATATGTGTTGAATGACGTAAAAAGCACTGTCCCCGGAGCCTTCAGCAGCTTGGACTTGTGGGTTGATTATCCGAAACCAGGGTTGGCTCCAACCCTGGTGGAGAGACGGGCATGCGGCCCAGATGAGTTTAAGAAGCCGGAAAGGGATGCATCTTGTCTCCCGGACTTCAATTCCAACAAAGTTAATTATACCGACTTTTAGATCACTGGCACAGAAATTGTACACCTTGGCGTCACGGGCGACAGTGTCCACAATCATAAGCAACCAGTGACTAGAAAGTTGGAAAGGGATGGTTATATATCTAGCTTTTCTTGCGACCCCACTGTGCAACCTCTTAATGGAATTGTGCTGTAGTTTTTTGTACAGTAAGCACAAACTCAGAGCGGGTGAGGCGTTGAGAACTGGTTGCTGTCGCTTGGAGCTCCTGTAGATCTCGATAGAGTTGGCAAGGAGAGTACAGAAGATTGTCATCTTCATTGTTGACTGGGACCGAAGGATGGAACGGAAATCTTCACGTGTCAAGTTGCGCTTAGCCTTCGTGTTCTGGTATATAACATCCCCCCTTATTTGGCATCATCTACTATAGTGTTTAGGATAAAGATATCCTTTGCATCTAGGGTAGAGATGGCCGCCATGTCTAAATCATGCATTTTGTGAGGTAGAGGTGGCGGCGGAGGTAACACTTGCATGTCGGGGGCAGAAATATGTTCAGGATCTTTCGTGTAATGTTGCGGATCTTCATCGTTGTCAGAATCGGAAGGGGTATCTAGTTCTTCGTCTGTGTCTAGACATACTCATTCTGGTTCTTCATGATCAAGGGGAAAGGGCACTGAGGGTTCAAGGGAAGAGGGATGGTGAGGTGCGGAGACAGGTGGGTTGGTGCTGGCTCCCAGAATGCAATGTTCGAACTCGGCAAAAGTTGCTTCTTTTGCAGCCTCCCCAAAGATCCCAAGTCAGAATAGTTTAGGAACTGGTCCCCATAAGATATAGTAACGTGCTCATTGTGAGCAGGGGATTTGGGATCTTTATCACCGTCATAGTGATCCTATTGTTGTTTTGGTTCTGTTCGTTGGCTGGGACCTTCCCCCGCATCATTTGGTTTATCAGAGTCATCACTTGAGGAGGTACTGTTATTGGAGTCAGCCGAAGAATCAGAATCTTCATCGTCATCATCTTCATCTGCCGCTGATTTATCAGTTGTTTTCTTATGTGCTTTCTTCTTGAACAGATGATGGATGGATTGAAGCTCGTCGTATGCCACTTGCACGTGCTCGTGTGTTTCAAGTAGTGCGTCGTGGGTTTCTTTTAAATTAGAATAATGTGCTTCAGCCGAAAGGAGTCGTGCGGTGAGGTCAGTGACTTGAGCTCTTAGTTGATTAAGCTCATTGTTTGAGGACTCCTCTTGGCGATTGTGTAGCTGTGTGAGGGTGATGTTGATGTCGTCCAAGCACGTGCTAAAAGCTTGGTGTTGCTGCTTGAGCTCGCGGAGGGTCTCGGGCAGAGGTGAAGTCTACGTTGAGATCCTCTCGACTTGCTGTGCCAACGCCGTATGCTGGCTTTGGACTCCAAGGACTAGCTCGGGCAAGGTTTTGTAGTGGCTATCGACGTGATCAACTTGCTTAGCCACTATATCTTGTCATTGTTGGATTGCTTGGAGGATGCTTGGCATGGCGCGATTTTTCTCATCAATCTTGGTGACCTGTTTTGTTAAGCCCTGCACATAAGAAAAAAAAGAATTTAATATGTTAGAAGGATCGGTGAGGAGTTTTCGGATGGTGTCAAATTGGCGTCCGAATTCCTCACCGACGTTAGTAAAAGGGACCCCAGTAAAAGAAGGGTGGGGTGGCTGGGGTCGGGGTGGAATGGTGGTGGTAGTGTCGTGCGGAAAGGACACTGTTGATGGTCCCGCAAACTACGAGGTGACTATGGAAGGGGTCACTAGTGGTGTTGGGGCGGCAGTGGATGAGAAGGGTAGTGATATATCTGGAGAGAAAAGTGAGTCTGGTAAAGTTGATGGAAAGTCGGTGGAGGTGAAAGAAGTGAATTCTGGCATTGTAGCGGAAAATGGGATGCCCGAAGGGAAGAAAGATGCTGCGGAAAAATGTGGGAGAGTGGTTGATTGTGTAAAAATGGAGGATGGTGGGGTGGTGGTTGGTGTGGTGGAAGATGGTGGGGTGGTGGTTGGTGGGATGGTTGATGGTGTAGCGGTGGTATCGAGATCAACATTTAGACTCATGATGAAAGAGTCTAGCGATGATGTTGTTATTTGTTCTTCTGGGAGGGAGGTTTCTGTTTCGGGGTGGGGTTTGGATGTTGGTATCCCCGACAGCTCTTGTTCCTTCAAAAGCCTTCTAGAAGGTTGTTTTGTAGGAATTTTTGTTGGTTTTGCTGCTGGGGTGGTTATACTAAGCTCCGTATGTCCCGCTGTTGCTTGCTTTTTGGCGATTTTGACCGAAGACATGAGTTTTGCGATCTCGTCGTTGGAGAATAAGAGCTTGTCTTTGTCATAATCAGCAAGGTCTGGTAGTGGGAGCAGTGTTTTGAAGGATTTTGATGTAGGGCAGAAGACGTAGTGTAGCTTGCCATCCTTTTCTTTCATGATGAAGGAGTTCTTTAACGTTTGCTCGTTTGTAAGGATGTCGCCCGTTATTTGTTTGCATCTGGGTAGAAGTCTATCCATCTTAAGGTATTTGATAATTGATGTGATAAGACCACCCATGCATATTTCTTTTCCCAGGGCGTAAGCTGAAAGTTTCTGAATTATAAGGCGTCCAATGTTGACTGGTAACCCATTTAGGATAGACCAGATAACAAAGAGGTCTGATACAGTTACATTTCCTCCTTCTGACCTGGGGAGGAGTGTGCCAGCAAGGATTTTGTGAAGTGTGCGCACTAGACCCAATTGAATGTTTGATGTTTTACATGTTTTTGCATCATAAACTGGTATCCCCGTTAAAGATTTCCAGAAGTTGTGTTTGTTGAACTTGGAGTTGTCTGTGCCCACAGCCTTGGCTTTCTTCAGTTGCTCTTGGTTATCTATAAAGATTTCATTCAGCATATTTTCAGTTATGACCACTTTGTTGTTGAAGATTCTGGTGGATATTCTACGGTCACCACCGTCCTGTGCTTTTTCCAAGGTATCCACTGCTTCTTTAGTGAAATAGGTGAAGAATTCTGTTGTAGGCTCGACTTATGAAGATTCAGTGAAAAAGCAAAGTCGAGAGAGATTGGAATTGTCTAGCAAAGTGAGGATTCTATTGTAGATCCCCATCTTCATAAGTATGCTTGGGCAAATGTACTTCGTCGGTTTTAGAGTTTGTTTAATGGATGGGAGGGTATGGATGTAAAGATTCCTGGTGGTGGTGCGGTGGTGGTGATGGGGGGGGGAAATAGGAACGATAATGGTGGAAGGGGTGGTGGTGATGGTGGTGGTTGGTTGGATGGAGGATGGTGGGATGAAATTTGTTAGGATCTGTTCCCTTGCAGTGGCAGGGCAAACCTGCTTCCTTGCCCTCTTCTTTGGTTGTGGTGCTGAAGCGGTTGCTTGGGCCTTCCTTTTCCCCATGGACTATTTGGTAGGGGATTCTGCCTCAGGTGAAGGTTCATATTCTGAGGCTTCGTCGGATGAGATTTATTCGATTTCCTCTTCAGATGGTTCTTCATCTAAGCAGCGGTTGATGCATTTTATATCATGCAGGACATCGAGCAGGTTCACCTCTGCTGGGACTTGTCCAGTCTTCTTATAGTGGTCAACTGTTTGTTGAAGCTTCACCCGTTCAGCTATTAATTCCTCTTTTGTCGAGAAAGGATTGTCGGTTGTTCCTGTTGGTTGCTTTGCAGGTGAGGCCATTCTGAAATTTTTGTCAAGAAAAATAAGAGTTAGAGTTCTGAAATTTGTAGTTAAATAAGTTTATAAGAATAGAGAAGTATTATTGAGGTTTGGTTGAATCCAAACGGGTTGAAGACCGTTTGGTTCCAAACGGGTTGAAGACCGTCTCAGTCCAAACAGGACGGTTTGGAGACCGTTTGAGGCCAAACGGTCCTGCGTCCAAACGGGTTGAACACCCGTTTGGCACCAAACGGTTTGGAGACCGTTTGAGGCCAAAGGGTCCTACGTCCAAACGGGTTGAACACCCGTTTGGCACCAAACGGTTTGGAGACCGTTTGAGGCCAAACGGTCCTGCGTCCAAACAGGTTGAACACCCATTTGGCACCAAACGGTTTAGAGACCGTTTGAGGCCAAACGGTCCTGCGTCCAAACGGGTTGAACACCCATTTGGCAGCAAACGGCTTGGAGACTGTTTGAGGCCAAACGGTCCTGCGTCCAAATGGGTGCAAGCCCGTTTGAAGTAGATCGTCGAGAAGGCGAAGAGCCGGGCCGTTTGGTGGCAAGGGACGGCAGTAGGGGGGCCGGAGTACGCTCGTCGGTGGTGGCAACGGCGACGGCGGTAGCGAGAACTGCGAAAGCCAAAGGTGGAGACGGTGGTGCTATTCTACATGTGGAGATGGTGGAAGAAGAAGATCTGGGAGAAAGCGACGATGTGCGAGCAAAGAGCAGAGCCACGTGCAGACGGCGGCGAAGCTTCAGTCGGAGGCGAGAACGGCGGTGGGAGTCGGATGCGGATGCGGGAAAGATGGGAATCAGCAGCGGAACAAGAGTGGAATAGTGAAAGTGAGAAAATGGGATTCTAGAAGAGAGAAAGGAGGGTGCGGGGTGTTATTTATAGGATTTTGGGGGGCGTCCTTACAAATTCCCGAAGTCAAACAGTTTCGAGACCCTTTGAACTCCAAACGAGTGCGAGATCGTTTGAACTCCAAACGGGTGCGAGACCGTTTGAACTCCAAATGGGTGTGAGACCGTTTGAACTCCAAACGGGTGTGAGACCGTTTGAACTCCAAACGGGTGCAAGACCGTTTGAAGAGGTTAAGGGTTTTGATGTTTTTGATTTTTATGTTTATTTTGGTTATGTGGATTTTTTTTTTGCAAAATTTTATGTTTGTTTTGATTGTAAAAAGTTTTTTTTTGTATTTTCATAAGATAAACCTAAGGAGAAAGAGAGAAAAAATCCTGGGTTGCCTCCCAAGTAGCACCTGGGTTTTATGTCGCTGGCTCGACGGAGCTGTAATAGAGCTATGCTGTTGGTGTAGCATTCTTGATTTCGATGGTTTGTCTCGGCGTTTTGTCTTCCGGAGTATAATATCTTTTTGAACGGTGGCCGTTGACCGTCCTTTCTCCTCTGTTGGTGTCTATAATAATGGCAGCTCCAGTTGGATAGATATGTTTTATAGTGAAGGGCCCATACCATTTTGTTCTGAGTTTTCTAGGAAATAACTTGAGCTTGGAGTTAAAAAGGAGCACTTTGTCACCGACGGCGATATCTTTTCTCTTGAGATGCCCATCATGCCACATTTTTGTTTGTTCTTTATAAATTCTGGCACTGTGATAGACAGTCATTCTGAGCTCTTCTAACTCCTGCAACTGGAGTTTTCTAGTCTCTCTCGCGCTTTTAAGGTCGAAATTTAATTGTTTGATTGCCCACCATGCTTTATGTTCTAGCTCTACTCGCAGATGCCAGGACTTACCATACACCAAATGGAACGGGGTTGTTCCGATTGGTGTTTTATAAGCAGTTCTGTATGCCCAAAGGGCATCAGGAAGTTTGGTGGACCAATCGGTGTGGTTTCTGTTCACCATTTTTTCAAGAATTGCCTTCAATTGTCTATTGGATACTTCAACCTGCCCACTTGTTTGTGGGTGGTAGGGCGTTGCTACTTTGTGATTTACTCCGTACTTTTTCAAAAGAGCTTCGAAACTTCTTTCCAAAAAATGGGTCCCACCATCTGATATAACTGTTCTAGAGACTCCAAATCTTGGGAAAATGATATCTTTGAACAACTTGATAACTGGCTTTGAATCACTGGATACAGTGGGAACAGCTTCGACCCATTTTGAGACGTAATCTACAGCGACCAAGATATAAGAGAAGCCATAGGAGGAAGGAAAAGAGCCCATGTAGTCTACCCCCCACACATCAAAGAGTTCGATTTCTTGCCACATTGTGAGGGGCATCTTGTCTCGTTTTGATATATTACCAGTGAATTGGCATTTGTTGCAGGCTTTGACAAAGTCGAAGGAATCTTTTGCTATAGTAGGCCAGAAGAATCCAGATTGTAAAACTTTCAAAGCAGTTTTCTTGGCACTCATGTGCCCCCCCGTGGGTCCTGAATGGCAATGCTCAAGGACGGGGGTGATTTCTTCTTCCGGGAGGCAATGACGGAAAAGTCCATCGACACAGAGGTGGAATAAGTAGGGTTCATCCCAGTAATAATGTTTTATGTCATGAAGGAACTTCCTTTTGTCCTGGTAGGAGGCGGATGGGTGGATGATCCCTGTGGCAAGATAATTGACAATATCAGCATACCAAGGAAAGCCATGAATGGCCTTCATAAGCTGATCATCAGGAAGACAATCCCAGATAGGGATTTTATCTTCCTCTTCGACCTCAATCCGGCTGAGGTGGTCGGCCACAACGTTCTCCACGCCACTCTTATCTTTGATCTCCAGATCGAATTCCTAAAGCATTATCACCCAACGGATAAGCCGGGGTTTGGTGTCTTGCTTCTGGATCAGGTATCTAATGGCTGAATGATCGGTATAGACAATGACTTTAGAACCAATCAGATAGGAGCGGAATTTTTCAAATGCGTAGATGATAGCCAGAAACTCTTTCTCTGTGGTGGTGTAGTTTTTCTGTGCGTCATCTAGCATTTTTGATGCGTAATAGATAACATAGGGTTTCTTATCAATCCACTGTCCTAAAACAACCCCTATGGCATAATCGCTTGCGTCACACATGATTTCGAAGGGCTGCGACCAATCTGGAGCTCTTAGAATAGGTGTAGAGATTAAAGCTTGCTTAAGGGTGGAGAAACTTTGCATGCAATCTTGATTGAAAATGAATTCAACATCTTTAGTCAAGAGCTGGGTCATGGGTTTAGCTATCTTTGAGAAATCTTTGATGAATCTTCTATAGAATCCTGCATGACCCAGGAAAGCTCGAACTCCTCTTATATCCTTAGGAGGTGACAATTTTGAGATAACATCGATTTTTGCTTTGTCCACCTCGATACCTCTGTCACTTACCCTGTGTCCGAGGACGACGCCTTCGGTTACCATAAAATGGCATTTCTCCCAATTCAGGATAAGGTTGGTTTCCTCGCAGCGCTGTAGAACTTGTCCGAGGTTGACTAAGCAGCTGTCGAAGGAGTCTCCATAAACTGAGAAATCGTCCATGAAAACTTCCATAATTGATTCAGTTAGACCAGCAAAGATAGCAGACATACATCGTTGAAAAGTGGCTGGTGCATTACATAACCCGAATGACATTCTCCTAAAAGCGTATGTCCCAAAAGGACAAGTGAACATGGTTTTTTCTTGGTCTTCCGGGTGTATGGGTATTTGATAGAACCCGGAATAACCATCAAGGTAACAAAAATACTTTTGATGAGCTAAGTGCTCCAAGACTTCATCGAGGAAGGGCAGAGGGTAGTGATCTTTCCTCGTGGCTTTGTTCAGCTTCCTATAATCAATACACATTCTCCACCCTGTTACAGTCCTAGTGGGTACCAATTCATTTTTGTCATTCAGCACGACGGTAGTACCTCCCTTCTTTGGAACTACCTGAACAGGGCTGACCCACTGGGAGTCAGAGATGGGATATATAATGCCAGCTTTAAGTAATTTAAGAACTTCCAGGCGAACCACCTCTTTAAGATTAGGATTCAGCTTTCTGTGGTGTTCGCGTGATGGCTTAAATTCTTCAACCATAGGAAGCCTGTGCATACACAGGGCTGGATTTATGCCTGTTAGGTCAGTTATCTTATATCCTATGACCTTTTTATGCTTCCTCAGCTCGTTTAAAAGCTTTTCCTCTTGATCTCTTGCAAGGGTGGAGCTGATGATAACTGGGCATAGTTTTTCTTTATCTAAGAAAACATGTTTGAGCCTTATAGGTAGAGTATTCAATTTAGGGGCTTTTGGTGACTCAGCTGCTTCTATAACGGTAACGTCCTTAAGTTCTTCAAAAGTGGCCTTTGGCGCTTCTTCAGCCTTTTCTAGATGTTGGAGACACTGTTGAACTAATTCATTCGCTGAGAATTCAACCTCTGGATTGATTAGAACATTTTCCAGTTCGTCAACTGACTCGGAGATTTCCAACTGTGACATTAGTTGAATAGCATCAAGGAGGAAAACCTCCTCTTGGATGTTGGGCCCTTTCATACTATTGAGAACTCGGAATTGAATTGCTTCTTTTCCGAGCCTAAGAATGATGGTACCAGCTTCAACGTCAATGAGCGCTCTGGCGGTAGCTAGAAATGGTCTGCCAAAAATGATTGGATACCTTAGGTCTTCTTTAATGTCCATGACAATGAAGTCGCATGGTACATAAGCATCCTTGCCTATCCTTACTGGGATATCTTCAATGATCCCCAAAGGTGTGGTTATAGTGGAATCAGCCAATTGGATAGTCATTGCTGTAGGCAGCAATTCAGTGAAACCAAGACGTTTGCACATTGAGTAAGGCATAATAGATATGCTAGCCCCAAGGTCAGCTAATCCCTTTTTAAAAGATGCATTGCTAATGCAACATTGGATTCCGAAGAAGCCTGGGTCCTTCTTCTTTTTGGGCATCTTGTTTAAGATGATGTCTGAAGTGGTCTGAGCAAGCTTAACAGTTTCCTGCTCCTCGGTGATGTACTTTCGTGATAGTAAGGTCTTGAGGTATTTTGCCCAGGATGGCACCTCAGAAAGAGCATCAAGGAGCGGGATATCAATGTATAGTTTCTTCATTGCCTCTTTGAACTTTTGGAACCTGGTGTCCATCTTTGTTTCTCGTCGTCTTCCTGGGTACGGGATTCTTGGTTTATATTGCAAAACTTCAGGTTCTGTGGACACTTTACTTTGCCCTTTGTGCTTTCTGAGGGCTTCTCTATTCCTTGTTGTGGACTTGCACTTGTCATAAGAACCGGTGTGTCATCATTATCAAGATTGATCTTGGTAGTCTCATGAAAAATGCATCCAGATATGGTGGTGACGACATTAAACTGCTCATGTCTGTTTTGTCCGTGCTTAGGATTCAATTCAGGCTTCCCAGCAAACGTACCTGCTGGGGGCTTTAATTGTGCGGCGATCTGAGCAAGTTGAGCTTTGACTACTTTCTGCTGAGCTTGCTGGTTAGCAAGCATAGTTTGCTGCGATTGTAACATCTGCCTGAACAAGGATATTTCATCTTCCGGTTGGGCAGGAGCATTTTTCGAAGGAATCAGTTGTTGTCCTTGTTGCGGTTGCTGCGGAGGCAGCGTTAGCTGAGGTTGCTGGGTGTGTAGCTGTGGGTGAAGTGGAGGATGTGTATACTGATAATAAGCATTTTGATTCCTGGGGTAATTAGCCCTGGGGAAGTTGCTCCTGGGATTCCCTTGATTTTGGTTGAAATTGTTTGAGAATTCAGGTGGTAGCCTACTAGCAGATCCTCCTTGCGTTTGATGCTGAGGATTGGCAGTTCCAGTAGGATTTCCATACTGAAACCTTGGATGATTCCTTGGCTGATAATGGTTGTAGTAGACTTGCCCATGGATGGAGTGAATAGAGTTAACTTGTTCCAGTAGTTGTTCTTCTAACTGATCAATAGTGGGTTCATATGGTTGTGGTGGTGGATGCAGATCCATCATCACATTATATAGCATACCGTAGGAAAGGGTCGGATGGTCAGAAGCATGACAAGCCTCACAGGATCCCGTGACGGCTTTGACTTGTTGGACAAGCGGAGTTTTCTTCTTATCGATCTCTCCGAGAGAAGTCTCGAGAGCTTGCTGTTTATGGACTATGGTCTTTAGGACTTTGGCTATTTCTTTCATTTCTATTGATTCTTCAGCTTTGAAAACTCTGAGGACACCTTTACTGACTGACCGTCCCCAGTTGGACTGGTTTTCAGCTCTGGGAGTAACAATCTTCCATGCGTCCTCGTAATTTTTCCTCATGAAGTTTCCTCCAGAAGAGGAATCTAAAAACTGTTTAATATCATCACTTACTCCCCGGTAGAAGGTTTCTATTAGTTGATTCTGGGAAACTCCATGATGGGGGCATTTACGCAAAAGCTCTTTAAACTTCTCCCATGCCTCAGCAAGGGTTTCTCCAGGCAGCTGTGAGAAATGATTGATCTGCCCTCTAATCTCATAAGTCAGTGAGGGGGGAAAGAACTTCTCTAAGAACTTTTCCTCTAGGGGAGCCCAGGTGGTTATTATTGGTTCCCTGTCAAGTGAGTTATACCAACTCAAAGCTCTCCCAGACAGAGTAAAGTGAAACAGATGAAGCATTATTGCATCGAAAGCGACTTCGGCTTGTGGAACCAGGCGGCACAGTGCCTTAAACCTTTTCAGATGATCCATGCAATCGTCTCCAGAACCTCTGGAGAAAGAGATACCTTGCATGATCTGGATCCACTGGGTCCGAATCTCGAAGTTTGAGATATTAATAATCGGAGTAATCCCTCAGTTGCTTGTTCTGTAACTCCAAATGAGCAACCTCAGTTTCAGCTCTGATGCGAGCTTGCTCTTCCGCACGAATCTCCTCTTGGATTCGGGCATGAGTTTCAGTGATGAGTTGTGCCCTTTGAGCGGCGATGGCGGTGTTGACCCTCTCCATTACCAGAGCAGCCTGGCATTGATCTTCAGCCATTTGCCTGGCTCTTTGGCGATTGAGTCGGATGCAGCGGTGGAAGCTTCTCTCTACCTCAGAGTCAAACTCTAGATCAGGGGAGAATCTGAGGTTATGCGTAGGTTGCATACACGATTTCTACCTGAGTAGAGAGAAACACCTTTAGAAAATGACAAAGATATAATAGTTTCAAGAAGATATAGAGTTATGATTAAAGGAAGTGTAAAATCCTAACCAACTAGAAAGGTACCAAGTGAAATTACAACGTTCCGTTGTCCCCGGCAACGACGCCAATTTTTGATGGAGCTTCCACTTACGTGGAATTGCGTGCACCACTAAAAATCCTAAAGATGGTAAGTCTTTAAGTTCAGCCTTGCTTATACTAGATATAGAACTCCACCCACGTATGCTAGACACGCGGAAGTCTTATCGTAGTATAGTTAAGGGTCGAATCCTCGAGACAACAGTCTTGTTGTTGCCAACAAGATGGAAAACGTTGAAATTTTACTTAATCACTCAATAGTCAGTATTTAGATCAAAAGGTTGATTTGGTTGTTTTTAAGCTAAGTGTAAATAAAGTAAGGAAAGTAAGTAAATCTAATGAGTTAAACTATGATAAAAGATCACTAGGGTGTGACCGGTTTTTCACCACCACTACACATCGATCAACACATGTAAAGCAAAACTTGACCTGCAAAAAGAGTCCAGTCAGTTAGTATCCTTGTAGACTTAGCTTCCTTTCGGAGAACTAACTACGAGAAGTGCGGGAATGATGCAACGCCAGCCATTCCTGAGCAAATGGTCACATTACTTTGCATCATTTCCCTCGCAAAGCGTGTTCCTCGACTTATCAGGGTTGCACTTTCATACGTCAACTGATTCCATTTCATAGTATGAAAGTGCAACGGATGATAGTGAGTTTACTCCACTTCTTGAGATACACTTCTCGACACCGAAACAGATGCATGGTGAATACATGCACCAAGAACCAACATACAAATGAGTTTCGAATCTAACAGTACAAACATAGACAATTCATACTAAGAGATAAAAGATAACACAAGTTGGAGATTAAGCAACATGCATTCATTAAACGTTTGATGTCGAACTGAAAAGATAAGAACTCTACATTACAAGTTACGGATTACAATTACATGGTATGAAAACATGGGTAGCGGGGCTACTCCCCGCACCCTAGTGAAAGAAGACTACTCGCTCATGACTAGGACAAAGAAGGAGGCAAGAAGAGAGAGAAAGAGCATCATCCCCATGAAGGAGATTGGAAGGTCAACCCCTTGGAGAGAGAGCAACGATCCACCAGTCTTCAAAGGTTGCACGATGATGAGATCTTCCCTTCCCACCT
Organism: Alisma plantago-aquatica; assembly: GCA_963693085.1. NCBI lineage: Eukaryota > Viridiplantae > Streptophyta > Magnoliopsida > Alismatales > Alismataceae > Alisma > Alisma plantago-aquatica. The sequence continues at coordinate 331,031,738 of OY856411.1, forward strand.
TCTTTGGCGAAGAAGGAGAAAGTAGCTTCAAGATGGAGTATGGGCCTCAGACCGGCAGCCCCAGGGCGGAGGGTGGAAGTAGCAAGAGCTCTGGAATGATTGAGGCAGCCTTTGGGCGTCCAAAAAAGAACCCCCCAATGAGGACCCCTTTGGGTCATATTTATAGGTTTAAGTGGAGCCCAAATGGTCTTGAACCCGTTTGGGTGCTGGACTCGTTTGAGCGCTGAACTCGTTTGGGCACTGAACTCGTTTGGGCGCTGAACCTGTTTGGTTGCTGAACCCGTTTGGGCACTGAACCCGTTTGGTTGCTGAACCCATTTGGGCGTTGAACCCGTTTGGGCGCTGAACTCGTTTGGGCGCTGAACCCGTTTGGGCGCTGAACCCGTTTGGGTGCTGAATCCGTTTGGGTGCTGAACTCATTTGGGCGCTGAACCCGTTTGGGCATTGAACCCGTTTGGGTGCTGAACTCGTTTGGGCGCTGAACCCGTTTGGGCGCTGAACCCGTTTGTAATTTCGTTTTTTTTTGTATTTTTCTGCAAGGATAAAGAAGAGAAAAGTTAATCTATTGATGTGTCAGCAATAAGGTAAAGAGTTAATGATTCTATCTAATTTATCTAAGAAAGAGTATGAAAAACAAGGGAAAACCAATAAAATAACATCACAAAGTGAGAGGTTATCAGTACATTTAATCCACTTTTGTGATCAATCTTGTGTCTTTGATGAAATTTCACCCTATTAGATATGAAATCAATGTCCCTTCGGCACCCTTGAGTTATAAAGGGTACTAATCACTCATATTTCTCACGAGTGACTCTTTGGCATATAAGTGACTTATTTTCAGACTATAATGATATGACTTTGCACTATTAATGTGAATCATGCTTCTTAATGACACAAATGCCTAATCAACTCTGAAACTAGGGACCAATGTGCATCCATGATACGATGGCCCTTTCCTAAATCCCTTTTGTCTATTCTTTCTCGGTATGAACTTAACTACATCAATGTATCCCTATTATGTGGATGTTTGGTTATACCTTGATACAATTGACATGATTGACTTAAATTGTACACCAAATGCCTCCTTACTCTTGAAAATAGCAACATTGTTTTTTTTTGGTGATCTTAATGCCTACTATTGACCCTTGTGCACCATAGTAGTGTTTATGCCCCTAATTGGCCATATGTGACCTTTATGACTTGAATGGTAGTTCTTGTGTCTTAATGCTTATTGTGGATCTTTTTATCTTTTCCTCCCCATTCCAATCAAGGAATACTCCTCCCATTGAGATAAATTGTATGCTAATGTCCTACCAAAGTATTAACTTGAACCTTGATAGCTTATGTGAACTATGTTGATGAATGAATGAATGTGGGCATGTTGATACCAATGTTGGATTTTTATGCCTAGACTTTGTGACATACACTAAAGCTTAATATGTGACTCCTATGTCTCTAATTTTCTGATCTAATCCATCATCTATTCTTGGACCTCTTGACTTGATGACCTATGAACCCTCTTGCATATTATGAGTCTTAGACCCTATAATGTGGTTTAGTGACTCAAATCTTGAAATGTACATATCGGATGAATGGGACCTCAAAATTATATGAAACTTGGGCAACACCTTCATGATGACTTCTAAAGTAGTAAAAGACTATTAATGTACCAATAAGAAACTTTGAACCTAGCTTGGAAAAAACCTTAAAATGAATATAACTAGGGTTAATGATGAATATCTAATACATGCATGCAATCTTGTTGTTAATCATGTATTTCTTGCAGCTAGATGGTCAAGGATAAGTAAGTTAAGAATATTTGAATTAGATACATGCTTTAAATAAGTATATGACTATGAGTTTCTTACTTGAAATGTGATACATATGTATGCGTGTTTACTTGCTCAAATATTTCCATGTAGTATTCAAGTATGTACTCGATGTTTATCTCATATCGGTGGTTTATAACTTGCAAACATCATATAAAAACTCCATTATATAATATTGAAACCAGGTTTTTCTCAATGAATTTGGTCACTAAGGTCCCTCATGTAGAAATAGGTTAACCCTTGGTGATGGCCTTGAGGTCCCTCACATATAAAAGGGTTAGCTAATCTAGAGTACCCTTACGAAGTCTTCCAATGGGGAGTAGTCAAAGGCCTTATGAATCCTTGATGTTGTTAGTATAATTGGAGTGAAATGACATAAAATATGGGCTCTGGTTTTGCTAAGAACTTAATTTGTTTATTCTTGTTTGTTACTTCTGCAAATCTTTTCAAATTATGCAAAGCTTATGTATATGTATCTTTCAACCATGTACTCGACACCTCATGTGCTTGACCCACCTTGTTTCACATATTTTATAGGTTTATAGATGGATAGAAGTGATGGACTTGGTGAGCTATGTCAGGTGTACATGTTGTAGATCCCTAGAATCCATGAGCAGACTGGTAAAACTATACTCTTGATTGTGTAATTGAAATCTTGTAATAAATAATGTTGCTTAATATATCTTTTTGAATGTTGAAACTATGATTGGTGTTTTTATCTTATAATATGTTTATGTATGCTAAGAATTTCATGCTTCTGCATGTTGTCTTTGATATTTGTTTGGTTCAAGGGACTAGGATTCTGGTTCCGTGATAGGTCCCATATATCTAGGTGATAACTTACCCTTCTTACCAAACCTCAACATGCCTTTCCAAGGAGAAACCTTAGGGTACATCCATTATCTTGTGTGGAACTCAAGAGGCCTACAACGGTTATCAACATAGGACTTTTGTCTATCCTGGGCTACCTTCATCTACTGTTGTATCACCTTGATCTCATCTATAGTCTATTGTACTAGCTCATGACCTAAAAGCTGATACTCACTTATCTCATACCAACAAAGCAGTAACCAGCAAATCCTCCCATACAAAACCTCATACGGTGCCATATCTATACTCCTATGATATCTATTGTTGTAGGAGAACTCGATCAAACTTAATTGGATGTCCCAACTACCAAGAAACTATAGAACACAAGCTCTTAAAAGATCCTCCAAAGTATGAATGGTCCTCTCTGAATGACCATCTGTCTGAGGGTGGAAAGTTGTACTAAACCTCAGTTGTGTCCCTATAGCTATATGTAGACATTCCCAAAACCAACTGGTGAATTGTGGACCTCTATAAGATACTATGATAATTGGAATACCATGCAAACATACTATATCATCACATATATCTACACCAAATTATTTGTTGTATACGTTGTCTTAACTGGATGTAAGTGAGCTGAATTGGTCAACCTGTCAACTATCATCCATATGGAATCATGACCTTTGGCTGTCTTGGGAAGACCAACCACAAAGTCCATGGTGATACAATACCATTTCCACTATAGTATTGGTAACAACTATAATGTCCCATCTGGCTTCTGATGCTCAGCCTTGACTTGTTGACCTACTGGACACTTAGCATCAAACTCTACCACATCACTCTTTAGACCAGGCCATCAATACAAATACTTTATGTTATGGTGCATCTTGGTACTTCTTGGATGCATCAAGTACATTGAGGAATGAGCCTCCTCAAAAACCATCTTCCTCAAGCCATAAACATCTAGAATAACTATCCTATTGTGAAAGCAAAATGTTCCATCCTCAGTCTGATGGAAGCCATCATACTTCTTACTTTCAAAATGTACCTTGATGTTTTGTATCACAATATCATCCCATTGTGCATCTCTGATATTCTACAACAAGGTAGGCTTCACTTCCAACTGTGCCAACAAGCCTTCCAATAAGGAAACCTCCAACTTCATGTTCAACTATTGAAGCAACACCAACATGTCCCACTTGTGACATACCAAAGCATGTAATTGTTCCATATCAGTAGATGTTGACGAAGAAGACTTCCTACTCAACGCAACATCCACCATGTTTGCCTTCCCTAGATGGTAGTCTATTATGAAATCCTTTATCAACGCCATCCATCTCCTCTGTTGCATGTTCAGCTCTTGCTTTAAGAAGATATACAGAAGGTTCTTATGGTCGGTGAAGATCTGACACTTCTCTCCATACATATTGTGCCTCCGTATCTTCAAGGCATGGACCAACGTTTCAATCTCCAGGTCATGTGTAGGATAGTTCTCTTCTTGCTTCTTAAGACATCATCAAAGTAAAAGAAATCACGTTCTTATCCTACATCATCACACATACCAAGCAATTCTTTGAAGCATCATAGAATACAATATAGCCCTTTCCTTGCTTTGGCAACACTAACACTGGAGCACTGGTAAACTTCTCCTTCAACAACTGGAAAGAACATTGACACTTGTCATCCCAGACAAAATGAACATCCTTCCTAGTCAACCTGGTTAGAGGTAATGCCACAAAACTGAAATTCTTGATGAATCTCCTGTAGTAGCCTGTCAAACCCAAGAAACTTTAGACTTCCATCGGTGTCTTGGGATTTTCCCACTCTAACACTGATGTATCTTCTTTGGGTCTACACAAGCTCCCCTAGAAGATATTAAATTACCAAGAAAGAATGCCTTAGATAACTAGAATTTGCACTTGCTGATCTTAGCATATAACCATGCTTCCTCAACAATGTCAAAGCCTGGCAAAGGCGCTATTCGTGGTAGTATCTGTCTCTGGAGAATATCAAGATGTCATCGATGAACACTACCCCAAACCAATCTAGGTACAGTATGCAAACCCTATTCATCAAGTCTATAAAAGCAATTGGTGTGTTGGCCAACCCAAACGACATAGCCACAAACTCATAGTGACCATACATACTCCTAAAAGTAGAATTAAGTATGTCATCTACCATGATACTCAACTAGTGATATCCTAACCTGATATATCTTGGAGAACACTATAGCACCTCTCAACTGGTCAAACAAATCATCTATCCTCAACAACGGGTACTTGTTCTTTATCATGATCTTGTTCAACTATTGATACTCTATGAACAACCTCATGGAACCATCCTTCTTCTTCACAAACAACATGGGATCACCCCAAAGGGAAGTGCTCCGTCTGATGAAACCCTTATCTAACAACTCCTGCAAGTACTTCTCCAACTTTTTCATCTCATCCGGTACCATCTTGTGAGGTGCTTGCACTATGGGCTATGTATTATGAACAAGATTAATACCAAAATCAATCTCTCTAGGGGATGGAACACTAGGAAACTCCTCGAGAAATACATCCTCAAACTCACGGACTACTCATACCTCTTTGATACTAGGAATCCTCACCTTAGTATCCACAACATGTGCTAAGAAAGCCTCATACCCCTATCTCATCAACATCTCTGCTATCACATTCGACACCAAACACGTAGGAAGAATCTTCATATATCCTGAGAAGATCCAAGAGACATCTCCATCATGGAACATCGCCAACATGGAACTATATCCAAAACAACCTTGTACTTCTCCAAGGTATCCATCCCTAGGATCACACTGAATCCATGCATATCAAGTGCCATAAGGTCCACTTTTATGTTACATCTTGAAGAAGAAATAACATAAGATGGAGACACCTCCCACAACTTAGTGGAACCAACTAAAGGTGTTTCTAACATAAAGATATCATATCAACTATAAATAGGTAGATTACAACTACTTTTCACATCTCTAGTGATAAAAGAGTGTGTCACACCCAGTTCAACCAAAACAAATATGAAAGAGATGCATATTAGACAAAATAAAAAGATTCCATATAACCTATCATGACCCGTGGATTGACCACTCCCTCCAGCTAACTCATAGCATAAAATCTAGCCGTCACCAGCTATCATCCACGTCCTTGGCCTACTGGCCTCGAAGATCATGCCTGCAACTCCTAACCATGTCCTCTACCTCCATCACTTATAAAGTACCACTATTGTGAACCTTGATGACTCTACCTCGACTAGTGTGCTACTTCTTCATACCACACAGGGAAAGACTACTTCGTATGCAAGACCTTTTCAAACCTATAAAAAATCCCAGTATCGTACTGCGACCTAGATGACCCTATCATGGATACTAACGTTATAGTCTATAATCCAACTCGTAGAAAACTATGGACTCTTCCCTTACTCGGGGACCACTGTGATTGTACATGTGATCTCAGATCATAAAAGGTTGATCTATGGTGTGACTGCTAGTACTTCCTTGAAGGAAACCTTGGCTTCTTAAAGCCACCAAATGACTACCCCTAAAACTGAGATGGCCGATTCTTAGCATTGGCTTTAGGCTTCTCGATAGCAGACGTCATGATCCTCCTTATCAAATTCAAAAAGGTAGAAAGTCTCTCTCTATCTCTGAAGCTAAATCTATCATAGACAATTCTGAACTTAAACCCTTCTCAAACCTACAAATTCTCTCCTTATATGTTGCCACCATGTGAGTACAGAACCTCAACAACTCCATAAACTTTGCCTCATACTCATCGATGGTCATTGATCCCAGGTGTAACTTCTCAAACTATCCTATCTTCTCATCTAGATACATCTCTGGGAAGTATCAACCCACAAATTTCCATCAAAACTCCTCCCAAGAAATTACAAGTCCATGTCTCTTCTCCTCTTATGTGGCCCACTAATGGCCAAAACTGCGCTTCAGTAGGTAAACCACATGCTTCTCCTTATGCTCTTCTGGGATATTAAGGGTCTCAAAAGCCTTCTCAAGCTCCATCAACCACATATCACCATTTTTCAGGTCTTCCATACCCACATACTCTATCGTCCCAACACATCACAACCTCTCAAATGTCTTCCCAAAACCTTGGGATTTCACATTAGGGACATATTCCCTACCTTGTGGTACAAGCACTCTATTTGCTAAGTGCATAATCATGGACATAAGTTGTCCAAATGTGAACTAGAACGTTGGGTTGGCCACGGTTTCTGGGTCAAACTGAGGCATTGTGGGCTGCTCTAGCTCTGTCTCAGGCACCTTTCCATCATGGGTTGGCCTCCTACAACCACCTACTGGCACGACATAGCTACTCTCTACATGTTCTTCACATTCTCTAGATATATCTGCATAAGCAAATGTTATGATCAAATATGTAGGATAACATAAGAACAAATACAAACCTAAATCCTATGTCCCTGTAGACCCATTTAACCCAGGGCTCTCATACCAACCTAAAATGTGACAGAATAACACACTAAACGAGATTATCCAAACAAAACATATGATCACCATAATTAATCACATAACTAGATAAATGGGTAAATTAAAACTGATTTAAACATTGCAAACATGTCTAGAAACTTTTACATATAAGTTCAGAAACCAGCATATAAGCGTATACATATCATGTATTTACATATATGTCTAGTGGTTAAATCCACACATGTATACAAAAGATGTGATCCCCATAAACATGTTAGATATAGACATTGGGATACTACCAAAATTTGAGTCATTGTATACATATTTTCTACAAAGTATCCCCTACCTAGACCTGAGAGTACGTGGACAACTCTAGGACACTACTAACTAATAGCCAACCTTCTTCTCCTACTGCTCTCCAAGCTACTCCTCTTCAACACCTCGAACCTGACCACGTCGTTGACAGACACCTAAAAAGTTGTGGTGACCCACGAGATGAGACTCATGTCCCAGCGGGAGATCTAACTCTCAACAAAAAATATGGATTTTAAACTAATTAGGCAAATTAAATTGGAATAACAAGCTAATCAGGTAAAGCATGTTAAACATGATTAATATAGTTAAGCATATAAACCTACATGACTATCAGGTAGTATAACAACAAGCTTGATTACCAAGATATCTAAGGAATAAGTGGAACTAATATAATGTACGCAATTGCATAATATAACAACTAAGTAGTATAAGAGATAAGGAAAGGGTCAACATCCAATGTGAATTGTGTTTAACCTTAAACAAATATACTGCACAACTGAATTTCATCTTTTATTAAGCCCTAAGGAGAGTGAGGTATACCTCTCAGACTCCAACTGACCACCTCTTGGTCACAATTAGTTTGGTACAAGATGTAGGAGGGTCGACATCCTACATATCACCCCCTCGGTCAGTACAAGTGAAAGCATAGTGACATAACAATCACGTTGCTTATAGTGACATATAGTCAAGCTACTAAACATTGTCTAGTCCTTGGTATAAAGGTCACATTTCCCAAAACTAGGGAATATACCACCCTATCATCCAAGGTACAATTGCAACTATCCTTAAGCACATCACATATATACAAGTTTCAAATGTTTTCAAAATGAGGCATGACCACAAACATCCTCCATAACCTTGGGATCAATATGTCAAGGCACATACTCAACGGTTATGTATGAAACTCCAAGCATCCCTTAGGAGTACTCATTTCCCCATCCAGCAAGTCCTGACACTGAATGGTATTACGGATGAGAGAACTACATGATTAGGGTTTCATTTGATTAGTTATGTCAATTGGGTGAATTAAGCCTGCATCAAACAAGTGGACATATAAACCCTAATTTTAACGAGCAGTGGCTCAAGTGGTCGTAACATGGGCCCCTCACGAAGAGTCCCAGGTTTGAATCCCCTTGGTGGTGTTATTCAGAATTGTGTCTCCCATAGTGCAGCCGACCACTGCAAAACTAATTCGGGCTCTGTTTCTTACTGGATGAGCGAACACGCTAGGTTGGGCCCGACGCAAGACTTACAGGTCTCCTGGATTACCTAAAATGTATGAGGTATAAATATTGTCACATCACAACATGACACTAATCCTTGTCACATAAGCAAGAGGGTTAGACCTCTGTTAGGAACCAACCATGCCCAAGGGTCATTAAGACTATCACATCATATTCACCTTCAAGAACATCATTATCCTTCAATGCCTTACCAAAGGCTCAACAGACCATCACCATACTTATGATATACATGTTATGCATACATTGCATTGAGAAGCTTGTGATGCTCATTGGAAACATTTGTGTTACAACAACATTAAGAGAGTATTCCACTATCATGCATTCACATAAGGAGACTAAGAATATCCAACCATCATCACACATTGCATTAGGGTTAGGTGCAACAAGAAAAGATAGTTTAGCATTACACATCATATCATTATGGTGACTATTAGTTTACATTCATACGAAGGAAAATGTAAGACTACCATGTTAAGAGCATTACACCATCAATTTTACATAATCAAAACCAAACCATCATTGCATGAGCATTACCCAGAACCATCAGATGTTGAATAGGTAAAAACATCAGTTATAACACAAGTAAATATCTTGAACGAATCATCTAGAGAAACCATCGAGTTGTGACCTAGATGAGTCATAAACTTAACCTAGTCAAGCCATTATTTAATAATTCAAAGAGTACCATGGATTGGAGACATAAGAACAACCATCATTTCCTGGCGTAAAGGAAACCATTGATTGTGGCACCTAGGTCCAAAATCACTTGAGGTCTCTAGGGTCACCATCAATTCTGGGGTACATGACTACCATAAGATCATGAAGTCAGAACCTCAATTGGTTGACACCATCAAGTGTTATATGAATGCCAACATCGATTGATGACCATTGGTTAGAGAGACTATCGAATATTGGAGCCAGATCATCCATTAGTTGATGGACAAATGGGGCCATAAAGTTTTCAATCTATTGGAGTGATCGATTGTCATCCACATGTGGTGAAACAAGTCAAAAATCAAAGTGAAACCATCATTTGGTGGAAGGAAAGAAGCCATCGGCTGAAACCACAACAAGAACACTAAGAACATTGTTTCTTGAGCATAGAAGAGTCCAAAATAGAACTTAAGAGATGACCATTTGTTGGAATGAGAAATACAAGAAAAATAGCACCAAAAGAATGTTGGGTTTCAGGGGAGGCAGAGAAGGCAGCGGAAACAAAAATTTTCTCCTCCCCAAACCTAGAACAAGGAAATGCGTCAACGTCTATACAATAGGAAATGGATGGTTTGTGGAATCATACCTTGTCCCGAGGCTTGCTCGACGACAGTACCTCGCGGCTTGCGTGGTCTTCACCTCCGGTCTTGGACGGTGTCTGTGCAGCTCCTGGTCGCATCGGGATTGACGACTCTTGGTCTCACCGGGACTGTCGGGATTGACAGTTGTCCTCCGAGTGATAGAAATCTCCTGCCTCTGAAGTAGTCCACACAGACCACCTAGAACTCCAATCTCCTTGTCTCACAAGGAATTGGAAGGAGTCGCACCCTCCTATCAGCATACTAGTAACCGACACATTCTCCTGCCACCAGTCACTTACTACAATTGTCTTTTGCTTGCTGTGCCTCCCTTATCGGGTAGCACTTGTTCGAGCTCTCTCGGTTGCCAAAACCAGAGAGAACGACAAATTTACAGAGCAACTAGTTGCACTGAGTTGTTCTTTGAGAAGCCCCCAATACCCCTATATATATAGGAGGGTCATGGGACAGGGTTCTCTATCCCGGGCAATGCGGGACTAAAGCAGGAGTAGAAGGGTTCGAGATTTTCCACAAAAAATCCAACTGTGCAACCTGAACCGATCGTTTCATTTCTATAACGATCGGTTGGGGATCTGAGCTGATTGGTTGACACCTCAACCGATCAGTTGGGACCTATGAAATGGTCGGTTCACTTCTGAACCGGTTGGTTCGTGGTCCTGTTCAGTTCTCGATTGACTTTTTCTTCTTTTGTTTCTAATTGGTATCAAATACCAATCCTTGTTCCAATCAAATTGGGCAAGTGAAACGAAAGGAAATTTCTCACCAATCCTACTTTCCCAACTTGCTCAGTTGCATCAGTTTAACTGATTATTTCAACACTTGAAGCAATCATTTCACCCTGTCCATGAGCCGATCGACTCGCCACCTGAGCCGGTCGGTTCACCAAGCGGAGCCGATCGGTTCATCACATGAGCCGATCGTCTGGGAGTGCAGATTGTGCAGAAATAGTCAATTGCAGTTTCAATCAATCCGATACTCCAATCAATGTGTCCAACACCTTGAGCATTATGACATTGAGCTATCAATTAATTGAGTGTTTAATTGAACTACTAAACTCCTTTAGTAATCAATCTAAACACTATTTGTTGACAAAACTCCTCTTCCAGGTTAAATACTATGTGTGTGACCCTGCAGGTCCATTTCACGTTGGCAGTGAAATCCCATAACACTTATGACTTCACAAGCAAAGAGCAGTGCCTAGTCACACATTAGTGCTACCCAAATGAAATAGAAAGTTGGAGAACAACTTTCAATCCTACAATTCATGAAAGGTGTTATAGTGAATGTAGAATTCCTTTGTCACTAATATCCCGAATGAACGCGAGGCATGGAATAGTCATCCTGTCAATGTTCATTCACTTTCTTGATCTCAGAGTAGATTGGAAGACATATGTTATGACATCAGTATCACATACGGATTCACACATGCGTGCACATGTTTCTCAATCCTACTCATCAAGTGGCCATGGATATAAAACTCCCTTAGGAGGGACAGATCCCATATCTATCACTCACCCCTCAAAAGCCCCATGTGTCAAAGCTACCCAATCATCACCTTTATAACAACCCATGTTTCAGGACTGCGTTTGATGACGTCAAAGTGTGCCCAACGACATGTGTTGAGTGCATTGATTTTAGGTCAAAGAATCACACTCACCACCATCATTGTGAGTACTGACTGTGACTACCATGTCATGGTTCCATGTGTCAAACTCACGGTGGGTCTGTCCGGTACACTTGTTCTCTAACAAGTACCTATGTGTTTGGTTTGATATCTCTATATCATGACTAATGAGATTCTATCATCAACCAACACCACAATCTAGTCTTGTGTGTCATTGCTGTCTATCTACCTTCCATAATGACATCCGACTAGGGACATAACAAGAATGTACAAACTCGTAGCATCCGTATGATCTCATCGTTCAGGTCCTGAACCTGAAGGCATGCGTCATTGAGTACTGGCATTCTCTAGACATTCAATCTATTCTATCACTATCTCATATGACTGAACCAGAAAGAATTGGAAGCTTGCCTTTGATGTTTATCAAATCAATATTAATGTATCCCACCAATCATCCCACGATTGGCTCTTAGGGCATACATACCAACAGACTCCCACTTGCACTGCGAGCCAATCACCCTTGAAACATATTCATAGTGATCTTCAAACATGTCCCACATGTTACTTTGCTCTAGTGCGAACATAGTGAATAATGGCAACACCTTGCCAAAGTCAATTTTAAATGCATGTCTCTCATCTCTTTGCTGTACATCACACGTATTAGATGGAGTTGCCGTAATATGCGATCTAGTACTCCTTTGCTAACATTTAGCCACATTGCACGATCAAGGATTCCATACTTGTCATCAATGAGTGGAATATCTATAAGTTCATCTCATGAACTTCCAGATCCATATAGTATCCACTATTGTTCTCTAACACAAGAATACTCGGCATTTCCTTTTAAATAGTTTTATTGGAACACTTCCAATTATCAACAAACTTTCACTTTTATATATCCTATATATATTTTGCGATTAATTTTCTGTCCTTTCGGAAGTTCGCATCAATGTAACTCTTTACATTAAACTCTTCCTTATCTCCATAGAACTAGTACTTCTCAAGCACTTATCAAGTTCTCATGGTATTCCAGTAACCCTTACTGGAAGTAGACAGAATTTCACTCGTCATGTCCCACATATGAGTTATCAAGATGAGCATATCATATTGTCATGTCCTACATACAATATGATAAATGCATTTTGTTCTTGCCATGTCGATACATGAAAGATAATTGGATTATTACATACGTGATAGATCCATATCTATTCTTAGTGTTCCCATTCTTCATAAGAATTGGACACTTGGCCTTGGGATACTAACTCCATGTAACATGGACAAGTTTTCTCCCACTGAATCTGTGCATACTGAACCCTTCAGTATAGATTGCCAATGTATGTTTTCTCCTCTTTTAGGTCACAAGGTTTTCGAGAACTATCTCTATTGATCTCTATTCCTATCACATAGGAAACATCTCTATCTTCCTTAAAGATAATTTCCACCTTTGAATTTCCATTCTAGAACATTTTCATTTCACATCAACATGTGGAATGTGAATACGCCCCCACTAAAGCACAGATCCTTCTTTATCTTTGACATATCAGTCAAACCGTTTGACTATATCATCAAAGTAAAGATCCAATTCTGAGTTGCTTGTACTCAATCAATCATATTGATTAGTCCATCGAACTTATAGACTTCATTTGCATTAGTGGATTCATAAACCTTATAGGTTGTGTCACATACACATCCTTATTTTATTCCTCATAGGAATGCGGTTTTAGTATCCATATGCCAAATGTCTTAGTCATTAAGTTGCAAGCAACAAGCATCATCCTTCTCAAAATGTTATCCATGTTTCTTAACACTTAAGATTCATTTGCACTTATGGATTTTATCCAATGAGTTCTACCATCAAGGTCATACCTTATGGTTCACATGGATGTCATTTAGGATGAAATGGTCATAAACCATAACTCAAAATTCGGTTCCTCATATTCATATAGATAGTTGACTCATCACATGAACAACTCATCACATAGATAATTGAGGTGTAAGGATATAAGAATTCACAACCCTTATGATTCTTAATTTCTTTTATTAGTGAGGGGTATTCATTTATTAAGAAGAATTTAGTTCTTTGATAATCATTCTCTAACTCCTTAGAGTATTATTCCTTCTTGATTTAGACATCACCATGCCTTGATCATGAGTTCACTATGATACACTATCATAATCACTCATAAGGATCACAAACATTTGGTCCAAGTATTTCATTCATTGATCTCATCAAGAATTAGCACTTTACCAAATTTGCACTTCATCTATGATAATCTTGAACACTTCAAGATATTCATATTGGTATTTCTCTAAACACCATTTGAAGTATTAACATTTGTTCCAATAGGTATGTAAATACATCACATGTATCATACCTAATAGGATAATCATTCTCCCACTACCTTTAGTGAAGATTGATTAATCATATTCATGTCTCTTACTGGTTCTCTAACCCAAAGAGTCTAGATTTCTCCATTACATGGAAACTATAAATGAATTTCTCATGATTGATGCTAATTTGATTGTTTGAGTTATCTATAACCTTTAGGTATCATTTTATCTTATGCATATCAAATACCACAAGATAAATAAGGCATTGCCACAAAGATCATATCTTTATAAATTGAAACATCTCTTTATTGATTGCCATCATTGTCATACAATATGCAAACATAAAGTGTTTCTATCTATTGGAAAATATGGCATAGCAATTCATAACTGTATTACATGCCTTTTAGGCTGAAAATAAACTAAAGTACTCCTATCTATGGCGGCAACACTTGCCCCATTTATTTAAGTGCTTTATACTTTACATCTTGGTATCATATACCTCAAAAGTGTTACAAGTTTACTTTCATGACACCTTTAAGTAGAGACGTTTGTCGCCTCCTTCTTTTGTTCTTCTAGATAGAGAGGACAATTCCTTTTCTAATGTCCTGGCTTTTGACAATGGTGGCAATTGCCTTTCTTGGTCACGCATCCCTTGGCCTTGAGAGCTGAAGTCGACTTGGGCTCCTAGATAGCATCAAAACCTTTCTTAGCTTTGCCCTTGCCCTTGCGCTTGGAATTTCCTTTCTTGCTCATGATCACCATCACAGACTTAGGCCTGTCCTTCTTGATCTGTGTCTCAGCTGTCCTCGACATGCCCAACAACTCTGACAGTGGCCTATCAAAGTTATTCATGTTGTAGTTCATCACAAACTGACTGTAGGATTCTGGCAACGATTGCAGTATAACGTCATTAGCCAACTCTTGGCTCAGTGGAAATCCCAATCTTGTCACGTTCTCCACATACCCAATCATCTTGAGTATGTGAGGACCAACTGGATCTTCTTCTGTCATGACACACTTGAACAGTTCCCTTGAAACATCATATCTCTCTTGTCGTGCTTGATCTTCGTACATGTTCTTGAGATGCTAAATCATCTCAATGACACCCATGTTCTCATGTTGTCTCTGCAACTCATGGTTCATAGAGCACAACATCAAGCACTTTGCATCAATGGCATCATCTGAATGCTTCTTGTAAGCATCCCTTTCTGCCTTTGGTGCATTAGGAGCAGCTTCCTCTGGAATTGGAATATCCAGGACATAGAGCTTTCACTCATGAGTGAGAACAATTCTCAATGTCCTATACCAGTCATGGAAGTTTGTCCCATTTAGCCTGTCCTTTCAAGGACCGATTGCAAAGAAAAGTGATTGTTGTTTGTTGTCATTTGTAATACAAAAGGAAAATATGCAATTTTAGTCCAAAACTCATTTTTGACTTATTTGATTGATTTGAAAAGTTGACGATATAATTAGGTCTTTAATTAATTATCACTCCCACTATTTTACTTCAAATTGATAGCCCTCACCATCAATTCGGAAGATTGCAGTGTACAACCTTCTAGTGAGCAAGATCCTGAAATCCTCTAAGTCATGGACCAGCTTGGGCTATCACCCACAACTTAGATCTCTCAGGTAGGCAACTCTTTCCAATTGCATCATATGCAACTCTTGATAAGATGTCATATGCAACTCCTTGCCATGATCATCTCCATGCCTCAAGGTGCTAGATCCTATCTAGGCCACCTTGTTAAGTCTGACCCAAAGCCAACACGATGAATATCCACCCTACTTGGGCAGACCCACATACCCATCCTTCACGCTTCCACGAGATAGACGGTGCACCACACTTGGGCATGCCCACACTTGGTCGATCAAGCTTTTCACATGTGTCGCATTTGGAAGAAATCTAAAACTTAATATTTAATGAGGGATTTGGTTTTATATACATATACATATCCAATCACCAAAATATATAGTACGTATCATATACATGTTATATCCCACAGAAAACATGTGAAACGATAAAAGCGATGATTATGGCCATCCTAATGTGATTCCTCGAGCCAAGAGGAATCACGGTCATCTAGGTCTACATCACATGCAACCTGTACTAGATGAACTTTGTGCTTTGCCTTCCGAGTTGATCAACTCATCGTATGAATGATCGACTCGCCATAAGGCCGGTCGGCTGGGTGCCACCAGTCGATCAGTTGGTTCCTCCAATCGATCGGTTTGCCTGGTCATCGTGCATCTCATCATGGCCACCACCCGCTCGTCTCTCTCCTCGAACTGGTCATCAACCGATCGGCTCACTCCTTGAACCGATCGTCTCAAACGTCAACCGATCGGTTCAACTGTCGTCAGGGTGTCCTCCATTCTTTGACATAACAGGAAATAAAATTCTATCCTATTTTACATGGTAAAAAGAGAAACCTCGAGTTACATTCGAGGGGAGCAAAGGTAGGAAAGAAATCTCGAATTATTTCGAGTTACATCAGAAATAGGAGAAGGAAGATTGGTGCGCAGACCGAGATGCAAGCAACCACATACAACCATACACAGATAGGGTTTATTGGCCATAAGCACGCTATACATCCACCACAAAACTCGTTTAAGGGCGATGTGTATTGAGTGCATTCATATTACATATCATATATGTATATTGGGATTTGTGGATTTAGGATTGGACATGCATAAAGCCAATTTTATTAGTATCGTATGCAATAAATAAAGGAGACAAACCAAAATCGATCATATCGATAATCCTAAAGTATAGAGCAGTTGATGTGGCTCTGATACCACTATCGGGTTTTAGGGGAGGCAGTGAAGAAAGCGAAAACAAAAATTTTCTCCTCCCCAAACCCAGAACAAGAAAATGCGTCAACGTCTATACAATAGGAAATCGATGGTTTGTGGAATCATACCTTGTCTCGAGGCTTGCTCGGCGACAATACCTCATGACTTGCGCGGTCTTCACCTCCGGTCTTAGATGGTGTCTGTGCAGCTCCTGGTCACATCGGGACTGACAACTCCTGGTCTCATCGGGACTGTTGGGATTGATAGCTGTCCTCCAAGCAGCAGGAATCTCCCGCCTCTGAAGTAGTCCACACGGACCACCTGGAACTCCAATGTCCTTGTCTCACAAGGAATTGGAAGGAGTCACACCCTCCTATCAGCGTACTAGTCACCGACACACTCTCCTGCCACCAGTCACTTACTGTAGTTGTCTTTCCCTTGTTGTGCCTCCCTTATCGGGTAGCACTTGCTCGGGCTCTCTCAGTTGCCAAAACCAGAGAGAACGACAACTTTACAGAGCAACTGGTTGCACTGAGTTGCTCTTTGAGAAGCCCCCAATACCCCTATATATATAGGAGGGTCATGGGACAGGGTTCTCTATCCCAGGCAATGCAGGACTAAAGCAGGAGTAGAAGGGTTCGAGATTTTCCACAAAAACAACCAACTACGCAACCTGAACTGATCATTTCATTTCTGAAACGGTCGGTTGGCGATCTGAGCCGATCGGTTGACACCTCAACCGATCAGTTGGGATCTATGAAACGGTCTGTTCACTTCTGAACCGATCGGTTCGTGGTCCTGGTCAGTTCCCGATTGACTTTTTCTTCTTTTGTTTCTAATTGGTATCAAATACCAGTCCTTGTTCCAATCAAATTGGGCAAGTGAAATGAAAGGAAATTTCTCACCAATCCTACTTTCCCAACTTGCTCAGTTGCATCAGTTTAACCGATCATTTCAACACTTGAAGCAATTGTTTCACCCTATCCATGAGCCAATCGACTCACCACCTGAGTCGATCGGTTCACCAAGCTGAGTCGATCGGTTCATCACATGAGCCGATCGGTTGGGAGTGCAAATTGTGCAGAAATGGTCAATTGTAGTTTCAATCAATCCGATACTCCAATCAATGTGTCCAACACCTTAAACATTATGACATTGAGCTATTAATTAATTGAGTATTTAATTGAACTACTAAACTCCTTTAGTAATCAATCTAAACATTGTTTGTGGACAAAAATCCTCTTCCAGGTTAAATCCTATGTGTGTGACCCTGCAGGTTCATTTCACGTTGGCAGTGAAAGTCCATAACACTTATGACTTCACAAGAAAAGAGCGGTGCCTAGTCACACATCAGTGCTACCCAAGTGAAATAGAAAGTTGGAGAACAACTTTCGATCCTACAATCTGTGAAAGGTGTTACAGTGAATGTATAATTCCTTTCTCACTGATATCCCGAATGAACTCGAGGCATGGAATAGTCATCCTATCAATGTTCATTCACTTTCTTGATCTCAGAGTAGATTGGAAGAGATATGTTATGACATCAATATCACATACTGATTCACACATGTGTGCATGCCTTTCTCAATCCTACTCATAAAGTGGCCATGGATATAAAACTCCCTCAGGAGGGACAAATCTCATATCTATCACTCACCCCTCAAAAGCCCCATGTGTCAAAGACACCCAATCATCACCTTTATAACAACCCATTTTCAGGACTGCGGTTGATGATGTCAAAGTGTGCCCAACGACATGTGTTGAGTGCAGTGATTTCAGGTCAAAGAATGACACTCACCACCATCACTGTGAGTACTGACTGTGACTACCATGTCATGGTTCCATGTGTCAAACTCACGGTGGGTCTGTCCGGTACACTTGTTCTCTAACAAGTACATATGTGTTTGGTTTGATATCTCTATATCATGACTAATGAGATTCTGTCATCAACCAACACCACAATCTAGCCTTGTGTGTCATTGCTATCTATCTACCTTCCACAATGACATCTGAATAGGGATATAACAAGAATGTACAAACTCTTAGCATCCATATGATCTCATCGTTTAGGTCCTGAACCTGAAGGCATACGTCATTGAGTACTGTCATTCTCTAGACATTCAATCTGTTCTATCACTATCTCATATGATTGAACCATAAAGAATTGGAAGCTTGCCTTTGATGTTTATCAAATCATTCTTAATATATCCCACCAATCATCCCCTGATTGGCTCTCAGGGCATACATACCAACAAAGAAAGTCCATCTATTCTAGAAAGAAGGAAAACCATTGAGTTATTCACAAAGTAGAAAACAATCCCAAAGCCTAACCAAAACCCATCATTTGGGGGAGATCAAGAGCCATATTTCGACATGCATGCACGGACTAAAGATTCCTCTATGAAAAGGAGGTCGTCAAAAAGGTTAAGGGTTCATCTAAGGGGATAAAATACAAAATAACTTGAACCTAAGCTCAAACCCTAGGCAATATAATACTCTTCTTCCTAGAATTTCATTTTTAGAGCAAGATTTAGCACATGCAAGGTAGTAGTAAGCAATAAATGTGGATAAATTTATATAAATCTCCTCTAAGAAGATATAGAAGCTCCAAACAACAAGGTAGATAGAACAAGAGAGGAAGAAACCCTATCTTTAAGCACTTCACATAGCCAAGTAAGCTCCTTTTCTAAGAAAGGAAGCAAACCCTAGATCAAGGAAGCAAGAAAGAGGTGTTCCATAGGCTACAGACCAAGATCTATCATGAAACACCATGGTTCCAACCTAGAAGAAGGAGGAAGGAGGTAGGACAGAAAGGGAGATGAAGGAGAGAGGGGAGAACTTACTTGCTTAGGTCAAGAACAAGAAAGGAAGCTCGAGAGGCTCAAAAGGAGGGTAGATCTGAACCCTAGCCACACATACAAGGAGATCGACCACCTTCTTCTATCTTGGGAACCTTCTTATCCACCTAGCCAATGAGGGGAGAGGTTTAGATAGAATGGAAGATAAAGGGAGTCCAAAGAGTTTGTTTCCATGGAAGGGTGAAGGTTTATATATCCAAGGGTAAGAGAGGAGATAAGGCTAACATGTGCTACCATGTTTTCCAATTGTCCATGTCCATAGGACATCACGTATGTGTAAGAAGAAGCTCCATTGGTTGTCGAAGTCTGATAGGCCATAGACTCTTAGCTACCCAGGGTGGCCATCAAGTTCCATGCATGCTGACCATCATTTGTTGGAACCTTAGGTCATAAGGGTAGAAACCATCATTTAGGCACTCTTCCAAGAAAACCATCGATCCAAGGAGCCTCAGCAGAGAAAACCATAAACCTCCACAAATATAAGACCCACCATAGGATAACAACACCCAAGGAGAACCATCAGATGCCACCTATATAGGAGGACCATCGGTTGTGAGCCTTCAAAGATAGCTCATCCATGAGGGCAAAACCCTAACTCGCCCTAGAAAGGTGTCGCTACTAAAACCAAGGTACAAAAAGGCACCCAAAGATAAAAAAAACTCAAACATGATAATAAAACATGTAGGGAACACAAAGAATGTGACAAATTTCAAGAAAACCCTAGACATGGGTAAATTGTAGGAAAATCCAAAACAAGCATAAAATTGCATAACTTGTTCAAACAATGTCCAAACTGGGCCAAACTTGAAAATTAAGCTTGTCATGTGATATAAAAGCACATATTATGGTAAGAATAAGGTTTTAAACATCTAATTGTGATAGTTAAGCGTGTTCAAATATTAAGCAAGTTCTATGGTCCTACAAACTTATGAAATTATTGTTGGATCAATTAACTAAATTATGAACTATGAAACATAGCAAGATATATGACTGCCTATTAATTTGATTAAACTAAGTATATATATGAGAAAGTAAGAAAAAAGACATTATCATTAAATATGAAACTAGGGAATGAGTTTCCCCATATAATACCCACTCGTATCTCTGTCCCAACAATTAGAACTTACACAAAAATGGTTATGGGAATAAGTTAAATTTTATAATATTCTTATAGAGGATTCACTAAAATATGGTATCACTCCCATTACATAACTGTGTTGTGTGGGAGGTCACATACACATCAAACTAGGATCAGATTATCCATGATCGAATCAAAACTAGAAATACAAGATTATCAACATTAAAAGCTAATCTCATTCTTTCATGATTTTGATTAACCCAAAAAATGTAATGGATGAAGATCAAGCACAAAAGATGAAAACAAAATATATTTTGATACCGTCCTAAGGGATCATACTATGAAAAAATTAAGAGATATATAGAAGCATAAGTCTAGTGGGGCTACTATTCACAACCTAGTAATGTAACTATTCTCTAAACAAGGTAATGATGTGGAATTAAAAATAGACAATTAAAGGATCTCAAGTATTGGAGCTTCATGAAGAACACAATCCTTGATATATAGAATCCCTATCTAATCATCTTTTCCAATGTTTGGACAAATATTTGCTCAAGTATTTATAGACATTAGACCTATAGACACTCCTCTATGGCTTCACATAATGACGACAATTGCTAAATATGCTGCTTCTAGGAACACAATGTTTATTTACTTTTCTTTACAAAATTTCAAGTCACGAGACCCACAATTAGAGGTTGGTTTTTGAGCTAGAAGCAATCAGAATATGCCATTGTATTGGTTATATGCCCTAAGATCCATCATGTGATGATTGTAAAAGGGATATTTTGCATTTGGTTTGATTATTAATAAAAAGGAAATTCCACTTATTATGTTTGTTTTAGAATTGATATAATAAATATACCTATTAATATCCTAAGAATGTTTTTCATTGATGAAATAAGGTTTGGGTTGAGGACCCAAACATGACATCATATATATACATATATATATACATACATACATACATACATATATATATACTTAAGACTACACATTCTTATTGTCTCCCTAGTTAGTTATTATTATGGATATTGTGGGAGAACCATAATATGTAAGACTAGAATGTATATTGAGTGATGACCATGTATTTGTAGTCATGATATTGGATATCAACTTAGACACATGGAACTTGTTAAAGAAGGAGTTTACTATATAGAAAGACTAGACAATGACACATGGAAGTCAAATAATGACATATCAAAGTCATTTCTCAATGTGATAGTGGTGAGTGTGATCCTTAGACCTGAATTCACTATAGTGAATATATTATTTTTTGTACTTTGACAATATCCCTATGTGCCTTTGGATAATGGTTGCCAAAAAGGTGTTGATTGGGCGCACTATAAGACTTGTAGATTGTTGTGAGCAATGTAGGTGGAACTTGTCCCTCTTTTGGAATAATATCATGTTTACTTGATAAGAGAGACTATGGAAATGCATGTCCATGATAGTCAATATATGATATTGAGCTCATTTTTTCTCTAATAGTATACTCTAGTTTAGGAATAATGGATTGAATGATAAGAGGATGACACTTGCATGCCACAATTCCAATTTGGATATCTAAAGGGACTATACAATCGATGTAACACTAACCAAAATACTAGGTAGAAGTTGTTGTCAAATTTCTTAAATTTCTAAGACGGTAGCGAAGTCTTTCTATATACAAATCATTATCTTCAAAATCATAATATGATTATTGATATTAGTACCAATGTAATTTGGGGCCTATAGGGTCATACACATTTATTACATACGGAAAATAAGTATAATAATGGGCATAAAACAATAATTTGTTTGTTACAGGTTTAGGAAACTAATTAAATAATTGATGGGATAATTACTAGGCCAATTGGCTGAATGGACTGGTTCTAGTCACTTGACTGGACTGATTTCAACATCCCAACTGCACTAAGACAATTGTCTGGCTATTTTGGGTTTAGTTGCCCAATTGGAGTGAGTCATGTAGCCTAAATGGACTAGGTCCAATTTTTCGAATGGATTGGGTCCTTATGGCCCAACAGAATAGCATCCAATCCATAGATTGGACTGGGTCCAGTCACCCAACTGGAATGGGTCAAGCGATTCATCTGGGCTAGGCCCACCCAACTGGACTTTCTAATTGGTGACTATTGCAAAAGGTCTGTTGTGTCTTTTTTTTTCCTAAGTATTATTTGAAATTGTACTTCCCTGTCTTTCTTATATATTGGGGCATGATGACCATAGTTTTTGTTACAACCTTGGTCACAACTTGTGACTCTTGTGTGGAAACTTTTGTGAGATAAAAGGAGGAACCTTTGAGTGTCCCTTGCCAACCGTCATTCCCATCAAGGAAAGAAGAGAGAGGAGAGGTTGTGTGATGTTATAAATTGCCAATGGAAAGGCTAGTCCTTCCACTAACGGATCTTGGAGCATAACGTGGAGTTCCCTATCATGTGCATGGGTGGTATAGAGAGATGGATGCATTGGTGGCATGGTTAGGAGATCTTGGTTGATGTTATATTCCTTATTTATTCTTGTGTGCTCTGTCAATGGATCTACTCCAGGAAAAATGTTGAAACTCACAACCTTCCATCCCGCTATACTGTTGTTGATGAGATACATAGATCAAAATGTGGTGAGACAAAATTTTGTTATCTGCTTCTGTGGTTCCTTTCACTGTCTCTCCACATATTCCTACACTGGTATTAGAGATCTATCTACAAGATATCAGGATTTACAACAATATGATTGGTTTTGTTTATAATAGTTTGTGTCACTACATATGATGTGAAAGACTAATATGTTACAAATGATGTCATTAAAAAATATTATCATTTACTACTTCTATTGTACCTACCTCTCTCTCTCTCTCTATGTGTATTCCTACATTCTTATCAAATTCATGCCTACAATATAGCAGGATGTACAAAGATATGGTTAGTTTTGTTTATACTATTTTGTGTCCTTAAATAAGATGTATATATATGTGTATATAAATGGATGATAATGAGTGGCTCAAGTGGCCAAATACGGTGTCCCCTAACAAAGGGACCCATGTTCTAATCGCAGTTGTGACCTTGATTTACCACCCTCTCAGGTGTTCGGCCTCTGCCACAAGCATGGGAGAGGGCATGAGAAATCTTTTTCTCTTAATCCCTATATGCGTATATACATGTATATACATACATGCATACATGCATACATATACATGCATACACACAGAGATATATGTATATATATATATATATATATTGATGGTAAAAGTGTGATCACTTATTACTTCAAATTAGCATGAGCTAATACAATCAGGTCCCTATCAAATGGACCTTGTGAAATGAAAGGTTTATACATTCTATTGGCAGTAGATGCAAGATGGTGTGCTAGATTGTTACATGTATGTGGTACAAAACATAAATCAACAACTTTGACATCTTCCATTAGTAGTAGGATGTTCTTGATAGTAGTCTGGACTTAAACATCGCATGGACCCTTCTACTTGATAGCTCGTATTGAACTCTCACATTTGGATTCCATGCATACAACATTCCACCCCAATAGAAGGAAGATCTTCATGCCTTCTAGAATAACCACCCTACTTTCATGAAGGAAGAATGACATACGATTCTCTACTGAAATATGGCTCGAAGTCTCCCTCTATGGTCCTAAATTGCTCATCCAATGCCATTGAGTTCATGCGCTTTCCAAGCTGTGTCATCATTCATAGAATCACCACCCCTATGCCATGAAGGTAGAAGGGCATACTATTCTCTACAGTCTCCCTCTATGGTCATAAATTTCTCATCCAATGTTGTTGAGTTCATGAATTTTCCAAGCTATGTCAATATTCATCTTCATGAGGTTTCCCATTAGAGGCTACCAAGATGTAGCTCCACTCCTATCCTTCACAGGGTGCACGACCCTATGGCATGTGTGGTACCTCTTGTAGTTAGTAATGATCTTTTGGAAACTCATCACTAAACCTAGAACGAAGATGTTGTACTCCTCAAATACCTATTTTTTCCTCACTACCCATGCTACCTCAAGCATCACCACTACTTAATCTGATTCCTCCTTGTCTTCCTGCTCCAGCAATTTCCTGCATATTTGAGGCCCTGATGGTTCATTATCACTCTAGATCATCACATCCATGTTGCTCATTACCTATATATATCATACACATGGTTGTAAAAAATAATGTATTTGGTGGATGTGTGCATGGTTATGGCATGATGTGGATGGTTCCTTTCAGGATGAGAAGTATTTGAATTGCATGTTGAGCCTCACCTTTTAATACATAATGTATAACTTGTTGGTCCTTCTAACTTTCTTTGAGTGTAACAAAAGAATTCTACCAATTATGTCATAGAGATAGGAATAGAATATGATTTCGAGGACTTGGCGTGAAGAGGCATCCATCAAGATTCAAGGAGCATCCATGGAGCCATTGTTCTATAAAAATGAATGTTCAATATGCATATGATGCAATGATGCTTAGGTGGATGCTAATCTTTGTGGATCCAAAGTATTACATTAGACACCATGACCAATGTTGTTTGTTATATTATAACATGCCATTTTATGAACTTTGTGCACCTATTTTGTTCCTATGATGGCATCCCTTTTGTTGATTTTTTTTGTCTATTCCAACAATCTTGAACAACATTTGGACTTAACTTTATATCCCTTCCTATTCCATGGAGACTCCTCATTGATTGCTAGTAATACATCTTCATTGTCGTCGATACCATTACACTTAGACAAACATCTCAACCACAAAGGTCCATGATTATCTAGATCAAGACTGATCTAGTAATCAATGGATGTTTGTCACGATCATAGCTATGTATAGTGGTCTCGACCACTATTAAGGTCTCGATTGTAACAACACCTTCAAGCCATAATAACAGTCACGATCGATACATCATCACAACCAAGACATCACCTCGACTAAGACACGCCCGTGACCACTACTGAAGGTCATGACAGTGACATTGGTTACGGTCTAGACATGGTGTGGATTTCTACACAAAATTAAATCAGTGGACAATACCTATAAATAGGCCCTGAATCCACAGAACCCAGGGCATCAAGGATGACGAAGTGCTACCCAACTCCAGATCCATCCTCATTTTCATCCATTGGTCTTGGATATCCAAAAATGAATGTTGGAGGAGAGAGAAAATCTGCTATCCTATTCATCAAGAGAAGAAGTCGTCATCTTCCACACCTACACGAGATCTAGATATGAAGAAGTACCGTTATTCTTGTTGTATCGCCTCCTTCCTTATTTAGATCTATCATCTCCCTCGCATTGTACATTCCCCTCTTCATTATTCGTGATGTATCTACACTTTTGTAGCCCCATTATGCTGCCCATTAACATGAACGGCTAAACACTTTGCTTGGGTTGGGAGTAGGCACTAGGGCTCTCCCAACATGTATATACCCCACCCTTTTGAATATATATGCTCTTAGCAAATCTTATCTCCATATTCTTGTTCTTAATGCTTCACTTTCCTGATTGGCTACCATCTTATGATGTATTATTGTTAATGATTCAAAAGAGTAGTATTAATCTTATCTAAGTGTTATGGAGTTGCATGAATGCATGAAGATGTTGGAATGTTAAATCTAATGATAATATGGTTTTCTTTGTGATTGTTTGTTTTCCATCTAGAGAGAGAGAGACAACCTTATAATATAGATCTATCCTAAGCTCAAGAGAGGAGGGAATAGACATAGATGATGATTTTTTGTAATCCTGCTAAGGGTATACAAAGAGGTGTGAGTATTGCATGCTGGTGAGAGATCTTAGTAGGTGAAACGCAATAAAAGTTCCCATTCATACTTTGGTTACATCTTTCTTGTTTGATATTATTCCCTTGTTTTGTTTTCTTACCTTTGATTTCATTGTTTTGTTTTGAGTAACTTCATTCCATAAGGAACACCATTTTAATCTACTTCATTTGGTATTTTCAAGTCTAAGGCTCTATGTTCCTAACACTTACCAACCTTGTCCCTATGGTTCACCCCCGATCTACTACATCGGACCCCATATAATAGTTGTGGGGCCTGAGTGTCAGGTTATAAATGTAAGAGTATGACTACTCTAGATCTACTCCATTTTGGATGAGTCATTTAGGCTGGTCAACTTTTTGGCACTATTTTCGGGGAACAAGGCAAAAATGGTACTGTTAAGAACACGAGTCAACTCACTATACACCTATGCCTCAAGCTTAGAAATAAGCTTGACTGCATATAATTCTAAATCTATCATATCTTGATTTCTTAGAATATTTTGTCACACACGTTTAGTTTACTAACTTGACTGTGTGAACTATTTAGGTAGCTTGATGAGAGACATATTGTGACCCTCAACTTTCTTTCCTCTCGCATCAACATTCCACCTCATATAGAAGGAGGGCATTCTAGAGAAGATCAGAATGTAAGGATACCTCCAGAAACTGAAGAAGAACACTAGGAACATCACTCGGATGGTCATCAATGTGAGGATGAAGAATGTGAAGAGCGACATGATGATGATCACGAGGAATGATATGAAGAGGATCAACACCATCATGAACACTACTACCACTGCATCAGGAGACACTGAAGGAATCATCATGATCACAAACATGACAACAATAATAGTAAGGAAGAAGATGATGAAGAAGATAATTCACTTAGAGATTTGGGTGCAACAAGAGATAATGAACCAAGGTGCCCAATTGTTATCCGACAATTTGATGCCACAAATTTTGAGATGAAGCCTGTAGTCATCTCAATGATCCAGAATAAGCCCTTGAGAGGTAACTCAAAGAATGAGAATCCTTATCATCATCTTGATGCCTACAAGAATATTTACGACACCATCAAGATGAGAGGAGTGCCACAAGAAGTTATTTACTGCAAGGGATTCATCATCTCTCTAGAGGAAAAGAGTCTGTCTTGGTATCTTAGCCTACCTCACCAATCTATTAATGGATGGAAGTCTCTTGCCGATGCTTTTGTCACTAAGTTCTATCCCATTGAGAAAACTATTTGAAATAGGTAAAAGATCACTTCCTTCATGCAAAAACCTAGAGAGAATCTTCACGAAGCATGGAAATGATTCTAAGAGTATAAAGGGATTGTCCTCATCACAAAACCATAAATGTTTTCTTGTGATAACATTTTACAATGCGCTAACTCCCACAAAGAAGACTTCACTGAATGTTGCAGATGGGCATGGTTTTCTTGGAAAGAAGCTAAAAAAAACTATGATGATCATTGATAACATGGCTACACTATGAGCAAGTAGGGAATGTGAGAGAAACGATAGGGGATCTTCCAAGAAGACTAACTCTAAAGGACCTTCCATTGAGGCAAAGGCTCTAGAAAATCTCACGACTCAAATTTAAAAGATAGATACATATGTCAAACAACTCATAGACTCTGGAGGCAAGGGTAATAAATCCATCGAGAAGGTTATGAAATGCGTCACATGCGGTGAAGAAGGCCATGGAATCGATAACTACATTTACATTGACTGGAGGATAGTTATGAAAGAGAAATCAAATAAGAGATAGAGAACATCTCTTATGAAAATTTTAAAAGAATAGATCACCCCAATTTCAATTATGGAAACAAGGATGCTGCTAAGAATTCCCATCAACTGACTAGTTTATCTAAGCTGCCACTGGAATTTGAGAAAAGAGGCGGAAAAACCTAGTATGCCAAAACTACAACTTACCAACATAATAGAAACACTTACCAAGGCCAAGGACAAGGAGAAGGTCAATTTTTAGTATCAGAACAAGAATACAAATAAGTAAAACCAAGACCAAGGTCAAAGAAAGACCAGTGGTAGAAGTAAACCTAACATGGTGTTAGAGATTTTCAAATTCACAAAAAGATAGGAAATTGTTAATGAATGGTTAACCCAAAGTGCCATAATCAACACTAGTGTATTGAGCACTATGCAAACCCAAATGTTGGACATGTAGAAACATCATAGATAAATTGATCAACAACTCACACAACTTTCTGTGCTCATGAAGAACCCACAAGGGAATATTCCATGCAACAATAAGCAGAAAAAGATGGCTACTCTTTGATCACAAAAATTTGTCGAGAGGAAAAAAGAAGAAGTTCACCAAGAAGGAGAAACTTCTACTGAATCAGATACTAAACCCACTATATTCGAGGAGGAATCTAAAAGGGAAGAGCCTGCGAATGAGGACAAGAGCAAAGAAAAAGATAAAAAGAAGAAAAGTGCAAAGACTAAGAAACCACATCCTACTAAAGAGGTCTTTACACAATCAAATCCCTATGCCCAAAGAGTCCCATTTTCCTACAAAATGATTCAAACTCATCTAAAGAAAAGATATGAGAAGTCTATGGAGGTAATAAAGAAGTTACACCTGGATATTCCATTTCTAGATGTAATTGAAGAGATGTCCACACATGATAAATTATATAAGGATCTAATCACTAAGAGAAGAAGAGGAGACCATATCAAGACAATGCAATTGGCCAAGATGTCGAGTGCTTTTATCCAAGCTAAGTTACCTACTAAGAAAAACTATCCTAGAACATTCAATATTCCCTTTTGCTTTGGTGATAACATAGAAAGAAAAGGATTAGTCAACCTAGGAGCAAGCATAAGTCTAATGCCTCTCTCCTTAGCCCAAAGACTCGAACTAACAAACATGGTAAAGATTGGAATGACAATTGAGTTGTCTGATCAATTTTTTACCAAGCCAGTCGGGATAGTGGAAGACATATAAATTCATGTTGGGCGATTCTTTATACCTTACAAAATAGTTTCAATCAATGCCAAAGAAGATCTGACTTGTCCAATGATCTTTGGACGATCCTTCATTGCCACAGGTAGATCCGTGATCGATGTAGTGGAAGGGATCATCACTCTTTGGGTTGGAAATGATAATATCGACTTTCATGTTTAGGATTCTATAAGAGGACATTCTCTATTCGTGTCGGTTACTTCACGAACATTTATAACCAATATTGTGAAGAAGTGCAAAAAGATAAGGCAATTATCGACCAGCTCATGCAAGCTTTGAACAATCCAGACCCCAATTTAGAAGACCCTGAAGTGGTGGAAATTCTAGATTATCTGAATCAACCAGAAGAGGAGTTCACTGATGAATAAGAAATAACATTCAAAACAACAAAGTATGTGTTGCTAGAGCAAACACCTAAAGAGAGCGAAGAGCTAAAACCAAAGCCAGAGTTAAAGCCATTGCCCGAAGGGTTAAAGTACGAATTCCTAGATAATGCAGAAAGGAACCCTGTAATAGTTAATGTAGACCTAAACTTTTAGAAGAACTCAAACTTATAAGGAAAGATATATGATACTCTGTGTGTGATGGCCCTGAATTTTGGAACTTCATATCCAAAATACCATTGTTGACATACATGAAATAGAATGGTTCGATGATGGACTTTGAGAATTCAATTTGTCAACTGATGCAAGTTGAACTCATTATATCAAGATTCAATGAATAATTGAATCGTATGCAAGGTTTATACAATTATTTAATTGAGGAATTACATTTAATAAACAATGTTGGGCTTTGGATGTCAAACTTGAACACGAGTTAGATTATGTGTTGGAGAACTAATGCTTCAAATTATATGGCATTTTGATTAGGCATTTGAGAGATATCGAGGTTTGAATGTTTGATTCAATGGTAACGGTATAATTAAATTATAAGTAAATTAGGAACATGTTTTGACTATGGTGGTGGGTTTAATTACTCTTTCATGCAACCACTTAGTCTATTAGACATGAATTTTTTTTGTTTAGCTAATGATCCTAGCCAATGACGAGAATACGACCAAGTCACCGTCTTCAACCTCAGTATCTCGTGGAGATATTGGTTGGTGATCCCTTAGGCCTTGACCGCTTCTATCTCACAGCTCACACTTGAATTTATCCGATTGAGTAGATCTACAAGATCTGGAGGAGTCCAACAATACAAATCTCATGGGACTTTGAGGAGAGTCCAAGGATATCAACCTTGAAGCCCCCCTCCTTTCTCCATTGTTGTGAGCAACAATTGACTTCAAGTCTGCTGCTACTACATCATGGGGATCCGTACAAGACCCAGGTCATGTGGGATGATGTTGTTGACTGCCAGGACTAGCAACAATGCTGAAACCAGAGGCAGATTGCATAGGAGGATCCATGTGCCGGTGGTTTTCTGTTGTGCCGGTGGTGATGGTGCTACTAGCTCGCCAGATTTCACTCCCTGAGACAGGCCACGGGCGATGAGGTCAATAGTCCTGGACCCTCAGCCTTGTTGTGAATCTCAAGTGGGCAAGGAAGAGTGAGGGCCAGATCCTCATCCACCCAGCCTGGCCAACAACTCCACCTTCGTCCTTCACAGTGTGCAGGCTGTGGAGGCCACCACCGGCGAAGCTTACCACCACCGGCCAGAGTTGCCAACCCCAGGGAAAGGTCAGTAAGTATCTCTACTATCTTCGAGTCAGGGAATTTGTGTGATCCCTCTGTAAGTGCTGCGAGATAGAGAGGTCCATACCCTCAGAGCATACAGTGAGGTTCGTTCTCATCAGTCCAGCGTATATAAAGCCAATCTTGCGGAGGAGGCTACGAGCAGAGTCTTGACTAGAAAATGAGAAAGTGAAGAGGGAGAAATAGGAGAGGAGGCGGCCCTAACCTCGACTCGTTGCTCGCTGGAGAGAAGGCCCACAACGGTGACATCTTCTCGCCCAGATCAGAGCAGACACAACAGTCACCTTGGCGAGCGGCGACAATGACGGAATTGTCTCCATGTCCAGGAAAGATGGGGATCAGATGGAAAAATATCTCTGCCTCAATTCAAGACTACTTGAGACCATGTAGCCCGGCCACTGCTCACCGGAGTCAATCACATAGGAGGCGATGCTGTCACGAGAGACAACAAGGGAGAGGATCGGGGACCAGGGTTAGACTCGTGAGGCCAGACTTCCATTGAGCCGGCTCCACTGCTATTAGACCAGTCACACTTGGGTTATTTGATGGGCTGAACCAGGCATGACTTGAGGAGGTGGCCGGCCAACGTGGACCAAGTAGAGGCTGACACCTCACGCTATGGGACCCATCAAGGTAAAATCATTTTAATTTCTCAGAATTAGACCAGAGTTTGGAAATATCATTAAAAATAGCTCCCTTGGCCAATGAATCCCCCAAAATTACCCCTAGATTCAGCAAAATACCCTACTTATGATGAAACCCTTAGATCAGACCTTTGAATAGTAGTATTGCTAGTTTTTAATTTACAAGATGACACCTCTGTTAGGATATATTAAATGTAATAAATGATATATATTGAAATAAATTTTGAGAAACTTTATTCCAGATCCTAATTCATGTAGAGATAATATGTTGAACCTGATTAGAACTATATTGTCAAAATATTAGGTCTTTCTCCGTTAATGACTTATAAGATGCTCTTTGTCTCATATTAATCATAGAAAATAGACCAATCATCAGAAAAATATGAAATTTGGACTAGACCTCTAAAATGACAGCATGATCAGTAGAAAAATACCAGATACCATCCTAAGATTAGATGGAACCTAGAATTGGCCAAAACCTAATTTGGACCTAAAATACCTAGAATATGATGAACATTTATTAATGATGATTAATTGCTATTAATCAGGTGATGACCAGATATGTAGATGATCCAGAATATATATATATATATATATATATATATATATATATATAGGAATCTCTGAACTCAGGTACGTGGGTTTTTATTTAAGTATATGACTATGGTTTTCTTGCTTGCAATCATGATATGTATGTATGCTCTATTCTATTTGCAAATATTGGATATAGTAGAACTATATAGTACTCGATGTTTTATCACTTATAAACACAAATGATAAGTAGATGCTTTGTAGTTATTTAAGGTGTTCATTATCCCCCTTACAAGGGAATATTTAATGTTGGCTAGTACACCTCCCTAGAGCACACGGTGTATGAGGAGTTTCCCTAGAGTACTTGGTACACGGGGATGGGCCCAATATTTATGTTTTGGTACTAGTCCACCTTGATAATGCAATTCATCTAGGAAAATGACTTAAATTGGCATATTTCGCTTAATAAAGAAGTGTTTTCTATGATTTTCTTTCCTTCTTCAAATATTTTTGAAAATTATGAAAGCCATATATATATATATATATATATATATATATATATATATATCTTTCTGCCCATGTACACAACACCTTGTGTGTT
This sequence comes from Alisma plantago-aquatica, assembly GCA_963693085.1. Taxonomy (NCBI): domain Eukaryota; kingdom Viridiplantae; phylum Streptophyta; class Magnoliopsida; order Alismatales; family Alismataceae; genus Alisma; species Alisma plantago-aquatica. Next base: position 331,064,639 of record OY856411.1, read on the forward strand.
GATTTGTTGTTTCACGTATGTTTTAGGTTCAGAGATAGCATGGGAGAAAAAGAACAGGATGTGAGTAAGTTGTACAGGTTGTACCTATTGTCTAAGATCCTGTTAGCATAAATGTTCATAGACTGTAGAATCTTCATTCAATATGTAATTGTAAATCATTGTATAATAATTAATGTTGTATAAATATAAATGTTGAATGTTGAGAAATGTTATGGTTGTATGTTCATGTATGTGTATTATGCTTCCACACCGCTTTTTTGATATGATTGGATGATGTTTTCGGATTCTGACATCTCATTCCCAATAGGGTTTGGAGAAATCAAAATCTGGGGATGTCACACTATGGATGAGATTAAGAGTCTAAGCCCATCCCTATGTATGCGCCACATAAATTTGGAAGATACTCTAAAACCTTTAGCCCAACCATTGAGGAAGCTAAATCATATACTCAAAAAAGTTGTTAAGTAGGAAGTCATCAAGATGTGATATGAAGGAATCATATACCCCATAATTGATAGCAATAGGGTCATCCCTATTCATGTCGTGCCAAAGAAAGGAGGAATGATCATTGTAAGAGGAGAGAATGGAGATGAAGTAGCTATGTGAACTGTCACTAGTTGGCATATGTGCATTGATTATCGGAAATTAAATGTTGCTACAAGGAAGGACCATTTCTCCTTACCCTTTATCGATCAAGTCTTGTAAAGATGACCACATCATGCACATTTTTTTTATTTTTGGATGGATATTATGGATTTTATCAAGTACCAATCGACCCAGAAGATCAGAAAAAGACTACGTTTACCTACATCTATGACATCGATGATTTTAGAAGAATGTCATTTGGGTTATGTAATGCACCTGTGACCTTTTGGAGGTGCATGATTTCTATGTTCTCTGATTTCCTTGAAGATTTAATGGTGGTATTTATGGATGACTTCTCTGTTTATGGAATAGACTTTGATAGATGTCTTAGGAATCTTTCTCTGGTTTTGCAATGTTGTGAGGAGAATCATCTAGTCTTGAATTGAAAAAAATGTGATTTCATGGTTGAAGATGGTATAGTGTTGGGTCATTAAAACTTAGAGAAAGGAATAGAGGTTGATATGAGAAAGATAGAGGATATATCCAAACTCCCACCTCCAAAGTCAGTAACAGGAGTGAGGAGTTCCCTGGAACATGTTGAATATTATAGAAGGTTTATTTTTTTTTTAATAATTGGCGATTCATTCATCCTGTCACCTGGGTTCAAACTCATGACCTCTAGGTCTTACATCATCAGTTTTACTACTGGGATTCCACTTCATTGGCAATGTTATAGAAGGTTTATTAAAGGCTTCTCTAAAATATCCAAGCCTTTATCAAACTTGTTCGCAAAGGATGCGGAGTTTGATTTTTCCAATAAGTTCCTTGAGGCATTTAATGACCTCAAGTATGCTTTGGCTACTGCCCCTATCCTGCAAGCACTTGATTGGGAGCTCCCCTATGAGAGCATGTATGATGCCAGAGACTTCGACATTGGAGCTATCATTGGACAAAGAAAAGATAAGAAGCATCACACAATCTATTATGCCAGTCAAACTCACGATGTGGCCCAAGTCAACTACACAACCATGCAAAAAGAAATGTTGGATATCATGTTTTTTTTTGAAAAATTCAGATCTTATCTGAAAGGATTGGAAGTGAAGGTCTATACATATCATGGGGGAATTAAATACTTGATGCCAAAAAAGGATACAAAGCCGAAGTTGTTGCGTTGGGATCTTCTAGTGTAAGAGTTCGACCATGAGATTATCGATAAGAAAGGAACAAAGAATGGGGTTACTGACCATATCTCAAGAATAGTGGTCATGAAAGAAAATTAGTTACCAGTCAATGGCAATTATGCTGATGAAGACCTGATGTTGGCAAGGTATGTTGAGATAAACTTACCATGGTTTTCTAATATCTGGAACTATTTGGAATATCAACAACTGCCCCCTGATATAACCTACAATCTAAAGAAGAAGCTATTTTTCAATTTGAAGAACTACTACTGGGATGACCCACTTCTGTTCAAGAGATGTTCTAACAATTTATATCACTGATGTGTGCTGGAAGAAGAAATACCTGCAATTCTGAGTGAGTGTCACTCATCACCCTACGGGGGACACCACATAGGGGAAAGGATTGCAAAATAGGTCCTACATTCAGGCTTTTATTGGACAACCATTTTTAAAGATGATATGGCTTTTGTCAAATCTTGCAAAGAATGCTCATTTCCTAGAAACTTTACCAAAAGGCCTGAGATGCCAATGTCTAATTGGATAAAAGTGGAGATTTTTGATGTCTGGGGGATATAATACATGGGGCCATTCCTGTCCTTAAGGGGAAATCAATACATTCTGGTAGTTGTGGATTATGTTTCCAAGTGGGTGGAATCTGAGGCAATACCCACTTGCGACTCTGAGGTTGTCATTAGACTATTTGAGAAAACTATTTTTCCTATATTTGGAGTGTTGTGCACCATCATTGGGGACGGGGGATCCCATTTCGGGGGAAAATAGTTTGATACACTGTTGAAGAAATATGGAGTTACACATAAGGTTGCAACACCCTACCACCCATAGACGTCAGGTCAAGTTGAAGTATCCAATCGAAACATTAAAGGGATTCTAGAGAAAAGTATTGGTGAAACCTAGAAGGACTGGTCCATTAAACTTGGCGACGTATCATGGGCCTACATATCTACATACTAAACTCCAATAGGGACTAATAACTATAGCCCCATATGCAAGAAGTCGTGTCATTTACCGGTGGAATCAGAGCATAAAGCTCTTTGGGCCATCAAGTTTCTGAACATGGACCTTGAAAGAGCAGGGAAAAAGTGGTAGTTGTAGCTACATGAGCTTGAGGAGTTGAGGTACATGCCTATGAGAATGCACTTATCTACAAGAAGATAACAAAGCCATGGCTTGATGCCCACATAGAGACCAAGGATGTGTCAGAAGGAGACAACGTCTTGCTATTTAACTCAAGCATCAAGCTATTCTTAGGAAAACTCCGGTCCATATGGTTTGGCCCATTCTCTGTTGTGAAAATTTATCCATCTGGGTAATGGAAATCACCCGCAAAAAGACTGGTACTTTTAAGGTAAATGGGCACAGAATCAAAAGATACTATGAAGATGAAGCTTTTGTAAGAAGATCAAAATTGGACTTAGAAGATCAACATCTAGTACCAACACAAGAGTCATGAGAAGCCTTATAAAAAAAGTCAAGATAAAGACTATAAATTAGATCTTATAGGGAGGCAACCCAAAAATTTACTGCCTTCTTTAGATTTGCAATGCTTTCCCCCATTTTCATTAAATTTAAATTGTGTGCATATCTGTTAGTCTAATTTTGATCATCTCTTTTTAACCAATTTCAAAATTTTCTAAAATAGTATAGACAATCAATTCTAAAACTCCATCTCTATCATATTGTCTTCGATTTCTTTAAGATGAGGAAAAATGTTGTTTAATTCTAAACTTGAATAAATGCCCTTAAAAATTCTTGGATCAATTGAAACACTTTTATTAGTGACTTGACAGATACCATCTTTGCTACCCGTCTTGATCTTGACAGTTAGCGTCTCTCTATATCTAGGTAAAGACACATTTCAACCGCTACATATTTACTAAGGGTGTGACTGAAACTTGTGTCTCGATCGGCATAAGTGTTGTGAGAACAACATGTGTCTCAACCATAACACAATGTCAATAGTGTCAGTCGAGACAACACCCCCCTTAAGACTTAAAATAAAAGGACACTTGTACAGTAACCCCTCTTTTCTTTTCTCTTGCGCTGCCACTTTGAAGAACCCTAGAAAAGAAGCCCAGACATATCATTGAGTGGTCAACACTGAAGCTAGAAGGACAAAAGATGACTATGAAGAATCACCACTACAATGAGAACCTATAATCCCCACCTCTGACATCGCCACTCTTCCCTGTCTCCTCTACTCTCTCTCCCTCTCTCTACATTTTGAAAGGTACACACTCTCATTCTCATTTTTATTTTGTTTCATCTAAAATCTGTGCTACCATTTTTTATTTCCATTTTTCACAACTGATTCCTGGCAGCATTACTTCACGAGTTGATTACTCATCCCAGATAGTTTTGGAGTCCCTCTCATTTTACACATTTTGACCCTTTACACCTTCGAGCCGTAGCATTTTGGCCGCTATGCTTTGACTACCGTCTTGACTGTAATACATGTTCCACCTATTTATCTTCTGGCCAAGGGTTAGATTCACCCCTATACCACCTGTCTGCGATCCTCTAACTCGAGGCTTCATTGGACCTCAGTCAAAACACATTTTTCTGAGCTTGTACGCTTGTTATATTTTTGTGTGACTTAGCTGTCGCTACATTGTGTCTCGACCGCAACATGGTACACCACCTTTCCATCTTGTCATACCTATTTTAGCCCTGAACCCTTTCACCTTTGACCCTTTTCCCCTTGATATTAGAATCTAGAACCTTCTTGATCAAATACTCCAAGGAGATACACCTTCAGGAGCATGTGATTCTACGTTGCACCTATTTGATGTCACGATCAAAACTCTTATCTCGACCGAGACAATTGTCATGATCACAACATTCATCTTGGTCACGACACTCGTCCCGACACTTGGTCCAGACATGACACAACCATGGTTTATTCTAGTAACTAACCATGTCACAACCGCTACTCAAATGTTGTCTCGACTGTGACATGCAGAACTACAAATGGCAACACACTCATTTTTTATCTAAGCCTTGTCTCAACCGCTACCCCTCACCTTGTTCTCGGCCAATACCTAAGCTACATCACCCTATGTCTAGAACTTTGTCTTGACCAAGACAAGGTATGGTCTGTTTCGACTAATACACCATAGGATCAATGAAAATTACTAACTTCATATCTCATCAATTGTTATTATCATGTGCATTACCTAACAAACTCATATTGTTGAAATTGTAGGATGTTGACTTCCACTTCTGACACCTTGAATAGGAAGAAAACCTCTCTGAAAGGGGAAGAAGAGGCTCTCAAATCAATCATCAAGGCCCTACATAACTACCCCAACATGTCACCATAAAAGAAACTCAATTTGGAGCTATGAAAGAACAAGTATGGATACATTCTTAACCACGAGACCCCTGAGGCGACTGAGGAGTCCCAAGGGACAAAAGATATGATAAATTCTGAGTATGAACCTGAAGAGGAAGAATCTAAGAAGAAGGGGAAGTGAAAGGTAGCTACACCAATTAAAACAAAGATAAGAAATAAAAGATGTCCACAAAGGATGCATCAAGGAGCCTAAGGAAAGAAGAAGATCCATATGGAAACTTAGCACGAGACTCTAACACAATGACACCTGCAAAGAAAATAGTCATGTTTGTGCCAAGAGATGGGGTGCATCAATCAAACTTCAATTTGATCATGAGAACTAGGAGTTTCAAGCCAACATGGTACATAGACATAGAAGACTTCAAGAAGTCGGGCATCTACGATACAATATTGGAATTTATGGAAAGAGACAATCTGAGTACCCTATGTACAATTGAAGTTCCGTCTCTAATAGAACTTACCATTGAGTTCATGTTATTGCTCAAGAAATTACCAGTCAGCGATGTCAAATGGAAGAAGGATGGAAAGGAGTTCAAACTAGTGGTGAGGATAGGAGGCACATATCAAATGATCACTGAAGGCATTCTAAACACAATATTCACTAAAACAACAAAAGAAGCTCAAGTTTATTTTGCTACGCCCGGTGAAAATGACACAATGGGCTATAGCATTCATAAGATGTGGGAGAAGCTGACAGGGGAACCTAAGCATAGCCCGAAGAAGTCCAAGGCAACCTTGATCACTTCATGCTTCATTCGGGTGATCTAAAAGATTACATCAAACACAATATTTACCTAATATAAAATTGGGGGAGTGTCTAAGGGAAACCTATTTCTCATCTAGTCGAGCTGAATAAGAGTCTAGTAAATATAGGAAGGCTGCTTGTAGACAGATTGTCAACAACAGTAGGACCTGAAGCCAGGAAAACCAAAGATTTCTATATGGGAATCCACATAACACTCATTGCATCTCATTTCTTAGATATAAAATCCTTGGTAAACACAGGAATTCTGACCCAAAGAGGCAACAATTTATTTTACAAGAAAAGCAATTCCAAACTATTGCTTCCTCTTCTAAAAATGACGTACTGTGACACCCACAAACTGCACCCCAGTGAAGATGAAGTGAATAAAATGCAATCAAACACAATCAGGAGGTCTGTAGATCCAGAATCACCACCCATCATCCAAGATGTAGAGGATCAACCATAGGCAGAACAACAACGACTTCTAGGGAAAATAAAGAAATTCGCAATCCGAAAATGCAAAATTGAGGCATCAAGCATTTTGACAAGCAAAGTAGGACCTAAAAAACAACAATACCTAGATGGTGAACCAAGTCACCACGATGATGGAATAAATAATTGTGATAACCCTAAATTTTAGGGTTTTAATACTCAATATAGTACTTTAAGACCATTGATGTTTTGAAATCAAACTGAGGATTTGGTTATTCAATTACGAACTATTTCCACCTAAAAGGTATGACTTGAGATATTCTTGATGATGATTGGAACTAAATTTAAGATTTATACATTTATTTATAGGGTTGCGTGAGGAATTTATTTGCAAGATCAAGTAATGGATTTTGAGACAAAAAAAATTAATTTAGCTTGTGTCATTGTGAGCCTATGTCTAAAATTTATGATTTCTGGGGGATGCTATCAAAAGATATGCAAGTTCAAAGTTTGAGAAAATAATGAGGGCATACTTGATGATTTCAAATACTAGGATATAGTATGACTTAGGTTCCGTGTTTACTATCCTACCACACAACGTTTTCTATTATGTATGTGCCACGACGCTTATGAAGTTGACTGTCTGTGAGGTTGTCCCTCACCTCCGATGATGGAGGAACATAATGTGTCATCTTAGATCCGATTAAGTTGGGGAGATCATTGATATTTGTTGGTAGAGGTAATATCTACACGAAAACCTGAACAAGCTAACCACACACTTCCCCCTTTCTGTGACTTGGCGAGGAGAACGGTTCCCTTGCTTTTCCAGCAACTTTGTGGCTTCAGGCTTGAGGGGAAACCATTAGATCTCATCAAAGCTTCGTCATCCATGGCTTCGTCTCTACAACCTTCTTCGAGTTTGGCCACCAATCCCTGCAACCGAGCTCCTACCGTGACGTCGTTGAGCACCCCGACGCTGATCCAAACTATGACGCCTCCAAAACTTGCCACCACTGTCATTCTCATAACAGACAATGCCACCGAGTCTGAAGGAGTTTGCAACTACGGCTCTGACTCCCTGACGACCTGCAAATATGGTGCCACCAAACCCAAATGATCTCCTCCGAAACCTGAACCACTCATTCGGTTACAACCACCATGGTGCCGCCACCTGCTACGACATCGAGCAAAACCACAACCAAACTTCTCACGCAATCCGGGGTCAACAAAGCAGCCTCCTGGGCTTTGTCCTACCAAGCCAAGAGGTTGCCGACCGCTGGGTACCCTACATCCCTATAGCCACCAATGCACCATTAACGATACTGTATCCTGCAACACAGATTTTCTTTGCTAGGTATGGATCAACATCTGAGGAAGCCGCAGCTGCCTACCAAATGTGCAACAAGCATGACACTCCTACATACCATCATCGACACCTTCCTCCTTCGTCGTGACACCAAGTTGCCATGCCTTAGCAACCGGAAGTTTGCAACTCGAACCCAGCGCCGCTGACCCCCCTCACTACTTTTGAAGCGGGCTACACCGCCATCGGCGAAGGACACCTGCTACTGCCACTGAGGTCTTGAAGGAGTTTGAAGTCTGATGAGGAGGAGGATACCTTGGATGATCTCTCACTGAGGATGGAACCTGAAGCAGTCAGCCGTGAGACAGAGTCCCACAGACCCTGCGTTCCGATCACGTAGGGCGTGAGAAGAAGGGTGAGGGGCGGAAGCAATGAACCGACCGAATCATCTTAAACAGGGTTTAAAACCCTTAAACCGGCAGGACCCCAGTAAAGAAAAGGAGTCGCGCCACCTAGAAGACACGTGGCCGATTTTGATTGGCCCGATCAAGTAAATAATTAAGTAAATATCCAGTTCTCATATAATTTGTAGAAAATAGCACAGTGATCAGAAAAATGCAAATAAGGTACATAAATTCTCAAAAAAATGCGTAGAACAATATGAAATCATAATATCAGGCTTTTGATGCATTAATATCAGTGATATCTTATTAGTTGTAAAATGCTTAGTTCATGAGTAATAAATATCAAATGATGATATTAAATTATGGAAAAATGTTAGTGAGTCCACAATTACGTATAGAATGCATATGAGTCAGATATGGTCATGTTGATGCATGAAATCATGTAATTTGATTAATATGGCTAATTAGGGCTAATAACACTAAAGATAATGCAATTAATACATGCATGCCCAATAAATGATGAAATTCACAGAACATTCTCATATCTGTAATTGAAAGATAATATGTAAATATGAGATCAGTTTTGTACACAAAATTCATGTTCTAAGAAGATGAACCTTGATACATGGGTTGTAACCCTAACTTGAATATAGTATATAAACTAGGGTTCATATGTGCATCAAAAAGGATATGGGACCTAATATTCAGATAATGAATCATAATCTGGAAAATGACATCAGTAAGATAAATATAAGACAATAATGCAAGTAAATGTTGGAATATCCTAATGAGATAATATAAACCCTAATGAACACGACTAGGGTTAAGATGATGAGAATCTGATGATAATATGTGGTCTTGTTTTAATCAGGTGCTGACCAGTTTATCTAGATGATCATGGATATGATTAGAATTCTCTGAACTCAGGTATGTGGGTTTTATTAAGTATAAGACTAGTTTTCTGGTTGCCTATAATATGTGATATCTTGAATGCTCGTATTTGGATATGATTTCTTGGTTGAACTAGTATGAGTTACACTTCGCCAAATCTAATAGAACATAAATGAGTATGATGGGTTGTAGCTACTAGAGCACATAGCCTGGTGTGGATGTATGTTGCCTAATATTGATGTACGATTCCTTGGCCCATGATAGATTTATGATGATACTATATTGCCCACACTAGATGTAAGTCAAGTGCAAGTATGTGTAGTACAACCACATAAAAGTGAATGTAATAAAAGGAATGTTTACCTGATTATCGCTTTAAATAATGTTTTCTTTTAATATTTCTTTCTCAAGTTATTTCAATTATGCAAACATATTAGTATGTATCTTTCTACCCACGTGCACAACACCTTGTGTGTTGATTCACTATTTCACGTATGTTTTAGGTTCAGAGATAACATGGGAGGAAAAAAATGGGCGTGAGCAGTTGTCCAGGTTGTACCTATTGCGTAGATCCTGGTAGCATACATGTTACTAGACTTGTAAATCTTCTTTGAATATGTATAATTCATGTTGTATAAATAAACATGTTGAATGTTGAGTATGTTATGGTTGTATGTTCATGTATGCGTATTATGCTTCCGCATCGCTTTCTGCTATGATTGGATGATGTTTTCGGATTCTGTCTTCTCATCTCCAGGGGATTTTGAGAAGGTGAAAATTCGGGGACTTCACAGTTGGTATCAGAGCATGAACAATAGCTACACCTAACAAAACTAAGCCTCACATTTCACCTTAAATCCTAGAAACTTAGTAAGTTGTTCTATAGGATTAAGGTTTCACTTAGCCTCTAGGTTAGAACCTAGTTGTTCGAGAACTAGGTTTAGATAAGTGTGTGAAACCCTTTCCATATAGAGCTCATATGTATTGGGTAGCTACACTAATCTACACCATGTTCTCACCATTTCACTAGGCGACATGGCACTGGACTATCTACTGTGTGTGGGACACTCAAGTTTAATAGTTTTGTTTTGTTTCCCAATCGGCTCGCATCTCGACAATTTTCTATGACGCCTTCTTTCTCGGAGAAAAACTATATAATATTTTATTAGATATATGTAAATAAAAAAAATGTGTCCCTCACATAGGAGAGTAGTGGGTGTTCATGCAATCTAAGTGAAAGGGAGTGACATCAGTCTAGAAGAGAGAATAGATCTAGATTAGATGTCTAGAGCCTCATAAGGTTATGTGATAGATAGATAGACAAAAGAAAGACAAAGGAAATAAGCATATAGAATCTTATCTAACTTTGATCTATGATGGTATAAGTTTCCTTATTAAGATTTGAGTTGTATATGAGCCAAATCCACTCTTAGAGGATCTATGCTAAGTCATGATGATGAAAGTACATTCACTTTTCCTACTTAAGATAAGCTAAGTTAAGATAGAGATGAGGGTGCATGAGCCTCAAGCTCTTATACAAAGAGGATGTCTAGTGGTAGGATGAGATATGTGGTGAACTCTAGAGAGAGTAAGACCCACAGGGAGAAGGTCATAGGACCTAGCCTCCAATATATGAGATATGTGTTAACCAAAAAAAAGTGTCCTACACTAGATTACTCTTGAGTGATGAGTTGAGTCCTTATGCATGATTCAAATCTATATGTGAGAATTGGATTAAAGAAAAGGATGGGTAGATGACCCATATGATAAAGTCAATCCTTTGACTGAGTTAGGTCCTAGTTTGAGTGACTTAAGTCAATGATGCTCATCATTAGCTGTAAGTGAGGTGATATATGAAATGCAAGTTCTTGGAGTAAAATGCATTGTGCATAAGATACTCACACATGTTGTCCCTTCTTCTTCTCTTCTAAATATATGATGCTAGAAACCTCACTTGAGCTATTATGATGATTATGTATGAAAAGTCACTTGTATAAGCTTGGCCTATTCTATATTCCCTTCCTATATCATGTAAGTAATATCCAATTTTGAAATCATGATAACTTTGATCTAATATATTCTCTTTCCCTTCATATCATGCATGAAAGATACAAATTTCATCTTGAAATGAAGATATCTGTGGATCATGATTAAATGATCACAAATTATAATTCTTAAACCTCAATCCTTCTTATTAAATACTTCTAAGTTGAGTATAACTCTCACATAATAAAATGAAAACCCTACTATGTAAATATGAAGATCAATCCCCTCTAATGATGAAATCCTCTAGTATGATGTTAAGCATAAACCTTGACAGTAAGATGTTAAGTCTGATAATTTTCATCAAAAAAAAAGTCATGGCATGAAACATTGACATCACCATACGGTTAATAGGGTAAAATATGAAAACTTGAATAATACCTTCTCAACTTGTATGTGTTAATAAACCCTATTTCGTAGGGAGATAGGTATGTAAATTTTAACTTAGAAGGATTTTCATGCAATGACTAGGTTGATAAATGATGATGTTGCAACCTATATAAGGTGGGGTGGGTACACCCTAGATACTCGAATATCTTGAGATGACAATATAGAGCATATCCAAATTTCCGATAGGTTTGGCACCTAGAAGTGGTAGCCTACACACATCATGAACTCCTTGATATCACCTAATGGTTGGGATTAGTCGAATTTCGAGGATGAAATTCCATATAAGATGGGGTGAATGTGATAACCCTGAATTTTAGGGTTTTAATACTCAATATAGTACTTTAAGACCATTGATGTTTTGAAATCAAACTGAGGATTTGGTTATTCAATTACAAACTATTTCCACCTAAAAGGTATGACTTGAGATATTCTTGATGATGATTGGAAATAAATTTAAGATTTATACATTTATTTATAGGGTTGCATGAGGAATTTATTTGCAAGATCAAGTAATGGATTTTGAGACAAAAAAAAATTAATTTATCTTGTGTCATTGTGAGCCTATGTTTAAAATTTATGATTTCTGGGGGATGCTATCAAAAGATATGCAAGTTCAAAGTTTGAGAAAATAATTAGGGCATACTTGATGATTTCAAATACTAGGATATATTATGACTTAGGTCCCGTGTTTACTATCCTACCACACAACCTTTTCTATTCTGTATGTGCCACGAAGCCTATGAAGTTGACTATCTGTGAGGTTGTCCCACACCTCAGAAGATGGAGGAACAGAATGTGTCATCTTAGATCTGATTAAGTTGGGGAGATCATTGAAATGTTTTGGCCGAGGTAATATCTATGCGACAACCTGAACAAGCTAACCACACACTTCCCCCTTTCTGTGACTTGGCGAGGAGAACAGTTCCCTCTCTTTTCCAGCAACTTTGTGGCTTCAGGCTTGAGGGGAAACCATTAGATCTCATCGGAGCTTCGTCATCCATGGCTTCGTCTCTACAACCTTCTTCGAGTTTGGCCACCAATCCCTGCAACCGAGCTCCTACTGTGACGCCGTCGCGCACCCAGACGCTGATCCAAACCCTGATGCCTCTCAAACTTGCCACCACTATCATTCTCATAACAAACAACGCTGCCGAGTCTGAAGGAGTTTGCAACTACGGCTCAGACTCCCTAACGACCTACAAATACGGTGCCTCCAGACCCAGATGATCTCCTCTGAAACCTGAACCACTCCTTCGGTTACAACCACCATGGCGCCGCCACCTGCTACGACATTGAGAGAAACCACAACCACACTTCTCACGCAATCCGGGGTCAACAAAGCAGCCGCGTGGGCTTTGTCCTACCATGCCAAGAGGTTGCCAACCGCTGGGTGCCCTACATCCCTATAGCCACCAACGCACCATTAACGATACTGTATCCTGCAACACAGATCCTCTTTGCTAGGTCTGGATCAACATCTGAGGAAGCGGCAGCTGCCTACCAGATGTGCAACAAGCCTGACACTCATGCAGACAATCATCGACACCTTCCTCCTTCGTCGTGACACCAAGTTCCCATGCCTTAACAACTGGAAGTCTACAACTCGAACCCAGTGCCGCCGACCCCCCCTCACTATTGTTGAAGCGGGCTACACTGCCATCGGCGAAGGACACCTGCTACTGCCACTGAGGTCTTGAAGGAGTTCGAAGTCTGGCGAGGATGAGGATACCTTGGATGATCTCTCGCCGAGGATGGAACCTGAAGCAGCCGGCCGCGAGACAGAGTCCCACAGACCCTGCGTTCCGATCGCGTAGGGCGTGAGAAGAAGAGTGAGGGGCGGAAGCAGTGAACCGACCAAATCATCTTAAACTGGGTTCAAAACCCTTAAACCGGCCGGACCCCAGTAAAGAAAAGGAGTCACACCACCTAGAAGACACATGGCCGATTTTGATTGGCCCGGTCAGGTAAATAATTCAGTAAATATCCAGTTCTCATATAATTTGTAGAAAATAGCACAGTGATCAGAAAAATGCAAATAAGGTACCTAAATTCTCAGAAAAATGCGTAGAACAATATGAAATCATAATATCAGGCTTTTGATGCATTGATATCAGTGATATCTTATTAGTTGTAAAATGCTTAGTTCATGAGTAATAAATATCAAATGATGATATTAAATTATGGAAAAATGTTAGTAAGTCCACAATTACGTATAGAATGCATATGATCTCAGATATGGTCATGTTTATGCATGAAATCCTATAATTTGATTAATATGGCTAATTAGGGCTAATAACACTAAAGATAATGCAATTAATACATGCATGCCCAATAAATGATGAAATTCACAGAACATTCTCATATCTATATTTGAAAGATAATATGTAAATATGAGACCAGTTTTATACACGAAATTCATGTTGTAAGAAGATGAACCTTGATACATGGGTTGTAACCCTAACTTGAATAATGTATATAAACTAGGGTTCATATGTGCATCAAAAAGGATATGGGACCTAATATTTAAATAATGAATCATAATCTGGAAAATGACATCAGTAAGATAAATATAAGACAATAATGCAAGTAAATGTTGGAATATCTTAATGAGATAATATAAACCCTAATGAACACGACTAGGGTTAAGATGATGAGAATATGATGATAGTATGTGGTCTTGTTTTAATCAGGTGCTGACCAGTTTATCTAGATGATCATGGATATGATTATAATTCTCTGAACTCAGGTACGTGGGTTTTATTAAGTATAAGACTAGTTTTCTGGTTGCCTATAATATGTGATATCTTGAATGCTCGTATTTGGATATGATTGCTTGGTTGAACTAGTATGAGTTACACTTTGCCAAATCTAATAGAACATAAATGAGTATGATGGGTTGTAGCTACTAGAGCACATAGCCTGGTGTGGATGTATGTTGCCTAACATGGATGTAAGATTCCTTGGCCCATGTTAGATGTATGATGATACTATATTTCCCACACTAGATGTAAGTCAAGTGCAAGTATGTGTAGTACAACCGCATCAAAGTGAATGTAATAAAAGGAATCTTTACCTGATTATCACTTTAAATAATGTTTTCTTTTAATCTTTCTTTCTCAAGTTATTTCAATTATGCAAACATATTAATATGTATCTTTCTACCCACGTGCACAACACCTTGTGTGTTGATTCACTATTTCACGTATGTTTTAGGTTCAGAGATAGCATGGGAGGAAAAAGATGGGCGTGAGCAGTTGTCCAGGTTGTACCTATTGTGTAGATCATGTTAGCATACATGTTACTAGACTTGTAAATCTTCTTTCAATATGTAAATTTAATTCATGTTGTATAAATAAACATGTTAAATGTTGAGTATGTTATGGTTTTATGTTCATGTATGCGTATTATGCTTCCGCATCGCTTTCTGATATGATTGGATGATGTTTTCAGATTCTGTCTTCTCATCTCCAGGGGATTTTGAGAAGGTGAAAATCTGGGGACATCACAATAATTTACTTCCTTCCCCCCTATTACAAATAAAGGTCCAGAAGCACCAAACACTGAGATTGCCGACAAGCTGAGTGCCCCTACTGCCGCACAAGAACATACTCCAGAAGCTGAGAAGGGACCAATCCATGGTCGTGAAACATCTAAGCAATCAACCCTTACTCCTCCAACAGTCGATACAGTGCCTGTGCTACTGAGTTAGCTTTAAACCTCAATGTTAAACAAGCAATGAACACAGAGCATGAAGGCACACATGAGAACCCCGTCTAGCCAACAAAATAGGCCCAACCATCCCCCACTCGATGAGAATGGGTGACAACACCATCATCTCAGCCACCAAAAATGACAAGACCTAAAGAACGACAACAAAAACAACATATCCTAACATTCGAGGAGAAATTAGGATGTCAAGTTGATGTCCTCTTCCAGCACGTGCACCATTCCTCTTCACAAACACATTTCTTTTCTCATAACGTACAGGCGCAAACAAGGTAGGTATCAAAGATAGATGAGAGGATATCCGACCTCTCAGAATTCATGAGGGACGTACTCTTCCACCAATTGGAGGTGATGCAAGACATTAGGATGATGTCAGATGGGATGACATATCTTTGAAAAGAGAGAGACATAATACACCCACTGAAAGAGGAGATGTTGTACAAGGGTTACAAAGAGGCAATGTAAGATTTACAAGAGGAGCACAAACAAATGAAGTAATGGCATTCCAAAATGCATCCATACATCAAGATATCCATTCATAATCTCAAACATCCTCCAACCCCTCAAATGATGATGAATGAAAAGGTGAAAAAGCAACAACTGCACCACTGTCACAAAAAGAAGAAAGTGTAAATTTATATAAAGATCATCTAGAAAATGCTTCCAAGAAAAGGAACAACCAAGTTGTGGGCTCCGATCTCCAAAACACGACATAAACTCAGCAGAAGTCTTCGATTAACAGCGGAATACAAAAAATCATGAAAATTTTAAAACTTTTCGAGACAAGATCTTGAAATCATAAATCTTCTTTCATAAAAGTAAGATAAACAGTTTACATCTCTTCTAAATCACTTCTTGAGTGTGTATATACAACCAAATACAAAATCTCAAGATTGAAAACCAAAATCTCAGACCAATTAACTCCAAGGACCTGAGAGTACAGAGACAACATAGGACTAACTAACTACATGGCTCAGGAGTCAGTATCTCCACCTGAGATTCATTGCTGCTCCTGGTGCTTATGCTGCTGCTGATACTGATCACCTGCAGACTGGTTCCTTCGTCCCCGACGACCACCTAAAAAGTTGAAGTCTACGGAGTGAGACAATTTTAAATAATTGTCCCAACGAGAGTTATAACTCTCCGCCAGAAGCTTTATTATAACAATCAAAGAACAACATAAGCAATAAAAGGTTTCAAGGTAATCAACAGCAGATTGACATTAAGTAGGACAATAGCATTTAAGAAATATGAAAAACATATATACTAGGCAGTGTAATTTCAGTAATTGTATCTCGTAGTTTTAAACTAAGCAGATATGCTACGCGGTTGATTATGTTTTACAAACATTATTATGCCCTACGGAGATGAGGTATACCGCTCATACTCCAACCGATCACTTATTAAGTTGCATCGGTATCATACCTAGGTCATCAAAAGAGCCGGATTCTTATGACCTCATCTTCCTCAGTCAGAGTGAGGATAAATATGCAGGACATCTAGTGTCTCTGCTACTATAGCTTACCAGGGTATTTTGGTGCTTCGCTATTAGAGTCACAGTGGCATTCTATACTCTCTTCATCATCAAAAGATTTCTTGTTTATCTCTCATCGATGCGGTATAAAAGATTTCCTCGGGAGACTAGTGTTACATCACCTCGGTATAAACATATAGTGAAGGATTGATAGATTAAGATATATCTACATCAATTCCTATACTAGGATGTAAGGATATACACATCCATATTCCCCCCACATACTCAAAAGTATGTGATCCAGGAGTTCCCTTAGGAAAACATGTTTCGCCATCATTTAACTTCTGACAATGATGGATCTATGATCAGGGCTTTACATGGTATGATTATACTTGATTAGTTAGGTACATTTCAATATTCTTTTAACATCATACATGTTTCCAAGCATTTAAATATTAAAACACTGCTATACAAGAAGAATACTAAATGTATCAAGTTTAACTCATATCAGTTACCAAAAGATATCAACTCATCATAAGTCATTTAATCAGCATGACCTTGATGTTACTCATGGCTCTTACAGCCTATCATTTCATATGATGCTACTTAAACTTAGGCATCATAGCATATTCACTATTCATTAAGCTAATAATATGCTTTTAATGAATATGGTATCATAATCCTTTCCTGGATATGATCATCCTCATATAAGAACCTACATGGTTAATTCAACTTATAATAATAAACAATTCATTTCAAGAGTTATACCTTCATACTCTTACAAGAGCTAGGTTCCCTGATTTTCATCAATTAGGGTTATCCAATCCCTTCCATTATGATTAGAAATAGTGGTTCCTCCTTTCATACTTAAATTATGAAGATTCATACTTAAAAACATAACCTGGAATTAGGGTTTATTGTACATTTCATCATATTACCCTAGAATTAGGGTTTACTATTCACTTTATAGTGAATTGAGCTCACAGAATCATCATGTATGAGAAACATCATCATTGATGCCTTCAAATTAGGTTAAGATTCATCAAATATAATAATTAGGGTTTTCATGATCTCACATAGGTGGATCATACCCTAATCATGCACATTCATATACATTGAAGGTATTTTATTTGAGTTTCAACCATAAATGGTACCTTCTCTCTCCTCTCACTAAATAGATGGTGATTACATCACTCTAGAATAGGTTAGGTCAAGTCCTCATTGATTAACATAAGCTAAGTCTCCACTATCATGTCATTAGGGTTTGATTAAAACAAGGTATCATCTAGTTGAACCCTTCAAGGCATTTTGGTAAAGTAAACCATTGATCACAATCATGGGTCAATCTATTAATCACTTAACCCCTTAATGTCTTCAAGTATCATTAGGGTTTGGATTAGACCACCATAGAACCCATTTAAAC
This sequence comes from Alisma plantago-aquatica, assembly GCA_963693085.1. Classification (NCBI taxonomy): domain Eukaryota; kingdom Viridiplantae; phylum Streptophyta; class Magnoliopsida; order Alismatales; family Alismataceae; genus Alisma; species Alisma plantago-aquatica. The sequence continues at coordinate 331,082,609 of OY856411.1, forward strand.
CTTCAAAGTACTAAGAAAACACAACCCTAAAGTCTCCAAATGATTGCACACTTTCAACCTCCAAACGGTCTTGAGACCATTTGGATGTGTTGACCGTTTGCTATAGTTGACTTCAAGACCGCATGACACTCAAGGTCGTTTGCCCTCAAACAGTCTTGAGACCGTTTGGGTGCGTTGACCGTTTGAGAGTGTTGACCTCCAAACCGTTTGGATGAAACGACCTTGAAACCACATGATTTGAAATGATCTTGATATCGATTGGACCAAATGACCTTGAGATCGTTTGAGACCAAACGGTCTTGATACCGTTTGGCCTCAAACGGTCTTGAGACCGTTTGGTCCAAATGGGCTCAAACCGCATGGACCTCAAAGGTGTATCAAAGGCTATAATTGATTATGGTTATCTATGTTGACGCCTTCAATTGGCCATATCCTTGTTAACCACTTATAAATTGAGTCAATTAGGGTTAACCTTAATCAATTGGACACCAAATTGACCCTCAATTGAAAGACAATTAGGGTTAAATCCAACTCAATTAGGGTTTGCAATCGGTTAACCCTCAATGTTCAACAATGTGAAACAAATTGAAGCTGAACCCATCAATTGATACTCAATTGGGCCCAAACGTGGCCCAAACGGTCTTGAGATCATTTAGACACCCTCCTAATGGTCTTGAGACCGTTTGCCCAAAGTTTCATCAAAATCTAAGCTGATTTGATAAGGGTTGAACCCTAATTAGGTCTAAAATCAGCACTTTATTCAATTCATCAACCTATTGTGATTGGACCCTCAATTCATCAAATTACCTTAACCCTAGACCTCCAAATGGTCTTGGGTTGTCACCAAATGGTATTGAAACCGTTTGAGTGAACCCACAAACGGTCTTGAGACCCTTTGGGCCCTTCAACCCAAAGTTCACCAAAATCTATCCTTGAAATCAGCAATTCAACCCGATTAGGGTTTAGAAGGTTGAAGTGCCTTCAACTTGTGATTGGTTTGCAATTAGATCATGATTCTTTATAATTGATTAATTCAACATGTATACAACAGACCTCTAAATGGTCTTCACTTGGTCAACCCTACCAAATGGTCTTGGAGACAGTTTGAATCTAAACAGTCTTGCAAGACCGCATGAGATCAAACGGTTTGAGACCGTTTGATTTCAAACGGTTTGCAAACCGTTTAGACCAAATGGTCCAAGGTCGTTTGATAAAGTTACCTAGGAATTCACACCCATCATCTTCAACCTTGGGACAGGAAGGTTATTTCGTGGTTTTGCTTGCAAGGAAGCAAGAAAAGATGGGGAAGAAGAAGAACTTAACTACTACTTGCAAGAATAACAATATGCATAATAAAACAAAGGTTTTAGAGTTATAAAACCCGCCTCAAATGTTGTTCCTAGAGCTCCAAGCTTCCAACCTTCAAACCTTTAATGGCGTCTTGGGCTCCACAGGTTGGCAAAAGTTGATTCTCCAAGGAAAGGTTGGGGAAGGTCAGCTAGAACAAGAAACCTAAGTGAGATAACCATAAAACCAACGTTATACAAAGAATTCCTCCATGAATCCGAGCTAGAAGATGGTCTCTTCTCACCTTAGAACAGGTTGGTCATCTTCTTGAGCTCGAGAGCTCAGCCTTAGTCGGTTGAGCAAGATGAGAAGTGAAGAAGAGAAGGGAATACATTTACTTGGTTTGCAAAGAAAGAAGCTTATATAGCTTGGGTTAGTTTTCAACATAAGGACCTCTAGTTTATGGGTTTCTCATCTAGGTCCCTCCTTCACTTCTAAGGCACGTTCAATATATCATAACTTTAATCAAATCCCATCAAAACTCAAGAGCTAAGGGTAAAGAAAGCCAACTTGCAAACTAAGGTACATATATAAAAGGTCTCTTTACTCATACTAGGTGATTCTACTACAAAAGTCATTCCTCTGTGGCTTCAACGTGCAATACAGATGGTAGGGTAACACCACAAGTCGAACCGGAAAAAGTTCCTAATATCTAAAAAGGTACCTCAGGAAACAGAAGGATGAAGAGACTACACATTCATTTTTCTAAGTATGATGGAAGCGATCAATAAAGGAATTTCGTTGGAATATATTTGCCTTGAAGATTTGCACAGACTACGTGGCATCTACACTATGGAAGTGATGAATGCATATTCATATCTTATTTTTGCTTCATTTATAATAATTAATTAGGACTTTTTTGTTAATTTTAGCTAATTCAAAAATAAATAGCACTTTCGTCTTCTTGATATACTTTTTCTGAATTCTTATGATATTTTTCTTAATTTTCAGGAATTATCTAAGTAATTAAATCGAGAAAATAAAAGATGAAGATATGAGGCTTTTCAAATATTCCCGCAGTATCTGAGATACTCGTCACTAAAATAGCCATATCTTTTGCGTCTAAAGGTGGAATTTCAAGATAAAGTATGGAATAAAAAGAAAATTTTATTGGCTACAAAAAAGACATATTTTGCAGTAATTTTGGTGTTTATTTGGCTGTGAAATTAACCAGTGAAAGTAGCCTTACGTTTTTCCACAGAGTCTGATTTTAGTATATGCCTTTCACCAAAATTGGTATAACTCTCACATCCTAAGGCGGAATTTATTGTTCAAGTATGCTTTGGAAAGAAAATTCAATTATGTACAGGAAAAATATATTTTCAAGCCGCTTCCGAATTTTTGACTAGCCCATAAATACGCTCGAAATTACTATTACGGAAAATTAATGCAAAAGAAATACAAAGCAATCAATTGTTTCCTCTATTGATTAGATCTAGAAAGTTAGCAGCCGTCGGCGGCCATTTCTTTTGTCCTAAACCTAATGTATACCCCACTCCTTCTCCTATAAAAGGAGGGGCACTTCCTCCTCTTTGGGCATCTGGGATTTCTCTTTGTATGGGGATTCTGAAGCATTTATTCTTGTAATCATCTTCTTATTCTGCAATAAAGTAGATTTTATTTCAAGCATTGTTCTTTCATACTTAGTTCTTATCTCTTCATTCCGCCTTAGTCGTAATCTTCTTTTCTCCGTTCTTTAATTATGGAGCAAGGAACTAAGAACTAAGCCATTTTATTGTCTCTAACATAAGGATTAACCTCCTGATTTTGGGCTAGACTATGGCTTTAGTACTTTCTTCCTCCGTCTCCCCCTTCTCCATGAGTGAGTAGTTTTCTATCGAGGCAAGGAGAATAACCCCTTAGTCATGGCTTTATCGACTTTTTCTAAAGAACTATTCTAGATGGCGTTTGGGTTTGATAACTAATTGATCTATCAAAGTAATTAATTGATTTGATCAAAAGTTAATCTGGATGGATATGACCGTGGAAGTTCGAATTTAGAACAACAAACCCAATCACATAGGAGTTTTGAAACGACCGTTGATCTTCTTCTTTTAGGATGATGAACTAAGAAGCATGCACACCAGGATCAATGGGCTCATGTGGAGTCTATCTTTAGTGGATTTTTATTAATTCACTTGCCTTCATCGAATCTGTCGTTTTTAAGGATTAGTTTATTTTGCCTAGACTAAGGTGGTGAAAACCCCTAATGCCTTGATCTCCATCTCTTGATTTAATCACCACATACTTTTTCTTTCTTTAATTCCTAGTCTTTTCATTCATATAGTTTTTCTTGTGCTAACAATAATCTTAAATTTCCATGTGCATTTTTATTCTTGTTAAGTGCATTTTCTTTCTTGCATTAGTGTAATCAATCAAACCCCCAACTTGACATTTACTTTCTATTCCAAATCTAAAAAAAAAACCAAAAACAAACAACAAGTTCTTCAAACTTTGGGTTCTAAGAATAATCTCTAAAAAGTTGTCCTGTGGGATCGACCCTTCTATACTACCCTTAAAACCAGAAGTAAAAAAGGTTTAAACTCTATTACTGACCATCTTAGTAGTTGATATTGCAAAGCAATGCTTATCAATTTGGCGTCGTTGCCGGGGACAACAGATTGTTTTCTCGAACCCCAAAAATCTTTTGATAAACTTTTTTTATTTTTTAATGACTTCCGAGTAACATTCTGGAAGTGCTACTCCTCTTTCTACCGAGTTTCCATTCCGGCAGTCCGTTTTTTCTGCACACGATTAATTGCTTCATTTGTGCATTCGACGCTCGCCGAACACCAATTCCACGGGGCAATTTTTTAATCTGGAAACAGAGAGGATAAGGATGATTTTAATAGATGATGATGACGATGATTATATCATCTTCAATCAAGTAGAACCAACTCCAGTACCTAATGCTCCACCAATCACTTCCATTGTGGATGTTAATCTAGTTGATTCTAATGGACAATCTACTTCATTGGAACCCTTTCTCTATAATGAACCACCACCCTTAGAAGAAGTCCAATGTGATATAGTTGAGATTCCACACAACCTTGATCGGGAGATGGATAGGTGTTTTAAAGAAATTTAGGATGTTGTAAATGAAGAACTTTGTTTAGCTAGGGTTGCAGCTGTATGGGGCCCTGACTATCCATATAAGTCAAAAAATGAGTGGATGGAGGCCTATGTTGATAAATTCATGAATCAAGAATATTTTATCAAAAAGGTTAAAGACTAGTGGGCTCAAAGAACATCCCAAAAACCTAAGACCCCACCCTTCTCGGTTGTAGGCCCATATTTGGATGTTTGTAATAATCATCCCATCTTGGTTGAGCCTATTGTGGCCAATGAACCATCACCTCCCCAACATGCACTGATGGATTCTTTTGAAAGGCTTCATCATCAAGAGCACTATGACCTCACTCAACCACCTCTTTTTCCACATCTAGTTGAACCTGATGAGGTGATTCTACCACTGCAAGAACCTTACATTACACCATTATATTGTGAGTTGATCCCTTCTGAGCCCATTGAATTAGGCACTTGTCCTATAAAGGAATCATATCTCCCCTTCAGCATAGTAAAGGATCCAATTGATTCCATAGCCATCCATGTTGATGAGATCTTTTATGAAGAAGAGATGGAGAACTCTCCAATAGAGATGGAACAACCTAGATTCATCATTTTTGATAATTATGACGACAATTATGCCATTTGTGAGTCTTGCACACCAAATTCACTGACTTCCATTTATGGGGTAAAGGATCCAGACGCACCTTGTTGCATAATCCACCAAGAAGACGTACATCCCCATATGATTGTTTACTCGGCTAACAAACCAGTTCTACTTATACAGGCACCCTCTTCACCACATGTAGATCCAGGTGGAAAAAAGATAATCGAGCCAGATTCTCTGTCCGATCTTCCACATCCGACACTACATTTGTTACCCAACTGGCACATGTCAATCCCCCCCAATCCACATTCATCTCCAACACTACTTTCACTGTTGAAGGAAGATAAGTGGATCCTACTCGAAGGACTACGAGGTGATACACAACATCATTCAGAAAACCTTTTTAGGCTTCCGCGACTACCCATCCATTGGGTGTTCCATGAAGCTCCTCTATTCAAAACACCAGCCATCATCGACATTCCCTTCAGATGGACTTACTTTGAGCTACCAGGACCTCCTGGTGAACCCAACAAATTTCTTCCCTACATCTCATGTTCGGGTTTTGCTCGAGATGAGAAAAATCTAAGTTCGCGATGGAGGTGGGTGGTATGATTCTATTCTACCCCCTTATCTTTTTATTCTTGCATTATTTCCACTTTTTTTTTGATTTTGCATATAGTTGCTTTGTTCATGGCCATTATCTAGTCGGCCATATTTTTATTACTTTTGTTGCAAAATGGCCTTTATCTAGTCGGCCTTGATATGATCATTTGTCAAAATACTCCCCTTAATGATGTAACTGCCTTGCAATTAAAATTTTGAAACTTTCATGACTAGAAATCCTCCTGTCACTTAGGACCTCAAATAATAATCACTCCTTGGAAAAGATGACAAGCCATAGAGGACTGATAGGATTCAAGAGTGATGCTTTCTTATCATGTACAACTTGTATACATTTTCTTGATTTTTGGCATGATTCGGTAATAGTTGAACCAATGCATGGTAATCTAAAAAAAAGATGGAAAAAAAAACTTGCACAAGAACAACCTCTTCTACTCTTCTTCTACCACTTCCAAATCTTTCCATTCGTAAAAAAAAAAGACAATAATGCCCAAAAGGCTAAGTTTGGGGTGGCACCACTTCCCCCTCTTCCGCTTCTTCCATACCCATGCAATTGAGTGTATCACCAAAAATCAAAGAAAAAAATGTGGTCAATGTAACTGTATGTCCACTAAATAAAAAGGTCTCGAGTCGAATAGAGGAGAGACTGTCCTTCTTTTATACCTCCTTCACTCCAATTTTCTACCCAGGGGAAAACTACAAAAACCCCAACCATCCAAATCAGCATTGTTCTTGTGTAAAACTAAAAAAATAAATTGGAGTACCAAATGCGAAGGTGAAATGAAAATCTATTTTATTGCAAGTCTTGAATAAATGCCAGTTTGTGAAGTAGGAAATATAAAAGTCACTTTTTGTGAATTCAGGAAGTCCGTGTCCCTTGGCCATATTTTAGTAGAAGGAATCAAGTGATTGTCAGGAGAGTGAGTATGATTGGTTGAGAGTATGACTTAAAAGTATTTCTTGATTTTAATATCGCTCGGGATGAACAAAGTTTAAGATTGGGGTATTTTGATGAATGCATATTCATCTCTTATTTTTGCTTCATTTATAATAATTAATTAGGACTTTTTTGTTAATTTTTGCTAATTCAAAAATAAATCGCACTTTCATCTTCTTGATATACTTTTCCTGAATTCTTATGATATTTTTCTTAATTTTCAGGAATTATCTAAGTAATTAAATCGAGAAAATAAAAGATGAAGATATGAGGCTTTTCAAATATTCCCGCAGTACCTGAGATACTCGTCACTAAAATAGCCATATCTTTTACGCATAAAGTTGGAATTTCAAGATAAAGTATGGAATGAAAGGAGAATTTTATTGGCTACAAAAAAGACATATTTTGCAGCAATTTTGGTATTTATTTGGCTGCGCAATTAACCAGTGAAAGTAGCCTTACGTTTTCCCGCAGAGTGTGATTTCAGTATATACCTTTCACCAAAATTGATATAACTCTCACATCCTAAGGTGGAATTTATTGTGCAAGTATGCGTTGGAAAGATAATTCAATTATATACAGGAAAATAATATTTTCGAAAAGATTACGAATTTTTGTCTAACCCAAAAATATGCTCAAAATTGCTATTGCGGGAAATTAATGCAAAAGGAATGCAAATCAATCAGTTGTTTCCTCTATTGATTAGATCTAGTAAGTTAGCTGCCGCCGGCGGACATTTCTTTTGTCCTAAACCTAATGTATACCCCCTCCTTCTCCTATAAAAGAAGGGACACTTCCTCCTCTTTGGGCATCTGGGATTTCTCTTTGTATGGGGATTCTGAAGCATTTATTCTTATAACCATCTCTTATTATCCAATAAAGTAGATTTTATTTCAAGCATTGTTCTTTCATACTTGGTTCTTATCTCTTCATTCTTCCTTAGTCTTAATCTTCTTTTTTCTCCGTTCTTTAATTCTGGAGCAAGGAACTAAGAACTAAGTCATTTTATTGTCTCTAGCATAAGGATTAACCTCCTGATTTTGGGCTAGACTATGGCTTCAGTACTTTCTTCCTCCGTCTCCCCTTCTCCATGAGTGAGTAGTTTTCTATCGAGGCAAGGGGAATAACTCCTTAGCTATGACTTTATTGACTTTTTCTAAAAAACGATACTAGATGACTTTTGGGTTTGATAAGTAATTGATCTATCAAAATAATTAATTGATTTGATCAAAAGTTAATCTGGATGGATATGACCGTGGAAGTTTAGATTTAGAACACAAACCCAATCGCATAGGAGTTTTGAAACGACTATGGATCTTATTCTTTTAGGATGATGAACTAAGAAGCATGAGTACCAGGATCAATGGGCTCATGTGGAGTCTATCTTTAGTGGATTTTTATTAATTCACTTGCCTTCATCAAATCCGTCGTTTTTAAGGATTAGTTTATTTTGCCTTGACTAATGTGGTGAAAACCCCTAACGCCTCGATCTCCATCTCTTGATTTAATCACCGCATAATTTTGCTTTCTTTAATTCCTAGTCTTTTCATTCATATATTTTTTCTTGTGCTAATAATAATCTTAAATTTCCTTGTACATTTTTATTCTTGTTAAGTGCATTTTCTTTCTTGCATTAGTGTAATCAATCAAACCCCCAACTTGACTTTTACTTTCTGTTCCAAATCTAAAAAAAATACCAAAAACAAATAACAAGTTCTTCAAACTTTGGGTTCTAAGAACAATCTATAAAAAGTTGTCCTGTGAGATCGACCCTTCTATACTACCCTTAAAACCAGAAGTAAAAAAGGTTTAAACTCTAGCACTGACCATCTTAGTGATTGATATTGCAAAGTGACGCTTATCAATTTGGCGCCGTTGCCGGGGACAACAGATTGTTTTCTCAAACCCCAAAAATCTTTTGAAATTTTTATTTTATTTTTTTATGCCTTCCGAGTAACATTCCGGAAGTGCTACTCCTCTTTCTAGTGAGTTTCCCTTCCGGCAGTCCGTTTTTTCTACACATGATTAACTGCTTCATTTGTGCATGCGACGCTCGCTGAATGCCAATTCCGGGGGGTAATTTTTTAATCTGGAACCAGAGAGGCTAATGATGATTTTAGTAGATGATGATGATGATGATTATATCATCTTCAATCAAGTAGAACCAACTCTAGTACCTAAAGCTCCACCAATCACTTCCATTGTGGATGTTAATCTAGTTGATTCTAATGGCCAATCTACTTCATTGGAACCCTTTCTCTATAATGAACCGCCACCCTTAGAAGAAGTCCAATGTGATATAGTTGAGATTCCACACAACCTTGATCAGGAGATGGATAGGTGTTTTAAAGAAATTCAGGATGCTGTAAATGAAGAACTTTGTTTAGCTAGGGTTGCAGCTGTATGGGGCCCTGACTATCCATATAAGTCAGAAAATGAGTGGATGGAGGCCTATGTTGATAAATTCATGAATCAAGAATCTTTTAACAAAAAGGTTAAAGACTGGTGGGCTCAAAGAACATCCCAAAAACCTAAGACTCCACCCTTCTCGGTTGTAGGCCCATATTTGGATGTTTGCAATAATCATCCCATCTTGGTTGAGCCTATTGTGACCAATGTACCATCACCTCCCCAACATGCACTGATGGATTCTTTTGAAAGGCTTCATCATCATGAGCACTATGACCTCACTCAACCACCTCTTTTTCCACATCTAGTTGAACATGATGAGGTGATTCTACCACTGCAAGAACCTTACATTACACCATTATATTGTGAGGTGATCCCTTTTGAGCCCATTGAGTTGGGCACTTGTCCTATAAAGGAATCATATCTCCCCTTCAGGATAGTAAAGGATCCAATTGATTCCATAGACATCCATGTTGATCAGATCTTTTATGAAGAAGAGATAGAGAACTCCCCAATTGATATCGAGCAACCTAGATTGATCATTTTTTATAATTATGATAACAATTATGCCATTTGTGAGTTTTGCACACCAAATCCACTGGATTCCATTTATGAGGTAAAGGATCTGGACGCAACTTATTGCATAATCCACCAAGAAGACGTACATCCCCATATGATTCTTTACTCGGATAACAAACTAGTTCTTCTTATACAGGCATCCTCTTCACCACATGTAGATCCAGGTGGAAAAAAGATACTCGAGCCAGATTCTTTGTCCAATCTTCCACATCTGACACTACATTTGTTACCCAACTGGCACCTGCCAATCCCCCCCAATCCACATTCATCTCCAATACTACTTTCACTATTGAAGGAAGATAAGTGGATCCTACTCGAAGGACTACGAGGTGATACACAACATCATTCAGAAAACCTTTTTAGGCTTCCGCGACAACCCATCCATTGGGTGTACCATGAAGCTCCTCTATTCAAAACTCCAGCCATCATTGACATTCCCTTCAGATGGACATATTTTGAGCTACCAGGACCTCCTGGTGAACCCAACAAATTTCTTCCCTCCATCTCGGGTTTGGGTTTTGCTCGGGATGAGCAAAAATCTAAGTCCGGGTTGGAGGTGGGTGGTATGATTCTATTCCACCCCTTTATCTTTTTATTCTTGCATTATTTCCACATTTTTTTTATTTTGCATATAGTTGCTTTGTTCATGGCCATTATCTAGTCGGCCTTATTTTTATTACTTTTGTTACAAAATGGCCTTTACCTAGTCGGCCTTGATATGATCATTTGTCAAAATAATCCCCTTAATGATGTAACTGCCTTGCAACTAAAATTTTGAAACTTTCATGACTAGAAATCCTCCTGTCACTTAGGACCTCAAATAAGAATCACTCCTTGGAAAATATGGCAAGCCATAGAGGACTGATAAGATTCAAGAGTGATGCTTTCTTATCATGTACAACTGGTATACATTTTCTTGATTTTTCGCATGATTCGGTAATAGTTGAACCAATGCATGGTACTCTAAAAAAAAGATGGAAAAAAAGTTGCACAAGAACAGCCTCTTCTACTCTTCTTCTACCACTTCCAAATCTTTCCATTCGTAAAAAAAAGCCAATAATGCCCAAAAGGCTAAGTTTGGGGTGGCACCCCTTCCCCCTCTTCTGCTTCTTCCATACCCACGTAATTCGGTGTATCACTAAATATCAAAGAAAAAAAATGTGGTAAATGTAACTGCATGTCCACTAAATAAAAAGGTCTCGAGTCGAATAGAGGAGAGACTGACCTTCTTCCATACCTCCTTCACTCCAATTTTCTACCCAGGGGAAAACTACAAAAACCCCAACCATCCAAATCAGCCATGTTCTTGTGTAAAACTAAAAAAAAAATGGAGTACCAAATGCGAAGGTGAAATGAAAATTTATTTTATTGCAGGTCTTGAATAAATGCAAGTTTGTGAAGTAGGAAATATAAAAGTCACTTTTTGTGAATTCAGGAAGTCAGGGTCGCTTGACCATATTTTGGTAGAAGGAATCAAGTGATTGTTAGGAGAGTGAGGATGATAGGTTGAGAGTATGTCTTGAAAGTATTTCTTGATTTTAATGTTGCTCGGGACGAGCAAAGTTTAAGCTTGGGGTATTTTGATGAATGCATATTCATCTCTTATTTTTTCTTCATTTAGAATAATTAATAAGGAATTTTTTGTTAATTTTAGCTAATTCAAAAATAAATAGCACTTTCATCTTCTTAATATACGTTTCCTGAATTCTTATGATATTTTTCTTAATTTTCATGAATTATCTAAGTAATTAAATCGAGAAAATAAAAGATGAAGATATGAGGATTTTCAAAAATTCCCGCAGAACCTGAGATACTCGTCACTAAAATAGCCATCTCTTTTGCGTATAAGGTGGAATTTCAAGATAAAGTATGGAATGAAAAGAGAATTTTATTGGCTACAAAAAAGACATATTTTGCAGCAATTTTGGTGTTTATTTGGCTGTGCAATTAACCAGTGAAAGTAGCCTTACATTTTCCCACTGAGTGTGATTTCAGTATATACCTTTCACCAAAATTGGTATAATTCTTACATCCTAAGGCGGAATTTATTGTGCAAGTATGCGTTGGAAATACAATTAAATTATCTACAGAAAAAATATATTTTTGGGCCGCTTCCGAATTTTTGACTAGCCCAAAAATACGCTCGAAATTGCTATTGTGGGAAATTAGTGCAAAAGGAATGCAAAACAATCAATTGTTTCCTCTATTGATTAGATCTAGAAAGTTAGCAGCCGCCGGCGGCTATTTCTTTTGCCCTAAACCTAATGTATACCCCCTTCATTCTCCTATTAAAGGAGGGGAACTTCCTCCTCTTTGGGCATCTGGGATTTCTCTTTGTATGTGGATTCTGAAGCATTTATTCTTGTAATCATCTTCTTATTCTGCAATAAAGTAGATTTTATTTCAAGCATTGTTCTTTCATACTTGGTTCTTATCTCTTCATTCCTCCTTAGTCTTAATCTTCTTTTCTCCGTTCTTTAATTCTGGAGCAAGGAACTAAGAACTAAGACATTTTATTGTCTCTAGCATAAGGATTAACCTCCTGATTTTGGGCTAGACTATGACTTCAATACTTTCTTCCTCCGTCTCCCCCTTCTTCATGAGTGAGTAGTTTTCTATTGAGGCAAGGGGAATAACCCCTTAGCCATGGCTTTATCGACTTTTTCTAAAAAATGATTCTAGATGGCTTTTGGGTTTGATAACTAATTGATCTATTAAAGTAATTCATTGATTTGATCAAAAGTTAATCTGGATGGATATGACCGTGGAAGTTTGGATTTAGAATGACAAACCCAATCACATAGGAGTTTTGAAATGACCGTGGATCTTTTTCTTTTAGGATGATGAACTAAGAAGCATGAGCACCATGATCAATGGGCTCATGTGGAGTCTATCTTTAGTGGATTTTTATTAATTCACTTGCCTTCATCAAATCCGTCATTTTTAAGGATTAGTTTATTTTGCCTTGACTAAGGTGGTGAAAACCCCTAAGCCTCGATCTCCATCTCTTGATTTAATCACCACATACTTTTTCTTTCTTTAATTCCTAGTCTTTTCATTCATATAGTTTTTCTTGTGCTAACAATAATCTTAAATTTCCTTGTGCATTTTTATTCTTGTTAAGTGCATTTTCTTTCTTGCATTAGTGTAATCAATCAAACCCCCAACTTGACTTTTACTTTCTGTTCCAAATCTAAAAAAAAATACCAAAAACAAATAACAAGTTCTTCAAACTTTGGGTTCTAAGAACAATCTCTAAAAAGTTGTCCTGTGGGATCGACCCTTCTATACTACACTTAAAACCGGAAGTAAAAAAGGTTTAAACTCTAGGACTGACCATCTTAGTGATTGATATTGCAAAGCGACACTTATCAATTTGGCACCGTTACCGGGGACAACAGATTGTTTTGTCGAACCCCAAAAATCTTTTGAAAATCTTTTTTTATTTTTTTATGCCTTCCGAGTAACATTCCAGAAGTGCTACTCTTCTTTCTGCCGAGTTTCCATTCCGGCAGTCTGTTTTTTCTGCACACGATTAACTGCTTCATTTGTGCATGCGACGCTCGCCGAACGCCAATTCTGCGGGGCAATTTTTTAATCTGGAACTAGAGAGGCTAAGGATGATTTTAATAGATGATGATGACGATGATTATATCATCTTCAATCAAGTAGAACCAACTCCAGTACCTAAAGCTCCACCAATCACTTCCATTGTGGATGTTAATCTAGTTGATTCTAATGGCCAATCTACTTCATTGGAACCCTTTCTCTATAATGAACCGCCACCCTTAGTAGAATTCCAATGTGATATAGTTGAGATTCCACACAACCTTGATCAGGAGATGGATAGGTGTTTTAAAGAAATTCTGGATGCTATAAATGAAGAACTTTGTTTAGCTAGGGTTCAGCTGTATGGGGTCCTGACTATCCATATAAGTCAGAAAATGAGTGGATGGAGGCCTATGTTGATAAATTCATGAATCAAGAATCTTTTAACAAAAAGGTTAAGACTGGTGGGCTCAAAGAACATCCCAAAAACCTAAGACTCCACCCTTCTCAGTTGTAGGCCCATATTTGGATGTTTGTAATAATCATCCCATCTTGGTTGAGCCTATTGTGACCAATGTACCATCACCTCCCCAACATGCACTGATGGATTCTTTTGAAAGGTTTCATCAGCAAGAGCACTATGACCTCACTCAACCACCTCTTTTTCCACATCTAGTTGAACCTGATGAGGTGATTCTACCACTGCAAGAACCTTACATTACACCATTATATTGTGAGGTGATCCCTTCTGAGCCCATTGAGTTGGGCACTTGTCCTATAAAGGAATCATATCTCCCCTTCAACATAGTAAAGGATCCAATTGATTCCATAGACATCCATGTTGATGAGATCTTTTATGAAGAAGAGATGGAGAACTCCCCAATAGAGATGGAACAACCTAGATTGATCATTTTTGATAATTATGACGACAATTATGCCATTTGTCAGTCTTGCACACCAAATCCACTGGCTTCCATTTATGGGGTAAAGGATCCGGACGCACCTTGTTGCATAATCCACAAAGAAGACGTACATCCCCATATGATTGTTTACTCGGCTAACAAACTAGTTCTTCTTATACATGCACCCTCTTCACCACATGTAGATCTAGGTGGCAAAAAGATACTCGAGCCAGATTCTCCGTCCGGTCTTCCACATCCGACACTACATTTGTTACCCAACTGGCACCTTCCAATCCCCCCAATCCACATTCATCTCCAACACTACTTTCACTATTGAAGGAAGATAAGTGGATCCTACTCGAAGGACTACGAAGTGATACAAAACATCATTCAGAAAACCTTTTTAGGCTTCCGCGACTATCCATCCATTGGGTGTACCATGAAGCTCCTCTATTCAAAACTCCAGCCATCATCGACATTCCCTTCAGATGGACATATTTTGAGCTACCAGGACCTCCTGGTGAACCCAACAAATTTCTTCCCTCCATCTCGGGTTTGGGTTTTGCTCGGGACGAGAAAAAATCTAAGTCTGGGGTGGAGGTGGGTGGTATGATTCTATTGCACCCCCTTATCTTTTTATTCTTGCATTATTTTCACTTTTTTTTTATTTTGCATATAGTTGCTTTGTTCATGGTCATTATCTAGTCAGCCATATTTTTATTACTTTTGTTGCAAAATGGCCTTTATCTAGTCGGTCGTGATATGATCATTTGTCAAAATACTCCCCTTAATGATGTAACTGCCTTGCAACTAAAATTTTGAAACTTTCATGACTAGAAATCCTCCTATCACTTAGGACCTCAAATAATAATCTCTCCTTGGAAAAGATTGCAAACCATAGAGGACTGATAGGATTCAAGAGTGATGCTTTCTTATCATGTACAACTTGTATAAATTTTCTTGATTTTTCGCATGATTTGGTAATAGTTGAACCAATGCATGGTACTCTAAAAAAAAGATGGAAAAAAAAGTTGCACAAGAACAACCTCTTCTACTCTTCTTCTACCACTTCCAAATCTTTCCATTCGTAAAAAAAAAGCCAATAATGCCCAAAAGGCTAAGTTTGGGGTGGCACCCCTTCCCCCTCTTCCGCTTCTTCCATACCCATGCAATTCGATGTATCACCAAAAATCAAAGAAAAAAATGTGGTTAATGTAACTGCATGTCCACTAAATAAAAAGGTCTCGAGTCGAATAGAGGAGAGACTGTCCTTCTTCCATACCTCCTTCACTCCAATTTTCTACCCAGGGGAAAACTACAAAAACCCCAACCATCCAAATCAGCCCTGTTCTTGTGTAAAACTAAAAAAAAAATTGGAGTACTAAATGCGAAGGTGAAATGAAAATCTATTTTATTGCAGGTCTTGAATAAATGTAAGTTTGTGAAGTAGGAAATATAAAAGTCACTTTTTGTGAATTCAGGAAGTCAGGGTCGCTTGGCCATATTTTGGTAGAAGTAATCAAGTGATTGTTAGGAGAGTGAGGATGATGGGTTGAGAGTATGTCTCGAAAGTATTTCTTGATTTTAATGTTGCTCGGGATGAGCAAAGTTTAAGTTTGGGGTATTTTGATGAATGCATATTCATCTCTTATTTTTTCTTCATTTAGAATAATTAATTAGGACTTTTTTGTTAATTTTAGCTAATTCAAAAATAAATAGCACTTTTATCTTCTTGATATACTTTTCCTGGATTCTTATGATATTTTTCTTAATTTTCAGGAATTATCTAAGTAATTAAATCGAGAAAATAAAAGATGAAGATATGAGCTTTTCAAATATTCCTACAGTACCTGAGATACTCGTCACTAAAATAGCCATATCTTTTGCGTCTAAAGGTGAAATTTCAAGATAAAGTATTGAATGTAAAGAGAATTTTATTGGCTAGAAAAAAGACATATTTTGCAGCAATTTTGGTGTTTATTTGGCTGTGCAATTAACCAGTGAAAGTAGCCTTACGTTTTCTCACAGAGTCTGATTTCAGTATATACCTTTCACTAAAATTGGTATAACTCTCATATCCTAAGGCGGAATTTATTGTGGAAGTATGCGTTGGAAATATAATAAAATTATCTACAGGAAAAATATATTTTCGGGCAGCTTCCAAATTTTTTACTAGCTCAAAAATACACTTGAAATTTCTATTGCGGTAAATTAATGCAAAAGGAATGCAAAGCAATCAATTGTTTCCTCTATTGATTAGATCTAGAAAGTTAGCAGCTGCCGGCAGCCATTTCCTTTGCCCTAAACCTAATGTATACCCCCCTCCTTCTCCTATAAAAGGAGGGGCACTTCCTCCTCTTTGGGCATCTGGGATTTCTCTTTGTATGTGAATTCTGAAGCATTTATTCTTGTAATCATCTTCTTATTATGCAATAAAGTAGATTTTATTTCAAGCATTTTTCTTTCATACTTGGTTCTTATCTGCTCATTCCGCCTTAGTCTTAATCTTCTTTTCTCCGTTCTTTAATTCTGGAGTAAGGAACTAAGAACTAAGCAATTTTATTGTCTCTAGTATAAGGATTAACCTCTTGACTTTGGGTTAGACTATGACTTCAGTACTTTCTTCTTCCGTCTCCCCCTTCTCCATGAGTGAGTAGTTTTCTATCGAGGCAAGGGGAATAACCCCTTAGCCATGTCTTTATCGAATTTTACTAAAAAATGATTCTAGATGGCTTTTAGGTTTGATAACTAATTGATCTATCAAAGTAATTAATTGATTTGATCAAAAGTTAATCCTGATGGATATGACCGTGGAAGTTCGGATTTAGAACAACAAACCCAATCGCATATGAGTTTTGAAATGACCGTGGATCTTCTTCTTTTAGGATGATGAACTAAGAAGCATGAGCACCAGGATCAATGGGCTCATGTGGAGTCTATCTTTAGTGGATTTTTATTAATTCACTTGCCTTCATCGAATCCGTCGTTTTTAAGGATTAGTTTATTTTTCCTTGACTAAAGTGGTGAAAACCCCTAACGCCTCGATCCCCATCTCTTGATTTAATCACCGTATACTTTTGCTTTCTTTAATTCCTAGTTTTTTTATTCATATAGTTTTTCTTGTGCTAACAATAATCTTAAATTTCCTTGTGCATTTTTATTCTTGTTAAGTACATTTTCTTTCTTGCATTAGTGTAATTAATCAAACACACAACTTGACTTTTACTTTCTGTTCCAAATCTTAAAAAAAATACCAAAAACAAATAACAAGTTCTTCAAACTTTGGGTTCTAAGAACAATCTCAAAAAAAGTTGTCCTGTGGGATCGACCCTTCTATACTACCCTTAAAACCGGAAGTAAAAAAGGTTTAAACTCTAGGATTAACCATCTTAGTGATTGATATTGCAAAGAGACGCTTATCAAGAAGTCATCTATGATCGTCACTTCTTCAAAGACCCAAAAATTTCTCCAAATGAGATATCACATTGATTATATATTGGAATACCTTTGCCTAAGAAGAAGACATGGAGGAACAGATGAAGAATTTGTGGGTCACCCCTTCTAAACTTACTCAACCATCTATCTGGAAGGAAGGGTGGCCAACCGACAGGCACTAGGATGAAGCCACACAACGCAAGAATCTAGGCCCTAGGTTGTTGAACAACTGAGAACCACACCTACATAAGAAAAAGAACAAGAAAAATATACTCATCAACCAGAAGAGGGAGAGAGTAATGAAGATGATATGTAGGAAATACAACCAGATGGGGCAGTAGGGGCAATAGAAGCAACTTTCCATGAGTTTGACAGATGGGCCTATGAAGATATATCTCAAGGCTTGTTGATGGTGATAATGGACAAGATGAGGGAGGATGATACTATGGGGGAAGTGATTTTGAAAAGAAATGGGATCTATGTGATGAAAGATGACCTCCGTTATACACTGAAGACAGGAGGATACCTATTTGTAGTTGTCAGGCCTACATACCAATCCTTGCTAGGCAATGATATGCCTCATGTGCACATGGACTACTTCTTTCTCATTCATGACCTATTAAAAGACAAGAAGGTAGGAGAAAAAGAATGTCTACGACTGTGTCTGATAGAATCCCTCCTTGATTTCATCTTCTTACCAATACTTGCATGAAAATCACTGGAACCTTCTTGTGACATCCCCAGATTTTCTAAAACTTAATTTGATGTGTGACGTCCAAATTGAAACCCTCACCTCAGCGAGAATCCCAATTTAAACATCCCACATAAGGCTAAGAAGAAGAAAATCAAGGGAGTCAGAAGGAAAATTCAGTAGTACATGCACATGAACGATAATAAAACCATACACACATGTTCACCATTCAACATATAGTTACAACATGAATTGTTACATCACTTGATATTACATATTGAACAACAAACTATACATATACATGTACTACAACTAAACTACATGATCTTAAGACAACAGGTCCACCTGTACATCAGCTTGCTATACAACTCTCAACTATCCTGGATCTTCAAGAGCAAAACCATAACCTATACAAAAGATTACATGCGGTACACGTCAGCACAATATTCAAGAATATTGTACTGAGTACGCCTACGTGTCTTTTATTTACCTCTCATCATATCTTGGCAATAAGATAAAACTAATACTTGGCAGTAACAGAAGAATATAAGAAAAGTGTATACTTGCACAAAGATATTCATTAACAAAAGAGAACACATATTTTAATCATATTTCCATCATATATCTCGTACATCTGCCCATAGGGCTTTAATGCTTTTCAGGCCTTATGATCTACTACCAAAGAGTTTGAGATCATTTTACGTGTGATCTACTACCAATGAGTTTGAGATCTAACACATGTGATCTACTACCAAAGAGTTTGAGATCACTTCAATGCATTGTACTACCAAAGAGTTTAGTGCTATCATACGATGGATCATATATCTTATGTTTCATGTGTTCGTAGCAATAAGTATGGTAAATCATGCAACATATCATACAAGAACAATTATTTCAATCAATATCATATGCCAAGTCTTTACTACCATATAACACAAGCATATTGTATAATAAGACAAGTAAGAGGTAATGGCGTACCTTGATGAAGAGATAAACTTAATCACATATTCCTCATGTCATATATAAATTTGTTAAACCTGATCAATATAAGATCATATACTATCATCAGGTTTCCATCATCTCACATCTCATCTTAACCCTAATTATATCGATTTAGGGTTTACCTTATCTCATTAGTATATTTCCATTATTACTTGCATTCTTGTCTTAGATTTATCTTAGTGATGTCATATTCCATATTATAGTTCATTAAATGGATGTACTCATGTGTCACATTATTATGTGAACATATTTAACATTATGTCACTTTCATTAACCATATTAGGGTTACATCACATGTATTAAGGGTGATCTTCATATAACATGAATTTCATGTATAAAACTGATCTAAGATTTACATATTATCTTCCTGTTACTGATATGATATTTTTCTGTAAACTTCATCATTTATTGAGCATGTATGCATTTATTGCACTATATTTAGTGTTATTAGCCCTAATTAGTCATATTAATCAAATTCTATGCTTTCGTACATCAACATGACCATATATGATCTCATATGCATTATAAGCATGATTATAGACTTACTGACATTTTCCCATAATTTTATGTCATCATTTGCTATTTATTATCTCTTAAACAAGCATTACACATCTTACATGATATCACTAATATTTAATCATCAAAAGCCTGATATTATAGTTTTGTTATGTTCTACGCATTTTTCTAAACGTTTTGGTACCTTGTTTGTATTTTTCTAATATTCGAGCTAATTTCTATGAATTATGCAAGATCTAACAATTAACTGAGATATTTACCTTGAAGGGCCAATTGCCAGCCGACACGTGGCTCTAGGGCTGCGCTGCTCCTTTGCTTGAACTAGCCGGTTCAGCGTGGCTGGACCATGAGTTAGCTAGCACAGACAGATCCTATTTCTTTGGTTCATCCGTCAGGCAACTGGGCCCAGTCTGCCTCTTCTTCTCTAGTTTCTCACGTATAGCGAACTTTTCTCCGTTTCCACAGGGCACCACCGCTGGATCAGACCTCAGTGAGGGATCATCTACCTCCTGGTTGCTAGGGCACCGCCGCATAGCTGTGTGCGTGAGCACCGCCGCCCGCCGAAATGAGCACCGACGCAAGCCTCTTCTCCGGCGAGCAGGTCTTCTTCCACCCAAGACACTGTTATGGGGAGATCTTCTACGGCGACTGACCGCCTATGCTCCTCCTTCTCACCCTCCACGCGCCTGAGTCTCCAGCGGGACTCTTTGATTCCGCAACGCAACTGCCACCACTTGGGACTCTGGTCCGGTGTGCGACGGGCGGAGAGTTCCTACTCGGTTTGTCCCTGAACTAGGTTGGGTCACCTGCTTTTGTGAGACTCATGGATCAACAGACCTATCCTCTTCACTCTTCCCCAAAAAGTGTCTGCAGGATCCGTTCACCTCTACCCCAGAACCACAACCGCAGCTATGAGCTCCAGCGAGCAATCAAACACCACTGGCCCCAAAACGTCTGCTCCAACTGCCATTGGGGAGCACCACACCTCCATTCACCTTTGATGTGGAGTAGAGCTCTGATCAGCAATCTTGAGGGTCCTGACCTTCCTCCCTAATTTGGGTGTCGTCTTGGCTTCCTTGGAGTTGTCTGTCTGCCTCGCTATTGTGGACCAACCTGCCTCCCTTCGTTGTCTCACATGACAATGAGTCTGCTCGTTGGATCTCCATCTTGGTTATCCGTTCTCTTGTTGTACGCAGCTATTGATGGAAGCCTTGGTGTGGGGCATCGTTCCTTTCTCTCCAGTCGTCTTTCATTTGTCCTGAGAGATGGGTCTTAAGCAAGCTATCATCGTGGAGAGAGAGTAACCGTCCAGTTAGTTTCCATTGTCCAACCACGATCATGACATGGGAAGGATTGAAGCATGGTGTCTCTGCCTCAACTGCTCATTCGTTTGACTACATTGAAGGGCTATGAAAGGACCCCACTTAGCCGATCCATCACAACATACTCACAGCGAAGACTAGGGGTGTGTGACATATCCATTGATTAGAAACTTAGGCCAACGACTTATATCTTCATACAAAAGCATAATAATGCATCTGATATATAAACAATTTCAAACCTAAAAAGCTCCCTCTATGTACATCAAAAAGTTACTAAATTTTAATCATATCTTCACCTTAACTCAAACTTCACTCTACAGAAAATTGGTGCTATAACTAAATTGTTAGACCATTCAATTAAATTCTTCAAAAAGACATTAAAAGAGATGTCTCATTATGTCAACCTCACATCAACACACCTACTTTGTCAAAAGCTTGGAACTCTTAATATAACTCAACCATATAATTTTGCTTGTATCATTGGACATTGTAGGATTCCAAAAGTCCACTCCATCACATCCTACACATCTTAAAACAAATTCCGTCCTCAGAATTAAGCCAGAAATCCAGTCTTTCACATCATATACATCTTAAAAGAACTTTCGTCTTCGAAAGTGAATCATCCTTTACTCTAAGGAAAACTAAAAGGTCTTCATCCGTATGTTTGGTATCATCCTATGTGTAACATATCCGCAAAGGTTAACTATAACCATGTATCCAAAGAAATATTAGGAGGTTTCAAAAGCATCAAGGATGAAACCTCACTCCATAGAAGGCTCAAACAAGGGTTTTGAAGCTTAGGTTATGTCATTACATATCTCATATGTTAGATTTGCTTCCTTATCTTTATTCATGCATCAGTGTTTCCCCATCATATTACCATGTTCTAAAGGTGTTAACTAAACTTAGCCCATTATATTAAGATGTTATCAACATTTTATTGAGCTAATTGTTAGAACATATTCCACATTAACATATGTCTTTTAGGAGGGAGTTAACTATAGTTAACCCACTTTATTCATCTAGATCTTATCAAGGTGTTATAATCATTATGTTGTGCTAATCTTCAAATTACATTTTTTTTCTTTATTAAGCACTAAGATTAGCACCTCGTGTAACATATATCTCTCCTATGATCTTATCTCATTGCTCATTATAAATTGTCACATTTACGAAGTTTTCATCGCAAGATTAACCAAATATATCACATTGTCATCATTATTTATGTATATGGTTAACCATTTATGCATCAATATGTATTTAACCATCTCTAGGTTTACAACATATCATATTTATATATCACATCTTGAGATTAGATCACATGCTTACATATATTATATCATGGTTGTGTTAACAAACTTATACAAGTGGCTCGTGAAACATGTATCAAAACTTTATGTAGTCCCAATGAGGTTCCTCTAACCCATACCACAAGGGTAGTTCCATGCTCAGTCTCTCTAAGCTAACTCAGCTCTATGAGTATCTCATATGCATATACTTTATCCTCCCTCCTGGGTTTAGGGTTTCTGGGTCTACTTCATTGGTACTAGCAATAGCTTTACAAGCTCTAGCCACATAAGCACAAACCAAAACATGCTATGACATATTCTTCATATGTCTTCTACCCATGAAACATCTTACCCAAAACTTTCTTATATACACCACTAGATTCCTATGTGGGAAACCACCAACCCGAGCATGAGGCTTCACAGAAACTAACATAGCTACCTCCTCCAGGGTCTTGGGCTCTCTCCCTCACCCAGATGGTAGGCACTCATATTCATCTTCGCACATACACATATAACCAGCCTCTCTCTGTCTCTAGGGTTTGGTCCTCACAAGGACATCTAGGGTTCAACAAAACTATGGGAATCATACATAAAGCAACTCAGCTCAATCACTCAGGAGTAGTCTAGTTTAGGACATATCATATCACGTATTTCTCATATTTCTCATATCTTGGAGTGCAGGTTCGCTGACCTTCTCCCAATGGGTCTCACTCTCTCTGGAGTTAACCCTAAAACTGGTCCTAACACTAGAGGTCTTCCTTTATAAAAGAGATTGAGGCTCATGCTGACTCACAACCTTGTCTTAACTTAACATATCTTATCTCATAAAAGCCTTTTTACTTGCATCATCAAAACTTATCTCAAATCCTCAAATCTGAACCTAAGTGCTCAAAGAAAAACATAGATCATCGTAACCATCGTATGTCATATATGTAAGACTTACATAATATCATCAAAACTTATATCATCTATTCCATCTAACATATATTCTAATAAGGCGCTAGACATCTAATCTAGAACTATTCTCTCATCTAGACCGATGTCATTCTCTTTCACTTAGGTTACATGACCACCTCCTACTCATACATGTGTGGGGACACATTTTTGTAATACATATACATAATAAAATATTATATAGTTTTTCTCCGATAAAACAAGCGTCAGAGAAAACTACAAAGGTTCGATCTGGTTGGAATCAAAAACCAAATCCAGAAAATGAGTGTCCCATACATAGTAGAGAGTCCAGTGTCATGAAAACTAATGAAAAGGGTGAGAACAAGGGGTAGACTAGTGTAGCTACTCTAGACAACGAGCGCCATATGTCTAGGGTTTCTCTTCCCTTGATGCACGTCATTTCTAAATAGTGTGACGTCTCATACCGCTGCACCACAAGGAAAGAACGACATCTAAGGACTTGCTACTCAACAAGCACCAGTCTAGGCCTAGTTCTCAGACATCTAGGTGCTAACCTAGAGGCTAGGTCAGATGTAGTCTCTAAAAGACGACTAATCTAACCCTAATGATTATTAAGTTCAAGGTTATTTAGTTTTGAGTTGCATAATGAGCAAATGTCAGGCTTTGCTATTGTTCATGCTCTGATACCACCTGTGACGTCCCCGGATTTTCTAAAACTTAATCTGATGTGTGACGTCCAAATTGAAACCCTCACCTCAGCGAGAATCCCAATTTAAATATCCCACATAAGGCTAAGAAGAAGCAAATCAAGGGAGTCAGAAGGAAAATTCAGTAGTACATGCACATGAACGATAATAAAACCATACACACATGTTCACCATTCAACATATAGTTACAACATGAATTGTTACATCACTTGATATTACATATTGAACAGCAAACTATACATATACATGTACTACAACTAAACTACAGGATCTTAAGATAACAGGTCCACCTGTACATCAGCTCGCTATACAACTCTCAACTATCCTGGATCTTCAAGAGCAAAACCATAACCTATACAAAATATTACATGCGGTACACGTCAGCACAATATTCAAGAATATTGTACTGAGTATGCCTATGTGTCTTTTATTTACCTCTCATCATATCTTGGCAATAAGATAAAACTAATACTTGGCAGTAACAGAAGAATATAAGAAAAGTGTATACTTGCACAAAGATATTCATTAACAAAAGAGAACACATATTTTAATCATATTTCCATCATATATCTTGTACATCTGCCCCTAGGGCTTTGATGCTTTTCAGGCCTCATGATCTACTACCAAAGAGTTTGAGATCATTTTACGTGTGATCTACTACCAATGAGTTTGAGATCTAACACATGTGATCTACTACCAAAGAGTTTGAGATCACTTCAATGCACTGTACTACCAAAAAGTTTAGTGCTATCATATGATGGATCAGATATCTTATGTTTCATGTGTTCATAGCAATAAGTATGGAAAATCATGCAACATATCATACAAGAACAATTATTTCAATCAATATCATATGCCAAGTCTTTACTACCATATAACACAAGCATATTGTATAATAAGCCAAGTAAGAGGTAATGGCGTACCTTGATGAAGAGATAAACTTAATCACATATTCCTCATGTCATCTATAACTTTGTTAAACCCAATCAAGATAAGATCATATACTATCATCAGGTTTCCATCATCTCACATCTCATCTTAACCCTAATTATATCCATTTAGGGTTTACCTTATCTCATTAGTATATTTCCATTATTACTTGCATTCTTATCTTAGATTTATCTTAGTGATGTCATATTCCATATTATAGTTCATTAAATGGATGTACTCATGTGTCACATTATTATGTGAACATATTTAACATTATGTCACTTTCATTAACCATATTAGGGTTACATCACATGTATTAAGGGTGCTCTTCATATAACATGAATTTCATATATAAAAATGATCTCATATTTACATATTATCTTCCTGTTACTGATATGATATTTTTCTGTAAACTTCATCATTTATTGAGCATGTATGCATTTATTGCATTATCTTTAGTGTTATTAGCCCTAATTAGTCATATTAATCAAATTATATGCTTTCGTACATCAACATGGCCATATATGATGTCATATGCATTATAAGCATGATTATAGACTTACTGACATTTTCCCATAATTTTGTGTCATCATTTGCTATTTATTATCTCTTAAACAAGCATTACACATCTTACATGATATCACTGACATTTAATCATCAAAAGCCTGATATTATAGTTCAGTTATGTTCTACGCATTTTTATGAACGTTTGGGTACCTTGTTTGTATTTTTCTGATATTCGAGCTAATTTATATGAATTATGCAAGATCTAACAATTAACTGAGATATTTACCTTGAAGGGCCAATTGCCAGCCGACACATCGCTCTAAGGCTGCGCTGCTCCTTTGCTTGAGCCAGCCGGTTCAGCGTGGCTGGACCATGAGTTAGCTAGCACAGACAAATCCTATTTCTTTGGTTCGTCCGTCAGGCAACTGGGCCCAGTCCGCCTCTTCTTCTCCAGTTTCTCGCGTATAGCGAACTTTTCTCCGTTTCTGCAGGGCACCGCCGCTGGATCAGACCTCGGTGGGGGATCCTCTGCCTCCTGGTTGCTAGGGCGCCACCGCATAGCTGTGTGCATGAGCGCCGCCACCCGCCGAAACGAGCGCCGACACAAGCCTCTTCTCCGGTGAGCAGGTCTTCTTCCGCCCAAGACACTACTGTGGGGAGATCTTCTACGGCGACCGGCCGCCTATGCTCCTCCTTCTCATCCTCCACGCACCTGAGTCTCCATAAGGACTCTTTGATTCCGCAACGCAACTACCACCACTTGGGACTCTGGTCTGTTGTGAGATGGGCGGAGAGTTCCTACTGCGGTTTGTCCCTGAACTAGGTTGGGTCACCTGCTTTTGTGAGACTCATGGATCAACGGACCTATCCTCTTCACTCTTCCCCAACAAGTGTCTGTAGGATCCGTTCACCTCTACCCCAGAACCACAGCCGCAGCTATGAGCTCTAGCGAGCAATCAGACACCACTGGCCCCAAAACGTCTGCTCCAACTGCCATTGGGGAGCACCGCACCTCCGTTCACCTTTGATGTGGAGTCGAGCTCTGATCAGCAATCTTGAGGGTCCTGACCTTCCTCCCTAATTTGGGCATCGTCTTGGCTTCCTTGGAGTTGTCTGTCTGCCTTGCTATTGTGGACCAACCTGCCTCCCTTCGTTGTCTCACATGACAATGAGCCTGCTCGTTGGATCTCCATCTGGGTTATCCGTTCTCTTGTTGTGCGCAGCTATTGATGGAAGCCTTGGTGTAGGGCATCGTTCCTTTCTCTCCAGTCGTCTTTCATTTGACCTAAGAGATGGGTCTTAAGCAAGCTATCATCATGGAGAGAGAGTAACCGTCTAGTTAGTTTCCATCGTCCAACCACGATCATGACATGGGAAGGATTGAAGCATGGTGTCTCTGCCTCAACTGCTCATTCGTTTGACTACATTGAAGGGCTATGAAAGGACCCCACTTAGCCAATCCATCACAACATACTCACAACGAAGACTAGGGGTGTGTGACATATCCATTGATTAGAAACTTAGGCCAACGACTTATATCTTCATACAAAAGCATAATAATGCATCTGATATATAAACAATTTCAAACCTAAAAAGCTCCCTCTATGACATCAAAAAGTTACTAAATTTTAATCATATCTTCACCTTAACTCAAACTTCACTCTACTGAAAATTGGTGCTATAACTCAATTGTTAGACCATTCAATTAAATTCCTCAAAAAGACATTAAAAGAGATGTCTTAATCATTATGTCAACCTCACATCAACACACCTACTTTGTCAAAAGCTTGGAACTCTTAATATAACTCAACCATATAATTTTGCTTGTATCATTGGACATTGTAGGATTCCAAAAGTCCACTCCATCACATCCTACACATCTTAAAACAAATTCCTTCCACGGAATTAAGCCAGAAATCTAGTCTTTCACACTTCTTGTATTCAACATCAAGGCAAAGACTACTATTCTATACAACAACTCAGATTCAACCTTCCTTTACACTGAACAGACATACCAACATGACTACACCAAAGATAACAACTAAAGAGAAAGCAGTATCACGTGCAAAATAGATAATTGAAATGATCCACAACAATGGCAAGGGATACTAGCTCTCAAAGAAAAAAGACTTTAAGAAAAAAAAATTGTCATAGAAGACCACAACAAATGCCTCTATCTAATGACTGTGGTTTCTAATTCCTAGCATGGATGACAACCCTGGCCCTAAAGGATGCAAAAGTTGAAATTTTACGACACGAACACTATCACGATCTCTGAGGAGGGTATGCCGACATGTTGCTATGGTCTATATGAGTGTTTGCTAAACATCAACAACAACAAAGCCCATTTATACTGAAACCTTTACCTTTGACACTCTGAGATAGAGTGAATGATAACTGTGGGGAGGAGTTATAAATGGGAAGGAGAGGTATAATTTTGCCACTTAATTTCAATACCAATCTTGACTTAGAAGTCTCATTTTGAAAAGTCTTGCACAAATTTACCTTTATCCTTACTATGTTGGAAAATTTTGAAAATTTGACATTTAAAATTCTAAGAATTATTCAATAACCCCTTTCTTAGCCTCCTCTATCCTTCTACTAGCTTTTAGCATAATCATTTCAAGAGTGGTGCAAATGGGTTATTATTTCACATATAAGAAAATGACACAATAGTACGATCTTATTCCATTCTTACAACAAAATGTTGTGTAAAGTGGAAGGACACCCCTGAGCCTATGGAACCCCTGGATATAAAGAGGACTTTACCATCCACACTCCCGACCAATCACCCTAGTCTGATAGTACTAGATAGAAAGTATACATCCCTCACAAGAAGGAAACAACCCCTTCCAATTTAAATATCCCCGCTTTGGGATGAAAAGAGGTTGCCCAGAAATCCTACCAACCCTTTCCCAAGCCTGCGAGCAAAATGAAAATTCAAAAGAGATAAAATCATGAGAGTTGTGCCCAAAAAGATGCCTCAAGACTCCACATGGACAATGTATTTCTGCACTCATGAATGCAAATATGTCATGCCTGGAAGTGGAGTCTGGAGGCCAAGTTGTTACCCACCTGCATTCTGAAGCAAACCTCACACAACCCTAGCACGATAGCACAATTTAAATATCCTTCATTGTGAGGGAGAGTCCTTTATACAAAAGGAAATGAAGAAGGTACAAAGTCACTCAACTCTGGAAATAGGGGGGAATAGAACTTCAAAAAGTGAACCAATCTTCAAAAAGGTTTTGATGTAAGGATCGAATAATTTTGTAATAGTGTGTTTATTGAAAAGAAAATATCTACAACTCGTCACTCGATAATTTGATTCTATCTATCAGCCCGAGGGCATGATAAATTCCAAGTTTGGGAGAGATGATAACATGTCATTTTGTGATTTTTTGCACCTATTTGTTCCTATGATGGCATCCCTTTTGTTGATTTTTCTGTCTATTCCTGTGATCTTGAACAACATTTGGACTTAACATAATATCCCTTCCTACTCCATGAAAACTCATCATCGGTCTCTACTAATACATCTTAGTTGTGGTCGACACTATTGCAATCAAACAAGCATTTCGACTGCAAAGGACCATGGTTGTTTCGAGCGAGACTGATCTAGTGATCAGTGGATGTTCGTCACGATCATAGATGAGCATAGTGGTCTCGACCACTATTAAGGTCTCAATCATAACAACACCTTGAAACTATAACAACGGTCGTGACAAATACATCATCATGACCGGGACATCTGCTCGACCAAGACACGCTCGCGACCACTACTAAAGATCATGGCTGTGACATTAGTTTCGGTCGAGAAATGGGTGTTGACCACTACACAAAAGTAAGTCGGTGCACAATGCCCATAAATAGGCCCCGAATCCATAGAACCAGGGTAATCAAGGATGACAAATTTCTTCCCAATTCCCGAGCCATCCTCATTCACATCCATTAGTCTTAAATATCTGAAGACAAAAGTTGGAGGAGAGAGAAAATCTACCATCCTCTTCTTTGAGAGAAGTAGTTGTCATCTTCCACGCTACACTATATCAAGATTTGATGAAGTACCGTTGGTGTATCTCTTCCTTCCTTCTTTAAATCTATAATCTCCCTCATGTTGTACCTTCACCCTCTTCATTATTCTTGATGTATCTACACTTTTGTAGCCCTATTCTGCTACTCGTTAACATGAGTGGCTAAATACTTTCTTGGATTGGGAGTAGCCACTAAGTCTCTTCCAACATGTATATATTTACACCCTTTTGAATATTAATGCTCTTAGAAAAGATTATTTCCATACTCTTGTGCTTAATGCATCACTTGCATGATTAGCTACCATCTTGTGATGTATTATTTTTAATGCCTTGAAAGAGAGTATTAATCTTATCTAAGTGTTATGGAGTTGCATGAATGAATGAAGATGTTGGAATGCTAAAGCTAATAATCATATGGTTTTCTTTGTGATTGTATGTTTTCCATATCGAGAGAGAGACAACCTTATAATCTAGATTTATCCTAAGCTAGAGAGAGGAGAGAATAAACACATATGATGATGGCTTGTAATCTATCTAAGGGTATACAAATGGATGTGAGTATTGCATGTTGGTGAGAGATCTTGTAGGTGAAACCCAATCCAATTTCCCATCCATACTTTGGTTACATCTTTCTTGTTTGATCTTATTCGCTTGTTTTGTTTTCTTACATTTTCTTTTATTGCTTTGTTTGGAGTAACTTTGTTCCATAAGGAACAACATCTTAATGTGCTCCTTTGTTTATTGTATTTGAGTCTAAGGGTCTAGGTTCCAAACACTTAGCAACCTTGTCCCTATTGTTTGACCCCGATCTACTACATCGGATCACGTGTAATAGTTGCAGGGGCCTGAGTGTCGGATTATAAATATAAGAGTCTGACTACTTTAGATCCGCTCTGTTTTGGATGTGTGATTTAGGCCAGTCTTATATGATTGTGATTGTAGATTGCTAATAGTATATGTGATACAAATTATAGGTAATTGGTGTGTTGATATGTAATGAAAATATAAAACCCCTCAAATAAATATTAACTCTTAGATACTGTCAACTACCCAATACACATGAAAAATTCGATCAACAAAGTATGGTCAAGTCAAAACATGTTACATTATCTATCTCATGGATGTGTGAGACATGATATGTGGGTCTACAATAGAAGGGTACATCTTCTATAGTATTGGCTTTTGGATTGGACTAAACTAGATGAACTTAACATGATTAAGAACCTAGAGGCATGATGATGGTTATTTCAAATTAATTTGTTGAATCATGCAAATATTTTCTATGTAGAACATCGAAGATAATAAACAACCCTTTTTTAATGGTATTGGTCCATGCAGAAAAAAAGATGGGAATAAATACAATGACTAGTTTAGAACACTGAGAATTTTTCTCACACACGAGCAAAAGCTCTATGCCTTGGACACACCAGTACCAAATGAACCAACTTTGAATGTAGCTAGGGTAGAAAAGGAAGCTCATAAGAAGTGTTCCAATGATACTATGCACATCGCGTGCCTCATGTTGTGCTCAGTGAATGATGAGATTCATAAGAAACATGAAAATTTTGATGTTATTGAGATAATAGCACATCATTGGAACATGTATAAAGAATAAGAAAGGCAGGAAACATATGATTTATCCAAGGCTTTATTTAAGTGCAAGAAGGGTGAAGGTGATTCAATTGGACATCATGTACTCAAGTTAATTGGGTATGTGGAAAGTCCTGCAAAATTGAGATATCCTTTAGGGTAAGAGTTGGTAGTACATGTGGTTATCCAATCATTTAATAGTTCATACAAACAATTTGTCATTAACTATAACATGAACAATTTGGTTAAGCCATTGATGTATATAATTGGCATGTTGAGAATAGTTGAGGGGAAAATGAAAGACAAGATCAACTCAGTGATGATGATCAATAAAGGAAAAGGAAAGTCCTAGGACAAAGGCAAAGCCAATAAAGGTATAAGGTTGGGCACAAGTGTTCAACACAAGGAAAAAGGAGGAGTGACTATATGAGGTAGTTTTCACCACTATCACCAGACTGGACATTGGAAGAGGAATTGTCCTCTCTACCTAGAGGAACTAAAGAGAAAGAAGTAGGGGATCGAGATCTCCATTTCAATTATATATCTTATAGAAATAAACTTATGTACTTCGTTTTCATGGGTATTATGTATCGGAGGTTGATCTCACATATGTTCACATATTGAAGATTTGAAAATAAGTAGACCCTTGAAGTTGGAGGTGGAGCTACAAGTGAGGATGGAGCAAATATTTTTGCCACAACAATATGCTCATAGTGTTTATCTGAGCCCAATGGTCTTATAATAGAGTTAGAGAATAACTACTATGTACCTACCATAAGTAGGAACATCAATTTTATTTCATGTCCGGATAAGAATGGTTTTTAATTTCATATAAAAATGATTGAAGTTCTATTTCTAAATATGAAATCATTTATGGTAGTGCCCCTATGTCTTTGGATATATATGTATTAGATATTGAGACACATATCTTTAACATAAATAATATGAATTTGAAACTCAGTGACTCAAAAAAAAATTATCTATGGGATTTTTTTCTAGGCCACATAAATGAGAAGCACATTTCTACACTCCATAAAGATGGATACCTATACTCATTTGATTATGAATCAATTTAGACATGTGAATCTTCTTTATTAGATAAGGTGAAAAAAACCCTTTACTAGAAACAAGGAATGGGGAAGTGACTAATAACATCAATTTTCATGAATATTTCATAACTCTTTCATAATAGAAAATAATCTAAAGAAGCAAATAAAGATCAAGAAAACTTTCACTTTACACTTAATCACCAAACTATATTCTGTCTAAGTTTCCATGGAAAATGCAAAATTTGGACTCAATACCATGAAGCTCAATTTGCTACCTATCAACCGCAAAGGTCTATCAATATTGATAAAGAAGATATCGAGAAAAGCAAAAAACCATCACTAATCGAGCTACTATGTCAATGAACCAAGCTATAAGATCTTGATCATCAACTTATCAAGCTACTACACTCAGAAGTTGAATCGTGCCACAAGATTCACACAACTGAGCTGTAAATTCTATTAATGAAATTCCCTATCATAAAACTGATGCCTCGAAGAACATTCGTGGCACACTAAAAAAATAAGGTCATACAAGAAGTCATCTATCTCAAAGGTTTTTATTTCACTCTAAGAGACAATGATCTCACTTAGTACCTAACTTTGAAGGGAATAGCAAGTTGGAAACATCTAGGTAAAGTTGTTGTTAACAAATAATTTCATGTCAAGAAGACTATTCAATGTAGGCAAAAAATTCTGATTTTGACACTAAAGCCTAGGGAAAATTTTTATGAAGCCTCAGAAAGGTATCAAGAATATTTGTGGGACTACCCCCTCAACAACTTCAAAGATAGTTTCATGGTAACCACTTTCTATAGTGGGCTTTGTTCATCTGAGAGAACATATCAACAATAAGAAGAGATTGTATGGGGCACAATGTTGAGTATTCTAACAAAATCATCAATCATATGGATGCACTACATGTTGTATTAGACTATGATAGGGAATCAATATGGACAAAATTCACCTTTGCCACCACATGTGAGTCAAATTTTGTTGAGATTATGAATTCCAAGTTGGATAAAATGACCGCCACTATTCACAATCTAAAGAAAGATAAAACAAAATAAAGGTACCACACTGAAGCTTTTATGATATATGTTACCTGTGGTGAATGGGGACATGGAGAGGATCACTGCATATATTGTTACGACCCCACTTCCCGATAACCCCCAATTAAGGGAGACCGAGAGGTCAAAGTCATACCCATAACTTCCAGATCAAAGGTTTGACACTTAACCAAGAACAATTATTAAATTTCCACAATCTATACTGAAAAGTTGTAATAAACTTTTCCATACCTTTTGAAAACTTAGATCTTTAAGCCTCTATCAACTTATGGATTTTACTATCACTAATCCTCCTTGTATTTTACCTCATGTATTTCACAATATGATGATTTACTGTTTGTCCTTTTGGCTTGTACCTAAAACGCCGAAAAACAAAACGTCGGTCAGACGAAGCTGGTATGTGGGGGAAAGAATAATTATGTAAATATGTTAACAATGTAATCATTCAATTAATCATTTAACAACCAAGATTACATTTTAGATATAACTCCGCAATCCAAGAGTACCCTATTCTCTATGTTGTTCCCGTTAAACCCCTCATGATCCACCTATAGGTGAACCAATTTCTAGGGTTGAGTCACATGGCACTACTCGTAAGTAGCCCACTCCTTAACTCATGGCAGGCTAATGAGTCTCATGGAACTACACGTAGGTAGCCCAGTTTCTAACTCTCGATAACCTAGACCTTGCTCTAGGATTACCTTTTTTTAGCCTTTTCAAAGCAGTAGAGGTGGACCCGGATCTAGTCAGTTATATACGCACATTTATAGTGATAATCATAGTCACTTTATAGTTGCATGAAATAAATAAACATCCAACAGTTATTTTCAAGCAACTGATTAAAACTTCGGGAATCGCCGTGAAACTAGAGCGATTATTCATAAGCATAACCACATACCTGATTTGATGAGTCATGCAGATTATTCAACATATACTTCATGTATATACAATCAAGCCAATCAACAGATCCAAGCAAGTAATTCAATCATCACATAATTCCTGAAAAGAATATGTACTCTATTTATTGCACACTTTATCAAGAATCTACTTTATTAACTTGGATTCTCTTTCTAGGGTTTCTAATCCGCATTAAGGTTTCATTAATATTCATTAGGGTTTCTTAGATCAATTTCTCAAACTTTATCCCTTTTAGGTTAACAAACCCTAAAATACTCGTTTCCATTTATATGAACCTTAAATGCTCAACTATCCATTTTAATAGTCTTTTATGCCGAAAATTGACATATGATCATCATATCTCTATTTATTCATGGGTTTGAACAATTAAAACAATTAAAAGACATATTCACCTAAATTAGGGTTTTCAAGTTCATTAATGCATATTCATGCACGAAACCCTACACTAAGTCAATTATACATAAATACCATCTCTTTAGATATAAATCATTCTTTTTATCATTAACAGATTAATATTCGTTCAAACATTCATAGAACCTCATTATATCCAATTATCATCAATTCTAAGGGTTTTCCATTAATTAAACCATCAAAGATGATAACTTGATACATTTTTCAAATTGCAAGAATATTTAGGTCTCAAATATATTTTTTTTGCACTCCTTGTATTTTTCTAATCAACTTTCATATATAACATGTCCAGATCCGAGTTACCAATAATTAATTAGGATTTTCACAAAATCACTTACCCTGGACCAATTGGAGAGCACCACGTGTATTTTAATTCCCTTTTCTATCCATTCCTTGCAGATCAGGTGGAAAGACGCCCGTACCCCCTCTTCTTCAACGCGCTATCAGGGGTAGATCAGTCAAATGTCATAGATTCATCTTCTTCCTCACAGCGTCGACCTACGCACACTGCAGGTGAGCCAATCATGTGGCCCACCCCTCCTCCTGGGCCCCCGAGGATGCGGAGGAGCTTAGAGCGGTTCCCTTAGGCTCTGACGACGTCGGCTAGGCCCTCTACTCACTACCAAAGCTGGTCAGAAACCATCACCCCGACGATTAGGGTTTGGTTGCAGAGCTTACACCTGCAGCTTTTTAGCCCCGCCGACCTATGCGCCGCGGCTCGCGCTCTCCCGAATACCTTCCCAGATCACAATCTGACTCTAGGAGAGTCTCTGATGTTGGTATCCAGAACAGAAGATGTGCCGCTTCAGGAAGCGTTAGTGTAGGTTGCAACCAGGGAGGGGGTGGATTCTTTCTGCGGTCTATGGAGGATGATCATTGTATCCTCCAACTTGGGGCCCTGGGTTCCTATTTATATGTGCTCCCAGGAACCCTAGAGGCCACTAAGGCTAGGGAAGGAAGGGGTTGAGCAAGATGCCCACGTTCTAGAATAGGAAAACGTGGTTTCATTCCTCCTGTCCCTCACAGTTGAAAAAGCAAGGTTTATGGATATAGAAGGGCCACCATCCACGCACCTTTCCAAAGCTCTATCCCCGATTTCTTTTGCACAATAATTATACATACACATATATGCATAAACTTGTTAACAGACACTTTTTTTTCATGAGTCTCCCTCTTTCTTAAATATCCCCTTATTTATTAGTATTCCTTGGTTATTAAGAAATTCAAATTTTACTTCTTTCATTTTCTTATGCTTGGTTTTAAATCTATTGGCACTAAATTATATTTCCATTTTGTAGAAAATACTACTCCTTTAACAACACCATGAATTTCATTAATTAAGCATCATATTATCTTCTTATTTCCTATTATTGGTATTTTCTCTTTCTTTTTCTCCATTGGGGCTCTTCGGATCCCAAAACTCTAGTATTTCAAAATTTCTTTTTAAGAAATCCTCATTATCCTTCTAAATGCATCAATATGCATTATTTCACATTATCTTGTTTATTTCTCATTAAAATATCTCTTTTTTGAGAATTTCTCTTTATTTCTCTTTTATTTTCCTCATTGGTATTCCTTTTAATATTAGGAATCCTTGGGATAAGAAAATCCACCACGGATAATTCCATTATACTTCTTTTCACTTGTTTTCCACATTTTACCATTGTTTTCAATTTCTTTCTTAATAAAGAAATACTTAATTAATCTTTTCTTTTCTTATTGCCTTTTCTTTGCAACTTTGGACTCCTTGGAACCCAAGGAACCCAAGAGGCATGGGATCCCTCTTTGGATTTTCCTTCTAGAGGTTTCCATCTCATTGTTTTCTCAAATATTCAATTATTCATTTACTAATTGAATTTTCTTGTTATTTGGGACCAATAGCCAATAAAGCCCACAATACAATCATCAAGGCTATTGTAAACTAAATCCATTTATCCCAAACAAATTATATCATTATTTGTTCAATTATCTTTAATATGAGAAATTACATTTCTCACCAATTGAACTCAAAAATTGGGGTTGTAACATCCTTCCCCTCTTATAGGAATTTTGTCCTCAAAATTCTATCAAGAAAACAAACAATTTAGGATAAAACTTTTCCATGTCCATTATTGGCCCCTATGTGGCTTTACCTTACCCACGTCACTTTCAAAGAACCTTTGTCATCACATATTCTTTTCTCTGAGTTCTTTCATCCTGGCGTCTATAACCTGCACCGGTGACTCATGCCATTTCAGCCTCCCTTGGGGCTCACTAGGTTCATTGCTCAGCACAGGGTTGGGGTACCTCACATAGTGCTCCAAATTGGATACATGGAACTCATCACACATTACTTTATACTGAGGGGTAAGGTCAAACTTAACCTTCTCCACCAAACCATGTGAAAAGAACCCATGCATCGGGGACTCAGCTCTCTTAGCTATAACTTAGAGGTGTCAGATTTTCATGTCACATATACTCCCACAGTGAACTGCATGTCAGTCTACCTTGCATCTGCTCACGACTCTTGTCATCTCTAGGTTCCTTTTAGCCATTGCACGATCAAAACGACTTCATCTACACACATTGTGGTCCTTTTCTAACCATCATGTGGTCCTTTCACCAACATCACCTTACTGAGGTGGTGACCGACACAACCTCTCTTATAGAGCTTCTTTAAATCTGATACTGGCTATGGTGGTCATCATCACATCTTTCATAGGACAAAAACTATCTCTAGCTATCACCCAAATCAAGCACATATGCTCTCATCAGACCCTTTAGTCTGGATCATACTAACCATAGTTAGGGGTGATAAACTATACTAACATTGAGTTCTTCATGTACCTACTTCCACCTTTTGGAAGAGAACCTTAAGGTCATACTCAAGAAACTTTGAACTCGCTTCATGGTGTAGTTGAACCATCTTTCTCATATGTAGTTCAACCCGATCTTGTCCCTTGATAGTACTCTTTCTTTCTCATGTCATCTAGGTAAGGTAAACTACCATAACCCATATTTCATCTCGACCTTCCTTGATCCTGGGGAGACTTACAACATCAATTGTGATGTACTCCCTTTCTCTTTTGGGGACTCTTTATCCTTTATATCAATGCACGGGGTTACTGGTGTTCGTCCTCCACCCTCGGCTTGCATGGCCATATACCACAAGCAACCTTATTTTAGGTATCTAAAGTACCACTATCACTCATTATCTTCATAGTATGGTGTATGGTTATCTTAAAATCATGATCTCCTGTATGTCATTATTCCTCAAGATTGATTCCCCTAAACCACTCTAATTAGGGTTTTATTACCTTTCTATCCAAAGAGATGTATCTGAGGTTCTATCACCATCCTTTCATTATATTAAGGATTAGTCTGACTTAACCAAACAACCACTAACTTGTTCAACAGATCTTGCAATATCTGATTGTTAGCTGAACATATCTTCTTTTCCAAACTTAGGATTAGCCTAACAACCTCTTCTAGCTTCTAAACAAACTAGTTAGATATATCTCAACCAGAACATCCATTACCACCTCACATCCTTAGGTATTAGGTAACATCGAAGACATACACTTACACATATTTCACTTATCATCTCATCTTGACTCTAAGTCTGCATTCATCAACAAAACTCCGAGCTCATCGTTATGATGATTCAAACTATACCTTGTTTCATTTGCAAATTCCATATAGCTCAGGCTAACAACATTCTTATAAGATGACTATCGTATCTCTCTTTAGTGTTTGCAAGCCATCCATGTATCATTCACTTTACCAGGGTATGTCATCTTCTCTGTCCCCTTATCTCGTGGCAACATTCCAAACCACATCATCTTTTATCCTTGGTGTATGTCATGCGTACTATCCTATCTCTCACTCCCATAATAAGAGGAAATAAGCATTTGGCTGTAGTCCAAATACAGAGTTCTTCCTATTCCAAAAGTAGAGATGGTACATCCCACCTTGTCAGTACACCTTTAAATCTCAGTTGAAATGTGCCTCATATGTCACTTCATTACGATCATTTCAATATCAAAGTTACTTCCATGGAAAACTAGTCTCAAACCTACTGAGGTTTATATCCTTGGTCAACTCCTCTAGGTCTATAGGGTGCCGAATCTTTTGGGGTCATCCCTCTTCCCTCATGCATCAAGAGAGTACCCTACTCATCTGCCCTTTGGGTCCCATGAGTTCATGAAGGTGATAAATCTCCTAACCCATGGCCCTCAGACAATGATAGTTGTTACCTCCCGACCCTATGGTCATGTGCAACTAGGAAATTAGGCAACTCCTACTTCCATCAGTCTTATCCCCACCTGACCCTAGGATAGACTTAGGATTCTCCATTATAGTACATGTACAATCTTAGAACCTTACCCAAGCCTTCATCATCTCTCTTTTTGCATACATGGACTGATATTCATCCTTTCATAGGGGTCATGGTGACCTGCCTACCTTGGTCAGGCCCCTTACCGGCTACCTCCATGGTAACACATCCATATGCACTTAGAGATGGATATCTATGGGTCTATAGGTTCATTCTCATACCATGTACTTTTCACTTAGCTTCTCAAGATCCTATGAGACCTCTTTAGGTTACCTTAAACCAAAAAAACTGATATACACCCTACTAAAGGGGTCCCTCTCCCAGGATGGGAGGAAAACTATCTCTTGACAACAAGGTCACAAAAGCTCTTAGGTCTAGGGCTTACATCCACATGAGCCTACTTAACCTTAGCAAGCTATTAAGGCACAAGCAGATCACCTACTGAACCATGCTAGGTCATACTTGTCCTCTTTCCTCTATGCTGGATCAAGATCATACCTTCCTTTATCATCAACCTAGCTGTGAGGGGTTCATCAAACATACCTTAAACTTACAGGACTTCCCTTTTCCTCTATTAATGAGGAGTACCATGCTCGAAACTATAGCAACTTAATTCTCGTCATGAGAATTAGGTATACCACTTCTCCTCTTAGGCCTAGGAACCCTAGGTTCACTTTTAGGTGTCCAACTGCATGCTCTATCTCTTAACCATGAATCAAGCTTGAAAAAGGCATGACATGAACTTCCTGTCATCCTTCAACTCGAGCAACACTTAGAGTCAGATCCTTCTCAAGGACAAACAACAAGGTACAAGGCCACACAACCTGTTACTAAACCTTTTCAGGTCCATGAAACTCTTCTTCTCATCTATACCATAGGTACAGAGGTACCAACAGACTCATCCTCTCTCTAGGGTTTGGTTCCTCTCATGGAAACCAAGACATCGGCAACCTCTAGGGATCAAGCATGTGGCGACCACTATCATCCACTTAGGTTGCATAATCCTCAACTCCCTACATATCTCAGAGTTTAGGATTCCAACCTTCTTGCTTGGTTATTGCTCTTTCTTTCTAGAGCCAACTCTA
The DNA here is from genome assembly GCA_963693085.1 of Alisma plantago-aquatica. Classification (NCBI taxonomy): domain Eukaryota; kingdom Viridiplantae; phylum Streptophyta; class Magnoliopsida; order Alismatales; family Alismataceae; genus Alisma; species Alisma plantago-aquatica. The sequence continues at coordinate 331,122,409 of OY856411.1, forward strand.
CAACCAACCTCACCATTAGAGGTCCTACCTTCGTGAAGGGTCAACCTCAAAAGTAGGCCCCTACCTGGATGAAGCCTATGTTCCACTTATGTTCGCTCAAGGTTGTCCATAGATCTCTAGGCTTATTTCATAGGCCATCCCTCCTACTCTCCTGGTCAGTGTTTCAACCCTTTGCTCACACTACAACGTACCTTGGGTGCATGCTATGCCCTACTCGTATAATCCCATAGGGTTTCTAAGGTCCTTCACTAACATCATCAATGAAGGAGCTATCCTTTACCCTAACATGCACGACCCTTCCCAGGGTTGGGTTGCCAAAGGTGCTAGATCACCCATGGATCATATGGAATCCCTCTAACCTTCACTTAGGGTTATCATCATCCTCAGAGGATGCCAGGTCTCTACTTGCAATGGAGATCTCTATCTCCAAGACTACTTATCCTCCTGACAAGAAGGTCTAACCTCAGGTCTCTTCTGATGACATGACAACTTATGTCATACATCCTAAGCATGTATTTATTCTTTAATTTACACTTACTCTATTAAGCTTATGTCCATGACATCTTAATTACATGCTTTTCATTAATTTGATGGAGGATTCCTTAGACCATATTAACCTTACCCATACCTCAAGAGGGTGAGGAGAAGAAAGAAAACCTTAATCCTTTAGGTCCTTATCAGAATTTTTGTGATGAGAAGGGATGAATAAGATGAGAAGTCCTAAAGGTATCTTATTTCGAATCATACCCTAAAACTTTGGCCAGACAGTCACACGGATATGTGAATCCTCGTATTTTGACTAGCGGTGCGGAGGAAAGTATTGCCAACCCCCGGTCATGATCCTTTTCTAGACACCTCCGTCTTTCGGATAATCCTCTAATAACTCCCTTGGGTTCTATGGAGTTTGTAAAATTTAATAGTTATTAATGGTTAAGGGAGGAACCTACGCTCTAATACCAAATGTTACGACCCCACTTCCCAATAACCCCCAATTAAGGGAGACCGAGAGGTCGAAGTCGTACCCATAACTTCCGGATCAAAGGTTCGACACTTAACCAAGAACAATTATTAAATTTCCACAATCTATACTGAAAAGCTGTAATAACATTTTCCATACCTTTTGAAAACTTGGATATGTAAACTTCTATCCACTTATGGATTTTACTGTAACTAATCCTCCTTGTATTTTAACTCATGTATTTCACAATATGATGATTTACTGTTTGTCCTTTTGGCTTGTACCTAAAATGCCGACAAACAAAACGTCGGTCAGCCGAAGCTGGTATGTGGGGGAAACAATAATTATGTAAATACGTTAACAATGTAATCATTCAATTAATCATTTAACAACCAAGATTACATTTTAGATATAACTCCGCGATCCAAGAGTACCCTATCCTCTATGTTGTCCCCATTAAACCCCTCATGATCCACCTATAGGTGAACTAATTTCTAGGGTTGAGTCACATGACACTACTCGTAAGTAGCCCACTCCTTAACTCATGGCAGGCTAATGAGTCTCATGGCACTACACGTAGGTAGCCCAGTTTCTAACTCTCAGTAACCTAGACCTTGCTCTAGGATTACCCTTTTTTTTAGCCTTCTCAAAGCAGTAGAGGTGGACCCAGATCTAGTCAGTTATATACGCACATTTATAGTGATAATCATAGCCACTTTATAGTTGCATGAAATAAATAATCATCCAACAGTTATTTTGAAGCAACTGATTAAAACTTCGGGAATCGCCGTGAAACTAGAGCGATTATTCATAAGCGTAACCACATACCTAATTTGATGAGTCATGCAGATTATTCAACATATACTTCATGTATATACAATCAAGCCAATCAACAGATCCAAGCAAGTAATTCAATCATCACATAATTCCTGAAAAGAATATGTACTCTATTTATTACACACAATATCAAGAATCTACTTTATTAACTTGGATTCTCTTTCTAGGGTTTCTAATCCGCATTAAGGTTTCATTTATATTCATTAGGGTTTCTTAGACCAATTTCTCAAACTTTATCCCTTTTAGGTTAACAAACCCTAAAATACTCTTTTCCATTTATATGACCCTTAAATGCTCAACTATCCATTTTAATAGTCTTTTATACCCAAATTTGACATAGGATCATCATATCTCTATTCATTCATGGGTTTGAACAATTAAAACAAGTAAAAGACATATTCACCTAAATTAGGGTTTTCAAGTTCATTAATGCATATTCATGCACAAAACCCTACATTAAGTCAATTATACATAAATACCATCTCTTTGGATATAAATCATTCCTTTTATCATTAAAAGGTTAATATTTGTTCAAATATTCATAGAACCTCATTATATCCAATTATCATCAATTCTAAGGGTTTTCCATTAATTAAACCATCAAAGATGATAACTTTATACATTTTTCAAATTTCAAGAATATTTAGGTCTCAAATATTTTTTTTGCACTCCTTGTATTTTTCTAATCAAGTTTCATATATAACATGTCCAGATCCGAGTTACCAATAATTAATTAGGATTTTCACAAAATCACTTACCCTGGACCAATCAGAGAGCGCCACGTGTATTTTAATTCCCTTTTCTAGAAATCCCTTGCGGATCAAGAGGAAAGATGCCCGTGCCCCCGCTTCTTCAACGCGCTATCAGGGGTAGATCAGTCAAATGTCACAGATTCATCTTCTTCCTCGCAGCATCGACCTGCGAACGCTACAGGTGAGCCAATCGTGTGGCCCACCCCTCCTCCTGGGCCCCCGAGGATGCGGAGGAGCTCAGAGCGATTCCCTCAGGCTCTGACGACGTCAGCCAGGCCCTCTGCTCATGGCCAAAGCTGGTGAGAGACCATCACCCCGACAATTATGGTTTGGTTGTAGAGCTTACACATGCAACTTTTTAGGCCCGCCGACCTATGCGCCGCGGCTCGCGCTCTCCCAAATACCTTCCCGGATCACAATCTGACTCTAGGAGAGTCTCTGACGTTGGTATCCAGAACAGAAGATGTGTCGCTTCAGCAAGCGTTAGCGCAGGTTGCAACCAGGGAGGGGGTGGATTCTTTCTGCGGTCTATGAAGGATGATCATTGTATCCTCCAACGAGGGACCCTGGGTTCCTATTTATATGTGTTCCCAGGAACCCTAGAGGCCACTAAGGCTAGGGAAGGAAGGGGTTGTGCAAGATGCCCACGTTCTAGAATAGGAAAATGTGGTTTCGTTCCTCCTGTCCCTCACGGTTGAAAAAGTAGGGTTTATGGATACAGAAGGGCCACCATCCACGCACCTTTCCAAAGCTCTATCCCCGATTTCTTTTGCCCAATAATTATACATACACGTATATGCATAAACTTGTTAAAAGACTCTTTTTTTCATGAGTTTCCCTCTTTCTTAAATATCCCCTTATTTATTAGTATTCCTTGGTTATTAAGAAATTCAAATTTTACTTCTTTCATTTTCTTGTGCTTGGCTTTTAATCTATTGGCACTAAATTATATTTCCATTTTGTAGAAAATACCACTCCTTTAACAACACCATGAATTTCATTAATTAAGCATCATATTATCTTCTTATTTCCTATTATTGGTATTTTCTCTTTCTTTTTCTCCATTGGGGCTCTTCGGATCCCAAAACTCTAGTATTTCATAATTTCTTTTTAAGAAATCCTCATTATCCTTCTAAATGCATCAATATGCATTATTTCACATTATCTTGTTTATTTCTCATTAAAATATCTCTTTTTTGAGAATTTCTCTTTATTTCTCTTTTATTTTCCTCATTGGTATTACTTTTAATATTAGGAATCCTTAGGATACGAAATTCCACCAAGGATAATTCCATTATACTTCTTTTCACTTGTTTTCCACATTTTACCAATGTTTTCAATTTCTTTCTTAATAAAGAAATACTTAATTAATCTTTTCTTTTCTTATTGCCTTTTCTTTGCAACTTTGGACTCCTTGGAACCCAAGGAACCCAAGAGGCATGAGATCCCTCTTTGGATTTGCCTTCTAGAGGTTTCCATCTCATTATTTTCTCAAATATTCAATTATTCATTTACTAATTGAATTTTCTTGTTATTTGGGTCCAATAGCCAATAAAGCCCACGATACAATCATCAAGGCAATTGTAAACTAAATCCATTTATCCCAAACAAATTATATCATTATTTGTTCAATTACCTTTAATATGATAAATTACATTTCTCACCAATTGAACCAAAAAATTGGGGTTGTAACATATATACTCATGAATTAGAAGATCAATGAGTTAACTCAATGGGGAATGTCTTCTATATTATCTAAAAAAGATCAGGCCATCCTAGTTTCTTGTATGTTAATACATCTGCAAAAGAGAATTCTTATCAATTGAACCGGCCACCTCAGTCTATATGAAGAAGCCAAGTCATAGGGAGAAAAATCACCCCATGGTCACAACAAAACAATAATATGATGCAAAAACAACAAAGATACTTCAATTGTTGACCTAGAGGAAGATTGTTCCAATAGAAGCAAAGCTCAACAAATCAGTTGAATTCACTTATTAACTGACTGGGGCAATGTATCATGAGTAAAAATGACCTTATCAATAATATGCAAGAACAATTGGGAACTATGAATGCTCGAAGTAACTTCCATCAGCTGCATAATAGAATGATGCTCCAACAATTGGCTACCATAGCTCCATCAATAAAGAACCCAACTTTCGACTTTCCCTCTGGTACAAAATAAAACCCAAGGAATGAAACTACAAGGATGGTGACAGTTTGATCTGGGACCACTTTAAGTGAATCTCCTCTAACACAACCTGTATTTGAATAAGATGATGACCCAACAATTCTTGTGGAGGACATGGTTCCAACAAATAAGAAGTCGTGAGGAGCGACCAAAGAAATCCCCTCAAGAAAGCATGTCGAATACCCTTCTAAAGAACCTTTCTCAGACCGATTCACCAAGGCACAACTTGATTAAAGGTATACTAAATTTCTAGACACCATTAAGATGATACATGTAGGTATTCCCCTTCTTGATACCATTGATGAAATCCTGATAAATGATTTTTTTTAAAGGATATGATCAATAATAAGAGAAAAAGAGGAGAGACTAAAAATGCCCTTCCAGCTAGGATGGCTACCTCCTTCATTCCATCCACCATGGAAACAAAGAAAAAGGATCCTAGGGCTTTCACTATCCCATTTCTTACATGAGATAGCTCATAAAGATGTGACCTAGACAACCTAGGTACAAGCATAATTCTCATGTTGCACTCTCCAGAATCTCGATTGGGATTGATAACATAGTCCCGTCTAACATGAGGATGGAGCTACTTGATAATTCATACACCAAACCACCCGATGTGGTTGAAGACATTTGTAATATTATTGGAAACTACTTCATCGCATGTGCAATACACATCTTCAATGTTGTTGAGGATCCCATGTGTGTAATCATATTTGGTGGACCTTTTCTATCTATTACACGAGCCCTAACTCATGTTGTACAAATTAATTACTATTAGAGTAGGGGATGAGCACATCAATTTTAATGTGTTGGATCACATGAAGGGGGCTTCTCCTATGGAGACAAGTCATTTTGTCGATTGTTGATGCCAATTTTTTGTTGAGATCCATGAACATAGACATTATGGATCCTCTAATTAGAACACTTACAAAATAAACTTCTGGAATAACAAATCCATTAGCAGAGGAAATTATAGCATTTATTGAAGAAATAGAAGAAGAAGAGATAGATCAACAAGGAACTATCAAAAAGGTAAAAGTACAACTCTCTTATTCAACACCAAAACCTCTTCCCAGGGTAAAACTCCTCCCTGAAGGTCTGAAATATGAATTCCTTGACAATGAAAAGAGAAATCTAGTTATCATTAATTTTGAACCGTGATCAACAAGAATGGATTCACCAAGAACTCAAGCAAAGAAGGACGACTCTTGACTATTGTATTGATGCCATGAAATGATTCAATCCTATTATAGGTATGAGCCACATAACTATTGAAGAAAATTTCAAACCACATGTCTAGGGAAATGAAAATTGAATGATAAAATGTTGAAATTTGTCCGTAAAGAGGTAAGGAAGTTGTATGACACAAAAATCATCTATGCCATCAACAATAGGAACTAGGTGAGCCCATTTCATGTTGTTCCAAAAAAGTGAGGGATGAACTTCATTGAAGGAAGTGATGGTAAGGAATTGGCAACATGCACAACCAATATTTTGTGTGTATGCATTGACTACAAAATTCTCAACACCACCACAAAGAAAGACCATTCCCTTTCACCATTCATCAATCAAGTGCTGAAATGCCTAGCACACCACTCTCACTTATGCTATTTGGACAGTTATTCTAGTTTCTAACAAGTCCCTATTAATCTGGATGGTCAGGAAAAAACAACATTTACATGTCTTTATGGCACATAAGCCTTGGACCAAATGCCATTCTGACTCTGTAATGCTCCAAATAACTTTCAAAGTTGCATGTTGACCATCCTCGTTGAATTCATCGAGGAGATCATGGAATCATGGATGACTTCTTTGATTCTGGGTCATCCTTCAAAGATTGTATGAGTAATTTATCTTGTATATTAAAGGTATTGGGAAAAATAGCAAGTTTTAAACTAGGGGAAGTGCCATTTTATAGTACAAGAAGGTATCATTTTAGGAGATAAAGTGTCCAAAGTTGGTATCAAAGTTGAGAAGAGTAAGATTGAGACATATCCAAACTACCACCCCTACCTCTATTTCATCCATCAGAAGCTTTTTGGCCATGCTAGCTGCTATCATTGTTTTATTAAGGATTTTTCTAAAATTGCCAAAACTTTATTAAAACTCTTGGTGAAAACACTTTATCAATTTTTGATAAGGAGTTCCTTAAGGCTTTTCACATTTTGAAAAATGTCCTTAGATCCACACCTATCATGCAAGCTCCCAATTGGGATCTCCCTTTTCGAGCTTATGTGTGATGCTAGCGACTTTGTTTTTGGGTAAGTCCTTAGGCAAAATAAGGAGAAAAGGAATTATGTAATTTACTACACTAGAAAGACTCTAGATGAAGTGAAAGTAAATTACACCACAATTGAAAGAAAATGCTCATAGTTATATTTCCTTAGATAAATGCCAATCATATATATTAAAAAGCAAAGTCATTGTCTATACGGACCATTGAACAATCAAGTATATTATAAAAAAGAAGACACTAAACCTCAACTTTTACAATTGGCTCTTCTTTTGTAGGAATTTGATCATGAGATAATTGGAGAAAAGGGGTCTGATAATGTTGTTGTAGACCACCTCTCTCAGATTCATGTAGATGATAATGGGTTATTACGTGTTGATGATTTCTATACAGATGAGTCACTTTTAACCATTCATACTTTTGAGCCTTTCACACCTTAGTATGTAAGCTTTTGAATTACCTATCCTACCACCAACTACCACCCGACATAAAATACAATGATCCACAACTATTTGAAAGATGAGCATACAAAGCTTAAAGATGATGTGTCTGTACGGTGAAGTTCATTCTATTCTTGTAAAATGACATTCATCTCCATTGAAGGCCACTTCCATGTTGAGAAGAAAACTATGAAAATTTTGCATCAGAGTTTTTGTGTGTGTTGTAGTTACCTATCAGCCTAAAATTAGAATCACCTATCAATCAAGTTTATTGACCTTGCCAGGTTATCGACCTCTCTTTATGCCATACCAAGCACCATTACTTTCATCTCTATTGACCCATTGCAATTGAACTTTGACCTTAGTAGAAATGTGTCATGGATCCATTTACCTAATTGATAATCATCTTCTTCCCTTATCTATAAATGGGGTTCTGAGCCATAACTTCCTCTGACCTACTCTTAGTTACCACATAGTGTTATCTCTTGCTTCTTTAGATTATCGACCTAGCATGATTAATTGACCTCTCTCTCTCTTTGTCTTTCTCAGGAACATTGTTGACCTCAAAGAACGACATATATTGAGACCGACTGACACATGTCTCGATAGCCATAAGATCCTTCTTGGTCGAACACCCTGGTGCGCTCCCGCTAGAGGTTTTCAACACACTACTCGATTGAATAGATGTGCCCCACGAGGTCGGAATGCACGGTGGATGGGGGTTTGCTTTCAATATTTATAAACCTAAACTAGCTACCTACTTCTACTAAAACACTACATCCGCAAGCGCACAGGGTCGTGTCGTAGTATATGAAGGTGGCAAGTAAAGGGTCGATCCACAGGGAAAAGAGGGGGCACTAGATCTAGGTTAGTTTGGCTAGGTTCCTACTGCGGAGACTAGGGTTAAGGGTTTGAAGGTTGATTTGATTGTTAACTAAGGATGAACAAGAAAGCAATTAAAGGCGGGAATGAAATCTACGTTAACCCTAGACTAGATTAAGGCTAAACAAGCAAGAAAGGATTAAGCTAGGTATGAAAAGGCAAATTACACTAAGGAAAGCTAGAGAGAAGAAAAAGAGCAATTAAAGAACTAAACTAGCATAAACAAGGCAACAGCAAGGCAATAAGCTAACTAAGCTAAGCAAGCACAAAACTAGGGTTTTAAGCAGTAAAGAGATGTGTGGGATGTTTAGGGGTATGAACTTATCACTTAAGTTGGGGGGGTGACATATGAACATTATGATTCCATTTAGATTATCCAAACCAAACAACAAGTTAGAGTCTAATGAATTGACCTAAGCTACTAACTGGCCATGGATATGCTAGGTTGTGCATAGGGGAACTAGTCCCTAACACCCCCTACTACCCTTACGAGGCTCAATTGGGTTAGGGATTAGGTTCAATTCAATTAGAGTCTAATCAAGTCTAGGTTACTAGATTAGGCATTCCTAGGGCAATTGGGGGCCGAGGGTAGTAATGGGGAGGTGAGATTAGGGTTTTGGACCCCAATTCCCCCACATTCTAGCCTTGAGAAGGCTCCATGCTAATTGCACTAGAATTATCTAATCTAGCTACTTAGATCTCTCACTTAGGTTTAGGGAGATTGATTAGGATGTAGGAAGATGGGAGGCAACCTAGGGATCCAAGAATTGGACCTAGGGGAAAATCCCAAAATTCACACATACAAGCAATTTGCCTAAATTCCTAGGTGATTTCACACACAAACCAACAAGTAATCCATGGAGAAAGAGATGCAAATAGAATATAATCATTAAAAAATGAAATTACAAACTTTACATGCCATTTTCCCCCAACATGGTATCACAGTAACATATTTTCCCCCAAACATCCCACCCAAGGGGCCAAGCTACTCATAACAAAGCAAAATACAAAAAGAGAGGAGAAAGAGGTAGAAGAAGCCATGGTGCTCGGTGTAGATGAAGAAGTCCTCCTCTCCAGCAGATGCAGGGATGTCCTCCTTTTTCTCCTTAGATGAAATGGTGTGGAATGATGGAGGGAAGTGGATGGAAGGCTTAGATATGGGGGGTTATGCGGTGGAAATGGTGAAATGGAGTGGATTTGAGGTGGATATGGAGTGGAATGGAGTGGGTGGCGATTTGGGGAGCTAGGAAGGGGTAGAAGGTAGCCAACCTCATGCTCCAGCCACCACCTAGGTATATATATGTGTGGGGAGGAAGCACTAGGTCAAGTAGGGGCAAAATGGGCAAAATAGTGAAAACTAGGTGAGTTTTGTGAGTAGCACGGCCGTGGTGGGTCACCACGGTCGTGGTGGGTAGGGTAGGCCACGACCGTGGTGTATGGGCACGGTCGTGGGAATTAAAATGGCTAAATGTCAGGTTGGTGGTCAAATTCGGGCTGAAAAGGCCATGACCGTGGTGGTCACCACGGCCGTGGTGGGTTGAGGGTAGCACGGTCGTGGTGGGAGTTGGTAGCACGGCCGTGCTGCGTAGCACGTCCGTGGTGGGATCTGGTAGCACGGACGTGCTATGTGGCATGACCGTGGTGGGTGGTCGCAGCATGGCCGTGCTGCGTAGCACGGACGTGGTAGAGTATGCTCTGCAGCTGTTTCAAAACTGAGATTTTTCATGTGATTTCTTCATTTATAGCACGATCGTTCGGTGTTACCACGGCCGTGCTGGGGGCTTTTCTTGCACTTTGAGCTTCAAACTTTGTTATCCATGGACTTCTTTGCTAAAGCTTGACTCTTGGCCACTAGGGGTAGGTTGGGGGAGCTCTGGGGTCTTCTTTGGCCCCCTCCATCTCTCCCGTCCATCCAAGTGTGGTCCAAGTACCTGAGAAACATGCAAATAATGTCCATAAGTGCATTTTACACAAATATGCATATTAGGGGAAATAACATGTAATCTAATAGGTATAGATGTGATTGAAGAGCAAAAAGACACAAGATTAAGCCCTAAAATAGGGCTGAATCATCACCCCAAACTTGAAACATACTTGTCCTCAAGTATGCTCTAACTCAATCTCTCTACAGAATTTTCACAAGAAAGAAATGACAAACGCAATGCAAAGGATGATTATCGCTGGATGAGATAAAAAATGACTAAGTGCATGCATTTCACCTCTCTCCTCTCCTGCTTTCACAAACCAATCATGAAAAGAGCACAAAGCAGATGAACTTCAAATATAGCACATAGAATACACAAGTTATCAATACTTCTTCCATAAAGTTCCAGGTAAACTGTTTCATGATGGTGTTAATCAAGAATGACTAGGAGTGTTGTTTCACATTCATGCATTCAATCTTATATTTCAAATCATACCAAATGACCCACATGGCTGTGAAAAAGGACAAAGTGGGCTAAGTTTGATGTTTCCTAGCTCAATGGGCATGAAAGTGGAAGAAAGGGTTGCGGTAAGATTTTTGGAGTGTTTTTACACACTCATCTTTTCTTTATTTGAATGCTCTTAAATAGGAGCATCCTTTTATTTTGTTTTTGCTTTTCTTTTTTCTTTGCTTTTCTTTCTTGCCCTTGGTGTAGATAGGGTAAATGGTGGATAGAGTGAAGCAAGGAGATGAAGATATGGCCACCCCAAACTTTTGGAGGTGGCCAAGGCTGATTATGTGCACTAGGGCATCTTTTTATGAGGCGGAGGGGTATGAAGATGATGGAAGAAGAATCAGGTCAAAGAGGGGTCATTGGTATGATTTTCCACATAAGACATCCTGCATGAGAATTAATCCAACACTTCATCTAAGATATCACACCACATGAATGAACAAAATGAAATTGATATATCAAACAAGTAATTCCACAAACACTAAGTGTTCAAAGCTTGCTCAACACAATTCAACCAATTCAATCACAATCCTAAGAGAGGTGATGCACATGTAAAAAGTCAAGAATTGATACCATTTAGCAACAAACAATGTTAACTCACTTGCATTTGTCAAAGATCGTCATTTTTACTCAAAATAGTAGAGATTGGGTCAAAACATACTTTTAGGCAAGAAATCTCAAATTTGGGCAAAATTGGCCAAAACAGTGCCAAGTTTCCTTCAATCACATCTAAACTCTATATTATTGAACTTAAAGTAGTAAACAAGCAAATACTATCTATAACATGCAAGAATTACTAAAAATCTACATGATATGCAATGCATGGAAAAAAGAGCAAAAATTTTGAAAATTACACAAAAAATGACATGGCATGCAGGTATGCAAAGCAGTAAAGATGACTAAGGTAGATAGCAAAAACAAGAAAACAAAAATGGATGTGGAAGGTGAAATGCAAAGTGAAATTGGGGCATACCTGCCCTACCACCCCAAACTTTTGAATCATGCTGTCCTCAGCATGATCCTAGAGTTTAGGATGATAGGGTAGACGATCATGGCTCTCTCAAGGCTCTGGCAGTGTTCCTCCCTGTGGTGGAGGATATGCGTAGTAGCTGCCCCACTAATCTGCCTTGAGTGGCTGAAATTGGTCTCCTACACGGCCATTCTGCGTAGCACGGCCGTGGTGGCTTCAGGTTGCACGACCGTTCTTCCTTGCACGGCCGTGGTGCAGTCCTTTGGCAGCTTTTTTCAATTTTGTTTCTGAATCCAGGGACTTGGTGTGTTTTTCATGCAAATGACCACAGTCGTATTGATGTGCCACGGCCGTGGTGGTCCCTGTAGTTGCTACTCTCAAAATGAGGAACATCAAACACTCAAAAACTTAACCCAAAGTGATTTTTCTTTGAATCCTTCTCTCAATTGTACTCAAATTTCCTTCATTTCACCCTGTTACCACATGCACATCTTAAAACTAGACAAAAATTATTAAACACAAGTGTGTGTGTGTTTTCTTGGAAAGTGTAAAAACAAAGCAATTGTATGAAAAAGTGAAGGTTGGGTCAAAATTTCCCAAACCTATGTGGGTTTCCTCCCACAAGCGCTAAGTTTAATGCCTTCAGCCAGACTTGTTGTTCGTTCACTATCAACCATGGTCCAAAAACAAAATGTTTTCACTCCCATCATAAGCAATCCTCTCAAATGCTTTCCTTGATTGATCTTCCTCCCAAGGGTCATGCGAGCTTCGTAAGTCTTTTTCAGCAATTCTCTCTCCTTGGGGATCATCATCATAGATCTTAATCAGCCTTAAGACCCTTAGAAATATCATGCCATAGGCTTTCTCACTCTTGAGGAATGGGTCTTCATAGGCACCAAAGAGAGGGGTCTCAATCATATCCATTTGCTCATGGGATGTAGGGGGAGCATGTGATAGTTGTGGTGGTGGCATCGGTGTTGATGGTCGTTGGACTTTAGGTGGAGGAGGGCATTGAGGTTGGAAGGTGAATTGGTAGGAGGGTTGTGGCAATGGAGGTGGTGGTAGTGTGTAAGGATTAGGATAGCCTTGGAGGTAGGGTAGTGGAGGAGGGAATTGAGGTTGGAAAGTGAATTGGTGGGAAGGTTGCGACAATGGAGGTGGTGGAGGTGTGTAAGGCTTAGGATAGCCTTGGAGGTAGGGTGGTGGAGGAAATGGATGGGTTTGCACATTTTGGCCTTCCATCTTGTCTTCTCCGAGTGGCTTGTCACATGCACAAGGCACAACCAAACAAAAGAAAGCAAGTTAGCAAACCAATATACACAAAGAAATGCAAAGAAAAATGAATAAAGAATAGCAATGATGAGGGCAGTAGGAAAAGTCAACGCAAAACTAACTAGCTAGGCCGAGCGCCTCTATCCCCGGCAACAACGCCAGAAAGCTTGGTGCGTCCCCGCTAGTGGTGCTTTTACACCCCACGAGGTCGGAGCGCACGGGATATGGGATCTTGCTTTCGAAATTTATAAACCTAAACTAGCTACCTACGTCTACTAAAACACTACACCCGCAAGCGCACATGGTCGTGTCGTAGTATAGGAAGGTGGCAAGTAAAGGGTCGATCCACAGGGAAAAGAGGGGGCACTAGAGCTAGGTTAGTTTGGCTAGGTTCCTACTACAGAGACTAGGGTTAAGGGTTTGAAGGTTGATTTGATTGTTAACTAAGGATGAACAAGAAAGCAATTAAAGGCATGAATGAAATCTACGTTAACCCTAGACTAGATTAAGGCTAAACAAGCAAGAAAGGATTAAGCTAGGTATGAAAAGGAAAATTACACTAAGGCAAGCAAGAGAGAAGCAAAAGAGCAATTAAAGAACTAAACTAGCATAAACAAGGCAACAACAAGGCAAGAAGCTAACTAAGCTAAGAAAGCACAAAACTAGGGTTTTAAGCAGTAAAGAGATGTGTGGGCTGTTTAGGGGTATGAACTTATCACTTAAGTTGGGGGGTGACATATGAACATTATGATTCCGTTTATATTATCCAAACCAAACAACAAGTTAGAGTCTAATGAATTGACCTAAGCTACTAACTGGCCATGGATATGCTAGGTTGTGCATAGGGGAACTAGTCCCTAACACCCCCTACTACCCTTACAAGGCTCAATTGGGTTAGGGATTAGGTTCAATTCAATTAGAGTCTAATCAAGTCTAGGTTTCTAGATTAGGCATTCCTAGGGCAATTGGGGGCCGAGGGTAGTAATGGGGAGGTGAGATTAGGGTTTTGGACCTTAATTCCCCCACATTCTAGCCTTGAGAAGGATCCATGCTAATTGCACTAGAATTATCTAATCTAGCTACTTAGACTTCTCACTTAGGTTTAGGGAGATTGATTAGGATGTCGGAAGATGGGAGGCAACCTAGGGATCCAAGAATTGGACCTAGGGGCAAATCTAAAAATTCACACATATAAGCAATTTGCCTAAATTCCTAGGTGATTTCACACACAAACCAACAAGTAATCCATGGAGAAAGAGATGCAAATAGAATATAATCATTAACAAATGAAATTACAAAGTTTACATGCCATTTTCCCCCAACATGGTATCAAAGTAACATATTTTCCCCCAAACAACCCACCCAAGGGGCCTAACTACTCATAACAAAGCAAAATACAAAAAGAAAGGAGAAAGAGGTAGAAGAAGCCATGGAGCTCGATGTAGATGAAGAAGTCCTCCTCTCCAACAACTGCAGGGTCGTCCTCCTTCTTCTCCTTGGATGAAATGGTGTGGAATGATGGAGGGAAGTGGATGGAAGGCTTAGATATGGGGGGTTATGCGGTGGAAATGGTGAAATGGAGTGGATTTGAGGTGGATATGAAGTGGAATGGAGTGGGTGGTGATTTGGGGAGCTAGGAAGGGGTAGAAGGTAGCCAACCTCGTGCTCCAGCCGCCACCTAGGTATATATAGGTGTGGGGAGGAAGCACTAGGTCAAGTAGGGGCAAAATAGAGAAAACTAGGTGAGTTTTGTGAGTAGCACGACCGTGGCGGGTCACCACGGTCATGGTGGGTAGGGTAGGCCACGACCGTGGTGTATGCGCATGGTTGTGGGAATTAAAATGGCTAAATGTCAGGTTGGTGGTCAAATTTGGGCTGAAAAGGCCACGACCGTGGTGGGTTGAGGGTAGCACGGTCGTGGTGGGAGTTGGTAGCACGACCGTGCTGCGTAGCACGGCCATGGTGGGATCTGGTAGCACGGCCGTGCTACGTGGCAGGGCCGTGGTGGGTGGTCGCAGCACGGCCGTGCTGCGTAGCACGGCCGTGGTAGAGTATGCTCTGCAGCTGCTTCAAAACTGAGATTTTTCATGTGATTTCTTCATTTGCAGCACGATCATCCTGTGTTACCACGGCCGTGCTGGGGGCTTTTCTTGCACTTTGAGCTTCAAACTTTGTTATCCATGGACTTCTTTGCTAAAGCTTGACTCTTGGCCACTAGGGGTAGGTTGGGGGAGCTCTGGGGCCTTCTTTGGGCCCCTCCATCTCTCTCGTCCATCCAAGTGTGGTCCAAGTACCTGAAAAACATGCAAATAATGTCCATAAGTGCATTTTACAAAAATATGCATATTAGGGGAAATAACATGTAATCTAATAGGTATAGATGTGATTGAAGAGCAAAAAGACACAAGATTAAGCCCTAAAATAGGGCTGAATCACACCCCTTTTTTCCATAGTAATTGACATTGTAGATTGATATGTTAGAAACAAACCTATCAATCTCTCAAGTTAATAACCCTTCCCTAGAATATGTATCGATATTATTTCTTTATTGATATATCATGCTATCGACTTGCCACAATATTAGTTTCTAATGCATTAATACTAATTTCTCCCATAATTTATCGACCTCGAAGCTTGATAGACACATTTTTCCCTTATTGATTACTACAACTTATAGAGCTCAATCACCAATTCTCAGTCCTATCAACCTCTATCCTAAACTATATGATATTGACTAATGACCCTATAGGTCGATCACCTTTCTTTATCATGAGATCAATAGCTAGTCACAAATAAAAACATCTATCTCCATCCCAACTCCTAACTTATCATCAGGATAACTTTAACAAAACTATCCAGGGATTGCATCAAGGAGGGGACAACTACCACTGATAGCACTGTTACCAAAACTACCCCACAACAAGGAACAAAGTGGTGTTGCTCTGAGTCTTCAGTTGTGGAGTCTAAAAATTGGTGAAAACTTGTCGATCTGGCTATGGAAACAACTCAACTGCCCATGACTAGAATCCAAGACAAGACATGCAACACAATGCATTCCTCTCTCATGATAAGAAGTATCTAGATGCATACAATGTTATGATAGAGAAACCCTTCAAAGCAAAACTCTTTGCATTCAAGTTGCCACTGAAAGAATTAGGCATTTAGAAATGAGTGTATGACCTCCTAGATGGATCAAATTTGGCAAAGTTGTGATTGGAAGACCCGAAGTCTTATATTGAACAAACAAGAGAGTTTTGTTGACCTAGAGGTTATACATTACCTATATTTTGATAATGACTTAACCACTCCACTCATATGTATCTAATATGTGTGTTTAAGAATGTTTGCAGGAATTAGGTACATGAAAAGGATATAATATACAAAACCCTAGAATGGGTCAAGTTCAAGTCAAAATAGCTACAAGTGTGCATTTTGGGTTTTCTATGTAAACGAACTTAGAACATCTATGTAATCACTTGTAACGATGAATTGACTTATAAATTAGAAGAGAAAAATGTTTGGGACAAAATTCACCAAGTGCTAATCACTTTTAAATGCAAATTAGAAAATTGATTACAAGCACTTGGTCGGTCGAGTTTCCCGAGCTTGAAACTCGACCGATCAGTCCTTGGTCCATTTTTTGAAGATTGCATCGGTCGAGTTGTGCTTGCACAGAACTCGACCGATCATGTCACTAAGCATTTTGAGTTTAAATGGTCAGTCGAGTTTTGTCAGGACAAACTTGACCGATCATTTGAATATCGGTTTTGTCTTTTACTTGATCGGTCGAGTTACCCGCATTGAAACTCGACTGATTGCACTGTACGGAATTTGCAGAAAAAGTGATGTGACCGTTATTGAAGTGTTTTGGGCAAAAATAGAGTCGTTTCCTTGAACAAAAAATGACTATTTTTGTATCGAAGTGTCCCACAACTTAAAGGGACACCCTCAATTATAAATAGAACCCCTTGGAGTTCATTCTAAGCTACTCTTCCATTACAAACTTGGTTCTAGCTTAGTTGAGAGTGTTCCAAGCCCTTGATCCCCTTTCTCTCTCTACCTTCAAGATAAATTCGTGAGTTATGAGTGAGTTAGCTCCATGTGTTTGAGATCTATCCCATGTATGATGTACAACTCTCCTTTCTCTCTTCCTACCTCCTATTCCCTTTGAAGATTTATTGAAGCTGCTTCTCCAAGTGAAAGAGAGGTTGCTGCTAGTCTTCCCTGAGTGAAGGTGAAGATGATGGCTGGTCTTCAAGAGTGAAGATAGCTTGCTGCTCCAAATCCCTTGGTGAAGGTGTAACGTGGAGAAGCTCTCTAAGAGAAGGAGAGGTGCAAGGCAAAGCTCAAGTGAGATAGGTAAATCCTGCAATGCTGAAGACTAAGGTAAGATTGGGTAAGTCCTTTGAAGAAGGCTGGAGAATCTTACTTTATGGGTAAGTCCTTGGAAAGGTAGAAGATCTCAGCTTGAGAAATTAAGTCCTTGGTTGTGTGGTTTATGTACCTTGTAATCTTATTGTGATATATAAGAGAACCAAGTTGAAAATCCTAGAGTCTAATCAACTCTTGGTAGTGGACTGACATTGTTCCTAAGTTTAGGATGTGGAACCACTCTAACCACCAGTCCAAGTGCTTGCTATTCATTGTCTCTTATCCTTGCTTTGAATGCTAGATTAGGACATCAAGTTTCTGCTTGGTTTAGTTTCTGCACTAAGTTTAAATTGGTGGTCTAATTGTTTTTGTGAAGTGTGTGTAGCTCTATTCACCACCCCTCTCTAGAGCCCATTGATCCAACAAGTGGTATCAGAGTAGGTATTCTCCAAGCTACTTCAACAAGTAGGAGAAGATGGGTGATTCAGTTCTTGGGTCACTCAACCTTGAAGGAAACTTCTCCATGAGACCTCTAGTCTTCGACGACACAAACTTTCTATATTGGAAGAGGAGAATGCAATTCTACCTCCAAGGTGTGAGCTATGAAATGTGGAAGATTGTCCACCTCAAATATGAAGATCCAAAAGGGGACATCACCACATGGACTGAAGCTGAGATGAAGTAGACTCAACTCAACGCCAAAGCTGTGAGCATCATCTATGCCGCTCTTACTCCATCCGAGTTCAACCAGATCTCTTCTTGGGACACGACGCATGAGATATGGCACAAATTGTGTGTCACCTATGAAGGAACCGAGCAAGTGAAGGAGGCCAAAGTCTACATTCTTGGTGGTCTTCTAGGGAACTTCAAGATGGGTAAGAATGAGAGAGTGGCGGATATGTACACTAGGCTAAATGTCATCTTGAATAGCTTGGCAGCCCTTGGGAGTCTAATGGATAGATGTACTATCAATGCCAAGATCTTGAGATCTCTTCCCAAGAGATGGGAGCCTAAGGTTACTTCAATTGAAGAGGTGTACAAGATGAGTGAGTTGTCAACCGAGGAGCTGGTTGGTAACCTCCAAGCCCATGAACCTAGGCTTGACAAGAAAGAGGAGGAAGAGAAGATAGAAGAAAAAGAGTCTAAGAAGATAAAGGACACAACCTTCAAAGCACAAGTTGAAGAAATGGTCCGTTAACAATAACTTGCCTTGAAGTCTCCCAGCCCTTCCTCAAGTGAAGATGAAGGTTCCAATGAGCATGAAGTAAACTACTCAAAGGGGAAACACTTCAAGAGCAAGCCCTCCTCCTCAACTCCAAGATTCTATGAGTGTGGTAAAAAATGCCAATACAAGAGTGACTGTGCAAAGGCCAAGAAGAGCCATCACAAGAGCAGCCACAAGAAAGATGACAAGTACAAGAGAGAAGCTAAGTACAAGAGGAAAGACAAGAACGAGAGAAGATCCAAAGATGCAACTCATGCAGTGTGGGAGGAGTCTTCTTCAAGCTCCTCAAGCTCTGAACATGGAGAATGCCATCTTGCCCTCATGGCCTCCACTAGTGAATATGTAAATGAGGTAAGTGAGGTAAGTGAGGTAAGTGAGGTAAGCAATGTTAATTTGCATGAGCTATCTAAGGAAATTCTCATTGATATGCTAAATGAATGCCAATCATCTTTTGCTAAATGTAAATATAAGAGGAAATTATTAGGCAAGATAATTGACGATTTTTATGCTAAAATTGATATTCTTGATAAAAATGAAAAAGTGCATCTTGAGAGCATAGATTCCTTGCAAGGGCAATTTCTTGACCTTGAACTTCAATACAATGGAGTAGAGGTTGAGAATGGTGTATATCTTAAAAATATTGAAAATCTTAAGATAGAAAACCAAAAGTGCCTAGATGAGCTTGGTACTCTTAAAACTGAAAATGTAGAACTCAAGCTTATTGATGATGCTAGGAGAGATGAAGTCTATGCTTATCAAAGAGAGATTGTTGTGCTTAAATCTGAAAATGCAAAGTTGCTTGCTCAAGTAAATGATTTATCCTCTAGGACTGTTTTGCCAAGAAATGAAGTTGCTAGCTTAACTTTAGAAAAGGATTCCCTTCTTACTAAAGCCCTCTGTCTTGAGGCTGACCTTTTGCATGCTAGAGAAGATTTTGCTAGTCTTTCTACTACTATTATAAATCTTATTGTTGATAATTCTAAGTTAAGATCTACTTTGCAAAGGTTTCTCTCAGGAAAGAAATCCCTCAATGATGTCCTAGAACACTCTACCAAACATGTTGGTACTAGTAGTTTGGGATATGATGGGACTGCTCCCAAAGGTAAGAAGAAGAAGGGTAAGAAGAAGAGTGTGGAACCGCCCATTTTCCATGGAGAGACTTCCGGCTCTAAGAACCCTATGGTTTGTATTCATTGCAAATGTGATGACCATTATTCCACTTATTTTCCTTACAAGCCCAAGGGGACCAACCCAAAGATGAAATGGGTCCCCAAGATAACCCCAGAACCCAAAGTTTGAGTTGGGTTCCAACATCCTCTTTTCTTGTAGGTTAAAAAGAAATGGATTGTTGATAGCGGCTGCTTTAAGCATATGACTGGAGAAATTAGCCATTTCAACAAGTTTGTGAAAAAGAAAGGAGGATCGGTAACCTTCGGGGAGAACAAGAAGGGTAAGGTTATAGGTGAGGGTGATGTAGGCAATGAGCTATGTATTAAATATGTGTTTCTTGTTGATGGCCTACGTCACAATTTAATTAGTGTTAGTCAACTATGTGACAATGGATATCTTGTATTATTTACTGCTTTAGAATTCTTTCTTCTAGATTCCCTCTCCTACAATGTTATATATAAGGGAACTAGAAATGGTAATCTTTATGTTATTGTTCTTGATGCTCTTAAGCCCATACTAAATAGATGCTTGGTTGTGGATAAAAACGATCTTTCTCTTTGGCATCGTTGTTTGGGTCATGTGAATTTGCATCAAATGAAAAAGTTGAACAAAAAAGATTTGGTTTGAGGACTTCCTAAATTGGATTTTGATAAGGATGAGGAATGCCAACCTTGTACACAAGGGAAACAAACCAAATCCTCCTTCAAATCCAAAGGAGTCATGAGTACCAAGAGAGTTCTTGAACTTCTTCATATTGATCTATTCAGACCAATGAGAACACAAATGCTTCCTGGTTCCAAGTATTGTCTTGTTATTGTTGATGATTTCTCTTGATATACTTGAACCTTTTTTCTCGTTTCTAAAAGTGATACTCTTGATGTTTTCTCGAGCTTTTGTAAATGGGTTGAAAACGAAGCTTCTTGCCAAATTGTTTCTATCCGTAGTGATCATGGGGGAGAGTTTGAAAATGATCTTTTTGAGCGTTTTTGTGAAAAACATGGTTATTTGCACAATTTCTCTTCTCCTCACACGCCTCAACAAAATGGGGTTGTTGAGAGGAAGAACAGGTCGCTACAAGAGATGGCTATGACCATGCTTCTTGAGTATGACACTCCTAAGAAGTTTTGGGCTGAAGCTGTTAGCACGTCATGTTTTGTGCAAAACCGAGTTTTCACACATCCTTCTTTCAAGAAAACCCCCTATGAACTATGGCGTGGTAAGAAGCCGTCTATTGATTTCTTTCATGTTTTCAGATGTCCTTGTTTTTTTTAAACACGAAGGATTCTATCGAAAAGTTTGATCCGAAATCCTATAAGGCTTTCTTCCTCGACTATAGCACTACTAGAAGGGCATATAGAATATTCAACATTGAATTGTCTAAAATTGAAGAATCTATCAATGTTAAGTTTATTGAAACTAACCCTGTTGTTGGAAAGCATATTGGTGATGATGATGTTGCAGATGAATTGATTCCCATCTTAAAAGACCTCAACATCAAAAACAAAGGTAAGCAGGTGATAGAAGAAGAAGAAGAAGAAGAAGAAGAAGAAAAGAAGGATCCCACTCCCCGCTTTGCAAAGAATCACCCCAAGGAGTTGATCATTGGCAACCCGTTCGAAAGAGTAAGGACACGAGCTGCTCACAACAAAGAACAAGTAGATAGTGCCTTCATCTCCCAACTAGAGCCAAAGAACATCAAAGAAGCCCTTGGTGATGATGAGTGGATCCTTGCCATGCAAGAAGAGCTAGAGCAGTTCGAGAAGAATCGTGTGTGGACCCTAGTGCCAAGACCAAGTGATAGAAAAATCATTGGCACCAAATGGGTCTACCGCAACAAGCTAGATGAGCAAGGAAAAGGGTAAGAAACAAAACGAGGTTAGTGGCACAAGGTTACAACCAACAGGAAGGTATTGACTTTGATGAAACTTATGCTCCTGTTGCTAGATTAGAATCAATTCGTATGCTACTTGCCTTTGCTAGTTAAAAAAATTTCTTGTTATATCAAATGGATGTTAAAAGTGCATTTTTGAATGGCACAATCGAGGAGGAAGTACTTGTTGCTCAACCTTCGGGCTTTGAAAATGACAAGTTACCCAATCATGTTTATTTGTCGCAAAAAGCTCTCTATGGACTCAAACAAGCACCTCGATCTTGGTATGAGAAACTAAAGAACTTTTTGTTAGATAACGGGTATGTCATGGACAAAGTTGATTCTACCTTGTTTCTAAAACACACTTCTAACCATTTTCTTATAATTCAAATATATGTTGATGATATCATTTTTGGCGGGACTGATCTTGATATTTGCAAGGAGTTTAGTTCTCTTATGCAGAGTGAGTTTGAAATGAGCATGATGGGAGAGTTGACCTTCTTCCTCGGATTTCAAATCAAGAAAATAAAGGAAGGAAACTTCATCAACCAAGGCAAGTGCACAAGTGAACTACTCAAGTGCTTTGGGATGGAGAACATGAAGCTGATGGATACACCCATGTCAAACACCACCAAACTTGACAAAGATGAAGAAGGTGAAAAGGTAGATGAGAAGCTCTATAGAGGTATGATTGGAAGTTTACTTTATTTAACTGCCTCTAGACCTGATATTATGTTTAGTGTTGGCTTGTGCGCTCACTTTCAATCTAGCCCTAAGAAGTCACATCTCACTACTGTTAAGAGTATTTTGAGGTACTTAGACAAAACCCAAAATTTTGGACTATGGTATCCTAAATCAAGGGATTTTACTCTTAGAGCATATAATGATGTGGATTATGCAGGGTGTTTGGTTGATAGAAAGTGCACAAGTGGCACTTTCTTCCTTCTAGGACCATGTTTAGTGTCTTGGTTCTCCAAGAAACAAATTACAGTGGCATTATCAACTACCAAAGCTGAATACATTGCAGCTGGGAGTTGTTGTGCACAGGTCCTATGGATGAAGCAAATGCTCCAAGACTTCAACATATTTTTTGATGCTTCTCCTATCTTTTTTGACAATACTAGTGCAATTAATCTATCTTACAATCCTATATTGCATAGTAGAGCCAATCATATAGAGGTTCGCCATTTTTTTCTTCATGACCACATTGCCAAGAAAGATATCTATATCACACATGTGGACACGGAAAATTAGTTGGCAGACATCTTTACAAAACCTCTAGCTAGAGATCAATTTAATTTTATTCGATCTAAACTGCTCATTGTTGATTTGAATGATCTTGTCATGTAATCTAGCTAGTTGTCTCTTTCCTATATGCTTGCTCATGTCTATCTTCATATTTCTTTGCCTATATATGCTTGTTTGTGCTTAAATTGACTGTCAACATGCTTAGTTTTTGCTTGTTTTTGGGTTTTTATCGAATTTTGTGTTTTATCGCTAAATAGTGCCCAATGATGAGCTAAATGTGCCTAAGTATGTTAATTATGCATAATAGTATGGAAACATGGATTTAATTGGCATGTATATGGCTAGAATCTAAGAATGAGACTGTTAGGTCAGGTTGACCTTCGGTCAAGTTTCCACCCTGGAAAACTCGACTGATCAGGAGCCAAGAGAAGTTCTTCAGTGGACCGTTTGGTTGAGTTTGCCACCCTCAGAATTCGACCGATCGATGGGCTGCGCCAAATTAAAAGTTAGGATCGGCCGACTATTTTCCCTTGCAACTAGAAAATAGCCGACCGATTCCTCACCTCCAAGCCCTAAGATCTCACACCCAACCCTAAACCTCCCGTTCCTAACCCTAGGGCGACCAAGAAACCCTGTTCTTGACCTCCCCGGGCACTCGTGGTGGTGTTTCTTCGGCGTTTGAGGTTTGACCTTGCTTGTGTGCACGTTTTTCTCCTTGTTTTCGTTTCCATGGCTTCCCATAGATGAAAACATGTTGCTCCCGACAATGCTCAAGCTTCCTCCTTGACTAATCGCTTGATTCCATTCGATAACACCTCTTTTGTGTCTCTGGAGGCGGTAAATTGGTATAAGGATCTTCTTCCCCGATCTCCTTTTCCATTTTGCCCCTTGGTTGACCGCAATTGTTTTCAAGCGGTTATTACCTCTGTTTCGAGGCTTCTCGCCAGCTACACCTTGTCCGCCCCTGCGATCGAACGTGACTGCTTTAACAATCAGATGTCTAGCACAAAGGCAGTACATGAGTTCTATGCAAACCTACGTTGGAACTATGATACGCTCGTTCCCCCGTCGAATACCAAAATAGTTCTTACCTCGATGATCGTCGGTCGACGTTTTCAAATCTTTGAGGAAACTTTCAACTTCTTTCTTGCCAGAGACGAGGAAAACAACACTTGGCGTAAGGACTATGGTGAGTATTTCGATCTTCTTGACCCAGAAGGTTTTTATAAACACCATGAATTGACGCTACCAGATACTCATCAGTTTTTAAAGAAACCTGATGTGGCCTACAAGAAGAAATCAACGCTGCCTTCATACTCTCTTGACCTTCGGAGGCGCATATTGGCCATGGTGATTAACTGTAATGTCCATCCTAAATGAAATTAAACAGACATTGCGGAAAATACTGCAGTCATTATGTACTGTTTGCTAAACAATATCAGTGTCAAATGGGAGAGATATATCTTACACCACATGACCTGTTTCGACACGGGAAAGAACACCAAAGGCACCCACCCCCCCTACCCAGCTCTGATTTGTGGTCTTTGCCAGTTCACCACTGATAAATCCCTCTTTTCTGACTTCCATTACCCGGTTGCTAGTGAAACCACTCTTCAGAAGGCTTTCCCTGTGCTTTCCTCTGCCACTGGTCCTTCTGCTTCTTCCTCTGCCTCTACTACCCCACCCTCGTCTACCTATGCTCCACCTCTGCAGCCACATCCCCGACCTAGCCGTGCGTCCTTCCGTGCATCAAATGAAACCCTTCTGGGATATATGATTCATGAACAGGCGTACAACCATCAGGTTCAGGAACACCTGCACTAGGATTTATGTTCTATCATGTCCACCATGAACCTATCCTGTGCTTCACCCTACCCCATCTACCATTCATACCCAGGTAGTGCCTATGCTTCTTATGCATACGGGCATTACTTCCCTATTCCCGAGCCTTCCGCTGCCGCTCTTCCGCCGTTCACTACTGGTAGTTCTGCTCCTAAGTTCTTGCCGTTACTTGCTAGCCCCCTAGCCACTCTACTCACCTCCTTGGGTGACTCTGCTCCATCCTTCCCGCATGCCAAGGAGATTCTTGCTCTTGGTATGTCATGGGACAAGCAAAATGCCCGCTGACCCGGTCGTTCCTTTGGTCCTCCTGATGACGAGGAGATGCCCGACCAGGCTGAGGATGCTGATGAGGATGTTGATGCTGAAGACAGTGATGGTGAGGATGCTTCCGACGAAGATGGTGGTGATGGTGCTGGATCTGATGCTGGCACTGCTGCTCCACCTTCAGATGGGGATGAGGACTACCACCCTGGCGAGGACGATGACGATACAGTTGATATAGATAGCTTAGATGTCTAGGTGGTTTCTTAGCTTTTAGTATAGCATGTCCATCATATACATCTTTCTAGACTCTTTCGTATAAGAAACATCCTGGCACATTATTCTGAGCTGTACTATTCTCTTATTTCTATTTTCTTGCTTTATGTTTGTAGTTGTTGTTCATGAAGACATCTTGCTGAGTTGAAATATCATCGATATGCACTTTGGCTACTTACTCTATTTTATCTTATGCTTGGTGCTTTCTGAGCTATATTTTGATTCGAACTTGGATTGTGTGTTCTCCTCCGTGGTTGTGTGGTATATGCTTTTACATTGTTGTTTACTACCTTGCATATATGTTTGGTTGAGTTTTGGAGAAGACCTAGTTTTTGCTCTTCTACCCCCCTACCTTTTAATAATGTCAAAAGGGGGAGAATTATCTCGTGATTTGAGACTCAATCATATTGTTTCTTGTTGTTATACTATTGCTTACTTGCTCAGTTGATCCTTTCTTGTTAATTCACTGTTGATCATGTGACTTGCAAAGGATTACACATTACACGAATATTGGTATTTCTATTTGTAGAGAAACTAACATGCAGGTGAGAGGAAGCATAGTTTGAGGGGGAGCAATTCAAAATTGTTCTTATCATGAATCCCCCTAAATTCACAAGGCGAACGTATAACTTTCTTATCCTTTTCAATATGTTTGAAGAATGGTTTGTCATTGTCAAAAAGGGGGATAATGTTGACCTAGAGGTTATACATTACCTATATTTTGATAATGACTTAAGCATTCCACTCATATGTATCTAATATGTGTGTTTAAGATTGTTTGCAGGCATTAGGTACGTGAAAACTATCTAATATGCAAAACCCTAGAATGGGTCAAGTTCAAGTCAAAACGGCTACAAGTGTGCATTTTGGGTTTTCTATGTAAACGACCTTAGAACATCTATGTAATCACTTGTAACGATGAATTGACTTGTAAATTAGAAGAGAAAAATGTTTGGGACAAAATTCACCAAGTGCTAATCACTTTTAAATGGAAATTAGAAAATTGATTACAGGCACTTGGTCGGTCGAGTTTCCCTGGCTTGAAACTCGACCGATCAGTCCTTGGTCAATTTTCTGAAGATTGCATCGGTCGAATTGTGCTTGCACAGAACTCGACCGATCAGGTCACTGACCATTTCGAGTTTAAATGGTCGATCAAGTTTTGTCAGGACAAACTCGATCGATCATTTGAATATCGGTTTTTCTTTTCCTTGATCGGTCGAGTTACCCCCATTGAAACTCAACCGATTGCACTGTACGGAATTTGTAGAAAAAGTATGTGACCATTGGTGAAGTGTTTTGGGCTAAAATAGAGACGTTTTCTTGAACAAAAAATGGCTATTTTTGTATCCAAGTGTCCCACCACTTAAAGGGACACCCTCAACTATAAATAGAACCCCTTGGAGTTCATTCCAAGCTACTCTTCCATTGCAAACTTGGTTCTAGCTTAGTTGAGAGTGTTCCAAGCCCCTGATCCCCTTTATCTCTCTACCTACAAGATAAATTCGTGAGTTATGAGTGAGTTAGGTCCATGTGTATGAGAGCTATCCCATGTATGATGTACAACTCTCCTTTCTCTCTTCCTACCTCCTATTCTCTTTGAAGATTGATTGAAGATGCTTCTCCAAGTGAAAGAGAGGTTGTTGCTGGTCTTCCATGAGTGAAGGTGAAGATGATGGCTAGTCTTCAAGAGTGAAGATAGCTTGTTGCTCCAGATCCCTTGGTGAAGGTGAAACATGGAGAAACTCTCCAAGAGAAGGAGAGGTGGAAGGAAAAGCTCAAGTGAGATAGGTAAATCCTACAAGGCTGAAGACTAAGGTAAGATTGGGTAAGTCCTTTGAACAAGGCTGAAGAATCTTACTTCGTGGGTAAGTACTTGGAAACCTAGAAGATCTCATCTTGAGAAATTAAGTCCTTGGTTGTTTGGTTTATGTACCTTGTAATCTTATTGTGATATATAAGAGAACCAAGATGCAAATCCTAGAGTCTAACCAACTCTAGGTAGTGGACTGACATCGTTCCTAAGTTTAGGACATGGAACCACTCTAACCACCTGTCCAAGGGCTTGCTATTCATTGTCTCTTATCCTTGCTTTGAATGCTAGATTAGGACATCAAATTGTTGCTTGGTTTACTTTCTACACTAAGTTTAAATTGGTGGTCTAATTATTTTTGTGAGGTGTGTGTAGCTTTATTCACCCCCCCTCTAGAGCCCATTGATCCAACAAGTGGTATCAGAGCTGGTCTTCTCCAAGCTACTTCAACAAGTAGGAGAAGATGGGCGATTCATCTCTTGGGTCACTCAACCTTGAAGGAAACTTCTGCATGAGACCTCTAGTCTTTGACTACACAAACTTTCTATATTGGAAGAGGAGAATGCAATTCTACCTCCAAGGTGTAAGCTACGAAATGTGGAAGATTGTCCACCTCAAATATGAAGATCTAAAAGGGGACATCACCACATGGACTGAAGCTGAGATGAAGCGGGCTCAACTCAATGCCAAAGCTGTGAGCTTCATCTACGCCACTCTTACTCCATCCGAGTTCAACCGGATCTCTTCTTGGGACACGACGCATGAGATATGACACAAATTGTGTGTCACCTATGAAGGAACTGAGAAAGTGAAGGAGGCCAAAGTCTACATGCTTGGTGGTCTTCTAGAGAACTTCAAGATGAGTAAGAATGAGAGAGTGGCGGATATGTACACTAGGCTAAATGTCATCTTGAATAGCTTGGCAGCCCTTGGGAGTGTAATGTATAGAGGTACTATCAATGCCAAGATCATGAGATCTCTTCCCAAGAGATGGGAGCCTAAGGTTACTTCAATTGAAGAGGTGTACAAACTGAGTGAGTTGTCAACCGAGGAGCTGGTTGGTAACCTTGAAGCCCATGAACCTAGGCTTGACAAGCAAGAAGAGGAAGAGAAGAGAGAAGAAAAAGTGTCTATGAAGATAAAGGACACAACCTTCAAAGCACAAGTTGAAGAAATGGTCCGTTAACAACAACTTGCCTTGAAGTCTCCCAGCCCTTCCTCAAGTGAAGATGAAGGTTCCAATGAGCATGAAGCAAACTACTCAAAGGGGAAACACTTCAAGAGCAAGCCCTCCTCCTCAACTCCATGATGCTATGAGTGTGATAAAAAAGGCCACTACAAGAGTGACTACCCAAAGGCCAAGAAGAGCCATCACAAGAACAGCCACAAGAAAGATGACAAGTACAAGAGACAAGCTAAGTACAAGAGGAAAGGCAAGAAGGAGAGAAGATCCAAAGATGCCACTCATGCATCGTGGGAGGAGTCTTCTTCAAGCTCATTAAGGAACATGGCACCTCCACTATTTCGGCACAATAAATGGCACATGTTGGGGATCCACTGAATATAAATACAACGGCAACTCCACTCCAATCCTCGATCTCTACTACTACTTCATACCTATTGTGCTAGTACCGTCCACTTTCTCTCATACACCTTCAACTACTACAACAATAACTGATCCTGATCAACATGCTCTATTCTTATCTCCTACTCATGAGGTTCATGAGATTACACATAGTGCACCTTGTTGCAGACAACATGCAACTAGCCCCTCCAACTCTCACACTAAGACATAGATAAAACCCCCTTCAACAACATCTCCAAATCACTCCCCAGATATGATCTATCAATCCACACTCGATGGAGTTTTTGGCCTTGAGTTTTATACATTATGTGAGGTAACTATTGCACACATTGTTGATATTACTAAATTAAAAATATATGTACATTTTTTATCCAACCTAGTGAGACCCTCACCAAGACCGTGCAAGAGTTGCAACAGTTTCCACCACATCTTACTGCTTTGGAATTTAAAGTCGCCACTTTTTCTACTCTCCTCATCATATGGAGGAAATCTTGACATTACAAAACAAGATGCACAAATACTAGAGGACCAAGGATGAAACACTCTGAAGGAAAAGGGAATGTCATGTTGCACAATGACAAAACCAATGTGAACTATTAGCCTAACATTTAGAAGGTGGCTCCTCCCATTATTCCTCATTTTCACAAGGGATCTTGTAATGACTTCACTTTTTAGCATCCCCCAATTAAGGAAGGACCCCATAAGTTCAGATCCATTACCTAAAATTCCCAAGGATTCAGATTTGACCAAATGATAAATAATAGCAAATAATTTCCAATAATTCAAATATTGTCTACAAAATGCTCCTCTAAGGTTACATGAATCTTTTACACAAGATGTGTACATATAAGAACTATATGAGAATAAGTATCTACCTATCCTCATTACAAGTTAACTTTAATGTCTTCATGTAATTTCATAAGTTCATCATGTCGTGATATCATCTTATCTAGAATGTACCTAAAATGTCATGAAACAAAAGGATGGACTCATCATATCAAGATATACTATGTACATGGGGTGAAAGAAAAGTGTACCAATACATAACAACATGTATTCAATCAATAACTTGCAAATAAGATCTGGCATTTTCTTCACATAATCTTTATTTATGTGATACTCATAGTGGAATTACACTTTAGCAGAATGTAAATAAACATCCAACTGTTTAGTTGTTCAATCTTCCAAAAACACTCAGAAAACACTAATAAACAAATGGGGGTAGTCCTAAGCATAACCACATACCTCGATCGTGAGCCATGTATATTATGCAATTATAATTCAAGCATATTATCCAATTAAGAAAGCAAACAAAGAAATCAAATTTTATATGCATGTATGTAAATCCTAAAGTGTCACCATCACATTGATTAGATTAAAACCTAATCGGGTCCTTATTAATTATTTTAGGGTTTGGATGAGGAATAAGGGTATAAACCCTATTTTCATTGCATGTTAACCATTAGGTCAAATCCTAATTACTATATCCAAATATCCTTTCATTATGATCACTTAGATTTGATTAGTTTCATTTAAAACTTCACAAGTTAGGATATTTAACCCTAATTCTTCATATGCATGGCTATTCACATTAGAAACCCTAATTGTCACCATTGCGATTATGACCATGTTAGATGATCATTGTATTTACAAACAAATGATAGCATCAAAAACTAATCATAGTTATTGTGTTAAGAATCATAATAATTAAAAGTAGGGTTTTATACCATAATTCACTTATTAGTGATCACCCTCCTCTAGAAACTCAAATTGTAGCAACATATGAACTTTTAACCCAAAATATGTCCAAGATGACCTTTTTATCCCAAAAATATTAAGATTTATCCATTAATATCTTTAAAACAAGTAGTGACCATTATAATCATGAAACTAGGGTTTATATGCCAATTTTACATTAAAGATTGCATCTTTATGCACTATTAGAAAAGAAAGCATTATCAAGTCAAAACTATATTTATTCATATTCCTTGCTTTTTTCTGATCATTTTTCATATATTACTCATCTTGTTATGAAAATTCAACCAATTTTTAAATTTTTTACAAGATAAAATACCTTTGACCAATAAGGTGTAGCCACACCATCATTTTTCTCTCTATTCTTTTCCATGCAGATTAGGGCTCTGTGAATGGGCTTCTGTAAACACCAGAGCCCACTGTCCTAGGCTCTAGTGGAGTTTCAGGAATGACGATTGGCCCCATAGACCACCACTAGCCTTAACAAGGCACTTTGTCCTCACTCATGCGCAAGCCAGGATCAACTTCCCGACTGGTCACCCATCCTAGTACTACTCCAAGCCAAGCATGCTTAACTATGGAGTTCTTAGTGATGGGCTTCCTGAAAAGGAGGTGCACCTTGGTGATATGGGTAGTCCAATCATTCCTTTTAAGATCATGTTATCCGAGGCCTCAAATTACGAGATGTTACAATCTCCCCCACTTAGACTCCTGACGTCCTCGTCAAGGATTAACTCTATGGCCTCATAATCTGACCCCATTTCAATGTAGACCCATAATGGCCCATGGACACCCAGCTCCCGATCCTGAAATACCAGCACAAGGGTGGCTGCATCAACCATGGACAACCCTTTCCTACATATCTAGACCGCACGACTCAAGACTGGCATGCCACATGCCCATGTGGGCCCCACCTACTAGAGGGGTTATGGCTCTGATACCATTTGTAAACACCAGAGCCCACTGCCCTAGGCTCTAGTGGAGTTTCAGGAATGACGACTGGCCCCACAGATCAACACCAACCTTAACAAGGCACTTTGTCTACACTCACGCGCAAGCCAGGATCAACGTTCCGACTGGTCACCCATCCTAGTACTACTCCAAGCCAAGCATGCTTAACTATGGAGTTCTTAGTGATGAGATTCCTGAAAAGGAGGTGTACCTTGGTGATATGGGTATTCCAATCATTCCTTTTAAGATCATGTTATCTGAGGCCTCAAATCCTGGGATGTTACAGCTTCTTCCATGATGGTACCCCCGTGCCCATGAGTTTTAGGTGGAAGAAGGGGGCAAAAATGACTACTTTTCCCTTTCTTCACTGTATTAGACTCGGGGGTAGCGTAGACCTTTCCCCCTCCTTCTTATACCTTGGGATCCCCATACTCATGAGTAAGCTCCCAGATGGGTCAACTGATATGTTGACCTCAGGATTGAGGGCAGAAGAGATTTGAGGGAAAGTGTGGGTGCCTCTTCTGGGCTATGTTGAATTCATGGGTGGTCTCAATTTTTCCCCATACCGAGATGACAAGAAGGGAGTTCTTGGTAGGGTATAGAGAAGAAAAGGGAGAGGGGGAGAGAGATTTAGTGATGATGTTGGAAGTAGGGAGAACTTCTTTAAGTTCCTCTAGGTCTCTTAGGACATATTTTCCTTTCACAAAGGGGGTAGAGACCCTTTTATAGACCTCACTTTGCAAGCCAGCCCTCCATGGAGCCTGGATCCAATGAACCATTGGGAAAAATACCAATTCTGTGTGACAGCAGGGAAAACTAGGGTAAGGTGAGTTTGTGTTGGTCTTTTGAATCTGCAGAAAGAGTTTGTAGGAACTAAAATGGTTCAGAGAGGGGAAATCGAATCAGAAAAGAATTAAATTTACTACTAGTTTACTTAATCTAATCAAGGAGGAAGATGATGTTCCCACCATTGATCTGTAATCAAATATAGGGTTGCACACATCATAGTGGGCTGAGTACAATATATTTAATTGATTGGAGTTGCATTTAAATACATAAATCTATTTAATGCCTCCACTTTAGGAAATCTATTAAAAACCATAACTCTCTCTCCTTTTATCCTATCAACTCCAAATTTTAAACATATATTTTTGATAATTAAATCTAAGTGTGCTCAAGGTTTGTGGAAAAAAGATATTTATAGGTGCAACTTTTATCTCTCTCTTTAAAAAGTAATATAAATCATTAATTCAAGTAGACCCCTTTATGTTTGTGAATTTTCTAGGCAACTAGAAACTTGGAGAGAAACTCTTTATAGTCTTTCCCAACCTTAATTAATATTGTCAGATTTA
Organism: Alisma plantago-aquatica; assembly: GCA_963693085.1. Taxonomy (NCBI): domain Eukaryota; kingdom Viridiplantae; phylum Streptophyta; class Magnoliopsida; order Alismatales; family Alismataceae; genus Alisma; species Alisma plantago-aquatica. Next base: position 331,155,104 of record OY856411.1, read on the forward strand.
TTGGAATAATTTTTTTGCATGAAACTTTCTCTTTTAGGATATTCATAAATTAATTTCACTCTCCACATGGAAAGCCCTTTTTCTTCCAAAATTGAAAAGTCTCTTCTTTTCATTACTATTTTGAAGTTTCCTAAAAGTCAGGCTGAGATATTCATGTTTGATGCCCCGAACATTGTGTTGCCAATCACGGCTACATAATTACTCTTTTAATTATCTAAAACACTATGTACCTTTTTTACTTTTTCCAACTTGCATAATATTCAATATTTTTGTTATTTAGTAAACATAAATCCATAATATTTTATTTATGCGTGAAAACTCTCTTTTCTAGAGTATTTCAAATAATTCCATATTTACAATACCAATTGTCAATTACTTACAAAAATTCCTTTATTATTAGATTTTCCTCTCTTTCTTTGTCCAATATCTTTTAATGGATTATAGAAAATAGTGAAACACACGAAGTTCATTCCCTATTGAGTATTTTCACCTTCAAACCAAACTTTCTAACATATCCTTCATATTTCATTGTTTACAATCAAACATAAAAACATGTGAAAAACCAGGGTATAATAGACCTCATATGTTATGAATACATCAAGAAATGAATGAGATGAGCTGCAATGCCTTTTTTCAAAATCTATATAGATGGATCTTCTAGACATTTTGTCTCATATGTATCAGTGACTCTAATTGCCAATACTGGTCAAAATGATGCTTCTTCCATTGTTGTTTCTCGCTATAATACCATCTATTGCACCTCACCAAATCACTCAAATGAATATCAACTTAGTGATTTTTGCTTCTATCAAACCACCACATGTCAGAATATCTGAAGACATATGCATGTACCCCTTTGATGATGAAATCCATCTCTTAGATCCCTCCTAAAAACTTCCTTGAAAGTTGGTAATGGATGTTACATGAGATTTGGTGATGACAGTCTTATCCTATCACTTCGCAACCAACACATTAATTATGTGGAGCCATTTCTTTGGGTCCAAATGAGGAAAACCAAGCCTTTGATCTGATGGGGATAATCTAGGAGATGACATACATGCCTCCTACAATAAAGATAATGCAGATCTCTTGACTATTATATCTATTGGTTGTCCATGACTTCCACATCCTATCTTCATAGAACCAACCTTACCTTTTCCACCTCAACTCACCCAAAAAATGAAGGATTTGGACAACCTACAAGGGATGTATATTGGAGAAATCTTCATCTTGCTAGATATTTTGGATGACAAGCTAGATGCAAAATAGATAAAGTATAACAATGCGATACAATATCGTTGTAGTCAAGTGTTCTATCATATATTCTACAGCCCATCTAGGATTAACAAACATCTTTTCACAATACTCGTATCAACTATTTTTGGAGATGTGATGCCTAGTAACAAACAATGGCCAATTCTACAAAACCACACATTTTTTGTTGATTTCCTATTCAATAACTACTTGAATGTGTCAGCTATCATGACACCCCTTGCAAAAATTGATGAGAAAAAAAACATAGGTTATTCTCTTGCCTTTCTTTATAAAGTTCATTGGATCCTATGCACTTCTGATCTGATAGGACAACATATTATTTTTTTCAATACTTCTGGCACTGAATTGCAAAATTAAAATATGGATTTCCACATTCCAGAGGTAGAAAAGATTCCACACATAACTAACCACCTACAACATGTGATCCACCATTGTGCTTACTATAGAACCAATTCTATCAAACATGTTATAGAGTAATTGGCCCATCAGTTGAATCTAAAAAAAAGATAAAACACATTCATAGTTTTTTGAGTCACGGAGGCCCTCAATCGTAGCAAATGTGTTACTAATATAGACCCTTACAACTTTTCTATAATACATGGATGATATGCAATGGAGGTGATCAATGATCACTTCTTCTTCTAAGATTCAAATCATTTAGAAAAATTAACATATATGTATCTTCTTATTCCTAGGCCTTCCATGCAACCTTTTTGGCAGGTCCTTCATAAAGAAGCAGAAGAATCTCAATAGTAAAAAAATAATGCACCTAAATGTATGTAGAGTAATACTTCTCCTCTCAACTCCCAACCACCACGATCTATATCTGGTTCTATATAGGATCTTGAGGCTATAGACCTTTTTAACATGTTGGATGAGCCTGAGCGATTTCCAATATATGGGCATGCAACATATTTTGAGACAAATTTCACAAGCTTTTGTAGGAGTTCTTCTTGTGAACTCTCTCAGGTTGACCTCAATCTTTTAATGAAGTGACTCAAATATGGGGAAATTAAATGTATTATATTCTTATGTGATGATTTGGTGGTTATGAAAGATGACCATATGGAAACTCTCAAACCAAGAAGTTAATTTTCACATTGACTAAGGGCTGCCTATCAGTTCCTACTGAGCCATTATTTTGATGAGATTTATATGTCCAGTCCTGATATGAAGAATGATCTCTGTGATAATACCAACTCCGGAGAAAAAGAGTTTATAATCTAGCATTTGTAGAAGTTCATTCTGATCTACATTTTCCTAGCTCTATTGCATATATGTTGTTGGCAATCTTTACTTGACAATGTTGTGTCATTTTCTATAATAGCAAAAATTATGCCTCCAATTTTATTGGCCTCATATTCTCTTCCTTAATAGAGAATGTACCTGAACGCATCACCAAAACATCTTCTAGAGAAATTTCCTCTTATTTGTCAGCATGGCAATGGCAATGCCTCTCCAGGCATAAAGAAAATGGATTTGCCCCACTTTTTCCATCACAACTCGCAACATCGATGTCTTTCAAATTGTTGTGGTTTATACATTATTCACTATATGTATTCAATTTCACTTCTTCATGTTGGGGTAGAGGAATGTGATGGAGAGAACTATCATTGCATGTGTGAAAAATATGCAATGATACTCATAATGCTGACTGGGTGAATGAAGATGGCTTTGGCCAAGTTTAATCAACAATTTCTGATGTTTACATTTTATTTTTTATTTTCACACTGAGGACAAAGTGTGTTGTATGTTTGGTAGAGTGTAATCTAGTAATATATTACAAATAGTAATTACGGAGCCACATTAGGTCCGCCTGAGGCACCAACCCCAACATTTGCAAAACAATACGTCACGATTTGACTGCTAAACAATATGCTACCTAAATCAAATGTGTATTGTTCTGTGTGCTTAATAATATCAAACACTGTGTCTTTGTGGTAGCTTAAATATGTGACTAAATAAAGGGCCCATGTACATTTCTCTCAGTCAATTACATGACTAGTAATAAGGAGATTGGTCCATCTAGTGTTAAAGCTATCACTGCGAGCCTGGAAATTACTCAGGGCACTATTCTGTGGTCTGGTGGGGGTAGTTAGTGGGCACTAGTCCTTTTCTCATATTACATGGATATTACAATAATCTATCTAATCATTAGGATCCTTAGATTTTCAAATAATTTTACAGTAAGAACCGCTTGATGTATTATAATCATAGAGCAACATATAGTAGTAATCTATTTCAGTAAATACATACATTATAATACTAAACTAAAAATAAAATATACTGACCCATGTTTATGTCTTTAGAACCACAATTTTCACTATATAGAGAGTCCTTAATTGTGACTTCATGGTTTCTTGGCATCTTTAAACAAGAATATTTAGAGCAATATATTGGTTTGTATATCATAAATGTGAAGACATGTTATTATTTTCTCAAACACCTATGGTTTTATATCCACATAACTGCCACAATTTCGGTAGTTGGATTAGATTCCTTCATTGTCTCTACATAATACTCTTTTTGGAAACATCATCTAGGGGAGTCGCAATAGTATAATTGGGTAGGTGGTACCACTAAAAGGGTAAGCAACTTGCACTGCACAAAGTCGTGTGCATAGTGGTTGTGTCTTCTTTGAATGTAGGTGTAGTTCAATGTCAATGAGGATTTCTATGGTATATGTTATGAACATCCAATGAACATTATACTCTTAAAAATACTTCCTTGCTTGTGCCTCACCCACTCTACCAATCTGGACCCACCACTGGACAATAGTATAAAAAAATCTTCACTTTTCCCTTGTTCATTTTATGTTCTCTCTCCATTCATGATTTTTCACCATTTTCTTGAAATTTGTCACATGTATAAAATGCTAATAACGAACATGTGCAACCATTTTTTCTAAAGAACTTAGTCCTTGTTCTATAATCTATGCTTTTACAAATGTTTGAAGAAACAACAAGGTAAGACTTTTTTAATTTTCATATTGATAATGATTTTGCTTTTATATCTTTCTCTCAGAAAAATATTATTTATTCCTCTAACTTGGTTCCAATCTTAAAAATGCCACCAAAAGATTGTTCCGAAAATGCTAAACAAAGTAAGAATAACTTGTATTCAGTAAAAGACACACTTGCATGAAAAGAAAGAGCTATCTCATCCTCCATTCCACCTTAACATCGTGAAAAATCCCAAAAAGAGTGAGGGACAATAGTAGAGAGTGAATAAAATAGAGAGTTGTGCCTCCTATTTAGTCGAAGGAGATATCGAAATGGTGTATAGGTATGTTGATAAATGTAGGATGTTGCTTTTCATAGATTATAAGATCACAAAAATATACACACCCTCAATTTCTAATAGTTCCCATTAAAGGTATACTAATCTCAGGAAGTGATACTTAGGATGTGCAATCACTACTCTAAAACCAATAGGTTTCAAATGCAAGGACTACTGGCCCATTTGAGCATGCCTATAGTTGAATGACCTAAAGGAAAGAAAGAGATATCCACAAGACTTTCTTCCTACCCATTTCACCCACCACTCATCAAACAATAAAGATAAGAGTGAAAGCTACTTTGAAAACAAAATGTTGGTTTGAGTTAGCATATGAGCAATACAAATTAATAAATTGGAATGGAAGGATGTTTTGAAATTTGATGATTTATGAAGCAAGATCATGTTAAAAACTACTACTAGTTTTGATACGAGTCTGGCATAAACTATCTATCATGTATCAGTCTTATTATTCCACTTATTCTACTTAACATTAAGATTTTAAGTTGTAAGCTTAAGGCAAGCTAAATCCTAAGTTTGGGGGAGTTGATAACATCATTTTTCATGAATTTTTCATAACTCTTTCATAATAGAAATCATATAAATAATAAAATAAATATCATGGAAACTTTCACTTTACACTTAGTCACCAAATACTCCATTCTCACAAAGTTTCCTTAGAAAATGCAGAGTTTTGACTCAATACTATGAAGCTTGATATGATACCCATTGAGCTCAAAGGTCAATCTATATCCATAAGAATATATAAAGCAAAGTAAGAAATTATCACTTCATTAACTTACTAGGTCAATCAAGGACCCAAACTCTTGGAGCTCTATCATCAACTTATCGATCTAGTACATTCAAACACCTATCAACCTCCACATTGATAGATACCAACAAATAACAAGCTCAAAAAAATAAAATATATTAAAATCTTGATCATTAACATGTGGCGTTGTTGATTTCTAGAGACCGATCAACCTCTTCGGTCGATAATCCTTAATTCACCCATAGAGCATGAAGTCAAGACCAAAGGTCAATTTATCAATGTGATAAATGTATATTTATCCCTTTATTTACATTTTTTTTTAAATACTAGAGATTAAATTTTATTTATGCTGCTCTCTAGTGCAGTCCAAAATAGATCTAGGTTAACATTCAAGTATGAGCTAAACCAAGGTGGCTTGAATAAGCCCAAGCTATAAGGTAAAAAGGAACGTAAGGTGTTTTTAGCTACTTCATCAACAACCTTATTCAAAGTGCGAGGGACATGAAGTATCACAATCTGAATACTAGTTCTGATGGGTTGAAATTTCCTCCAGAGTGGCTGGAGATGATGAGCTGGTGGTTCTTCATTGTTTAGCATGCTTACTACTAGGCTTGAGTCTGAGAGCATGATTACTTTTGACAGCCCAAACTCTTGACATAAATCTCTTGCAAGGAGAATGGCATAAATCTTAGAAGCAAGGATTGATGATGAGTAGAAAGGAATTTCTCATCCGCTCAAACACCTCCTTGTATTATCGATGATATGGATGTCGGCACTTGCCTTAGTGGATGTGTGGTTATATGCGACATCCATGAAGATCACTGCATTGTAGGTTTCCGGCCTAGACAATATGGTGTGTTTGGTGATTCCCTTGGATTGCAGTTTAGGAACTGTTATATTTAAGATTGATTGTGTTCTCTACTTAATAAAATGGACACTCTTGTGTATATTGAATAAGAGGTTCTTGTGCACTTTGTCATTTCTAACCTGCCAAAGATGCCTTGCTGTTACAATGATTTGAATATGAGCAGTATTGCGAGCAACATATGATATCAGTTGTTGAATCCATTCTTCCTCGTTTGCAGTAAAGAAATTTGTTCCCATTCCCAAGCTAGTCTAGGTCTGTCTGCTGGGTTTGCAGTCACGCAGGCATTGGAGTAAACTCTCTAGGGCATTGCCACATATGCTACATGTGATATCAACATCAAGATGCCTACGATGCTTCTCTATGTTTGTGAGTAGAGCGCCATGTTGTAGGAGCCATAAGAAAATGTGCAGATGATTCAGAATGTTGAGGTGCCAGATGGTGTCCCAGTCTCCATGAGTTTGTATGTTCTTCTCAGATCTCAACCATGTGTAAGCGGACTTAGCTGAGAACTCCCCGGTATCGACAAAAGGCCAAACCCAACTGTCATCGTCGGCACCCTCAGTAGGCAGTGGGATTGATTTTAGGCGTTCTCCAATTCCTGATGGGAGATAGGTATTGATGAAGTCAAAGTCCCATTCTTCATTATCAAGACGCATGGAGTTGACCTTCAAGTCTTTAAGTTCAGGTGGGATGTTCCAGGTCAGATGTATCTCTGAAATAGCTTTCCCTTCTATCCATTTGTCATTCCAGACATTTGTGTTACTGCCTGAGATGATTGCTTTATGGCTGATTCCAGAAAGGGTGGCAATATGTTTTTTGATGAAGGCCCAAGCAGAAGAATTGGGTTTTTTACTGGAGGTTCCTTTACACATGTACTTCTCCTGCATCACTTTAATCCAAGGTGTTGAATGATTGTTGAGGAAGTACCACACATTCTTGAGCATGAGAGCATTATTTTGATCACGGGCATCTATCTCCTGCCCGGAATAAAGCTTGATTGCGTGTCTAAAACCCATTTCTTAAGGTGCTTTTTGAGACGTTCAACCAAAATTTTGGAAATGAGTTTAAAGCAGCTGTTGTTTAAGGATATTGGCCTAAAGTCTGAGCATTTCAATGGTTGCTTTTTCTTGGGAATGAGGACTATATATGATTCAGCAAGACTGTGGTCGATGTTCCCCATTTTGAATGCCTCTTGTACAGTTATAGTAATTGAGGCGTTGAGCTTTCCCCAGTTAGATTGTAAGAATTCCGTATACACTCCATCGGGGCCAGGTGCTTTGGATGGCGACATGAGGAAGACTATATGTTTGATCTCATCAGGACCCGACATGCGGGCTATAAAGTTCAGGTGTTGGACAGATAGTTGCTCGAAGCAGTCGGGAAAACTGATAATAGCTTCATGTTGCCCCATGGACAGTGGGTCGGCTGTCATAAGCTTTTGAAAGTACCTGTTTATTAGTACTTTGAGTTCCCACGGGTTGTCCACCCATACATCTTCATCGTTTTGCAGTCTACTAATTCTAGCAAAATGCCGTCTAGCCTTGACATAAGTTTGGAAGAACTTTGTATTTCCATCACCTGCCTGGTGCCAGGTGATGTGTGCTTTTTTCTGCCAATCGAGTTCCTCTTGGAGTAGGATATTATTGTATTGTTCTTTAAGAGAAATGGAAAGTAAATCATTAGCATGATTTGGAGTATTAGCATCGTGTACCTGACATTTGTCTATCTTGGCCGTGATGTTCCACTTTGCCTTGTTTTAAGTATGCCTTTGGGAATTTTCCCACTGAAGGGCAGATTGTTGGAAGATCTTTAGGGCTTCAGGGAAAGATAGATGCATGTCCAATTATGCAAGAAGCTGCGTATGGAACTCATGCATAGTAGACCAGCTCACCTTGGTTCTAAAAATTGGTTTCCTGGTTGCCTGTTGGTTGATATTAGAAATTAGGATCAGATTGTGGTCAGAATAAAGTCTTGGGAGCACTGAGGTTTTGTAGCCACCATCTGTCGATAACCAATCATCATTGGCGATGATTCTGTCCAGTTTTTCCAACAGCCTGAGCCTCTTGAAGGTGTAGTAATGGCCATACATTCTGGTCTCAGAAAGGCCTGTATGAGTGAGAAGTTCTTTGAACAACCGACTGTTGCGGTAGTTGAAGTGCTTGCCTCCTTTTTTTTTCTGTTATGTCAAGCATGGTGTTGAAATCACCAACCACTGCCCAAGCATGGTGGATAGTGGTGGCTATTTCACGCAGTCTAGTCCATAGGAAGTGGTGTTTAGTGGGACTTGGGCTGCCATAGACGAAGGTAATGTTACAGGAATCATTGATTCTACAATGAATAAATTGCCGGTGGTTGTACAAGATATCTACTTTACATTGTGAATCATCCCAAAGGACCCAGATGCCGCCTGAGAAGCCCAGAGCTTCTACTCGATGAGATGAAGTGTAACCAAGTTTCTTGATGACATTGTCAGCTGAGATGCCACTACAACAGGTTTTGATCAAGACCAGAATATTGAGTTTGTACTGCAGTTTGTATTCATTAAGTAGACAAGTTTTTTCCTTGGAGCAAGCTCCTTGGACATTCCAGCACATATTTTTGGCATATTGTACAGATGTTAGGGGATGGTGTAGGGGGTCAGCCATCAGTTAATGGTCGTGCACAGGTCCACTTCCTATCATGTATCGTCAATTTTTCCTTCTGCACTGTCTTCGGTAATGCTTGCATCCTCCATGACCTGGTTTCCATCATCAAAGTGTAATTGCTTCTTCCTGGGTTGGTAATCACCCATGGGACTGACTTCCTGGGTGATCTTACCTTTCTTGTTGTCCCTTCCTGGGCTTACTACTACACTTTGATAGATCACCTTTCTATTTCTTAACATGATACCATTTCCAGTACCATTGTCTCCCCATGCAAAGGTGTCAGGGGGTTGATCAGAACTGATCGTCGACGCACTCTTAAATTTGAATGTGCCACCATCATTGGGAGTTGTATGTCTGCCCACCGACACTTCATCGTCAATGAGTACTACAACAGAATTACTTGGAGCACTCTGCGGCTTGGATTGTATATCTTGGTTCCTCATAGTTTTCTTCTTATTTTTCTTTGACACTATAGTTTGACAGTCACCTTCCTTGTCCGCTGCATCCCCGCCAGTGACATCACCTGGTTTTAGTTTGTTTGATGCATCATGTACTTTGGGATTGTCTTTGAGTGTAGGTTGTTTAGATGCAGGCTCATCCCGTTGTGCTATGTTTCAATGGGGTTTTGGAGCATGGATTGACTGAGTGTTGACAGGGAGAGCAGGAGGTACCATCTCCGTTGAGGTGGAGGGTGCAGTAGGAACGAAGGGCTTGATGAAAGTGCATTCATAATCCGCGTGACCCATCCTTCCACATCTCATGCAGACCACTGGTAGGTTTTCATATTCGAGTCGATATTGTTCGCCGTTGAGGATGATGGCTGGTAGGAGCTTTTTGGTGGTGTCAACTTCAGCAGCCAGACGAGCAAATTTCCCACGATCGCCAGTCGTGGTTGTAGAATCTACTTTTATCATCCTCCCAACCAGATTCCTAATGCTCATCATAAGTTGATTCTGGTAAAGGAATACTGGTAGGTCGACGATCCTAAGCCAGACCACCACTTTGCGAGGAATTTGTTCAGAAGGTCAGAAATTCAGGTTCCATGATTGCACCGATAGATAGTTGTCAAAGATCACCCACGGACCACCGGTCATAGCCTTCAAAAAGTCTTCATTGTTTCCGAGTTGGATGATATAGTATCCCTTCTCCAGATCTATATCTCTAAATGAGTCAGTAGGGGACCATAGAATTGATAACATGTTCACAAGGGTCTGAAACCCTATGCTGCCGCCCAACAACTTCACGATGACAACATGCTTGTAGGGCTTAAAGAGTTGTGGGATGGAGTTTGGGTTAACCGTGATGGCAGGAACTGCACCGGTGCTATCGATATGTAGATCCACAGTGGTCAAGGTGTCTGGTATTGAGTTTGTACTGCAGTTTGTATTGTTTAAGTAGATGAGTTTTGTCCTTGGAGCAAGCTCCTTGGACATTCCATCACATAATGTTCGACATATTGTACAAATGTTAGGGGATGGTGTTGGGGGTCGGCCATCAGTTAATGGTTGCGCACAGGCCCACTGCATGTCCTCTATCCTCAATCTATCCTTCTGCACTGTCTTCGGTAATGCTTGCATCCTCCATGACCTGGTTTCCACTATCAAAGTGTAATTGCTTCTTCCTGGGTTGGTAATCACCCATGGCATTGACCGCCTGGGCGATCTTACCTTTCTTGTGGTCCCTTCCCGGGCTTACTACTACACTTTGATAGATCACCTTTCTATTTCTTAACAGGATACCATTTCCATTACCATTGTCTCCCCATGCAAAGGAGTCAGGGGGTTGATCAGAAATAATCGCCGGTGCACTCTTAAATTGGAATGCGCCACCATCATTGGGAGGTGTATGTCTGCTCACCGACACTTCATCGTCGATGAGTACTACAGAAAAATTACTTGCAGCACTCTGCGGCTTGGATTTTATATCTTGGTTCCTCATAGTTTTCTTCTTATTTTTCTTTGACACTACAGTTTTCCAGTCACCTTCCTTGTCCGTTGTGTCCCCGCTGGTTCCATCACTTGGTTTCGGTTAGTTTGATGCAACAAGTACTTTGGGTTTGTCTTTGAGTGTAGGTTGTTTAGATGCAGACCCATCCCGTTGTGCTCAGTTTCGCTGGGGTTTTGGAGCATGGATTGACTGAGTGTAGACGAGGAGAGCAGGAGGTACCATCTCCATTGAGGTGGAGGGTGCAGAAGGAATGAAGGGCTTGACGAAGGTGCATTCAGCATCCGCGTGACCCATCCTTCCACATCTCATGCAGACCACTGGTAGGTTTTCATATTTGAGTCGATATTTTTCTCCGTTGAGGATGATGGATGGTAGGAGCGGTTTGGTGGTGTCAACTTCAGCAGCCAGACGAGCAAATTTCCCACGATCGTCGGTCATGGTTGTAGAATCTACTTTCATCATCCTCCCAACCAGATTCCCAATGCTCATCAGAAGTTGATTCTGGTAAAGGAATACCGGTAGGTCGACGATCCTAAGCTAGACCACCACTTTGCGAGTAATTTGTTCATAAGGTCGGAAATTCGGGTTCCATGATTACACCGACAGATAGTTGCCGAAGATCACCCACGGACCACTGATCATAGCCTTCACAAAGTCTTCGTTGTTTCTGAGTTGGATGATATAGTATCCCTTCTCCAGATCTATATCTCTGAATGAGTCAGTAGGGTACCATAGAATTGATAACCTGTTCGTAAGGGTCTGAAACCCTACGCTTCTGCCCAACAACTTCACGATGACAGCATGCTTGTAGGGCTCCAGGAGTTGCGGGATGGAGTTTGGGTTAACTGTGATGGCAGGAAATGCACCTGTGCTATCGATATGTATATCCGTAGGGGTCAAGGTGGCTGGAGAAACAAACTTAACCTGATCAGATACCATGCGGCCTATCATGGCATCTCTGTAAGATTTCTCTTGGGTATGCGTTGTATCCATGTCTTGCTGCAGGTTTCCGTTCGAAGGAGGAGAAGGACGGTCATTGTTCTGCTGGTTGTCTCCCCGCACAGAATCATGGCTGCGTCCCCCTCTCCCTCCAAGTCAATTGCCTCTTCCTCGACCGCCGCCGCCGCCCCCTCGTGGGAACCCTAGCGGTGGCTCTGACATCCCACTGTTCCCTTTATTTACATCTTTTAGATATCTTTCTATGACTGTTTTATTATTTATCTTCTTCATTTTGTTATTAATTGCATTAGTTTGGAATTTTCTATTTATTTAGAATTTTAAATATATATTTTTATTTTTTTTGTAGGAAAATAGCTCATGAGTAAATTCCCATAGAAGATATTTTGCACAAATTCCCGCAGTGTCCGACTTTAGTATATACCTTTCACCAAATTTGGTATAACTCCCACATTCCATGACGGATTTTAATGTGCAAGTATGCGTTCGAAAGAGAATTCAATGATCTACAGGAAAAATATATTTTCAGACCGCTTCCAAGTTTATGACTGACCCAAAAATACGCTTGAAATTGCTATTGCTGGAAATTACTGTAAAAAGAATGCGAAGCAATCAATTGTTTCCTCTATTGACTAGATCCAGAAAGTTAGCAGCCACCGCCGACCATTTATTTTTCCCTAAACCTAAAGTATACCCCCTCCTTCTCCTATAAAAGGAGAGGCACTTACTCCTATTGGGGCATCTTGGTTTTTCACTTTTGTACTAGCATTCTCGGAGCATCTTATTCTTGTATCGCCGCAGTTCAACAATAAATCAATTTTATTTCTTGAAGCATTATTCATTCTTAGATTGTTCCTCGACTTTTTTATTCTGCTTTAGATCTAGAACTCATTTTCCCCTTCCTTTAGTTCTGGAGCAAGGAATTAAGAACCTGGCCATTTCAATGTCTCTAGCATAAGGATTAATTTCCTATTTTGGGCTAGACTATGACCAATGTACTTTCTTCCTCCATCTCCCCCATCTCCTCAACTATGAGTGAATAGTTCTATATGAAGGTAAGGGTAATATCCCCTTAGCTATGGTTTGATCGAATTAGTTTCAATCGATTCCCTTAGACGACGATTGGTTTATTAAATCGATAATCTAACAAAGTAATTACTCACTTAGATTCATATGTTAACCCAGATGGAAATGACCATGGAAATCCGAGTTTAGAACGATTAAGCTAATTCGCATAGAGATTTTGATGTGACTGCAAATTTATCTCTTTTCTGATGATGAACCAGGAAACATGAGCACCAGGATCAATGGGCTCATGTGGAGTTCATCTTTTGTGATTCACATGTCGTTTCCTATTGTCGATTAATAGTTAATTGACGTTCTTATCATGGATAAGGTGGTAAAAAATCCTAAAGCCTCAATTCTCTTCCGTTGATTTCAATCACCGAATGTCTCCTTTGTCTTAATTTTTAGTCTTTTCAATTCACAATAGTTTCTCATGCTAACAACAATCTTTGTTTACCTTTTTGCAGGAGAAATAAAATTATTGTTTAGTGCTTCTTTAATTTCTGCAATTTTCTTTCTTAGTGTAATCAATCATCACCCAAACTGACTTTTATATTCTCATTTAAAATCTGAAAATACCAAAAAACAAATAAATTAGTTTTTCAAACAATTGGCTTAAGAAGAAACAATCTTAAAAAGTTGTCCTTTGGGATTCGACCCTTTCTATACTAACCTTAACAAGAAAGTTAAAATGTTTAAACTCTAGGATTAACAATCTTAGTGATTGGTGTATTGACGTTTATTTTACTACGTGCTAAAAATGCAAGTGTACGCGTCGAGTAGTACAGGCCTTGTGAGGCCCGAGTCGAACACAGGGATACTTGGATTTTTGGAGACTCCTACTAACTATTTGCGATCAGCTAAGCCGAATAATAAATTAAGGTTTGTTGTCAAAATTTAAAAGAAAAAAAAAATAAAAAAAAAAAGAAAACAATCGATTAAAGGTTAATTTAATCAATTCAAAAAGGTATCTTTAGGATTGCGGTTTCACCGCGGGTTATCATTGTATTAGATTTCATATAATTTCTCAATCTTCTCTCTCTATCCAGGTAGTGGCCTGAAAATAGAATTACCCACTGTCGTGGTGTAATTCACTACTTAGGTTTAGGTTGATTCCACCGTCGTAGTAATCTATCCCCTAAACTAAGTGCATTACGAACGATCTCTCAGTTTCCACCATTAATTTTACACCTCCTTTGTCAAGGGATTTATCGATTAATGTATGTTTCGTCTCTTTTCAACCATTAATCCTTCTGTTGAAGTGATTAAGGGCATTAGGTTATTATTATGGCGATCAAACATAACAATATATGGAGAAAACGAAACTATACCACGGACTTAAGAGAGAAAATATGAATTATTAATATAAAACTGTCATACAATGCATTCCCGGGCTACTCCCGGTCCTAAAGATGGAGGGGATTAGCCCCGCATGTTCATCTCACACAAGTACATGGTATAAATAGGGGAAATCATATGAAAAACGTGAATTGAATGGGAAAACCCCTGAACGAAGAAGAACTGATTGATCCTTTGCGTAGAACACGAGCTTTCCCGCCTCTCGGTGGTGAAATCCGTCTTCGGCAGCGTCCGGATCGACAGGTATGAACTTCTGGCCTCCGTTCTCCTTTTTCTCGCTCCTCGGCACTTGTGCAATGGTAAAATGAGATGATGATCTCGTCTGGGAGGCCGTCATTAGGTATAAGTTCCTAATTAGGTCGTTAATTAACTCCAGTCGTCCGATTGAAATCATTCTGAATCCAACGCATATCTGACGGTGTCGATACCATCGACGCGAGTCGATGGTATCGACACGCTACAGTAGCGACAGTCTTCTTGTCTTTTCGTCCGAGTGCCTAAAGCCATCTCGATACCATCGACTTGGGTCGATGGTATCGACTACCCTGTAGTGACGGTTTTGTCATTTAGTGTCGTTGTAGCCTCCATGCGTCGATGGTATCGACTTGGGGTTGATACTATCGACAGCTTCCTCGCCAGCAACCTGAAGGGGTCTCGATACCATCGACATCTGATTCGATGGTATCGACTCTTTGCTGCTCCTTTCGGCTGGCAACCTGCGGTCTCGTCGATGGTATCGATGGAAGAAAATACTTGTTTTTCCTGAAATTCAAAGACAAGATCAAATAAATCCACACAAATAATAATAATGTGATAATTAATGCTCAAAATAATAAAACTAAGGGGATTTGACATAAAATGATGGCAAAGACCAAAATGGATGAATTATGCGATATTAACCATAGAAATGACTAATTAAAGCATAAACCACATATAAAACAGGTCTATAAATGCGACTCAAAATCATCGCATCAAACTCCCCTAAGCTTGAACGTTGCTTGCCCTCGAGCAACTAATCCTTAGAATAGATTTGCAAATGTCAACTGAAAAACAACACACCAACCCAACATCCCATATGACTCCCACTGAACATTCACAAACCGGCCTTCTCTAACCACATAACAGTAATTACCCTAAAGGTGACAGTAATCATCAATAAAAGAAATCAACCTCCTAACCGATGAACACTATCACATAAGGCAGTTAACATAATAAAATTCGCCGATTCAGCATTGGTGCATCTTGTGATTACCTATACTACGTTGCTCGCCCTAACTACCATCTACATGGAAGCAGTTCTCCTGATATTCATTACTAAGGAGAAATTCACAGTGGCCTACCAATCCGAGCAACGGGTGGATGAAAATGGGTGGCTCATATAGGAAAATGGAAGTATTGTACAGTTTCAACATGCATAACACAAAAATGTCCTATATGATGCAAATGCACATTAGAAATGCCCTAATGCCTAAAATTGGGTGAAATGATGCATGCTCTAACCATCCGCCTCAAAATGAGATGGATATCTAGTCAAGCTACATCATGTACTCAATTATCCTAAAATGTAGGTGATATCATGTTCCTTTCTCCTTCTTATTTCACGTTCTTCTAAATTCTCTATTTTTTTTCTTTATATATTGCAGATTTTCAGCTCTCTTTTTTTTTCTCAGCCCACATATCCATAATTGCTCAAAGATAATTTTATTGGGCTATTTCCTGCATACTCAGAAATTTTTTTTTTCACTATTTAGAAAGTATGGAACACTTTAATTCACCATTGGGAAAAATTGAGATACATGATATACTTTATGCATGAAAATCATGAATGCGACTACATGGCATGCACCTAAAGGTAATGTGCATGATTCACTATATATTTTTTTTCTTTTTATGCAAACATATGGAAAATACCAATGCAAGTCCTATCTAAATGCTATGCACACAAACAGGAATTAAAACTGCACTTTACTTCCAATTCTTAGGTGGATTATGGAAAAATGAAGTGGAACGTTCACAAGACTAGATGACTGAACCTTAGAAAGATATTATGTGTCCCTCTTTACTGACCTGTGTAGTAGTTTAGAGGGTTCTCTCTCTTATATCCAATTAAAGTCTCATTACCATTTGGTTAGGTTAGGCTCAAACAACCATTTCCGTCCCCTTTCATGAATCATTAGGAGTACAGGTATGAAATGTTGTTTTAAAGTTGACATAATCAATCATTTTCGTAGGATGTGTTCCCAAGGTCAAAACAAAACAAGCTATCCTAAGACACAAAATTTTCAAATTTCCCTTGAATTTCCCATGCACTAACAGCAATATGACGCAACTTTTATGACATCCACAATTACACTAGATAGCATGTGGATCCTACAAAAGCTAAAGATGCAAGAAAAAAATAACAAAGCTAAAAACTAAAAACAATAAAAGATAGAGCTGTTCCAACTACCCCCCTAAGCTTGAAATTGACTATGGCCTCATAGTCAAAAACAAACTTAAAGATTGGAACAGGGATACCCGATCATTCTTGTGGAGGTGGAGGTGGCTGCGAAGAAGTGGGGTCCCAAGACGGGAACTGCCCTTGGAAGTTCGGCTCATACGGGGGCATTGGTGGAGGCTGTGGATACCCACCAAAATAGCCCTGACTCCAGTAGTGGTCGTAGAATGGCTGCTGCTGCTGCTCCATCCTATGTAGCTGATCATGGATGCTCTCTTGATTGGCGAAAAGAAGGTGCTCATTCTCGAAGATCGCCTGCTGGTTGACAAAAAGCCGGTTGGTGGTGTCTTGAATACCGGCATATGCAGCGGTGTGGCTGTGCTGCGTCTGCTGAATGTCTTGGAGCATGTTGTACATGCCCTGCATAGAATAAACATCCTCACTCTGCTGCGAGGATGGCGGCGGTGGAGGCGGATGCGGAGAAGATGATGAAGCACCCGGATGCATCTGAGGACGCTTCCGGGGTGCTACGCGTGCTCGAAGAGGTGTAAAGGCCTCTTCTTCCTCCTCGGCCTCGTCGTCCTGTCCGTCGTCACCGTCGTCATTGCCGCCTTCTTCCTCATCGGAGTCGATGGCTATGATCGGCCATCTAAAATGCTGTGCGCCCTCGATGTTGAAGACGGGATCCGGCAACGCGCACTCCTGGTACGCTTGATTCACGTGGCAATGCGCAAATGCCACGCCATCCCGGAGAAGAATTAAGTTGGCCCGGTGAATATGTTGCAAGTTGACCTTGCTTCTGGTAGAAAGAGGAGTGAGGGATTGGAAATTCAGTCCCAAGTATGACACTAGTTTGGTGATGAGCCCACCGAAATGAATCGGCGCTTTCCTCGTACTCCTCTTCACATCCATCACACGCTGTAAAAAGAATGCACCCCAATTGCATTTTTGTCTCTTCAGAAGTTTGTATAGAAAGAAAAGATCGGAGCCTTGAAATTTACTAAGGGCCAGATCACCCCGCGCAAAAACTGTGGAACTCAGCATCCGATGCAGGATCCGGATGAAGGGGTGCTCGAAGTCGGCTACCGCAACGTTGTGGTAGCTAACCGACCTCCCTTGTGGCACCGTCACCAACTCGGAGAAGATTACGTCATAATCGGTGCGGTGGTCCGGCCTCCGGTTGTCGTACTGGGAATGGTTCCAGTTGAAAATTTTGTTGAACTGCCTTAGCGTGAGGACGTAGTCGTGGTTGTACAGCTGGAAAGACACCCAGCCCTGGATCCACTCTCGGTCGGTAGCATTGATGTCGTTGGGAAAGATGCAGACGTCCAACGACGCCATGAACTCGGCTACTAACTCTTTAAATGTCAGCCAGTCACCAAAGAATGGATGGCCATCTTGGTGAAACTACAGTTCTCCAGGCCTTATTCTAGTATGACGGGCATGTCCGTTAAGAACATAGGCCAAGTTGACCTCGAATCCCAGATCTCGGACCATCTCCCGGTCCACATACCGGGTAGGCTCGATCTTCCTCCGCATTATCTCCTCGTAGATCTTTCGAACCTCCGGGGAAGGATGGATGAGTCGGGGACGAACGACCGATGGTGTTGGTGGTGGTACGAATTCCGTCGGAGTTGCGTGTGAGGACGATGCTCCGGATGTATGCACCATGTTGGCGACGAGAAAAGGGTTGAAGAAGAGCTCGGGGGAGATGGAGAATTGACTCTCCGCTCGGTGAAGATCTTTGCTCGGTGTTGCTACTCTTCGATCTTGGATGGCTCGAGGGAGTGCTCGGCGCAAAGGAGGAAGATCACTCTGAAGGTGTGACGTCAAATGACGTAATGACTCTCCTTATATAGACTTGGCCGGTGCCACTATGTACCCTTCGATACCATCGACGCGGGTCGATGGTATCGACACGTCCTGATGCTATCTGCCCCCCTCGCGAGTATTGACGACTGACGATTGCTTGATCTTGTAACCCGGATCGCTGACCTGTCGATACCATCGACACAAGTCGATAGTATCGACGTAGCACCCGGATCGATGACGTGGACGCCGCGATCGCTGTCGATTTCTTTGTGCGGATCGGTGACATGGATGGTCGATACCATCGACATAGGTCGATAGTATCGACTTGGCTTCATTGCGACACCGCCACTTTGCACTTCAACTTGTAACTATGTCGATACCATCGACGAGGCCGTCGATGGTATCGAGTTGACTGAGACAAATCGATCTGAACTTCTCCAGAGATCTCGATGGTATCGACTCCTGTGTCGATACTATCGACTGTTGTTGGGCGACCTGCCTGTAGGTGTGTCGATACCATCGACGAGATCGTCGATAGTATCGACACAGAACGAACTCTGTAGTTGTCAACCTGAACCTATGTCGATACCATCGACCAGTGTGTCAATGGTATCGACTCTGCCTCAGCCTGCACAATGAACAAACGGATCAAGGTATCTTCTTTACACTAAAAATTGAACAAAAATAAAACAACCTATGATTATAATTAAACTATCCTAATGTACCGATGGTTGGGGTGCCTCCCAACAAGCGCCCTTATTTAACGTCTTAGGCTAGACGACTTCCGGGCATCTCATTCATTCGAAAGTGTAATGAGTTTAACTTCATTCACTTTTCTCTTGTAATTCTCACCAAAATATAGCTTTAACCTCTGTCCATTCACCAAGAACGTGGCATCACCATCACGCACTAAAATCGCGCCGTGTGGTTTTACCCCTTCCACCACGAACGGTCCACTCCACCGGGACTTCAGCTTCCCGGGGTGTAACTTGAGTCAGGAGTTGAACAACAAAACATTATCTCCCTTCTTGAACATGCGCAACTCAATGTGGCAATTGTGGATTAGTTTTGTGCGCTCCTTGTATATCTGAGCATTCTCATATGCTGTCATCCGTAACTCATCCAGCTCATTCAACTCAAACATTCTCTTTCTTCCTGCTTCATCATAACGTAGATTTAGCCTTCTAAGCGCCCAATGGGCCTTGTGCTCCAACTAAACCGGAAGGTGACAAACCCGACCATATGCCAACCTAAAAGGTGTAGTGCCTATAGGTGTTTTGTAAGCCGTTCTATATGCCCACAGTGCGTCCGGTAATAGGGCACTCCAATTCTTCCTTGTGGATGCCACCATTCGCTCTAGAATCTTCTTGATTTCACGGTTTGAGACCTCCACTTGGCCTTGAGTCTACGGATGATATGGGGTACCAATGTTGTGCTTGACCCCATATTTCTTCAGTAATGTCGAGAACTTCTGATTCCGGAAGTGTGTACCCCCATCGCTTATTATCATTCGGGGTATCCCAAACCTACAGAAAATATTCTCTTTCACAAACCTGCACACTATAGTAGAATCATTAGTCCTTGTGGGGATTGCTTCCACCCACTTCGACACATAATCAACGGCTAACAAGATATATAAATTGGAGTTCGAGGACACAAAGGGTCCCATGAAGTCTATGCCTCACAAATCAAATACTTCAACTTCCTGAAATACATTCAGGGGCATCTCTTGTCGCTTTGAAATATTACCTGCTTGTTGACACGGATCACATTGCCTTACGAAATCATAAGCATCCCGAAACAAAGTTGGCCAATACAGGCCGCTTTCCAACACCTTAGCTGTTGTTCGCGAACTGGCATGGTGTCCTCCCGTAGGTGATGCATGGCAATGGTGGAGAACACTCTCGTACTCCACTTCAGGCACACACCTGCGTAAGATACCGTCCCTGCATTGCTTCAAAAGAATTGGATCATCCCAAAAATAGTATCTTAAAGAATGAAAGAATCTCTTTTTCTCTTGATATGACCAGTCTTCCGGGATGATCCCGCAAGCCAAATAATTAACAATTTTAGCGAACCACGACTCTTTAGAATTTATTTTCAAAAGTTGTTCATCGGGAAATGTCTCTGTTATGGGTATGTGCAAATCTTTTTCATCCACCCTATCTAACCTAGACAAATGATCAGCCACTACATTCTCAATTCCAGACTTATCCTTGATTTCAATGTCAAATTCTTGTAAGAGCAAAATCCACCTAATGAGTCTAGGCTTTGCGTCTTTTTTCTCCATCAAGTATTTTATCACAGCATGGTCGGTCCATACAACTACTTTAGATCCAACTAAATACTGCCAAAATTTTTCAAAAGCAAACACGACGGCAAGTAATTCTTTTTCAGTAGTTGTATAATTCAATTGAGCATCATTCAGAGTTTTGGAAGCATAGAAAATCACAGTGGGCTTATTATCTACCCGTTGCCCCAAAACGGCTCCTACTGCAAAATCCGAAGCGTCACACATCAATTCGAAAGGTTTTGTCTAATCCGGCGTTTGAACAACCGGGGCAGAAATCAACTTTTCTTTCAAAACATTGAATGCATGAAGACACTTATCGTTGAAATCGAAAATTGCATCTTTCTCTAAGAGTTCGGATAAAGGTTTTGCAATTTTAGAAAAATCCTTAATGAATCGCCGATAGAACCCGGCGTGTCCCAGAAAGCTTCTCACCCCTTTTACAGAATTTGGTGGGGGCAGCTTGGAAATCACCTCAATTTTTGCCGGGTCTACCTCAAGACCTTTGCTAGACACCTTGTGTCCTAGCACTATTCCCTCTGTCACCATCATGTGACATTTCTCCCAGTTAAGGACCAAGTGCGTGTCCTCAAAACGCTGCAAAACTTTGTCTAAGTTATATAAACATTCATCAAATGATGCACCATAAACCGAGAAGTCATCCATAAAAACCTCAAGACAACGCTCTACCATGTCAGAAAATATGGCGAGCATACAGCGTTGAAACGTCGCCGGTGCATTACATAAACCAAACGGCATTCGTCGGTAAGCAAAAGTCCCATAGAGACAGGTGAACGTAGACTTCTCTTGATCCAAAGGATCAATCGAGATCTGGTTATACCCCGAATACCCATCCAGAAAACAAAAATGCGACCGACCGGCAAGACGTTCTAAAATTTGATCAATAAATGGTAAAGGAAAATGATCCTTAAGTGTGGCGGCATTCAGACGACGGTAGTCAATACAAACTCGCCACCCGGTTACCAGTCGGGTGGTGACAGGTTCATTCAACAAATTTTTAGTGACAGTAATTCCCCCCTTCTTAGGGACTACCTGTGTGGGACTCACCCACGTCGAGTCTAATATGGCATAGATAATCCCTGCAGCAAGAAGTTTGATGACCTCCTTCTTCACAACCTCCATCATGCTCGGATTTAAACGTCTTTGAGGCTGAATAACAGGCTTGGCTCCCTCTTCGAGCCGAATCTTATGCTGGCAAAGAGTAGGGGAGATCCCCTTGATGTCTGCAACAGACCACCCAAAAGCTCCACGGTGGTTCTTCAGCACTATCAACAATTGCTCCTCCTCGTCCGCACTCAAATAAGCAGATACGATCACCGGTAACTTGTCTTTCTCAGCTAGAAAGACATACTTGAGATGCGGGGGTAGCGGCTTCAATTCTAACTCTGGCGGGCTGATAAGAGATGAATGCAGCGGTGGGGGAAGTGCACCTAAATCTTCATAGTGCCTCGTATAGAAGCATGGAAGCATCTGAAGCATTTTAGTGCACTCCTTGAGTGATTTACTCCGCATCCAATCATAGGTAACATTCAAAAAACAATCCTCTAGTGGCAATTCCGGATATGCATCAACAACAGAAATAGCAATCGCATCATCCTCCCAAGAGGGCGGAATGTCCTCATTCTCATCATTCAGAAATCCAACAGCTTTACACAAAGAAACAACCTTAGTTTGCTCCATAATATCCACAGCTAAGGTGCCATTATCCATCTTGCTCATCACATGAGCCATGTCCAGAAATGGTTTTCCAAGGCAAAGTGAGATGTTGTGATCCATATGTTTCACCATGTTACATTGTTCTTTTACTTTAGAAGACACAGTGCTAGAGGGCATGACCATCTCAAAGCGGTCATCTGCTATGCCTAAGGTCAAGCGACCTCTCCCGATCTCTAAGATCATGTCAGTTGTAGCTTGGAATGGGCGTCCAAGTAACAGCTCATTGCCATGCTCATCCTGCATTTCCATAACCACAAAATCAGCCGGAAAGACAAATCGATCCACCTTTACTAAGACATCTTCACAGATTCCATAAGGCTTCACCACAGAGTTGTCGGCCAATTGGATAGTCATATTGCTCGGCCGTGACTCCTTTAATCCTAGCTTTTTAAATGTCGAAAGGGGCATTAAGTTGATGCTCGCCCCTGAATCACACAGTGCTTCTCCAAATTTACACTTCCCGATATAACAAGAAATGTTGAAACACCCTGGATCCTGTCTCTTTGGTGGCAAAGTACCCATAATGAAGGCACTCACTTGCTCCTTTAGCACAACGACCTCAGTATCTGGTATTTTCCTCTTCTTGGTAATAACATCTTTTAGAAACTTCCCGTATGAAGGGATTTTCTCAATGGCTTCCAGTAACGGGATATTGACTGAATGCTTCCTAAAACTGTCGAGGAACTTCTTGAACTGTGCATCTACCTTCCTTGCCTTCACACTATTTGGATAAGGGACCGGGACAACTTGTGTCCTTTGATGAGGTGGCACATACGTCGTCTTTTTCTGCGGTTCCTCCTCAGCATCCTGTTCTTGAGTACTCTCCACTGCTATGTCTTCAACTTGCCCTGAGACTGGTGTGGGCTGCTCCACATTGGTTTCACCTTCAACTTCATCTCGCGGTGTGCTTGTTTCATCAGTTCTTGGATTCAACACTTTCTTCCCGCTTCTCAGCAGAATAGCCTTAGCTTGCTGGTTTCCCCCGAGAACATTGGTATTCCCCGGAAAACCCAGATGTGTTGGTTTTTTCAAACTAGCTATTTCAGCTGCCATCTGCGCCATGGATGTCTCTATGGTCCTCATTTGAGCCCCATGGCTCTGCAATGTCTGCCCAAATTGATTCATGTATTCTCCTTGTTGCTTGACTTGCTGCCCGAATGTGTTCATTAACTCTTGATTTTGCTTGATGACCTGATTGAGCAACTCCATGCTCTTGTCCTCTGCAGCTGGCGCGGGCTTGGCTTTCGGATCCTGCAGAAAATTGTCCGGATCCTTCCATGAGAACTTTTTGTCCTTTCTCTATGAGTAGTCATTGTTCCTGTACCCTTGTTGTTGTCTCATGTACTTGACTTGAGCCTCATCCTCGGACTCATTTTCTTCTTTTTGCAGTAACTTCTTTGTGAGAAGATCCATCTTCTCATTCAACTCTCTCATTGCCTTAGATTCACTGGCGACTCGTGCTTGCTCAACTGGGCCTCTCTCTCTTTCTCCCCAGGACTGCTTTCTCGCCATGTTCTTGAGTATTTCCCAGCATCTAGTGTCAGTATTGTTCAGAAAAAATCCCGACCCGGCTGAATCCAGATTACTCCTATCATGCTCGGAGAGAGCAAAATAAAAGATTTTCACCTGCATTTCCTTGTCCAACCCGTGATGCGGACATCTCCTCAACATAACCTGAAATCGCTCCCAGGTCTCAGAATATGTTTCACCGGCCTGTTGGGTAAAATTGTGAATCTTCCAGATCATGTCGTTAGTCTTCTCGGGAGGGAAGAACCTCTCAAAGAATACCTCCACCATATGGTCCCAAGATTCCACGAACTCATCATCTAGATTATGTAGCCACTCCCTTGCTGCTCCCACCAAGGAACTTGGGAACAGCTTGAGGTACAATGCATCTTGTGGAAACCTGTCTATTTTTACCATGTCACAATTTTCAACGAACTGGCTGATGTGTGCAACAGGATCCTCATTCTTCAGCCCATGAAACACATTTGATTTAACCAAATTAATAAACGCTGGATCGATCTTATATGTCAGTATGTTGATCGCCTGCTTTTTTATAGGCCCCTTTGAAGCTGATGAGGAAGAAGCTTTGATCTTCTCCCATATGGTTTGTGGCTCGGCCATCTCTTCTGGTTCAGATTTAGAATCTACCTCTTCTTGGTACTCTTGCTCGGAATGCTCCTCGTCCTCAGGTCTTGAAAACGGAACCTCGGGTGTGCGATTGTCGTAGTCTGTACTACGTGTATGCACCATGCACCAAACCTGAAATGAGAGAATTCGAGTTCAGTACTATGCTCAGACAAGTATAAACAATTATAGAGAAATTTAGAAATATTTGAATTTGTTTCAAAATAATAAAAAAAATGTGGCCTAGAGTGGCCGTTCGTAGCACTCAAAGTTCCAACAATTCCGCCGTATCCCCGACAACGACGCCAAAAACTTGATGTGTATTTTACTACGCACTAAAAACGCAAGTGTACGAGTCGAGTAGTACAGGCCTTGTGAGGCCCGAGTCGAACACAGGGATACTCGGAATTGTCGGAGACTCCTACTAACTATTTGCGATCAGCTAAGCCGAATAATAAATTAAGGTTTGTTGTCAAAATTTAAAAGAAAATAAAAATAAAACAAAGAAAACAATCGATTAAAGGTTAATTTAATCAATTCAAAAAGGTATCTTTAGGATTGCGGTTTCACCGCGGGTTATCATTGTATTAGATTTCATATAATTCCTCAATCTTCTCTCTCTATCCTGGTAGTGGCCTGAAAACAAAATTACCCATTGTCGTGGTGTAATCACTACTTAGGTTTAGGTTGATTCCACCGCCGTAGTAATCTATCCCCTAAACTAATTGCATTACGAACGATCTCTCAATTTCCACCATTAATTTTACACCTCCTTTGTCAAGGGATTTATCGATTAATGTATGTTTCGTCTCTTTTCAACCGTTAATCCTTCTGTCGAAGTGATTAAGGGCATTAGGTTATTATTATGGCGATCAAACATAACAATATATGGAGAAAACGAAACTATACCACAGACTTAATAGAGAAAATATGAATTATTAATATAAAACTATCATACAATGCATTCTCGGGCTACTCCCGGTCCTAAAGATGGAGGGGATTAGCCCCGCATGTTCATCTCACACAAGTACATGGTAGAAATAGGGGAAATCATATGAAAAACATGAATTGAATGGGAAAACCCCTGAACGGAGAAGAACCAATTGATCCTTTACGTAGAACACGAGCTTTCCCGCCTCTCGGTGGTGAAATCCGTCTTCGACAGCGTCCGGATCGACAGGTATGAACTTATGGCCTCGGTTCTCCTTTTTCTCACTCCTCGGCACTTGTGCAATGGTAAAATGAGATGATGATCTCGTCTGGGCGGCCGTCATTAGGTATAAGTTCCTAACTAGGTCATTTATTAACTCTAGCCGTCAGATTGAAATCATTCTGAATCCAACGCATATCTGACGGTGTCGATACCATCGACGTGAGTCGATGGTATCGACACGCTACAGTAGCAACAGCCTTCTTGTCTTTTCATCTGAGTGCCTGAAGCCATCTCGATACCATCGACTTGGGTCGATGGTATCGACTACCCTGTAGTGACGGTTTTGTCGTTTAGTGTCGTTGTAGCCTCCCTGCGTCGATGGTATCGACTTGGGGTCGATACTATCGACAGCTTCCTCGCCAGCAACCTGAAGGGGTCTCGATACCATCGACATCTGAGTCGATGGTATCGACTCTTTGCTGCTCCTTTCGGCTGGCAACCTGCGGTCTCGTCGATGGTATCGACGGAAGCAAATACTTGTTTTTCCTGAAATTCAAAGACAAGATCAAATAAATCCACACAAATAATAATAATGTGATAATTAATGCTCAAAATAATAAAACTAAGGGGATTTGACATAAAATGATGGAAAAGACCAAAATGGATGAATTATGCGATTTTAACCATAGAAATGACTAATTAAAGCATAAACCACATATAAAACAGGTCTATAAATGCGACTCAAAATCATCGCATCATGTATTAAGTGACACATATCAATTTGGCGCCATTGCCGAGGATAATGGATTTGTTTCTTTCGAACCCCAAAAATTTTTGAAAAACTTTTATTTCTTTTTTTATGTCTTCCGAATAACATTCTGGAAGTGCTACTCCTCCTTCTGCCAAGTTTCCATTCCGGCAGTCTATTTTTTCTACACATGATTAACTGCTTCATTTGTGCATACGACGCCCGAACGTTGATTTTCAATCGTTTGATATAGAAATAGAAAGGAATTTCCATCGTTTAAACTATTAAAATCTAGCAAGAATGAATGAAGAAGAAGTCGTCCGTAGAATTGACCAAGCTCTCGCAGCTCAAAGAGAGCTCATCAAAGCCGAACAAGCTGAAATAGAATCCACTTTATGAGCAGCCTATAGGGCTGAACAAGAAGCCATAGAAGTCGATAGGAGGGAAGATGAAAGGCCAAAATAATTAAAGGACTTTTCTATTCCCAAAACTGCCTATCCACAA
Source organism: Alisma plantago-aquatica (assembly GCA_963693085.1). NCBI lineage: Eukaryota > Viridiplantae > Streptophyta > Magnoliopsida > Alismatales > Alismataceae > Alisma > Alisma plantago-aquatica. The sequence goes on from OY856411.1 coordinate 331,182,079, forward strand.
CATCCGGTCATACCCCCTGACCTCATTGCTCCTCAATTTGAGATCCAAACCTAATGGATCACCATGATGCAAACCAACCCCTTCTCAGGTAACAATGGGGAAAGTTGCCAAGATCACCTTCAAAGGTTCATTGACCTTTGCTCTCTGAACAAACTCCTAGGTGTCTCAGAAGATGCCATCCGCCTTAGATTGTTCAAGTATTCCCTCTCCGGTCAAGCTAGTAGCTGGTACAACACTATGGAGAGTGAAGAACATGTCACAACCTGGGAAGTTCTACAAATCAAGTTTCTTGAGAAATTTTACCCCCTTCTCTCACATATGAACTCAGGGGTCAAATCACTCACTTTTCCATGTCCCCAGGAGAGTCTTTAGGAGAAGCCTAGAAAAGGTTCAAAGACTTACTTAGGAAGTGCCCCCACCATGATATCTCTCAAGCCCAACTCATAGAGATCTTCTATCATGGTGTTGATGATGATACCAAATTCTTTCTCAATTCCTCATCTGGAGGAAATTTCATACATCAAAGTTTGACTAGCGCATGAGAAGTAGTCAAATGAGCTTCTGAAACAAGGGCTAGAAGAGGAATGTGTGGAATCCTTAATGTAGCCAAGGCAAAAGTTAATCATGATATCCAAAGCATAGCAGAAAGCCTCAAATTAATTGCCTTAAAACAAGATCAGTTAGAGACATCCCTAGGTATCCTTAGGGAGTCACCCCAACAAATAAAAGCCATGGACTCTCTTTGTGGCATTTGCCAAGGATACAACCACACCACCCTCCACTGTCAATATCTCTACAACATGCCCATGCAACCTAAAATGGGACAACATCCAGAAGACCTCAATTCAATCCATACCATACCAGGCCAAGTTTACTACAACCCCAACCAAACTAGAAGCCACCCTAGTTTTCAATATGGGAACTCTTCTGGTGCCGAGAACTCTAGCCAACTCCAGACCCAACAAAGGCCTCCTTACCCTCAAGGTAACAATTGACCACCACCTGGATTCCCATACAACAACTAAAGGAACTTTGGAACCCAAGGAAATTACCGAGGAAATCATCCAACCTGACCACCATATCAAGGACAACAATTTCAAAACTTAAACCTTCCCCCTCAAACCCTCAATCAACCACCTCCTCAACCAAATGTTCCCACCTCCTCCATCCCTTCATCAGACGAAAGGATAGCTACCTTAGAGAAAATCATCATTGCTCAACAAGCTCATCAAAAGGTGACTGACGCCCAACTAGCTTGTTTGTTTGCCCAACAGAAACCCCCTGCCAAAACTTTTATAGGGCAGCCTGAAAACAACCCCAAACATCCTGAACAACTCAAGGTTGTCTCTACTCGTTCGGGAAAGGTGCACACCCCTCTCCCTCTAGAAAAATCTTCAGACCCATCTCTAGAATTTGAGGATGAGGACATGGTAGATGTCGAACCAGAAGATACACCCAAACAATCCATCCCCGAAACCCCTCAAGCAGAAGACGAAGAACCAATCTACAAACCCCGACCTCCCTACCAATCCCGACTCAAACAAACAAGACTTGACACTCGCTTCATGAAATTTAGGGATGCTATGAAAAAAATACATGTCAACATTCCTTTCCTTGATGCTTTGGCAGTCATGCCTGCCTGGTCCAAGTACATGAAATCTCTTTTAACTAGGAAGTATGTTACTAATGAATATGAGACTATTAAACTTGCTAGGACCACTTCAGACATTATCCTAAGTAAGATGCCTAAAAAATAGAAGGACCCAAGTTCTTTTGGAATAGGATGCTACTTCGGTGACAATGCCTGCAGAAAGGGCCTAGCTGATTTAGGATCCAGTATATCCATCATGCCCGATAGCCTTTGCAAAATACTAGGATTCAATGACATGTTACCCACAACCATGACTATCCAACTGGTGGACTCATCCACAACCAAACCCATGGTAATCATAGGAGACATTCCGATTAAATTTGGAAATGGTTCCTATGTCCCTTGTGATTTTGTGATCATGGACATCAAGGAAGATTTACGCTACCCTCTCATTTTCAGACGTCCCTTCTTAGCCATTGCACGTGCCTTGATTGATGTTGAGGATGGTACCATTTTGTTAAGACTAGGGAAGCAAACCTTAGAGTTTAGGGTGTTTGAAAGCATGAGGGGGGCTAGTTTTGAGGAAGAGGTCTACCTCCTTGATTGCATTGAGGAATTATCCCAACGAAGGCATGAATGGGAGTTAGTTGATGACCCCCTACATACTGCCCTCACTATCCCCACCGAATGTGATTTTGACAATGAACCATTAAATCAACTCAAGATTCATTTGGATAACTTTGAGGAGATTCCCAATACAAAAATTTAAGACCTTAAGATGATCTCCATCATAGAAGAAAAGCCTGAACCACCAAAGTCCCCAGAAATGAAGACTCTCCCCATAGGCCTGAAATATGTGTTTTTTGATGAACAACAATTATGCCCTAGGAGATGGCTCGAGGGAGAGGAGGAAGGGGGAGAGGGCGTGGACAGAACCCTAGCGGGCGAGGGGAGAAGGAGCAGGTTGCTGCGGGGTCTTCACTGACTCCACCAGTTCACCAGGTAGCGGGGACCAGAGATGGAGGCAAGCTCGATTCCTCTCTTCCTGCTAAGGAGACGCATCGCAAGGAGGCGACGGTGGTGGCCGAAGCTTCCCCCAATCTTCCTTTGGATTCCCCCCCCCAAATAGTTAGATCAGTGGTACTTCTTTGTCGTCGCCGGTTGCTGAGTGGCTGGTATCCAGCAGAAAGGGCCGCGACGTAGAGGTAATCACCTCGATTGACTATATAGAACCAATCCTATTAGACGGATCGAGATGCGCCTCTATTTCAAGCCAGGACGTCTCTGCTCCGAGTTGGGAAGTGTTCATATCGGTTCGTTTTGTCAGCAGGAAGCCCTTTCAGGAGCAGCTTGCTGGATGGGTGCGCAGGAAATGGAGACCCAGTGGTCCCATTGAGGTGTTTTCGGAGGAAAGGGAAGGATATGTCATCAAGCTTCCTTCCTCGAGCGAATGAGATAGAGTGTTGGATGAAGCTCCATGGTTCATGGATGGCTCCTTGATTATTGCTCAGTCTTAGAAGCCTGGTTCTCTTCTCCTTCCGCTCTCCTTCTCACAGGTTCCCATCTGGGTCAAGGTAGAAAACACAGGACTACCATGGACGCGCGATCACATAGCAAGGGTCGCCAGTACCATTGGGAAGCCAGTCGATTTCGATGATAACTCAATCTCTGTAGGTTGTCTTGGTCCAGCCTTAGCCTGCGTCGAGGTCAGTAGCGACTCAACTCTACCCAAATCGACGAGGGTACAGGTTGATTCAGTTATCAAGCAACTAAAGGTGGACGTTGTCTCGAAACCTCTGGTCTGTTCGTCCTGCAAAAGGTTCGGGTATAGAGCCTCATCGTGTCCTCAGAAATCCCGCAAACCCCGCCAGGTAACGATCTACAGGTGTGGTTTGACAAGAGTGCAGGTATTCGCAAGAATGCCCCAATGAATATCGGACAGAAGATGAATCAGGAGCAATCTATTTCTACTGCTTTGGAGGATGAAATCTTGCTTAAGGCCATTCAACAACGGATTGAAGAGGTTGTCCTCGATAGGAATGTTTCTGGTTCTCAATCCCAGTTCATTGAACCCCATATTCCCCAAGCAGAACCTGACATGGTCAGGTCCTCCCCGGTCTGTAATGTGGTTTGTCTCAATCTATCCTGGGAATTAGATTTTATCAGGAACGATTCCGAGTCATGGAAGGTTAAGAAGATCTGGGATAGTTGTGGTATCTCAGTTGATTATCAACAAAGTAAAGTGAATTTGTTCAAGGATGATGATGGTTCCATTGGAGACCCAAACTCTAAAGCTGAATCAGATCACTTGAGAGAGGAAGCAATAGAGTATGAGGAGTCATTATCCGGAAAGAAGAAGAAACCAGCCAAGAAGAAATGGGAGGGGGGTTAGTTTTTTTGACTCCCTGTACCTGTGGACTCCAGCTGTTGGAGTTTGGGTCTATTTTTTGCCCTATCTTCAGATCCCAAGTCTTAGGTTAGTGGTTTTGGGTGATGGTTCTTCAGCTGGTTACTCAGTACACCTTCAGAGGATGGAATTACTGCTAGTACTTGATTAGTCAATTGGGTGGCTTTTGTTTGATCTTTTGATCTAAGTTCTAAAGATTTGAGGACTTGGTAATCTGCTGCCACGAATTTTTTTTGATCTGGACAAATGAAGATTTGGAGTCATGTTTGCTGGATGCATAGAGTCCAGGACTACTATAGATATCATCCTTCTTCCAAGGCTGCACATACTTCAGGAGATGTTTTTCATGCTGGTGCTGCTTTGGGAGATGAGGATTGTATCTTCTTAGTTTTTCTGGGAGTTGTTCTGCTAGTTAAGTCATGTCTTCCTTCTTTTCCTTTGTCCCGATAGGTGGCTCCTTGGTGAGTAGAAGCTATTTTTATGTCTTTTTTGTTGGTGTTTTGTCACTCGAGTTTTGTTCCAAGGGGTGCTCCTTTTATACCTAAAGTTTTGGGCAACATTATAGTAATAGAGTTTTTTACCGACCAAAAAACAATTATGCCCTGTTATTATCAATTCTGACCTTACCATTAAACAAGAAAACATGCTTATGGAAGAACTTAGGAAAAGAAAAATAGCTTTAGGGTACAAAATGACATATTTAGTTGGGATAGATCAATCCATTTGCATACACAAAATCCCAATGATTGAAAATAGCAAACCTTCCCGAGACCCACAGAGGAAACTCATCCCAAATATGAAGGAAGTTGTCCATCTTGAAGTGATTAAACTTTTGACTACAGGGATCATCTACCCCATCTCTGACTCTCCTTGGGTCAGCCCTGTCCAAGTTTTCCCCAAAAAAGGTGGGATCAAAGTCATTAGGAATGAGAAGAATGAGCTCATCCCCACCCGTACCGTCACAAGGTGGAGGATGTGCATTGACTACAGGAATCTCAACAAAGAAACTAGGAAATACCATTTCCCACTTCCCTTCCTTGATCAAGTTCTTGAACCTTTAGCTCATCAACAATACTTTTGTTATCTAGATGGCTACTCAGGTTTTTATCAGATTCCCATTCATCCTGAAGATCAAGAGAAAACCACTTTCATATGCCCTTTCAAGATATACGCCTTTAGACGAATGCCCTTTGGCCTATGCAATGCACCAACCACTTTTCAAAGATGTATGTCTACCATTTTTTTAGGGTTAACTGAAACTATCATGGAATTTTTCATAGATGATTTCTCCATCTATGGAGATAGTTTCAATTCTTGCCTTGGAAACCTCTCCCTTGTTCTTGATAGATGCATAGAGTCACACTTAGTCCTTAATTGGGAGAAGTGTCACTTCATGGTTAAGGAAGGTATTGTTCTGGGCCATAAGGTAAGAAACCGAGGCATTGAAGTGGACAAAGCTAAGATTGAGGTCATCACCAAGCTCCCCCCCCTACCTCAGTCAAAGACATCTGGGCTATCCTTGGACACGATGCTTTCTATCGACGTTTCATTCATGACTTCTCTAAAATCACCAAACCTCTCACCAACCTCCTTCAAAAGGAGGTTCCTTTCAATTTTGACAAAGCTTGCATGGACAACTTTCTATGCTTGAAGGATGCTCTCACTACCATTCCTATCATCCATGCTCTTGACTGGGCCTAACCCTTTGAAATAATGTGAGATGCTAGTGATTTTGCTGTAGGTGCCATTTTAGGACAAAGAATTGACAAGAAACACCATGTCATTTATTATGCATCCATGACCTTAGATGAGGCTCAGTGAAATTACACCGTCACTGAAAAAAATGATAGAAATTGTCTATGCATTCGATAAATTTCACTCATATCTTGTTGGTTCAAAGGTTTTTGTTTACACTGACCATGCAGCCATTCGCTACCTCATGACCAAGAAAGATGCCAAGCCTAGAATCATAAAATGGATTTTGTTATTGTAGGAATTTGATCTTCAAATCCTAGACAAAAAGGGATCTGAAAATGTCGTGACTGACCACCTAAGTAGACTTAGCTATAGCCCCATCGATGAAAATCCCATAAATGAATCCTTACACGATGGCCAATTACTCAAGGTAGACTCCCAATTTCCGTGGTTTGCTAATTTTGTGAATTATTTAGCTGCAGGTGTATTGCATCCCGAATATAAGGGACACTCTAAAGCTAAATTTTTACATGACGTCAAAAATTATTATTGGGATGAATATTATCTTTTCAGACTTTGTGATGACAGTTTGTATCATCGTTGTGTTTCCCAAGAAGAAAGCATTGACATCCTAGAACAATGCCACTCTGGCCCTTGTGGTGGACATATGAGTTCCCAAAAAACCATAAGAAAGTTCTTGCAATGTGCTTTCTATTGGACTACCATCTTCAAGGACTCTTATGACTATGTGCTTTCTTGTGATCAATGTCAAAGGACAGGAAACCTTTCTAAACGTGACCAAATGCCCCTAACATCTTGGCAAGAATTAGAGATATTTGAGGTATGGGGAATCGACTACATGGGTCCATTTCCTTCTTCTTATGGGTTTTCTTACATCTTAGTTGCAGTCAATTACGTGTCCAAATGGGTTGAAGTTATTCCCATGAAAACATGTCACTCCAAGCCCCTTAAAAAACTTTTCAAAGATATTATCTTCCCTAGATTTGGAGTCCCATGCACCGTCATTTCTGACAGGGGATCTCACTTTCTAGAAAAAAGTTTTGAAGCTTTATTGAAAAATATTGAGTCTACAACAAAGTCGCCACCCCTTACCATCCTCAGACTAGTGGACAGGTTGAAGTATCCAATAGACAAATCAAATCCATTTTAGAAAAAAATAGTGGGTCGCACTAGGAAAGATTGGGCGTGAGAATAGCTTACAAAATACCCATATAGAATAGCTTACAAAATACCCATCGATACTACCCCCTTCAGATTGATCTATGGCAAGTCATGCCACTTGCCAATAGAATTATAGCACAAAGGTAGCTGGGCCATCAAAAGCTTAAACTTTGACCTTTCTGTTGTAGGAGAAAAATGTTTTCTCCAAATGAATGAGCTTGACAGACTTAGAATGAGTGCCTATGAAAATGCTAGAATCTACAAAGACTGAACCAAAGTGAGGCATTATGGTAACATCAATCGTAAGGACATTAGAGAAGGAGACCAGGTTTTAGTTTTTAATTCAAGATTAAGACTTTTTCCTGGGAAACTTAATTTAAGATGATATGGCCCCTATATTGTCAAATGTGCCTATCCACATGGTACATTTCTTCTATGGGATAAAGTTTTAGGAGAATTTAAAGTTAATGGACATCGATTTAAAAGATACATCACCACTGAAGACCTTGTCACTTCTGACTCAAACAATTGTTCATCTTTGAAAGACTAGAACTTATTTGACCCCACAACTGCCCCAGATTCCCAATGGATGATCCATCACTCGTCAGGCTTCGACGTTAAACTAGGCATTTATTGGGAGGCAACCCAATCATTTAATCTTTTCAAATTCCTTCTAAATTTGTCTTAGCCAACACTTGTGTTTCAATTTCAGTTCTTGCTCACAAAAAAAGAAAGAAAGAAAAAAAATCGAGAGCCAACTACCCCATCAGGCCTACCCTAACTCCCCTTGTTGTGGGCTTCACACTTTCCTTTGCCAGAGTGATTTTTTTCCCACCATCTCAAATTTAGGTTTTGCTCGGGATGAGCAAAAGTATAAGTCTGGGGTGGAAGTGGGTGGCACGATTCTATTCCACCCCCTATCTTTTCTGTATTTATTTTATTTTTCCTTTGCATCTTTTTCATTAGTTACTTTAGTTTATGGCCCTTATCTAGTCGGCCAGTTTTTCTCCTTAGTTGTAAAAAGACCGTTATCTAGTCGGTCAATTTTTCTCCTTAGTTGTAAAAAGGCCATTATCTAGTCGGCCTATTAATTAGACGTATATCATTTTACCCCAAATTGAATTTAGTAAACTTTTTGCAAAGACTATTAAAAATTGTCATGTCTGAAACCACCATGTCACCTAGGATCCCTAATAACATCGCTCCTTGGAATAGTTGGCAAGTCAAAAGAATCGATCAGAACCAAGCATAAAAATTTCCCTATATTTAAGCAATGGAGTATCTTATTATAAAATTTGTATGATGTGATTTATAGGAATACTCTAACTAGAGCAATGATACTCTCTTAAAAAAATATATGATTTTTTTTGAAAATTATAAGCATAAGAACATCTCTTCCTTCCCTCTATTTTTTTTGTAAAAAAGAGAAGCAAAGAATCACCACCAGACAAAAATCAAGTCTGGGGTGGCATGCTTCCAAAAATAAAAAATCCATACCCCACAAAGGGGCGTACCATCAGAAGATGCCAAAAAGTACATGAAAAAAAATTGTGACCAATGTAGCCACAACTCCATTTTTTCATATCCCGAGTCAAATAGAAGAGGGATCAATATATTTTCGTCACTTCTTTCTTTGTTTTCACACCCCCAAATTTGTCATATTCTTGTGCAATAACTAAAAAAAAAAGTAATAAAAATTGAGAGTGTCAAAGAAAAAGTAAGATGATGCCTATTTTTCTACAAATTCTTATTTTAAAAGCTAGATTTGACAATTATTTTTATAGGGAATGTAGAATTTTATGCTATGTGGTTCTAGGAGATAGGGTCACTTGGCTAAAATTTGGAGGTGAGGACTATAGTGATGTTATTAAGGTGAGGATGGAATATTGGGAGTATAAATTGGACTTTATTTGTGATTTTATTTGCTTGAGGACAAGCAAAGATTCAAGTCTGAGGTATTTTGATAAATGTATATTTATCTCTTTATTTACATCTTTTAGATATCTTTCTAGGATTATTTTGTTGTTTATCTTTTTCATTTTATTATTAATTGCATTAGTTTGGAATTTTATATTTATTTAGATGTTTAAATATATTTTTTTGTTTTTTTGTAGGAAAATAGCTCATGAGTAAATTCCCCTAGAAGACATTTTGCACAAATTCCCGCAGTGTGTGACTTCAGTATATATCTTTCACCAAAATTGTTATAACTCCCACATCCCAAGGCAGATTTTAATGTGCAAGTATGCGTTGGAAAGAGAATTTCATTATCTACACGAAAAATATATTTTCGGACCGAATCAAAATTTATGACTAACTCAAAAATACACTCGAAATTTCTGTTGCGGGAAATTACTGTAAAAAGAATGCAAAGCAATCAATTGTTTCCTCTATTGACTAGATCCGGAAAGTTAGCAGCCGTCACCGACCATTTCTTTTTCTCTAAACCTAATGTATACCCCCTCCTTCTCCTATAAAAGGAGGGGCACTTCCTCCTGTTGGGGCATCTTGGTATTTCACTTTTGTACTAGCATTCTCGGAGCATCTTATTCTTGTATCCACGTAGTTCAACAATAAAGCAATTTTATTTCTTGAAGCATTATTCATTTTAGATTGTTCCTCAATTATTTTATTCTGATTTATATCTAGAACTCCTTTTTCCCTTCCTTTAGTTCTGGAGCAAGGAATTAAGAACCTGGCCATTTCATTATCTCTAGCATAAGGATTAATTTCCTATTTTGGGCGAGACTATGGCCAAGGTTCTTTCTTCCTCTGTCTCCCCCTTCTCCTCAACTATGAGTGAGTAGTTCTATATCGAGTTAAGGGGAATAGCACCTTAGCCATAGTTTGATCGAATTAGTTTTAATTGATTCCCTTAGACAACGATTGGTTTATTAAATCGATAATCTAGTGAAGTAATTACTCACTTAGATTCATATGTTAACCCGGATAGAAATGACCATTGAAATCTTGGTTTAGAATGATTAAACCAATTCACATAGAGATTTTGATGTGACCGCGAGTTTATCTCTTTTCGGATGATGAACCAGGAAACATGAGCACCAGGACCAATGGGCTCATGTGGAGTTCATCTTTTGTGATTCACATGTCGTCACCTATTGTCGATTAATAGTTAATTCACATTCTTATCATGGCTAAGGTGGTGAAAACTCCAAAACCTCGATTCTCTTCCTTTGATTTCAATCATCGACTTTCTCATTTGTCTTAATTTTTAGTCTTTTCAATTCACAATAGTTTCTCGTGCTAACAACAATCTTTGTTTACCTTTTTGCATGGTAAATATAATTCTTGTTTAGTACTTCTTTAATTTCTGCAATTTTCTTTCTTAGTGTAATCAATCATCACCCAAACTGACTTTTACATTCTCATTCAAAATCTGAAAATACCAAAAACAAATACATTAGTTTTTCAAACAATTGTCTTAAGAAGAAACAATCTTAAAAAGTTTTCCTTTGTGATTCGACCCTTCTATACTAACCTTAATCAGAAAGTTAAAAGGTTTAAACTCTAGGATTAACAATCTTACTGATCGATGTGTTAAGCGACGCATATCACAATGCAATCAACCTCCTTAAGAAATCAGACTTAAGGTCAATAAAGAATAAATTACATAAATGATCCATCAACCTCCAGGGTCTATCCCTAGAATTTTAAGGGTCAGTGCCACGTGAACCATTCATCGGTGGACAATGGGTTAGTCAAACCCTAAAAATGGACCCCAAAAGCATTAGTTCATGGCATCTTGTTTTCTATAAACATGCCAAAATGTGTTGTAGAGACTAAGACTGAGACTAGAACAATCTACCTAGCTAGTGATATTGACCTAGTGAGAGCAATCGACATCTACCTCAGCCACCAACCATCTCCTTCATCAAGCTCGATGAGCCCTCTTTTATCAAGTACACCAGTGAAAGAAGTCTAGACAATTGACCTCTTCAAGGTCAATTTGGATATATATTGACCTCTCCAAGGCTGTGAGTGATAGATTTAGCTGAAATGTGGGTAGGCCGATCTCTATAGTCGATCCCCCTTATATCAACCTTTTCTCCCTTATCTTGATATTTCATTATTTTCTTTTAAGAGAAATGACTTGTTTAAGTTGTAATATGTTTATTTCTTGTGCATGAGTGTCTAAACTCATTAAATCAGCTTGGGAGTAGCTATGATGCCCTCCCAACCACATAATCTTTCCTTCTTCGGTTCAATACATATACTCTTGTAGTTTTTTTTCTACATTCCAATATACATGTGTTTCTTGTTTGATTGGATACCTTCTCGTGATGTTCAATTTGCATAAATTCAAGAGAACAAGTTTAATAAGATCTAGAGTATGGAATAATAACAAACCATGAGAGTGAGGAGTTATTATAGCATAAGTCTTATTATTATTACTTGATCTGTTGGCTGACAAGAATAGGTCTAGTTTTTGTGATTCTTAGATCTAAAGTCACTACACTTATCACATGTCGTTCGGTGTACTTTAACATCATCCACTATGGTCCTGAAGCAGAGGGAAATCATGCCAGCCCCCGAACGTGATCCTTTTCTAGACACCTCTGTCTTTCGGAAAATCCTTTAATAACTCCCTTGGGTTCTACAAAATTTATAAAATTTAATAATGATTAAAGATTATGTGCGGAACCTATGCTCTGATACCAAATGTAACGACCTGCCTCCCAGTAACCCCCAATTAAGGGAGACCAGAAGGTCAGAGCCATTATCCCAATTAATAGGATCAAAGGTTCGACAAATAATCAATAACAATTATTAAATTATACCAACTATACTAAAATATGGTAAAAATAAAAACTTTGCATACCTTTTGAAAACATGCATCTCTAAACTTCTATCCACATATGAATTCTACTCTAACTAATCCTCCTTATATTTTAATTCATGTATTTCACAATATGATAATTTAATGTTTGTTCTTTTGGCTTGTACCAAAAATGTCGACAAACAAAATTCGGTCAGCATAAAGCTGGTATGTGGGGGAAACAATAATCATGCAACTATAATAACAATGTAATCAGTGAATTGTGATTTAAATAAACAACTTTATGTTTTCCGCATAACTGCTCAATCCTTACATACCCTAGCCTCTGTGTTGTCCCTGCAGTAAACCTGGATGCTACCTTCCTTATGCTAGATCCCAATTAAACCCCTCATGATCCCACCTAATAGGTGAACCAGTTTCTAGGGTTGAGTCACATGACACTACCCGTAGGTAGCCCACTCCTTAACTAATGGCATGCTAAAGAGTCTCATGGCATTACACGTGGGTAGCCCAATTTCTAACTCACGATAACCTAGACCTTTTTCTAGGTTACCCCTTTTTAGCCTTTACAAAGCCAAAAAGGCGGACCATGATCTGAGCCAGTCATGTATGCACATTTATAGTGATAATCATAGTCACTTTATTGTTGCATGAAATAAATAGGCATCCAACAATTATTTCGAAGAAATCGATAAAACGTTCGAGAATAACTGTGAAACTAGAGTGATTATTCATAAGCATAACCTCATACCTGTTAGGAAGATTTGAGACAGAATAACCCATGCAAGTAAGAAATCCAAGCAAGCACACATATAAGATCCTAAAATAACCATACAATTTCCTTTGATTACTTAGGTCATCAAGATCTATTAAACCTAGCTCGCTTCCTAGGGTTTCTAGTTCCCTTTTAGGGTTTCCATTTCAATTAGAATTTCCCTTCATCTTTTACTATTTTAAATCCTAAATTTATACCATTACTCATAAACCCTTATTATCTTATATATTCTTCAATATTAAGGTTATCTTAACAACATATAAGCATATTTTCAGATTTAAAGGCACCATTAACCATCAATTAATTTAATTAAGCTTCTTTTACATTAAAGCTACTATTTTTATCCTTTTAATCCATGAAAAGATCATTATGTGCATTCATCATCAATTCACATTTCATTATGGTCTAATTCACATATGAACTCTATTTGTCATTAATTCTACCTTTTATTCATTAGAAAACCCTAATTACTACATTCAGGGCATTTATCCACAAATTAGGAACTTTAATGCTCGAAATAGCTTAGAGTCATTATAGCTTAGCTTTATTCATGATTTTGAATAATTAAAACCATTAATAGCCGCATTTACCAATAGTAGGGTTTCAAGGCCCATTAAATTATATTCATACACATGAAACTCCAATTAAACCAATTACGTGCAATTTTCATCCTTTTTGTTCCTAAAGTTCCATTTTATCATTAAAAGTTTAATACCAAATTTAATCATCCATTAAACCCTACTAAATATATTATTCATCTCAAAATAGGGTTTCTTAATCTTTAATTCATCAAAGTTGATAACTTACACTACTTTTCGAGTTGTAAGAGGAATTATATTATAAATATATTTTTATTAGATTCCTCTCATTTTCTAAGCAATTTTCATATTTTATGCGTATTCATCTGAGCTACTATTAAGGAGATACGAAGTTAGAAAAATTCACTTACTTTGGGCCAATCAGAGCGTGCCACGTCGCTCGCTCCATGCAAAGTAGACCAGTTAGCTTGAAGACATTTCTAAATGTCATTTATACCCCTACGCGTATCCTGGGCTCTCCACAACTCGAGAGGGCAAACTCGTCTAACGTCCTGCTCATCTCCTTCCTCGCGGCTATGCCTCTGCTGTCGTTAGGTTAGGGACAGAACGCGGCCCGACCGCTGCTCCTTGGACCTCGACGACCACCAGGGTGGTTCCACCTGGCTCCGCCGTGCCCCCGCATAGGTGAGGGAGCTTCTAGGTTGTGGCCATGATGGCCAGTTCAAGCTTTCTAGCTCTACAGCATGCAGATGTCCCATGGCCGTCCTGCTAGTTTTGCGCATGAGCTAGGGCACACTGTTGATAGTTGTGTTCCTCCTTACATCATTGGAGCATCTTGCTTCCACCGAACTCTAATTCAGGGCCCACTTTTGCCCCGGGGTCGCACTACCCCTATTGTTAGGGTTTTGCCAAAGAAGATGAAGAAAGAATGAAGAAAGAAAGAGAGGAGTGCGTGGGATTCTTCTCCAACTCGACCCTAGGCTCTACCCCTTCATTTAGGGGTGGGAAATGAAGCCCTAGGTTGGCTTATTCACGACTCAAAGAGTCCTTTTCCAAATGAAACCAATTCCTTCCATGAGAAGAAACCTTCTCTCTCTTCTTTATCTTTTTGATATTCCTTTTTCTTTAAATATTAGGATTTTGAAAATTTCTTCCTTTATCTTCTTTGTACTTGCCTTTTGATTTATTGGCACAAAATTATATTCTCTTTTAGTAGAAAATATCTCCCTTTTAATAATACCATGAAATTCATTCATTATGCATCACATTATCCTCTTATTTTGCTTTATTGGTATTTTCTATTTCTTTTCCTTTATTGGGGCTCCTTGGACCCCAAGAAATTATAATATTTCGAAATTCCTTTTTAAGGAATACTCATTTTCCTTCTAGATGCATCTATATCTACTGTTTCACATTATCATGTTTATTTCTTATTAAAATATCTCTTTTTGAGGATTTCTCTTTATTTCTCTTTTATTTTCCTCATTGGTATTCCTTTTAACATTAGGAATCCTTGGGATACAAAATTCCATCAAGGATAACTCAATTATACTTCTTTCCACTTATTTTCCACATTTTATAATTGTTTTCAATTTATTTCTTAATAAAGAAATACTTAATTGATCTTTTCTTTTCTTATTGTATTTTCTTTGCAACTTTGGACTCCTTGGGACCCAAGGAACCCAAGAGGCACGAAATCCACCATTGGATTACATTCTTTTTCCTTCTAGAGGTTTTCACATCTCTCTTTTCTCAAAAACTCAATTATTCATTTATTAATTGAATTTCCTTGTTATTGGGCCCAATAGACAATAAAACCCACAACACAATCATCAAGGCTATTGTAAACGAAATCCATTTATTCGAAACAAATTGTATCATTATTTGTCCAAATATATTTAATATGAGAAATTACATTTCTCACCCAATGAACCCAAGAATTGGGGTTGTAACAAGCTCCCATGTGACATTAGGGGACCATGGTGGAGAGGGAAGAAATGACTAGAGAAGGATTGCCTTGATATCATCGGAGAAGTAGAATTGATAAGAATATTTGGAGAAGTAGAATTGATAAGAATATTTGGAGTAGCATGTGATCCGATTACAAGATCCAAAGATGGAAATAAATGGATATTATTTTGACCCAAAAATGATATTTTTCTACCCTTAGGATATTTGGATCTGACACAAATTATCTTTTTCTTGTAGAGAAGCTTCCGATCTATGCTTCAAAAATGCCTGGATAACTAATCTAGGACATATACTTTGAAGATGTAGTCATTTTTAATTGAGTTTTAAACCCTAATGGTGAAGATGTATGGATTGAATATTAGAGGCACAACATGTTGGCTAATGGACACACCGTGTACAAAGATCACAAATTTCTGAAAGAATTTGGACAAAACAATGTGTCGGTGATGGATGTAGTGTGTGACTTTGGAGGATTAACTCCACATGACGTGTTGGATATTAACACAATGTGTGACCTACGTACTCGATGAAAATTTGTACTACCTAATAAAAAAACACATGTAGAGTGTCGAACACACCATGTATCGTGTCGGCATGGAAGGTTTATGAGAAAAACATTAGAAATGTCTAACCCTAACTTCATGGATGACTCTTCTTCTACAATAAGCCTCCAAGATGAGGATCTAGGTGATGAAGATGATGATTTTTGTGGAGATGACTTCCATCATGGATGATGATGATGATGGATATTATGATATGGGTGGTAGATATGACTTCCACCACTATGAGGATGATGAACCGGATGGTGGAGATGACTTCCACCTTGGAGAAGAAGATGGCACAGATGGTGGAGATGACTTTAACCATGGAAAAGACCACCATGGGGTTGCTGATCTTTTTGATCAAGAAGGATGATAGCTTGAATCTGGACTTTTCTTGATGGAGGTAGTGGCTAACCCTTGTGCTTGGGGTAGACAAAAGATGAAAGATAGATACACGGGGATTCTAGATCTACATATGGATCTAGATCTAGATTTATGATGGTGATGAAGATGCTATTCAAATCTAGGTCTATCTGGATGATGATGAAGGAGATAGTGAAGGGCCTTCAGAGAGAGAAGGCATTGAAAATCACACTTTGAAGAGGATGATGGAGATGACCCTATGAGTTGCTGACCATGACGGTGGTTGCTTCCCTCAGGCAGAGACTCATTTCTCTCTAGGGTTAGGGTCCCTAGAAAGAAGGCTCTGATACCATGTTGACTGGAAAGAATAGATATATTCACAAAATTGTGTTATTATAATACAAGAGGGACCTCTTTCCTTTATATAAGAGAAGGCGGATATGACTCATGACTCTAGAGACTTCCAGATCTCACTAGACTTGGCTAGACTGGAATCTATATGACTACACTCTACATGACCTACATACTTAGACCCATATATGACCACATGACTTATACTTCCAACATGTACCAACTTTATGTCTACGCACATGATAGTGTGAATATTGACATGGTAGAATGTCGGTAAGTTAAATAGTTGCATATAATTTCTCACATGTTGCAAGGGTCACAAATACTATTGATTGTGATAAAGATTTTTAGTATACATTTTAATGTGGAAAATAAGTGGAACCTTAGTCATTAGTAAAAACTAACTTACATGATGTGAGAAATGTTTAGCTTCATTCTATAATGTTTAATGTGCAACATAAATCCCAAAACCAGATCGCTTAAGAGAATCATGTGTCTATTAATTTAAATATTTTACTACATGCCTTTTATTAGCAAAGGAATATGGACCAACCATGTTGTGTGATCACTACTACCGAAATGGCTTATAACGTCACATATAGAGCCGTCAGTTGTAACCCAAAGACTGATGCCTAAACCCTACAATGTCAGCTGAAAGCACAAACCGACATCTATATGTGAAGACCGGCCAGACATGGGTATCGTTTTTTATTTAGCATTGGTCACTCAGTAAGAAACTGACGCCTAAAATCACCTACCAAATCCAATTTTTTCAATGCAAAAAATTACCTCCAAAATTTCACATACGGTGTCAGTTGTTTACCAAAGAACCGACGACTAAAGGTTTTTCGCGAGATAGAAATTGGGCCCATTTTTGTCATCGGTTTTCATGCAACAACTGATGCCGATGTATTTTCACGCGCTGTCCCCGAGAAAATATTTACCCCCCCTTTGGCGTCAGTTTTTTACGGCAACCGACGACTATAGACCTAATTCAAGAACATTTTTTTTGTTGGCATATGTAGATAGATGTCAATATTTATAGTTGAAACCTATGATTATCATTGAACATAGGTGTCGGTTTGCTTACAATAACCGACGTTGATGTGTGTCCGCACGTTGTCCCTGTGAAAATTTTTACCCCCCAAATTGCCCAATTGGCGTCAGTTTTAGATGGAAACCGACGATTATGGTTGTAATTCAAGAACATTTTTTTGTCAGCATATGTAGTTAGACGTCGGTTTTTTTAGTTGTAACCGACGACTAAGACGGAACATAAGTGTTGGTTTTTTGTGGTGACTGATTCTTGTGGAATATAGGTGTCATTTTTTATTAATAACCAACTGCGATACTTTACTTAATAGAACCCGTGCGGCCACACGAGCCAAACTCTCTATTTCATTGTGCCCTTGACTATTCGAGTACCTAGGTCTCTGGCAATTCCTGCTGTTGACGCCCATGCCACCATTAGAGGAGCTTCGCTCACCACCGGAGAAGTGCACCATGCCACCGGAGCCCACTTCCGACCATAGATACTCCCACTGCCGGAGAAGAGTGCCTTGCTCCCCCTGCCAGCAAAGGCCCTACCGCCAGAGCTGCTAGCAGAGGTGTGAAGGAGGCTACTGGAGCTCTTCGAAGGCTGTTGTGGAGGTCGTCATAGGCGGATGGAGCTCAAAGGCTGATGTGGAGGCTACTGGTAGAGCTTGAAGGCTACTTCTCGAAGGCTGACCTAGCCGAGCTCTCTGTTGGAGCCTGAAGGAGCTTACCAAAGCTACAAGTAGGTTAATTTTTGATTCCATCACATAATGCATAAATACAATGATGAAATTTATGCATAAATACAATGATTTTGATGCCTAGGAACACTCTATGTTGTCTTTTAATTGAATTTAATGCCAAAACAAAGCACATATAACTTGATTATCATTGTTACGAGATAAAATTCCTTATTTGTAGTTAAGTATTCATCAATTTGATTAATTTCATGACTTTTATACATATTGTTCCTCATAAATAGTTAGTTATGCATGGTTCTGTACATCTTGCTAGTATAAACCAATTTATGTCCTAATAACACAATGCATAAATAAAATGAAGTAAAACACTATTAAGTAAAAGGTATTATATATAAACTAAAAATTTGTTACCTCAGATCATATAAAACTATAATTTCTAAACCTAGAAACACGCCCTAGATTTACTCATTAGGAGTAAACCTTGGATAGTCCCCAATTTGGAACTATTTTTGAACTCTTCATCTCTCTTAGGATGTAGGTGTATAATTTGAACTCTGGGCTGTGTTACTACCTCGGATTTGAGGAATGTGATGAGAGTACTGTTATGTTGGTTGTCTATTTGACCCCTAATTGGATATTGGGTACATGTTTCTGCAATGCTGTTAATTCTTCCTGCTCCTCTAAAATTGATGTATATTGACCCCTAATTAATACATTATAACATAATTGAATCGTGCATTTGTGTTGTTGCAGGTGCTGAATTGAGTTGATGTTCTTGTGCTCTTGGGGCTGAATTGAGTTGTTGTGTCATCCATTTGTGTTGTTGACTTGCATATATTTCTTCTTCAGCCTTCAAGTGAGGTATACTATTCTCACTCTCCCAATGTGCCATTAGGCTTCGTTTTGATTCAAATCTTTGATATATGGAATCATATATGGTTTATTTACTGTTTAGTATTTACTGACAAGCATCATTAAATGATGTTACACAAAACTTAGGATATGAATGACGAAACTAAGATTGTAGGTATAAGAATGACAACATACATGTATTTGTTGGCCTAGAAACCCATCCAAGATTTACTCATTCGGAGTAAATCTTGGATAGTCCCTGGTTTGGGACTATTCTTGAACACTTAATCTCACTTAGGATGTAAGTGTATAATGTGTATTGGGTTTTCAATAAAATTTTGGTAGCATTTTCCCGTTTGTTCTCTAAGTACATATGTACTTGGAGAACAGCGGGGAAATGCTGTCGAAATTTTCTTGAAAACCCAATACACATTATACACTTACTAGAGAGATTAGGTGTTCAAGAATGGGATTGGTGGTACACATTTATTATATATAAGACCTTAAACCCTAAACTTTTAACCATAAACCTTAATCTTTTAACCCTAAACCCTAATATATACTTGTTTTCTCTTTGATCATAGAATGGATAGATCACTGATGTCCATTCCAAATTGTTGCACCCCAGAGTTTATTTCTGGTCTTGATCAGTTTATTAGATTTTCCGAGGAACATAGGAAACAACCTGGAGATAGGTTCTACTGTCCATGTAGGCATTGCAGTAACAACTTGAAAGTCAGCACTGGTGACGAAATCAAAAGTCATGTCATGTGCAACGAGATTGTATAAGGCTATACAGAATGACACTGGCATGGAGATATTTCAAACCTAAAATCAGTGGATGTTGATAGCAATGCTTGTGTGGAAGAAGAAATTGCCTCCAATGACGTAGATGTGAACGAACCAGTTCCAGTAGACATCGTTGATGCGATGTTGGATAGTTGTTGGGTATAGCACACCGATCCACCTCCCATGTTTAGAAACATTGTGCATGATGCTGAGATACCATTATACACAGGTTGTACTAAGTTTATGAAGCTTAGCACTGTGTTGAGATTGTATAAGCTAAAAGCTAACAATAGATGGAGCGACAAAAGCTTCACGTCATTGTTGACTTTGTTGAATGAAATTCTTCCGGAAGGAAATGAGCTACCAATCTCAACATACCAGTTAAAAAAATTGTTGTGCCCAATGGGAATGGAGGCCAAGAAGATACACACATGCCCGAATGATTGTGTATTATTTCAAAAGGACTATGTGGATTTGAAATATTGTCCAAAATGTGGTGCGTCAAGGTATAAATTGACGACTTTGGGGGAGTCCAAAATTGGTTCTCCTGTCAAGGTGATGTGGTATCTACCTATAATATCACAGTTTCAACACTTGTTTGCCAATTCAATAGATGAGAAGAATTTGAGGTGGCATGCAGATGTTAAGAAAAATAATGATGGGATCCTACAACATGTGTCTGCTTCCCCACAATGGAAGAAGATTGATTTATTGTACCCTATATTCAGTGAAGAAGTTAGGAATCTTAGACTTGGGCTTTGTACAGATGGGATGAATCCGTACGGGACATTGAGCAGCCAACATAACACTTGGCCAGTTATGCTTGTTATATACAATCTTCCTCCCTGGTTGTGTATGAAAAATAAGTACGTTATGCTCTCGTTGTTGATATCGGGCCCTAAACAACCTGGAAATGATATTGGTGTTTATCTTGAACCTCTGATTGATGACTTAAAGAAACTCTGGGGTGAAGGTGTGATGACCTATGATGCTTCACGAAGAGAGTCGTTTTGTTTGCACGCTATGTTGTTTTGCATTGTTAATCACTTTCCAGCATATGGGAATTTGTCTGGATATAGTGTCAAAGGATCTAAAGTGTGTCCTATATGTGAAGAGAACACTGATTCAATATGACTAAAACATGGCAGCAAGACTGTATATCTTGGTCATCGAAGGTTTCTTCCAAAATTCCATCTGTATCATAGGTTGTGCAAAGCATTCAATGGACGAAATGAGGAACAGAGTGCACCTAAACCTATACCAGGGGAGGTTGTTTATGAAAGAGTAAAACACTTTGCCAATGAATTTGGTAAGATATCACAATGTACCATGGCCACACGGAGTGATAAATATTTATTCAAGAAGAAGTCAATATTTTGGGATCTTTCTTATTGGAATTCTTTGGTAGTCAAGCATTGTATCGATGTCATGCACGTTGAGAAAAATTTCTGTGATGGTGTCATTGGTACTCTATTGAATATACTAGGTAAGACTAAAGATGGGACAAAATCCAGAATGGACCTACGTGAAATGGGAATAAGGATAGAATTAACATAAGTAGTTAGTAGCGATTGGAGAACATACTTACCTCCCGCTTGTTACATTTTGTCTAGAAAGGAGAAGAAAGCTTTTTGTGAATGCTTGGTAAATGTTTAGGTGCCACATGGTTACTCATCCAACATCTGTAGATTGGTATCAATGAAAGATTTGAAGTTGATAGGTCTTAAATCTTATGATTGTCACACTCTAATGCAACAAATATTGCCTGTGGAAATTCGATCTATATTGCTGAAGCATGTAAGGTTTGCAATCACCAGACTTTGTTTCTTTTTCAACAATCTGTGCAACAAAGTTATTGACCCTGACACTCTCGATAAATTGCAAAGAGAAGTGGTTGTTACCCTATGTCAGCTTGAGATGTATTTTCCTCCTTCGTTCTTTGATATCATGGTACATCTTGTTGTCCACTTGACTAGGGAAGTGAAAATGTTGGGACCAGTTTTCTTGCATTGGATGTTTCCCTTTGAACGATACATGATCATTTTTTAAGGGATGTTCGAAACTGTTATCGGCCTGAAGGGAGTATTATTGAGGGTTATGTGGTGAAATAGGTTATGGATTTTTGCAATGACTTTCTAAATGCTAATGACGCTGCTGTTAATGACAAGAATATTGAGGAGCATTTTGGCAAAGGAATTTTGGGATCACTGATGAAAGTAATCAGCTGTGAGCAGTTGGAACAAGATCACTTGTATATTTTACACAACATCGACGAAGTGAGTGTTTATATCGAGGAACATACCAATTTCATCAAGAGACAATATCGTCGAGCCAATTCAATGTGGCTTGCTAGAGAGCATAACAAGACATTTATTAAGTGGTTTGAAGATAAAGTCTTACATCAACTATCTCAAACACCAGATAATCTTACCGAAACTATCCAATGCCTCACCTTTAAACCAAAATTGAATGTTATGTCTTATGAATGGTTTGACATAAATGGATTCTCATATTACACAAAGCGTTAATATGATAAGAGTGTCATCCAAAACAGTGGGGTCACCCTTCAAGCGTCTTCATTGTTTTTTGTAAGTGCAAAGGATAAGAGTCCATGTGAAGCTAAAATCTTATATTACGGTATCATTGAAGACATATGGGAGTTTGACTACGTAGATTTCAGAATTCCGCTATTTAAATGTAATTGGGTTGATAACCCCAAACGAGTTATAGTGGATGAATTGGGTTTCGCATTAGTGAACTTTGAAAAGATTGGTGAGAAGGGTGAACCATTCATATTGGCATCACACGTGAAACAAGTATTTTATATAGATGATCCTCCAAATGATAAATGGTCGGTTGTTCTTCATGGTAAAAGACAGTTCATTGAAGATCCTATAGATGATGAATAGTACTATGATAAGTATGATGACTCCAGTCCATTCTTAGTTGGGTTGCCAACACCACCAAATATTGAAGCTAATGATCACTTGTATGTGTGTGGGGATCACAATGAAGGATTGTTAATTGATAAAAGATTGCAACATTAGAGGCATGCATGTTTATATTTTTTTATGTGTTTTATTTTTCTAAATGTGAACTTTACTATCACAGAACTGTTCTTACCCCAATCCCAATCTCACTACCTAGACAGTGATAAAGGGATCGAAGCACCTATCCCTGAGTGGCCCAATAGAATTTATCACACTGGCATATACAATAAGAAATAATAACTAAAAAACTGGATATATAAAGAACATGATCGATTTCTACTTTGGTTGCCACTCCCCTCTCTGCTGATTGCAGGAGGTAGGGGATGATGTATCGGCTGTTTGATCGGGCCACAATCCACGCAGATCAGATCCAAGGGATGGGGTTCGTCCCCTCCCTTTGCAGCGGATTGATGACTTGGAAAAAGAGCATAAAATTAGGGTTTACATATATGATCCTAGAAAACCTAAGTAGGTCATCCACACTTGAAATACTCATGACACTTGAATACTGTTAGACATTGATATAGTATGAATCATAAGTGGATGACCTAACCCTAAGGTTGAACTAGAAAAGTGTCACCCTAATCTCGAATATTGAAACATGATATCATAATATCTTGATCTTGACCCTTGATCCAAACATTGTGTTTCAGGATTTAACTCGAAGGGTCAACCTATTACTAATGGATTTATACTCAAAATATTTGGTGAAATGTATGCTATTATATAACTCCTCCTTGATTGTATTGAAGATACTTTTATGTATCTCTTGACTGTATACTTGGTTATTTACTTGGATGAGCTACTGTTCCCTATGATTAGTCTTCAATTTTTCTATACTATATTTTGAAAAACATGAAAAAATAAATTTCATGCCCATTATGACTACTCGTATATTGATAATGATGATAATATTGATAATGTTGATATTTAGTACAACAACCCCCTCAGTTGGAGGTGGGACTTGTACATTGGCTTCGTATGTTCCTATGGTGAGAAGGAGCCTAGTGAACTTCCCCATTGCATTGGGGTAATAGAGTCACACAAAATATATATGCATGCTTCTCAAATTACAACATAATGGGAGCTCATAATAAAAGTTGAATTTCTTGAAAAACTTGTCGAATAAATGTTGGTTTTGCAAATTGCTTGTTATTCTTTTCAATATAAGTCCTGCCAAGTATACTTATTTTCATATAAAGTGTTTTACTAGATTTTGATAGTGTACCATGCAATTGCATGATTTTTTCTTGATTTTCTTGATTTTAGGCAATACAAGTGGAATACTGAATAAGATCGCTTCCACACTCTACATACTCTACAAAGATAAATCGGATATATCTCCATATTGGGTTAGTTGTTCTTTAAATATCCAACTTTTAAAGTTATGATTTCTTATTGTATATGCCATTGTGATAGATCCTATCAGGCCACTCAAGGATGGATGCTTCAATCCTCTTACTATTGTCTAGGCAGTAGGATTGGGATAGGGGTTAGAACGGTTCCGTGACATTTACAATGTTTTATTATCTTCTACTTATGTCACATGCTAAATGTTTGATTTTTTAATGACACTTTAAGATGGTTGAGCATGAGCATGATGACTATGATGATGATTACCATGAGGGTGAGGATATCAATGCGCCGCCTCACAATGTAAGTTTTAAAAATATATCCTATATTTCTATATATATGTTCGTTTATAGTTATATCTTGTAAGTGTGTGTTTTTTGTCAAATTTTAGGTTGGTGATGTACCCCCTGAAGAAATTGGGGCACTTGATGAAAAGAAAAAAAAATTGAGAAAGTGAGGGGCATCACAATGATGAACAAGTTACTACAGCAAAGGGGAAATGGACCCAAATTGGTTGTGGATTTCGATCATGCAGGAAATCCAGTTGGAGTGAACCACAACTCATTTATTTCATATCTTGGGGATCTTACTCGTAGCCATTGTAGTCCTATTTTTGAATCCTGGCATAAAGTTCCTAAGGGGAAGAAAGACTTAGTATGGATGGAACTATGTGTGTGTTATTATTATTTGCAATTCTATTTTTGTAGATTACTAATTTTTAGGATACCGATTAATAGCAATTCTATTTTGCAGAGTATATTTGATCTGGATGAAAAGTTGCATTGTAAATGCATGATGCAACACTGTGGGAGGGTCCTAAGGAACTATAGGACAAATCTCCCCCGAGATTACATACACAATGCTGAGAAGAGGTTCTTGATTGATTTCCAATTCTATACATTTATCACTTTTTGACTAACTCTACACTAATAATTTTTGTTTGTATTCTCTTTATAAAATAAATTTAGGAAGAAGGCAGGCACTGAGAAATGGAACTACTTGGACACCAAAAACTAGGAGGAATTTGTTACCCAAAGAAAAATGCATGAATTCAAGGTATTAAGCGCAACTCCCAATTTAATTAATATACGTTCTTATGTATTCACCTATTCCAGATTAACCTTTAGTGTTACTAACCAAATCAATGTGCTTACTAATAAGGCTATCAGTGATGCTCAAAGTGCAAGGTGTGCACTGAATGTGCATGACAACACAATGGGTCCAAGAGGCTATGCAAGCATTCACCAAAGACTACAGGCTGAGTCTACTACTCAGTCTGCTGCTACTCAGGAGTCCTCTACTATTACAATCTCAATTTTGCATATGTTTTCATGATTGAATTGTAAAGATTTTGTGAATATGGACTTAATTGAAAAGGTTGTATGCTTTTCTTCAAAAGATGGATTTCTTTGCAAATCTCCCTTTTGATAGGAATTTCATAATTTCTATTATTAGATTAATCCAATAATGGATATAAAAGAGAAGAAAAGAAGAAAAGTCCAAATAAAAGGAAAAGATATAAGATAATGGATATTAAGCAAAGTAATTATGAGAAATACATAGAAATATCTAGAAAGTGGAATTAATGGCCCCAATTGAATAAATTTCATTTATATGTCATTTCTAATGAAAGAAATAGGAAAAGAGGAAAACGAAATGAAAGATAATGAAAAATCCTTGAAAAGAGATATCTTAATAAAGAAATAAGTAAGATAATGAGAAATGAAGAATGTAGATGCATCTAGAAGGATAATAAGTATCCTTAAAAAGGAATTTTGAAATCTTAGGATTTCTTGGGGTCCAAGGAGTCCCAATGAATAAGAAGAAAGAGAAAATACAAAATAATACAAACTAAGAGGATAATGTGATACATAATTAATGAATTCTTGGTATTATTAAATAGAGGTACTTTTTTCTATAAGGAAGTATAATTTCATGGCCAGTGGATTAAAAGTCAAGCCTAGAGATGAAGAAAGAGATAATTTTCAAATTCCTAATATCTAAAGAATATAGATTATCAAAGAGATATTTAAGAGAGAGAAAATTGCTTCTTAATGAAGGAATATGGTTTCCTATTGGGAAAGGTTCTTGGATCTTGTAGATGCGCATCCTAAGGCTTTGTGTGACGTCCCCGGATTTTCTAAAACTTAATCTGATGTGTGACGTCCAAATTGAAACCCTCACCCCAGCGAGAATCCCAATTTAAACATCCCACACAAGGCTAAGAAGAAGAAAATCAAGGGAGTCAAAAGGAAACACAGTCAGTAACACATGTACATGAACAATAAACAAACCATACACACATGTTCACCATTCAACATATAATTACAACATCAATTGTTACAACATTTGATATTACATATTGAACAACAAACTATACATATACATGTACTACCACTAAACTACAGGATCTTAAGACAACAGGTCCACCTGCACATCAGCTCGCTACACAACTCCCAACTATCCTGGATCTTCAAGAGCATAAGCCACAACCTAACCAAAAGATTACATGCGGTACACGTCAGCACAATATTTCATGAATATTGTACTGAGTAAGCCTACGTGTCTTTTATATACCTCTCATCATATCTTGGAAATAAGATAAAACTAATATACTTGGCAGTAACAGAAGAATATAAGAAAAGCATATACTTGCACAAGGATATTCATTAATAAAGAGAACACATATTTTAAGCTTATTTTCCATTATATACCAAGGCCTTTATGATCACTACCAAAGAGTTAGATCATTCATACAAGATGACCACTACCAAAGAGTTAGGTCAGACCACTACCAAAGAGTTAGGTCATATGTACAATGTGACCACTACCAAAGAGTTAGGTCACTTTCAAGCACACTGCCAAAGAGTTAGTGCTTTCATATAATGGAACAGATATATTATGTTTGATGTGTTCATAGCAGTAATCATGGAAAATCATACAACATATCATACAAGAACAATCATTTCATCCAATATCATATGCCAAGTATTTTACTACACATATAACACAAGCGTATTGTATAATAAGCCAAGTAAGAGGTAATGGCGTACCTTCCAAAGAGACATCCTAATCACATATTCCTCATGTCAACTATGATCTTGGTCAAACCTGATCAAGACAAGACCATATACTATCATCAGGTTCTCATCATCATTATGTCTCATCTTAACCCTAATGATGTTCATTAGGGTTTCTCTTATCTCATTGTGGTATTCTCATGATTACTTGTATTCTTATCTTATGATTATCTCACTGATGTCATTTTCTAGATTACATCTTATTATTAAAGTTCATCATCTGAACATTAGGTTCCATACCGTTTTTGTGCACATATTAACCCTAGGTTACCTCATTAACCTAGATTAGGGTTTAAAACCATGTATTAAGATTCATCTTCATATAAAATGGATTATGTTCATCATTATGATCTCATAATTAGTACTGAGGTTCCATATACTAATATGAGCTTATTCTGTAAATTTCATCAATTCTTGAGCATGCATGTATTTAATACATTTTATTTAGAGTTATTAGCCCTAATTAGCCATATTAAGCAAGTTACATGATTTCATGCATCATCATGACCATAACTGACATCATGTGCATTATAAACATGAAATATGATTTACAGGTATTTTCTCAAAATTTTAGGGAATCGTTTGATATTAATTATCCATCATAAGAGTATTTCACGTCTTCCATGATATCACTGTTATTAATTCGTCAAAAGCCTAGTCTTATGCTTCCATCTTGTTCTACGCATTTTTCTGAGAATTTTGGTACCTTGTTTGTATTTTTCTGAGCATCGAGCTAATTCCTACGAATTTTACAAGATCTGGACATTATGAAGGAAATTACCTTTTCTGACCAATAGGCCTGCGCCACGTGGAGCTGGGGGGGGGGGGGGCGCGGCTCAGGGCTTGGATGTGTCCCGGTTCAAGGCTGGCTCAGGCTGGGCCGGTCCGGTCTGACTCCTGGATTGGGCCGGTTCAGCTCCCTTCTTCTTTCTCTCGTGTCTGGGTCCCGAGCGGGACTCTGTTTCCCGTGCGTGAACGACCGCCGCCGCGAGGTCCTTCTCCGGTGAGCAATCAATAGAACACTGACACTCCTCGATAGCTCATAGGGCCATAATCATCATCGATGACGTTCTCTGGATCTCCGCGGCTAGCCTAGTCTCTAGGTTGGCCTCTGGAGATCCACACCCTTGAGACCTCCGGCCATGGCTGCTGTCGCAGCACCAAGAAAGGGGGGATTCATCCCCAGGCATGAAAGTCATCAGGAAAAACTTCCCCAAAGCACCGCAGCACCTCCTCGAACTCACCCGTGCCCATAGTTCTCAGAGAGAAGCACTGAACACCAGTCTGAGCTTCATCTTCAAGCTCCGGCCAACTAGGGTCGTTAGACCAGGGAACCACCGTAGCAGGGCACACAAGTACCTGCGCTCAACTCCTAGGACTCCATTCTTCCTTCCCCTCCCCTCTTATCTTCCTTAGAACTACCCTCTGCCTCCATAACCTCATCCCATCCATCACCTACTATGTGAGGTGGAGAGCCAGGACAGGGAAGGGGGTGATGCTCCCAGCACCAAACACGATAATTCTATTGTGAGGGGTCGGGGTATTAGTCAGGATGATCCAAGATCAATGGCTCACTCTAACTCCCCTCTCACCCCACGATCTTGGAGAGTAGTAGCCGGGGAAACCCACGGCCTCAGCTGGTTCTCAGCTGGCTCTAACCGCAAGGTTAGAGAAGACTCAGAGGCCTTCGATCTTGCATCCAAGGGCCAGGAGATGACACTCACTAAGACGATCCGTGGCCTCTCCTTCAGAGTGCCCTTGACCACAGGGTCCGAGATCCAACGGCCAGAAAAGGTCCGTGCATCCTGAACTAACCACAAGGCGCGTGACATTTCATCTAAATCGGAACCTAGGCCCATCAATCATCAATTGTACATTATATCATGGAATTCAACCCTTAATAACTCCTTCTAGGAACATCCCAATGCCACCAAATTTTAACCATAGCTTCCTTACCTCTCGAGCTACCTTCTACTCAAATTTGGTGACAAAAACCAACCATCATACCAATCAATTAAATTCCTCAAATAGGCATAACTTATGGATCTAGATCACAACATCGACATCAAAAGACCTTCAACTTACTTCAAATCAATTGAAGTTCCTTCATATGATCAAAACACACATCAAGGACTATTTATATGTCATTATAATATGTTAAACCAAGAACATCAAAATTCCACTCCATCACATCCTACACACCTTAAAGGAAATTCCGTCCTCGAAATTAATCCAGAAATCCAGTCTTTCACACTTTGTTACTCTCCACTATATAAGGGGTAGAACCCTTGGCCGAATCCAAGAAGATCTCATGCATCCTTCTCCCTCCTTATTCTTATTTTCCATCAAAATCATATTGATAAAGTAATATAGTTATCCATGGAGGAACGGGGAGTTGTCGAGTCATCATGATGAAGGTCTGATATTCCCTCGATGACCTGGGGATGATTGACTATCATCCTCGCGCCTCTCGACCCCGCACAACCACCTGCAGCGGACTTACATGGCCAGCCGATCGTCATGGACCATCGTACTTGAAACAAGCTATTTCGGCCGTAGTTGGGGCTTCCATAGGGGCGGCGGAGGCCAAGGGACCATCACGGGTGCCTTAGGGTCCAAGGAAGGGAGGAGGAGAGCCCCCCCTGAGCTGTTATAGTTAGCAATGCTAAGGTTGCGCGAGGAGGAAGGAGATCAGGTAGCTTTGGACATTTTTGCCCCTTTGTGCTATGACGAACCGACGACTTAAGTGAGGGTAATATGGTCATTTGGTTATATTCAGCCGAGGCTACGTGATGCATGAAAAGGATGATGTGGCAGTCTACCATTGGTTCAAGTAAGCATTTTTTGTAAAAATCATATCTAAATATTAGTAGATCGGAATGGTATATATAATATATGTATTTAGCTTAGAAAAATGTGAGGAATCCATTAAAAATAGATTTAGAAGCTAATTCCTCTTGAAATTCAAAAAGTAGTGAAAGTTATCAACTTTAATGCATTAATGATTTAGAAACCCTAATTGAAGACGATTAATGTATCGAGAAGGGTTATGTGGATGATAAAATTTGATATTAGCCTATTGATTATAAAAAGATGAATTAGATCTAAAAGGATGAACTTTATGCATAATTTGATTAATTTAGGGTTCCATGTACATAAATAAGCTTTAATGGGTCTTGAAACCCTAATGTTAGTAATTATGTTTCTTAAAGGCTTTAATTGGTCAAATTCATGTATAAAGCTGAGATTTGATGGTTCTAAGCTATTTTGAGTATAAATGTTCCTAATTGTGGATGAATACCCTTAATTTAGTAATTAGGGTTTTCTAGTAGATAAAGGTGGAATTAGTGATAAATAGAGTTCATATATGAATTGAACTATAATGAAATATGAGTTATCAATTTGAAAGAAATCCAAGATGATAATTAGGCTTAATGATCTTAACATGAATTAAGAGGATAAAAATGGTGATTTTATTATAAAAGAGAAATAATAGACTTTAATTGTGCCTATGATGTTGGAATTAAGGTTTGTGAACTAAAAGGGCATTAAAAGTGATAAAATCTTTATGGAGGATAAAACCATAATGAAACCCTAAGGTTGGCCTAGAAACCCTAAGGTGGAATCCAAGTCAATCTTGAGTGTGTCTTAGATAAACTGTAACACTTGGATGTTATGAATTAATTTCAAGATATTGTTGATTGCTTGGTTGATTGTTCCCTATCAGTATTGCTTGGACATCAAGTTGCTCTGGATCAGGTATGTGGTTAATTATGGTTAATCTCATTAGTTTCCCGAAGGTTTTCTGGATGATTGATCACATTGAATGTAACTTATCAGTTTGGATGTTCATACTTGCAAATCATAAAGTCACTATGATTATCACAATTATGATATAAGTGTGTATTCTCGCACCTACATGCCACCCTGATGGATGATGCAATGAGGTCAAGCTCAAGAGGGAAGACCCATGGGCACCGTGAGAGGTGACCCCAGGCACCATGCTCAGGATAGAGAAGGTGGCCTTTATTGCATGACTAATGGGCACCATGAGGTATGACCCCAGACACCAAGCTCAGGATAGAGAAGGTGGCCTTAAGTCAATGGCTAAAGAGAAACCCTAATGAGGGGTTTTCAGGGTTAGGGAAAAATCGGTGGAGTTTGACACATTGAAAATGTAAATTAAATTGTTAACTACCTTGATTGTGATAAATAGGTTGTTAGCCTTATGTGTGATATTTTGGTTGTCCCCACATACTGGAATATTCATTTATGTTGACTGATATTTTGTTTGTCGGTGTTTTAGGTACAAGATCAAAAAAGACAAATAGTAAAGTGGCATATTGTGAAATTAAGTATTAAAGTGCAAAGGAGGATTAGTTAGAATAGACTCCAGTTGTGGATAGAAGTAGATATCCAATGTTTTTTAAAAGGTATTCAAATATTATTTTATACCATCTTTCAGTATTTGGTAGAATTTTATAATTATCACTGATTATTTTTCGAACCTTTGATCCAGTTAATTGGAATAATAGCTCTGACCTCTTGGTCTCCCTTAATTGGGGGTTACCGAGTGGCGGGGTCATTACATTTGGTATGGGAGAACTATTTCCTCATCTAATATTTAGTAATTATTAAATTTTACAAACTCTATAGAACCCAAGGGAGTTATTAGAGGATTTTCCAAAGACTGAGGTGTCTAGAAAAGGATAACGGTCTGGGGGCTGGCAAAGTTTTCCTCTGCATTACTAGTCGGAATACAAGGACACTCAGATCCATGTGACTATCTGACCAATGTCTGAGGATCTGACTCAAAATAAGATACCTTTAGGACTCTCATCTATTTTCATCCCTTCTCAACCCTAATTCTATTAAGATCATATGTTTTAGGGTTTTCTCTCTCCTCCTCACCCTCTTAGGGATATGGTATGCATGATAAGGTTAAGGAATCCTCCACCAAAATTAATGAAAAACATGTAAATAAGATGTCATGGACATAAGCTTAATAGTTTAAGAGTAAACTAAAGAATAGTTGCATGCTTAGGTCGTATGACATGTGTTGTCATGCCCTCAGGAGAGACTTGAGGTTAAAGCCTCTTATCAGGAGGATGAAGTAGAGTTGGTTTTGGAGGCAGAGATCTCCATTTTTTGTAGAGACTTGGCGCATCCTCTGAGGATGATGTTAACCCTAACCCATGTGGTGGTTAGAGAGGGATGACATGATGAGTTATATGTCATGGTAGACTATGTGTGTGGGTGGACATGTTTTTGGATGCCCATGAAAATATGATCCATGTGAGGTTGGTTGACCTAGTACCTTTGGCGACCCAACCCTGGGAAGGGTCGTTAATGGTAGAGTGAACGATAGCTCCTTCATTGATGAGGTTAGTGATGAAAATATAGAAACCCTATGGGCTTATATGAGCATGGCATAGTATGCACCCAGAGTATGTCAGTAGTGCTAACAGTTGGCTAAAACCCTAGCCAGGAGAGTATGATGGATAGCTTATGAGATGAGCATATAGAGCTATAGATAATCTGGAGCAAACATAGGTTTCACCCATGTTGGTGTATACCAGTAAGCTTGATCCACCTTCAAGAGAGAACCCTTAGTAGTAAGGTTGTTTATAGGGCTAACTCTAGAGAGAGAGAGAGAGCAGGAACTGAGCTAGAAGGTTGGAAGTTTAGACTCTGGGTTAGGAGAAACCCTGAGAAGTTGAGGATGATGCGACCTAAGTGGATGGTTGTGGTTGCCTCATGCTTGACCCATGGAGGCTGATGGTATCTTGGTTACCTTTAGAGGAACCATACCCTAGAGAGAGGATGAGGTTGTTGGTACCTATGTGCCTATGGTATAGGTGTTTACCTTTTGAGATAGGAAGAAGAGTTCCTTAGACCATGAAGATGTTTAGTAACAAGTTGTGAGGCCTTATACCTAGTTGGTTGTCCTTGAGGAGGACTCCACTATGAGGTTTTATTCAAGTGGAATGATAATAGGAAGTGCATTCCGTACCTTGTACATGCTTGGTACGTGGTTACAAGATTGAGGATGTAGTTGAACATTAGAAAGGTGAACCTAGGGTTCCTAGACCTAAGAGGGGAAGTAGTAGTGCTTGGTGTACCTGATGCTCATGACGAGATTTGAGTTTCCATAGATCTGAGCATGTCACTCCTTATGTTTAAAGGAATGGGAACCCCTGAGATTAAGGTATATGTTTGATGAACTCCTCACATATAGGTTGGTGACATGGGCATGTATTATGTTGGTCCAATGTAAAGGAATAGAAACATATAGGACTTACCATGGAGACCTAGCATGGTTTAGAAGGTGGTCTCTTGTGAGCTACATTACTTAGTAGCTTGATAGGACTAAGCATGCTCATGAAAACCCTAGATGTAAACCCTAGGACGTTTGTGACCTTTGTTGCTATCAAGAGATAGTTTCCTCCCATCCTAGGAGAAGATCCTTTTGTAGGGTATGAATCAGCTTTTGTTGGGTTTTAGGAAACCCTAAGAGGTCTCATAGAATCTTGAGAAGCTAAGTGAAGAGTACATAGTATAAGAGTGAACTTGTAGACCCATAGATGATCATCTCTGAGTGCATGTGCATGTGTTACCATGGAGGTAACCGATATGGGGCCTGACCAAAGTAGATAGGTCGGCATGACCCCTATGAAAGGACACAAGTCAGACCACGAATGCTGAGAGAGATGATGGAGAGTTGGGTAAGGTTTCAAGTTGGATATGTACTATGTTAGAATCCTAAGTCTATCCTAGGGTCAGGTGGGATAAGACCAATGGGAGTAGGATTTTCCTAATTCCCTAGTTGCATGTGACCATAGGGTCGGGAGGTAACAACTATCATTGTCTGAGGGCCATGGGTTAGGAGATTGATCACCTTCATGAACTCATGGGACCCAAAGGGCAAATGAAGAGGGCACTCTTTGATGCATAAGGGAAGAGGGATGTCCCCAAAAGTGTCGGCACCCTACAGACATAGAGGAGATGACTAAGGATTGTATGATGACCCAAGTGGGTTCGAGACCAGTTTTTCATGGAAGTAACCTAGATATTGAGATGTTCATGATGTAGATGCATGTGAGGCACATTTCAGTTTTAGATTTGTAGGTGTACTGGAAATGTGGGATGTACTATCTCTACTCTTAGAATGGGAAGAACCCTATATTTGGACTACAACCAAATGCTTATTTCCTCTTATTATGGGAGTGAGAGATAGAATAGTATGCATACCATGAATCAAGGATAAAGATAATGTGAGTGGAAACGTTGATATGATGCATGAGGATGGAGATAATAACATACCCCTGTGGAGTGTAAGATGTGTGGATGGTGTACAAACACTAAGAGAACTAAGGTAGTCATCTTATGAGGATGTTTTTATCATGAGTTGTGGAACTTATGAACTATACAAGGTAGAGTTCAATAACCAAGAGAATGAGCTCTGAGTTCCCTTGATAAAGATAGGCTTAGAGTCTGAGATGAGATGATAAGTGGAATATAGGGAGGTGTATGTCTTCACTGTTACCTAGAACCTAAAGATGAAAGGTAGTAATGGATGCTCTGGTTGTGATACAACTGCCTAGTTTAGCTGGAGGCTAGAAGAGGTTGTTAGGTTAACCCTAAGTTTGGAAAAGGAGATATGTTTGGCTAACACTCTAATGTAATGAGATCGGTTGATCAAGTTGGTGGTTGTTTGGTTATCCAGCCTAGGCGTTGATGTGATAAAAGGATGGTTGTAGAACCTCATATGCACTTCTCTGGAAAAGAAGGTGATGAAACCCTGACTAGAGTGATTTAGGGTTTCCAAGGAATCAATCTTGAGGAATAATGACATACATGAGATCATGATTTTAAGTCACCATACACCATGGTACTACTAAGATGGTAAGTTTTAGTAGTACTTTGGATGCCTAAGATGAATTTGCATGTGGCTTGTCTCCATGCATGTCAGGAGGTGAAGGACGAACATCAGTAACCTAGTAAGTTGATACAAAGGATAAAACGTC
Source organism: Alisma plantago-aquatica (assembly GCA_963693085.1). NCBI lineage: Eukaryota > Viridiplantae > Streptophyta > Magnoliopsida > Alismatales > Alismataceae > Alisma > Alisma plantago-aquatica. The sequence continues at coordinate 331,217,120 of OY856411.1, forward strand.
TCTGAGAGGGAATAGGAGTTCATCACTATGGATGTCATGGTAAGTCTCTCCTAGACCAAGGAAGGTCAAGGTGCAATATGGGTTATGGTAGATCACCTTACCTAGATGACATAATCTAAGAGAAAGAGAGAATATTGTTGGGAGATAGATTCGGCTGAACTATAAGTAAGAGAGATGGTTCAATTGCACCAGGATGCGATTTCAAAGGTTCTTGAGTATAACCTAAAAAAACTCACTTCCATGAGGTGAAAGTGGATACATGATGAACTCGATGTCAGTACAGCTTATCACCCCTAACTGATGATTAGTACGATCCAAACTAGAGAGTCTGATACGAGCATGTGTTCTCGTCTAGAGTGATATATGGGGACCATTCTTGTCCTATAAAAGTTGTGATGATAGCCACCATAGCCAGTATCAGGATATAAGAAGCTCTGTAAGAGAGGTTGTGTCGGTCACCACTTCATTAAGATGTTGTTGGTGAAGGGACCTCACAAAAGTCAGAAAAGGACCACAGTGTGTGCAGGTGAAGTCGCTTTGATCGTGCAATGGCTAAAAGAGAGCCCATGGGTGACATGAGTCGTGAGCTGATGCAAAGTAGACATACATGCAGTTCACTGTGGGAGAATATGTGATATGAAAATCTGACCCCTTTGAGCTAGAGCTCAGACAGATGAGTCCCCGATACATGGGTCCATTTGAGATGGATTGGTGGAGATGCTTGTGTATAGACTTACCCCTCAGGATAACGTGATGTGTTCCATGAGTCCGATCTAGAGCACTATGTGAGGTACCCAAGCCATGTGCTGAGCCATGAACCCAGTTAGCTTTGAGAGAAGCTGAAATGTCCTGAGTCACCTATGAGGGTACAAGGTACCAAGGTGAGAAAGAACTCAGATGCAGTAATATGAGATGATGAAGGTTCTTGAGAGGAACCATGGAGAGGGTAAAACCACATGGGAGCCATGATGGACAAGAGGAAGTCTTATCTTGTTTGTTTATATGTTTGAGGGAATTTTGAGGGCAAAATTCCTATAAGAGGGGAAGGATGTTACAACCTCAATTTTTCATATGTTTTCATAATTGAATTATAAAGATTTTGTGAATATGGACTTAATTGAAAAGGTTGTATGCTTTGCTTCAAAAGATGGATTTCTTTGCAAATCTCCCTTTTGATAGGAATTTCATAATTTCTATTATTAGATTAATCCAATAATGGATACAAAAGAGAAGAAAAGAAGAAAAGTCCAAATAAAAGGAAAAGATACAAGATAATGGATATTAATCAAAGTAATTATGAGAAATACATAGAAATATCTATAAAGTGCAATTAATGGCCACAATGGAATAAATTTCGTTTATATGTGATTTCTAATGAAAGAAATAGAAAAAGAGGAAAATGAAATGAAAGATAATGAAAAATCCTTGAAAAGAGATATCTTAATTAAGAAATAAGTAAGATAATGAGAAATGAAGAATGTAGATGCATCTAGAAGGATAATAAGTATCCTTGAAAAGGAATTTCAAAATCTTAGGATTTCTTGGGGTCCAAGGAGTCCCAATGAATAAGAAGAAAGAGAAAATGAAAAATAATACAAACTAAGAGAATAATCAGATACATAATTAATGAATTCTTGGTATTATTAAACTGTGGTAATTTCTTCTATAAGGAAGTATAATTTTGTGTCCAATGGATTAAAATTCAAGCCTAGAGATGAAGAAAGAGATAATTTTTGAATTCCTAATATCTAAAGAATATAGATTATCAAAGAGATTTTTAAGAGAGAGAGAAGATTGCTTCTTAATGAAGGAATATGGTTTCCTATTGGGAACGGGTCTTGGATCTCATGGATGGGCATCCTAGGGCTTTTCTACTCTCCCCTATATAAGGGGTAGAACCCTTGGCCGAATCCAAGAAGATCCCATGCATCCTTCTCCCTCCTACTTCTTGTTTTCCATCAAAATCCTATTTATAAAGGAATAGAGTTATCCCTGGAGCAACGGGGAGCTGTGGAGTCATCATGATGAAGGTCTGATATTCCATCGACAACCTGGGGATGATCGACTATCATCCTCGTGACTCTCGACCCCGTGCAGCCACCTGCAATGGACCTACACGGCCAGCCGATCGTCACCGACCATCGTGCTTGAAACTAGCTATTTCGGCAGCATCTAGGGCTTCCACAGGGGCAGCGAAGGGCGGCGGAGGCCAAGGGACCATCACGGGTTCCTTAGGGTCCAAGGAAGGGAGGAGGAGAGCCCCCCCGAGCTGCTACAGTTGGCAGCAATAGGGTTGCGTGAGTAGGAAGGAGTTTGGGTCGCTTTAGATGTTTTTTCCCCTCCCTGCTATGAAGAACCGACAACTTAAGTGAGGGCAGTATGGTCATTTGGTTATATTAGGCCATGGCTACGTGATGCATGAAAAGGATGACGTGGCAGCCTGACATTGGTTCAAGTAAGCATTTTTTGTAAAAATCATATCTAAATATTGGTAGATCAGAATGGTAAATATAATATATGTATTTTGCTCAGAAAAATTCGACGAATCCATTAAAAATAGATTTAGAAGCTAATTCCTCTTGCAATTTGAAAAGTAGTGGAAGTTATCAACTTTAATGTATTAATGATTAAGAAACCCTAATTTAAGATGATTAATGTATCGAGAAGGGTTATATGGATGATTAAAGTTGATATTAACCTATTGATTATAAAAAGACGCATTAGATTTAAAAGGATGAACTTTATGCGTAATTTGATTAATTTAGGGTTCCATGTACATAAATAAGCTTTAATGGGCCTTGAAACCCTAATGTTAGTAATTATGTTTTGTAATGGCTTTAATTGGTCAAATTCATTTATAAAGCTGAGATTTGATGGTTCTAAGCTATTTTGAGTATAAAAGTTCCTAATTGTGGATGATGACCCTTAATTTAGTAATTAGGGTTTTCTAGTTGATAAAGGTGGAATTAGTGATAAATAGAGTTCATATATTAATTGAACTATAATGAAATATGAGTTAACAATTTGAAAGAAAACCAAGATGATAATTAGGCTTAATGATCTTGACATGAATTAAGAGGATAAAAATGGTGATTTTAGTATAAAAAAGAAATAATAGACTTTCATTGTGCCTATGATGTTGAAATTATGGTTTGTGAACTAAAAGGGCATTAAAAGTGATAAAAGCTTTATGGAGGCTAAAACCCTAAGGTTGGCCTAGAAGCCCTAAGGTGGAATCCAAGTCAATCTTGAGTTTGTTTTGGATAAACTGTAACACTTGCATGTTATGCATTAATTTTAGGATATTATTGATTGCTTGTTTGATTGTTCCCTATCATTATTACTTGGACATCAAGTGGCTCTAGATCAGGTATGTGGTTAATTATGGTTAATCACATTAGTTTCCCAAAGGTTTTCTGGATGATTGATCACATTGAATGTAACCTATCAGTTTGGATGTTCATAACTGCAAATCATAAAGTCACTATGATTATCACAATTATGATATAAGTGTGTATTCTCGCACCTACATGCCACCCTAATGGATGATGCAATGAGTTCAAGCCCAAGAGGGAAGACCCATGGGCACCATGAGAGGTGACCCCAGGCACCAAGCTCAGGATAGAGAAGGTGGCCTTTATTGCATGACTAATAGGAACCATGAGGGGTGACCCCAGGCAGAAAGCTCAGGATAGAGAAGGTGGCCTTTATTGCATGACTAATAGGAACCATGAGGGGTGACCCCAGGCACCAAGCTCAGGATAGAGAAGGTGGCCTTAATTCAATGGCTACAAAGAAACCCTAAAGAGGGTATTCCAGGGTTAGGGCAAAAGCAGTGGAGTTTGACACATTGAAAACATAAATTGAATTGTTAATTACCTTGATTGTGATAAATAGGTTGTTAGCCTTATGTGTGATATTTTGGTTGTCCCCACATACCGGCATATTCATTTATGCTGACCAACATTTTGTTTATCGACGTTTTAGTTAGAAGTTTGAAAAAGACAAACAGTAAAGTTGCATATTGTGAAATTAAGTATTAAAGTGCAAAGAACGATTAGTTAGAATAGACTCCAGTTGTGGATAGAAGTAGATATCCAAAGTTTTTAAAAGGCATTCAAAGTTTTATTTTATACCATCTTTCAGTATAGTTTGGTAGAATTTTATAATTATTACTGATTATTTGTCGAACTTTTGATCCGATTAATTTGGATAATGACTCTGACCTCTTGGACTCCCTTAATTGGGGGTTGACGGGTGGCGGGGTTGTTACATCTACTATTGGTCCCGCACCTCTTCCTTGCCATGCTATGTGGATAGCTGGGAGGCAAAACAAGAAGGGAGATATAACAAAGCCCGCAACTGCTGAGGCAGCTGCAAAAATGGTAAAATTCAACTCTTAGAGGAATCTATATTGATTATTGTTATGTATACTTACCAATTTCTGTTGATGACGATTAGCGGGAGCTGCACGAGTAGTGGAAGGAGGGCAAGTTCATCCCTGAGGGCATAAGGGATGAATTGATAGTTGCTCTGGGTAACCCAGAGCATCATGGATGTGTTAGGGGTGTAGGCGCTAGTGTGGGCATCAAAGCATTCTTTGGTCCATCCCAACGCAAACCAGTCCCAAAAGCGGGACTTTCACAAGCTGAGGTAACCTATTCTTTTTTTAGAATGTTATTGTGAAAGAGAATTCAATAATCAGAAGCTAGCGTTTCTTTTAACCATGTATAGGTAGATCAGTTAATTGATAGGAGAGTCAAGGAAGCACTTGATAGGAGAGTCGAGAAAGCACTTGATAAGAGACTCAATGAAGCAATTAGCAAGTGGCAGGCATCTGAGCCTGCCACTCAGACAATACCTGTGGCATGCCACTCTTTTCCTACTATAGAGGTGGTTCGGAGTAATCCTACAGACCCACCACCTAGAACATCTACTGTAAATATTTTTATGACATATATATTCGCTAGTCTATTCAAGATGATATGTTTATGTATATATGTATATAACATTCTTTACATAAATTTGTATGGGTTGAAGCCATGTCATCTAAAAAGTCAAGAATATATCATTGCAGAGGCACAAGCTTACCCAACCCTTCCAAGGGACATGTTTCATGGGACTCCAGTACCAGTTGGTGCTGTTCGTGTGAGCCTGATACATGTACTCCCAAATTGGAGGGATCTTGCATTGCCATATGCCCACCCAGATTCTGAAACGCTTGTTGAGGCAGAAAGCGGAGTGGTAATGTGGCCCAAAACGGATGTCGTCTATACTAATATTGTATGGTAAATTTACATTATGTTAATTTGTTAGTGTGTATATATGATTCAATTGATATGAAATTATATATACAGGTTAAAACGAAGACACCCTCTACATCTTGGCCTCCACCTCCACCTCCTGAACTACCAAGTTGGCTTCTAAGGGACCTACACACCTCATTAGGTCCTAATTGTAGGGGTATGGAAGTATGGATAGGCGAACATGATCCAAATTACCCTATAAATATTTCTTTTTCGGTGGATGTTGCAGGTCAATCATACGATAACAAGCTATTTATACAAGATATTTTGGAGTTGTTTCATTATGATTGGTTGAATACATCTATGATAGAGCTATGGATATGGTGAGATCTTATTTATACATCCGTATACCTTATTTTATATATGGTGGTCTAGTTTCTTATATATTAATGCATACGTAATACAAGTTTTGCAGCTACTTACACACGATATATACAAATTTTTCATTTTCCCATGTGGGATTTTTGGTTCCATCTTTGATTAGTCTTGTAGATAAAGACCCTTCTTCAGCTACTTCATACTGTTGTTCTACTTTTAAATATTTTGGCAAAAAAAGAAGACGGTGATAATAGCTCCATTCAATGTCAAGTAAGTTTACTTTGATTATAATTTGGACTTAAAAAAATTACATTTTTATTGTGGATTTTGAGTTATTAATTTTTAACTTTCTTACCTGTAGGGGTAGGCATTGGGAGTTACTAGTTATTGTCCCCAATACGTTCACTGTCTATTATCTAGATCCTGCGGGGAATGAATTGAATACATTATATGGACACACAATGAAAAATCCAATTTTCCCGTGAGAAATATTTCATATTTTTATATCCGTTAACATCTGTTATTACATTACTATTTAATTATGAAATTTAATGTGTTACATTAAAATGTAGGGCTTTAAATGCGTTCAAAAGAGTTGGAGGAAAGGACCCCAAGAAAAAGAATCAACCACTAATTTGGGAGAATGTGAAAGTAATTTCCCGACTCCAATGTATATATTATTTATGTGAACTATGCTTGTTTGTATTTTTGAATATTTTGTATGTTTCAATTTATAGTGTGCTACACAAGACAACGGCTGGGCATGTGCATACTATGTGAAGCGATTTATGGACCTAATCATCAAACATGCCGCAATGGAAATCGATACTATCTTAAGGTATTTTATATAGTCTCATTAGATAATATGAAATATATCAATCTTATTATATATTACTAATTATATATACATGTCATTCTCTTTGAAGGTGTTTAAAACTGACTTGACTATGGGTGGAAAATTATTAGATGTACATACTCCCCATACGAGGGAAGAACTAGATGATATAAGAGAAGAATGGGTAAAAGCCCTACAAGTAGTGGGATTTTTTTAATATAATTGGGATACTAATAGCGATAATGACGATGATGAATAAAGAATGATATTTATAAACTTTGTTCTCATTATTATTTTTGTGTGAATGTGAATGAATTTTTCTGAATTGTCATATGTGTGAATGTGAAGATGATCAATACATGAATGTTTCTACATGTGTCTGAATGTGAAAAGTAATGAAATGAATGGAACTGCAGGTTGCTAAATGTGTGTGAAAATGGATGAAATTTGTAATGGAAATACTAGTTTCTACATGTGTGTGATGAAAAATAATATGAATTAAATGTGCTTATACATGTGTGTGATCATAAATTGTTGTCCATCTTGTTAATTTTGCATGTTTGTGGCCTGTTGTTGGCTGATATCAATGGATGTTGTAAACCTGCAGTTCAAAACTGAACTACAGGTTTTGCATCTTGCTGACCAGCCATACAGCAGGCCTGCAAACTGATAAGAAAAAAAATCAGAATATAGGCATCGGTTATTAGTATAAAACCGACAACAAAGACATACAACATCGGTTATTAGCAAAAAAATTGATGTCTATGTGGTTATGGGTGTTAGTTATATATAAAAACTGATGCCGATGGTGCCCTTGCTGGCATGTTTTATTGGTGGCGGGAAGGGTTATATAGTGTCAGTTTTTTTGAAACACCGACATCTTTTACCTGGATATAGTGTCGGTTTTGTTAAATAACCGACGCCTATAATGCCCTTACTGGTGTGTTTTTTATGGCGGGAAGGGTTATGGCATCGGTGTTAAAACCGACGTTGGAGGTTTCGACTTTTAGCGGTGCCAACTTGGGTGTATCTTTGAAACCGACACCAAAGGCCTTAAATAACCGACACTAAAGGTCAGTTCTATACTAGTGGATATATAAAAAACATGTCAGCTGGACAATAGGTTAAGAATTGCTAAGCTAGTTGTGCCAGAATCATACACCAAAATTTGTGTAATATAGTAGTCACCTACTAGAATATGTTTGATATGATGGAAATACTCTAAACTTACCCATTTGACTAGGCACATACATATATTTGTGTGACTTCCACTGAATGGAAATTTAGTTTTTGATGGCATTTTTTTTTCAATTTTCATGCTAGAATTATCATGAGATGGAGAATCTGGTTTGGTTTCACAACATAGAAGTACAATTATATAAATTATGTCATACGCTCAATGGTACTAAATGGACAATAATAACATAGGAAAATTCATGTTTAGTACATGCTATACCACAATAGTTGGTGATATATTCATCTCACTTTAACAACAAAATCACAAAAGATGTAATGGGATGAAAACATGTTGTGCTTCATTCTACTACTACAAGGAAATAAAAGTTGTATTTATATTATATTTTGAGATAGAAAATATAATACATCTTTAAAGGATACACATATATATATACATGTATATATATGCATATATATGTATATATAGACACACACACAAATATATATATATATATATATATATATATATATATATATATATATATATATATATAGAGAGAGAGAGAGAGAGAGAGAGAGAGAGAGAGAGAGTGAGAGAGAGAGAGAGAGTCAGGCTAGAATACACTTGAGTGTATAGATCACGCTATACATTCCAATGGTGTTTGCCTGTCTAGACCATGTTTTTCTGAAATCAAATCCATTGATCAAGTAGTGAGAGAGTCGAGGTTCGTTCTCTCTGGTACGAGGACGAGGGGGGTCAAGCTGGGGCTTGACGAGTTTGTTGCAGAGTTTAGAAGATATTTGTTGGGTTCAAGATTCGAAAAGGGGTGTCAGGTGGCGAGGTAGGCCGATCCTTATCTCCTGCTACCTCCCCACCCTTTGCGGGAGGTAGGAGATGAGGTCTCCTCTGTAAGACCAGGGCTTGATCCGTGGATCACCCAATCCGATGGCTAGGAGGGGGGTCGAGATATCATACGTAGCGTGACATCTAATTAAGCTCGATTAAATCGAAAACTTAGGTCTAGGCTATATAAAAGGTGATGTATTAGCTCAAAAAATAATTGGTCGTAACTCTTTATTGGTAAATCCAATTGCAACAAAAATTTAGGGGAAGCTTAATAATGTCAAAACGTGACTATGGTATAAAATTGGGGTCCAAATTCAAAAGTTTGATATGTTCATTTACTAAATACATTATCACATGTATTATATCATCATAACATACTAGGGTTTGAATTAATTGAATTTTTATGATCCCCTTCTATACAAAAAAGTGAGTGAGGAATTTGGGGTAATTTTGATCAACAATTTGAGAAATAAAAACTTTAAGAGAAAAGAAAATAAAATGAAAAGTCACTCTGTCACATTCTCCCCTCCTTTTTAAGAATTTTGTCCTCAAAATTCAAGCATCCCAAAAGAGATTTGGATATTTCTGCTCGACGTCTGACTTGAGCTCCCATGTGGCATCAATTTGATCATGGTGGATCCAGATAACATTCACCATATCTATATGCCTATTATTGTGAAGCTCCTTTGTCTTGAAATAAAGGATTTTGACTGGTGTCTCAGCATAAGACAGATCGTCTTTCAGCTCGAGAGGCTCATGATTCGGAATGTGACTGGGGTCTTTGACATAAGGCTTCAGATTAGATACATGAAAGACATTATGCATGTCACTATACTGAGGTGGAAAAGCAAGATGATAGGCACATTCACCAACCCTTTCCAAAATTTCAAAGGGTCCAACATAACGAGGACTGATCTTTCCTTTGTTCTTGGCCAAAGCTCGAATAGGTCGGATCTTCAGAAAAACATGGTCACCTTCCTTGAACTAACATTCCTGACAGTGAGAATCTGCATAAGACTTCTTTCTATCCTGTGCCCACTTCATCCTCTGTCTTATCAGTGCAACCTTATCCGTATACAACTGCACTTCCTCAAATTTCATTAGGGTATGTTCTTCGACATCATCCCAGTGTAATGGTGATCTGCATGGTTGGCCATATAGAGCTTCATAGGGAGGCATCCCAATGCTTTCCTGATAGCTATTATTATATGCAAAATCAGCTAAAGGTAAGTATTAGTCCCACAAACCTTCCCAATCGAGAATGCAAGATCGCAGAAGATCCTCCAGAATATGCACTATACGCTCTGACTGCCTGTCCGTCTGTGGGTGGTAGGCTGTACTGAAGTACAATTTGGTGCCCAATTCCTCTTGAACCTGCTTCCGTATCTTTGAAGTGAACTTTGGGTCCCTGTCTGAGACAATGGACACTGGAACTCCATGCAGACGTACTTTCTCTGGTATGTAGAGGTCGGACAACTCAGAAACTTTCGCAGTAGTCTTCACCGGAAGAAAATGAGCTGACTTGGTGATACGATCAACTATGACCCATGCAGCGTCATATCCCTTCCTGGTCCTTGGTAATCCCACCACGAAATACATGGTAATGTGTTCCCATTTCCATTCTGGGATCTGAAGGGGTTGTAGTAGACCGCCTGGTCTCTTATGTTCATCATTGATCCTTTGGCATGTGAGACACCTGGACACGAAATCGGCAATATCACTCTTCATGCCCCTCCACCAGAACTGACATTGTAGGTCTTTGTACATCTTTGTCGTTCCTGGATGAACTGTATACTTGGACCCATGTGCCTCATTAAGAATTGTTGTCTGTACAATTGACTGCTCAGGAACCCACATACAGTTCTTGTATCGAAGACCACTATCAAGACTGACAGACAGATGTGTTTGCGGCTTTGACAAGAGAGAAGAGAGCTCTACAAGATCAGGACTAGCATTATGTGAATCAAGAAGTTTGAAATTCAGGTTGGACGTGATGGAGATACTATTAACATGTAACTGATCAGGAAGAAATTGCGACTTCGAGCCCACTAGATCCTCCATATTCCTCCATTTAGGATCAGAAAGAGATGCACACACTGCCCTTTTTCTGCTAAGGGAATTAGCGACTACATTTTCTTTACATGGATGATAGGAAATAGTGAAATTGTAGTCCTTTAGGTATTCAATCCATCAACGTTGATGCAGATTCAGGTCCTTCCAAGTCAGGATGTACTTTAGGCTTTTGTGATCGGTGAAGATGTTGAATGTTGCCCCGTACAAGTAATGTCTCCAGATTTTGAGAGCATGGATAATTGCAGCTAATTCCAAATCATGTGTGGGATAATTAAGTTCATTGGATTTTAGCTGTCTAGACGCAAAGGCCACTACCTTATCATTCTACTACTGGACACATCCTAACCCATTCCTCGAAGCATCAGTGAATATTACAAACCCTTTGTTTCCAGAGGGTAGAATAAGAACAGGAGCCGACATCAAAATTTGCTTTAACTATTGGAAACTGGACTCACAAGCAGCTGACCAGATGAAGTGCTCGTCCTTCTGAGTAAGCTTACTTATAGGAAGTGCCACTTTGGAGAAATTTGGAATAAAATGACAATAGTATCCGGCTAGACCCAAGAAACTCCAAATTTTAGAAGGATTATGAGGAGGTTTCCAATCAAGTATAGCAGAGACTTTGGTGGGATCAACATATATACTACCTCTGGAAATGACATGCCCAAGAAACATGACTTTATCAATCCAAAATTCACATTTAGAAAGCTTGCCATAGAATTTCTGGGTTCAGAGAATGTCAAGAACTGCTTGCAAGTGTTCCCAGTGTTTTTCCATAGAATCAAAATAGATCAAGATATCATCAATGAAGACGACCACAAATTCATCAATATAGGGTTAAAAAGACTTTGTTCATCAGATTCATAAATACGCCCGGTGTGTTGGTCAACCCAAATGGCATCACTAGAAATTCATAATGCCCATTACAAGTTCGAAAGGCAGTTTTAGAAATATCAGAATCCTTGATATTAAGTTGATGGTAGCCAGAACGAAGATCGATCTTTGAGAAAACTTTAGTCGTACGAAGCTGATCAAAGAGGTCATCAATACGAGGGAGAGGATACTTGTTTTTAATAGTAGCTTGGTTTAACATGCGGTAATCAATACACATACGCATAGAACCATCTTTCTTTTTAACAAAGAGAACAAGAGTACCCCAGGGGGAAACACTAGGATGAAAGAAACCTTTGTCGAGAAGTTATTGCAACTATTTCTTAAACTCCATAAGCTCAGTAGGAGCCATCCTATATGGTGCCCTAGAAATCGGAGTGGTTCCAGGAAGAAGATCTATGGAGAACTCAATGTCTCTATTTGGAGGCAGCCCAGGAAGCTTCTCTGGAAAAATGTCATGGAAGTCACATGCCACCTCCAGACTTTCTACATGCCCACTACTAGGACTGGTCTCTGAGACTAATGTGAGGAAGACTTTACATCCTTAAGAAATGAGCTTTTTAGCTTTAAGAGAGGAGATTATAATATTATTACAGAATCTACATCCCCTAGGGATTTTCACAGGATAAGAATGAGGTTGAGAGAGAACTACCATCTTGTTTCTAAAATTAATGTGAGCATGGTATGTGTAAAGCCAGTCCATACCAAGTATGACATCAAAGTATTCCATAGTTAAGAGAATGAATTCAAAGGGCATATCATGATTTTTGTATTTAAGAGGGAGTTCATCAATTTTCTGTAGAGTTGTGAGTATTTTTCCACTAGGAGTGGACACATCCAGAATATATCCCAAGTCCCTTATAAGAAGATTTAATATAGATTCCAGAGTTCGAGAAATAAATGTATTTGTAGATCCAGAGTCAAATAAAGCCTTAATAGGATGACCATTTAATATTACAATTCCTACACATGATAATCGAATTATGAATAATTGTAGGATTGCACAAGATATTGAATTATAAAAGAATTTATGTTACCTTCACAGATTTGGTTTGGAAATTCCTTGGCCTCTTCTGCATTCACTGCAAATACCCTGCCATTGCGGTGTCCCTGAGGTTGTGGAGCACCTGCCATAGGATTTCCAAATATGGAGGGTGTGGGGCACTTGGCGACGAAATGACCCTCCTTCTTGCAATTATAGAAGACAGGCTTGGTGTGGCGGCATACCCCACCATGGTGTCATCCACAAGTCTTATAGTTTGGGTGGACTATCTTCTATTGATTACGGTTGTGCTTCTGTCCTCCTTTTCCTAAACCTCCTCCTTTCCCTAATCCCTTGTTGTTATGGCCTGGGTGGAACTTCCTAGACTTATCCTCTTCAGTTGTGGTTAACCCTAAGAACCCCATGATAGAATGTTTCTACATGCCCTACTCTCTCTCCTGTTTGAGGGCCATATGTAGGGCTTCATCTATGCTTCTGGGATGAGAGGCTATAAATAGGGCCATGTCATCTATTTCCTCTCCCCTATTCCCACAATAGTTCTCCCACCAGATTTTTTCCCCTCCCTTAAGCATATGGGTGGTGAACTTGACCTTCTTCTCATTGAGTACTTCTAGGGTACGAAAACCATTCTCTATGGATAGAATCCAGGCCTCAGCCTTGTCCATGACCTCAGGATGATCTTCCCCCCCAAAAGGAATCAAGGTTAAGCTTAATGAAGTCTATCACTGTCACTTCCTTCTTCCTAGAGGATCTAGGTTCAGGGGTTCCTTTTGTGGCAATAGTTTCCATAAAGTCTAAAAGGATTTTCTTCTGTTCCTCCCACCTTTCCTTGGCCGCGGCATTAGGATCAGGTACTTTAGAGGTTTCAGGCTCTTTTCTCTTCTTAGAGGACGATTCCTCCGAGGCCTTTGAGTTGTGAGTTTTAGGAGGCATCTTGAAATTAATTTGTACATATTAGATTTGTTACCCAACAAGTATTCTAGTCATTACTGTCATTTTTATCACATAATATTTCATTATTCTCCTTTATTAATAATTAATGTTCTCAATGTTACGATTTGTGGAGGATACCCTCAAATCCTTATTAGTCGATCCTTAAGACTTTTTAAATAGAGAGACTCTTACCTTTATGATATAAGGTTAGGAAAAATATTTCTTATAGAAAAGATAAGAGGTAATTTCTATAGATGAGAATGATCCTAATTTATGGTATGCCCAAGAAGTAGGGGACATTTAGGATATCGGCCAGGTAGACTCACACTGCCTTATAGGTAGCCTCGTGATTGCCAAGCAAAGTGGCTCAGAGACTTTAGCCAGACCTTAGGCAGATGCTATCCTACTCACCTCAACCCTTCACATCCCTAACTCAAGGACTACCCTAGACTCATAATAGGGTGAATGAAAGTCATGTGGCTATGATGTGTGAACCTTGGCTCTGATACCAACTGTGACGACCCTAATTTCTATATACTTTCCTTAGTGACATACACATATATGCGTGCACTCATATCTATACATGTCAAAAGAGAAAATATAAGAAATCAATATAGTCAACTAAAATTATAGATCAGCCAAGATCATGTTCACATCATCATTAATTAACCACACAACACTTCATTCATTGATCATAGATAAAGTCATACATAATAATAATTCAAAAGGAGGAAGAATGAGTCTAGGAGAAAGAAAGTATGATTATTACATAGGATTTATATCATCCTATTACACCATATAGAAGAATAAAAACTCTCTTACTAAAAGAAACAAGGTGAGAAGTGGAGATCTATCTAGTATCCTCCATGCTCCTTATTTAGTGGCTTCTGGTACTTTGAAGTGCTTCATATGTTATTTGTACCTTTAAAATATGAGAAACAAAAACATCAACAAAGTTGGTACGTGGAATTGAAAGCTATACTATGCTGGCATATAATATACTTGAAATTGAAGAAAGAGAAAGAAAACGTTACTTGAAGGTGGAAAATCTGGTAATCCCAAGTTATTAGCCACATTTAGAATGAATATGCATTACTATGGTTGACTTAGCACAAACATAAATGGTGGGCCCTTCCCTATGTACTTTGTACTCTAGGGATATCCCCATATACCATGTACTCTAGGGAGGTGCTAGTCAACATTAAAGCTTTCCCTCTCTAATAGGGAGTTTAATGAGCACCACTAGTAACTACATATCATTTATCCTCAATTATGTTCTTTTATGTTCAAGGCGGAAAAATTGGCAATCATTCATATATCCACATCCATCATTGTGTTGCAATTACATGCAAACAAGTACATATATTTAGCATCCAGAAAAATCTAGTCATATAATTTTATCCATGTACCTTTAATTTTTAGATCTAGATTGCACAAGTCCTAGATTATGAGAAAGAGAGTAGATCACCCTGAAATATAAACAAAATCCTAAAGTTAGCATGGGTTCTCATCATTCCTCATTAGGGTTTATTATTAGGGTTTAGGTCATTTGGGATATCACTTTATGATACATATGATTCGAGAGATTAGAGTTTAATTCTAAGGCCAGGTTCATTCAAAGTCATTTAGGGATAGTTAATTGTTAGGGTTTGACATACAATTGTATAAAGTATACATTATGAAGAGAGGAAACTAGAACTTAGGGTTTTTCACAACTATTGAATCAACTATCCCTCTTAGATTAGGATTTCGAGTAACATGGTGATCAGGACCCCAATTAAGGTTTAGGATGTCCACAAGGCAGATCTAAAAACAATGATGACCATTATTACACAATATATAAATATTAATAGGTTATTAGGACTTGTAGGCCATATTTTCTGAAAAGGGATCAGGTCTAGGTCTTGAATACATTTTATTTAAATAGATCACATTTTTATAATGAAAATGATAAATAGGTTCAAAATATTTCGATATTCCTAGCAATTTCTAGGGTTTTTCTGAGATCTGACCAATTGGATAAATTCTTCAATAAAAAGAAAAAAAAAGAAAAATCGAGCTCTGCTTCGCAGATCAGGTGAGGGATCTGAATAACTGGATCCTCCCACTAACCCGTTTGCAGACGCTCGACTCAGGAGGGGGTCAAAGTGAGGAAAGGACCAAAAGGCCCCAGGTGTATCAATAGAGACCATAGACGAGCATGGGCAGAGAGGTCAAACCTCTTACTTGATTGTTCCCTACTCACGCACCTTGTCTGGAGTGAGGGGACGACAGGGGTGAGATGAGGTGAGGTTGAGGTTCTAGGTTGTTTTGAGCACAGTTGAGGAGTGGGTCGAAAATGCGAGGTCTCGGCGGTTGTGAAGAGGTCGGGATCATCGGTAGTGGTGGGCTAAGCTCTGATTTCCGATCAAAATAGGTGCAAGGAAAGAAAAAATGGGATTTTCATATTACCTTCCCCTTGGGTTGGATTGAGGGCGTGCAGAGGTCCGCGGTGGTCTATTGGTGTGTTTGCAATCCTCCTTTAATTTCGAGAAGGCTCCAACCTTGCCGGTAGTGAAGCTCTTGGAGGTTGGTTGCACGGTTGGTCGACCCGACACCCTGGGCTTCTGCAACTCCAACGAGCAGTGGGGATCTCCTCGCTGAGGTCCCACGATGGTGCAACTGTGTTGGATTGAGCGAAGATGATAATTGGAGTGAGGAGGAGGTCAAGAAAGGTGGGGTGGAGCTTGCTTGAGGTCGGGGAGGAAGGGGCATGCTTCGTCCAAATTGAGGGTCAGGGATGATAACAGGGAGTTCGACGAAGCTTGTAGGAGCATTTTATAGGCACGAGGTGGTGTAGAGGGCTAAGCACTAATTCGTGTACTGCCACCAGTGAGAGTGATGAGAGAGTTGGGGTTCATTCTCTCTAGTCTGAGGATGAGGGGGGTCAAGCTGGGGCTTGACAAGTTTGTCGCGGAGTTTAGAAGATATTTGTTGGGTTCAAGATTAGAAAAGGGGCGTGAAGTGGTGAGGTAGGCTGAGCCTTATCTCTTACTACCTCCCCACCCTTTGCGGGAGGTAGGAGACGAGGTCTCCTCCGTTAGATCAGGGCTTGATCCGCAGATCGCCGGATCTGACGGCTAGGAGGGGTGAGATATCATAGGTATAGTGACATCTAAATAAGCTCAATTAAATAAAAAACTTAGGTCTAGGCTATATAAAAGGTGATGTATTAGCTCAAAATAAAATTTTCCGTAACTCTTTATTGGTAAATCAAATTGCAACAAAAATTTAGGGGTAGCTTAATGATGTCAAAACGTGACTATGGTATAAAATTGGGGTCCAAATTTGAAAGTTTGATATGTTCATTTACTAAATACATTATCACATGTATTATATCATCATAACATACTAGGGTTTGAATTAATTGAATTTTTGTGATTCCCTTCTATACAAAAAAGTGAGTGAGGCATTTGAGGTAATTTTAGTCAACAATTTGAATAATAAAAACTTTAAGAGAGAAGAAAATAAAATGAAAACTCACTCTGTCACAACAAGCAATCTAGGGCGTCAGTCCCTAGAATGGATCACATAACATATGCATGCAAGAACAAGATAAGAATCAAGACAACACATAAAGAAAACTAAACTAGTACCTAACAAGATCTTAGTCCCATCCATTAACCCATATGAATTCCATTTGTGTGAGATTAGATAATCCCAAGAGTAAGAGGAGAAGATTAGCATAATAGAGTGGAAGCAACGATCTTAGCAAGATTTATAGTGTACATGCTATCTAAAATCATAAAATGGGTACACATCAGCACAACTGTACTGAGTATGCTATGAAATACATAATCTCATAGGTTTAAGAAATATATATACTTGCAAAAACTTAACATCAAAGTAAGAAAGAAATAAGCAACATGAAATACTTTCTTATTAACATGCAATCATGTTTTAGGTGCAATTCCATTATACTTAAACAACAATATACGACCGTTGTCCAACTTCCTCAAAGGAATGATTCGTAAGGTTTTACAAGATTATCTAACCCTTTTATATATGTGAGGGACCTCAAGATCTAAGTCAACGAGGTAACCCTATTTCATTCATGCCTTGTGCTCTTACCCCAGGAATTCAGGTAGGTACACAAGGTTCGTATAATGGGCAAGTTCAGTTATGTTTAGGGTTTGTTCAACATATTTCAAGAAAAATTAACATACTAAACATAGGGAAGAAGTAGCATAAACAAGTATATAAATACAAATAGTTTAAGCATACATTCATACAAGCAAGTTCAATACTACTACTCTGGCCAATAGGAGGATAAAATGTAACTTGATTAGAGTACAAGATTAAGAAGTTGATTCACAAGACCATCTATATCAAGTTTAACTAGATCTTGGCAAAAGAGTCCATGAAGTCGTCCTAAAATTACAAATTAGTACAATTGGATTAACAATAGCAAGATTTATTCCATTAATCATAATTTTGGTGGTTGTATGTGTCACCTAGATCTAGGTACTCATTCCTTCAACATTATTTTCAATATCTCAAACAAGGTCATGCATAGGCATTATTAAGCAACATACTACATCTTTGATTCATTAACACTTAGAGTGACTCATCACTGCTAGATAAAAGATACATGATCAGAGTTTTAAGATACTAATTAGATCAATCATAAAACATGAGCAAGCTTAGTTAGCATAGGCATCAACATTGGCATGAAAAGTCATATTGAGTCATTTTCATGCAAAATTGTTACCATTAGGGTATAATTTAGATCAAGTCATATTTAGGGTCGTGAAAGTCATTAAGCTATTGATATGAAGTCCTAAAGTAGCATAGATCATCATTAGAGTAAGATTCATGCAAGATTAGGGACATGATTATCACCATGTGATTCATGTCACGATTCAAATCATTATTAGGGATTTTGATCACATTAGGGAACAAAATGGTCCACAAACTAGATAAGAGCACATAGCATAAAGATTTACTGATTTAGAGATCGATATGATCAATTTAGACATAGAAGACCCACATATGAGCTAGAGTTTTGATTCAAATCAAAGTATTCATGTTAAGCATGTTTCAAGGTTCAAGGTACATCATCAAGTCAGATAAGGATGATAGCATGGATAAGTTCGAATCTTAGTTAAGTATGCATCACAATTTACTTATGTAGTTCAAGCATGAGGACCAGAATCACATTTAATTAGGGTTAATCATTAAAGAAGTGATCCTTATCATATAAGTCCATTTTAGGGCATTTCATCAACATTAAACCATTTTAGTGTGCAAGAATGAATAAAGTCTGAATCATGATGCATAAAGGCTAACATTAGGATTTGGGACATAAAACATCAAGATAATGCATTAAAAAAGGACTTCAAAAGCATGTTTTAAGGGATATCAATGAAGATACGAGAATAACCAGGCTATGAAAGTATTTTTAACTGATAGATCTCATTTTCCTGATCAAAATGATACATTGGAAGTCTATATATGGAGTTGGCATAATAAAGTTATGATTTTTCTATGAAATACTATATTTTAGAGATTAAGGACCCTTTGATCAAGATCCAAGGGCCAAAAGGGGCGCCTTGCTCACATATTTGGCTTGTGGGCCTCATGGATCACTTCTTCTTGGATCGGCCATCTTGGGATGAGGTGCACATGAACTGCACCTTGGAGCAGCTGACGCGGCGACTGGGTGCGGTTGCCAACCGCCTGTCTTGGTCGCAAGACCCCAACCCTTGATCTTCGGTGATTGGGCCTCTACCTCCCTGCTCTTGGAGTTGCGGTGTCAGTATTATCCATTGTGGTGGCAGGTGACGACGGAAAAAGGGTGGTGATGGTTCACCATGCCCCAAGGTACCCTCACAAATGCCTCCCAAACTGGATACTGCCCTTAGATGTAGTCAGTAGGGGGGTGGTACACGGAGGGCTCTAGCCCTCACCAGAGTTCGGTGGCACCATGGAGGCTAGAGGTAGAAGAAAAGTGGAACTAGGGCTATAGTACATGAAAATGCACAAACAAGTGTGTAAAAGAAAGGGGAAGAAGAAAGAGGAAGAATGGAATGAAAGGAGATGTTTTATAGTTGTGGAAAGGGGTGTATATGTAGTGGAGCTTTTGGTCCAGCCACCTACTCCCATCCATGGGAGTAGATAGGAAATATGACATTGTGATCGTCAAATTTCAGCTTGATCCATTTCCATCCAATCCAAGGGTCACGATAAATCAGGGAAAACAATGAGGATCTCTGACATAGGCAATCTGAGGCTAGCAAAGAAAACATTCTGATTGGCTGATAAGTGCTCCCACAGATTGATGAGAAGGCACACTAATATATCAAAATCAAAGTTTTAAATCACGTTTCTTGAGAAAATTTGTAAGAATCATATCTCCCAAACTATACCTCTCATTTATAGGAAAACTGTCACCATTACTTCACAAATTTCCTTTACTTTTTATGTACAAATTTTGTGTCCATAATTATAATGTTAAGGGCACTCAATTTGGGAAAAATACTTTCAAGTGTAATTATGCACTCAACTTACTAAAATAAGCATATTGTGACATTTATCGAATTTTGTTTCATCAAATGTGTATAAAGTGATTCAAAATCATTTTGTTTGGTGTGAGGGAGGTTGTGAAACGTATAAAGAGTCGAATGATTCAAGATGTGCATTAATAAAGTAAGAGTGGAAATCTAGGTTATCACAAATATCCTCAGGATCTTGTGAACACTATTAGAAAACTTAAGGATTTATATTGAAGAAAGAGAATAATTCTTTCAACATTTTGGTCTTGAGTAGAGTATTGTTATTCAACTAAATGAAAGATATGTCATTATCAATATTGGAACCTTTGATTTTCATCCATTATAATAATATATCATAATATTATATGTTTTCATAATTGTAAGACAAAGTTGGCATAGTAATCCCAGTGGAACAACCTCATATGATTCTGATTGATGTGTACTATGTAATAGCAGTTCTGGAAACAAAAAAGAAATTCATAATGTGCAAAGACTATGGCCTAAGGCTTCAAGATATTATTTACTTATTGTTTTCCTTACATTCCTTAAATAGCGCTCTAACACAAATTCACAACTTTAGTTTTTATATTACAATCAATGATGACCGAAAAACTATTATAAATAATGAATAAAATCAATATTAGACTATTCTCATAGAACAAAAATATATTCGATAATAAAAGAAATAAAAGTAGTTTAACAAAAGATGAACTATGTAATAAAATGGATGGTAGCTTATTTGTACTTCATTGTAAATAGCATTCTAGAAAAAATTTCTAAAAAATAACTTAGAATTAAATTCAATACAATGAATATGGACATGAAAAAATATGTACTCCCAATAATATTTTAACAAAAATCTAACTTTCTAGTTATTGCTACTATTTCCTTTACTAAAGAATAATTGTTAACCAAATATTTCCCTTTTATTATTAAAAAAATATGTTTCTGTGTATGTATTATCACAAAAGATACCAATTTAAACCAACATCTAAATGATCGTTCTAATAACTCACACCTCCACTCAATCATAATATAATCATAATGGTATAATATGAAAGAAAATAATAGTGAATGATAAATCGTATGATCTCTAACTACTACAAAGATGGATTCTTTAATGCAATTCGAAGAACATCTATGAGATATTAAATATATTGAAGGGGTAATTTTAAATCTTTCTTATGCATTGTTAAATGTATCAAAATATGTTAGCAATACTATTTCAATATAGTTTTTTTGAGGCATGATTGAAAATGATTCAGGTCAGATAAGGAGTAGGTGTCATGCTTTTCATTTTCATGCATATGCATTGTGAATGTTGAAATGAAAATGTTAAGACAAAACCCTATCGAGTAAAGTAAAGAGTGCGGTTATACATACAAATTAATTATTAGGTGTTGATGTTCAGAATGAAGGGAGAGAGGAATATTTAGGGGGACAAGATAATAATGCAGTCCATCCTTAGAGGGGGCCGAGAGATACTAAAATGAGGGATAGAAATTACGAGAGAAGATGAATTATTGGAAATAATCCAAATTAGGAAGACAAAGTCGCTGTTAATTATTATCCTTTCCTTAAGAAATCATAACAACATAAAAAATAATCATCCTTTTGACAATGAAGTAATATTAACCATTACTTGATAGAACTGAAGTGGTAACTCTTTCTACAAAAAGTAATGTCCTGGTTGAAATTTACTTACATTTGATCTGCAGTGGTATGATTTTTTAAGAGACTACATACATGACATACATGAAAAATAAAACCTTTCCTAAATAGACTTTATTGTTTTCTACCATTGTATGTATGTCATATGTTTATTTCTATGATAGTTTAATAGGAATGTTGTCTACTAAGCACACATATAAAATTTACAAATGCTCTTTGCGCACCCTACATTATATTTTTGGAGATGCGAATGAAAAATTGCAAAAAATATCCAACAAATACACATGATGCGTGCACCACATATTATGGACAAACATATAATCCAGGAATAAAAATACTCTAATAATGGGGGAGGGCGTCTAATCATAATAACAAACTCCAAAAGTTATTAAATTTTGTAACTGATAATTGTCAAGCTAATCTTGGATTTAACATGGAAGATGTTATATCAAATCTAAATCTAGAACCTCTTGTTCCTCATTATGTAGTGTGGTACTTGGATATTGGTGTTGAGGTTATGTAATGCTTTCATGCAGTGGCATATCATAGCACCTCTATAAGTTCTACATATTATTCGTAAGCCATGTACTTTGTTAGATATGTACCTTTCTTAACTAGAACAAAAGCAATTTGATACAGTTGGGAAAAAAATCCTCTACAACACCTCTAGGAAAATAATTATGAAGATAGCGTACTTTGACCCAAAACTGCTACTCAAGATGGCATCTCAATGGTGTTATAAATTATCATGGAAACAATAAAACAATAGCAAAAGTTTCAAACTAGTTAAGGATGAAAATGCCAACTAGTGTGGTGCTTTTTTTTATTCTCATTTTTGTACCAGAACTGACAAATGAATGGTGTCTTCTCAATGGGTTCAAAAAAACCACTTCAAGTGGTGTTCTCTAATTAAAATGGGCAATGTTGGTAATTCTTTCCTAGAGGTGTTGTATAGGACCTTATTACCCCAAAATGTGCTAATTTATTTTCTACTTAGTAATTTTCAACATATAAATCAATAAACATTGTTAATTTTTAACTACAACAATGTTTGTATAGATCTTTCATATTTAACATTCTGACAATATCATGGATAACAAATTGTCTATTCAATTATGGCTTCGCCCACATTCAATTTCTGGGTCCACCAATGTGCCATGGACCGATGGTATTCATTTTCATGCATAGGAGAATTGTAAGAGTTGGAATGAGAAGGTTAACACAAAATCCTAGTGTAGTTATACATGTAAATAATTATCCTCCACATGGAATGGAGTTTTGTTGACACTCTTATATTCGTAAAAAGATAACGTGTGTTTTAGGTATTTCTAGTGACGGGAAAAGAATTCTCAACAAGAACGTGTAGACATCAACCATTTATGTTAAGGGTATACCACACATATTTCTGAACTACTAACTTAATGTCTTACGTCATCAATATACAACTCCATCATTTCCCAAAACATTAGGTTCCTCCTTTCCCACATTGCAGATGAAAACATATTATAGTTTATAAATAATAAATAATAATAATGAATGAGTATAATGATAATTTTCATATTTTGGTAATATCATTTTATTGAGAAAATATAAGTATTATCAAGTAGTATACACAATTTTGGTAATAAGTTGCAAACTACAAGGATGTTTAAGTATCATGTCAAGAATTTTTGGACTTACCAGAATGCCATAATATTAAGATGAATATTTCAATATACTCATACGAAATCTATATATATCATTGTAAAAGGTACATTTTTGGTTGAAATTATTGGTGTTGACTAAACTTAAAATGTAATTTGAAGACAAATTATGAAATATTAAATATATGGAAGGAAATATTTTGAAATATTTTTAATGGATGAGTAAATGTATCAAAATATTTTTGAAATATTGCTTTTCCATATAGTTTTATTAACATTATCTATGGAATAATTACTTTCAACAAAATTCACTTTACTAGTAAAATATATATGATAAAACTTCTATAAGTTGTAATTGTAAATTGAAAAATAAACAAATAATATTTTATCAAATTTAAAGTTATGGTTGTGTGGCAGGCGTAGTTGAAATATATTCATGACTGATAAGGAGTAGGTGTCATCGTATTCATTTTCATGCATATGAGCATTATTAGTGTTGTAGTGAAAAGGTTAAGAAAAAATCCTGTCGAGTAAGTTGGAGAGTATGGTTATACAAGTAAATTAACTATCTTCTACATGGAATGTAATTTTGTAGATCTCTTATATCTTAACAAGATAAGGTGTGTGTTTTAGGTATTTCTAGTGATGGTAAAAAGATTCTCAACGAGAATTTGTAAACATCAGCAATTTATGTTTAGGGTATACCACGAATACGTCTGAACCACTGACTTAATGTCATGCTCCATCACCAAACAACTCCACCATTTCCCATAACATTAGGCCCATCCCTTCACACATTGCATACGAGCTGTGAAAACATATTATAGTTAATAAATAATAAATAATAATGAATGAATATAATGATAAATTCATATTGATTGTATATTCTTATTGAGAAAATATAAGTGTTTTTAAGTAGACTACATAATTTACACAGTAAGTTGCAAACTACCAAGATGTTTTAGTATTATTTCAAGAAATTTTTGAGACCGTAAGAATGTCAATATATTAGGATGAATATTTCAATATATCCATAAACAGTCTATATATATCGTTGTATTACATTTTTGGTTTAAATTATTGGTGTTGACTCAACTATATAGGTGAAGTGTACATGTTCTCATTTGACTTACTGAATATACGGAATAAATTCGTCTTTACCACTTTGTTAAAATTGAAATGAAACGAATATAATGAGAGATTTAATTGTCTAAATGGAAATTCGTTACCCACAATATTAAATGGTGGGCCCTTATCTTTACTGTTCAATGGTATAGTTACCTTACGTGCAATAATGTGTAGTTACCTTCCAACTTTACACTATCTGAAAATATTCGTATAGTGCTCATGTCTCGCATTCAACCATTGAACAAACTCTTAGGAAAGGAGTAGTTTATTAGCTTTTATGTTTATAACAATAAATCTCATCCATGTTGTCCCCGCGTGAATGGAGTAATAACAAACGATTTGACTACCCTTGTCAACTATTTTGTGCACTCTTGATGGCAATCATTATTTCTTTCATATTCAAAGTGAAAATAATTCTGATTGGTTGTTGTTCTCGTTTCCTAGCGACCTAGAACACTTCAAGATTGTACCGTATAAATCCAATATTTACACCCCCATCGCTAAGCCACTCTACGGACTTACACTTGCAATGGGTAGTCGCACACGTTTATGTTGCTTTACCTCTTGCTCAAACATAGATACATCATCTATCACTTCAGATGACCAAGATCCACTTCCCTCTCCCCCGAGGTCCTCTATAGATATAGAATATATGCCTTCATTGATCAATGAGTTCTGCACTGATGGAAAAGTTAAATCAAAAGAACAAAATGAAAGGGTTTCTGAGAGCATCAATGTTGGCATTACTCATAGCGAGAAGAGTAGAAGAATGGAGGATGTGGAATTGGAACATAATGGTCACAGAAGTTTTAAGTTCTCTCTGTTGATGAATATCTTTAAAAACAAAGAGTCTGCAAAATCTTAATGCACATGAATATTGAAGCCAATCTTCAAAAAGTGTTATAAGTCATCAAAAACATATGAAACTCGGAAAAGTTTCACCTGCTCAACGCAAAGAACCACAGTCCTTATGATCATAATTTCAGGGATGACTCTATTTGTAACCCAATTCTATACCTTCTATAGTTCTCACAACCAGTGGTGTTGTATGTCTTTGGGATGCTTCATACTTTTACTTGTTAGTAACTACTTTACTTGACCATATTGTTAATTTACATATACTTTATAAAGAATTAAGAGTCATTGATTTGTAGGTACGAAAAATATGATTTTAATTGGTTAGATATAAATAACTATACAATCCATTAAACAACACTTACATGTTCGGCAAAGCGTCTCATAGAGGCAGTCATAGATCTGCAGAGGTGGTCAGTCTTTAAAATCATTCAGGCAGCTCAAACACAACATGCCGAACACATGTAAAGTTTGCCGCTGGGAAACTAAATGGCTACTTTAAATTGTAATATAACTCTAGCAGCCAACTACAACCAAAACCACTGCTTCATTTTAACATAGTGAAAAAAACGACGGTACCATCCTCTTTGCCGTATTGAAAATTAATTGGTTCATGGTTATTCAGCATTTTTCTATTACTTTATATGACAAAAGTTGATATATTGACGGAACGAGATATATTTCTTGGTTGGACGTTAAAAATGTCATCAATTTAATTATTCATGTGTATCTTCAATCAATGTTCATCTCTCTCTCTCTCTCTCTCTCTCTCTCTCTCTCTCTCTATATATATATATATATATATATATATATATATATATATATATATATATATATATATATATATATATATAAGTATGTATATATATGTGTGTGTGTGCGCGTACACCCGTGCGTGTGTAGTAGTAGTAGTATGAAATAAAATAAATTGAAACGGTTATAAAACTTTAATATAAAAACAACAAGATTAATTTTTTATTCAATTAATAATAGAAAATTTTGTGAGGAAATTCATCACGTGTGGCCTTCTAGAAACATGTTGTAACATTATTGATATATAACTATTTATTTATATCTTAGTTAATTGTATAAACGTTGATTTGTCATTGTATATGAGTGTATCTAGTAGTAAATAATTCTATGGATATAATATTCTTAAATGGTTTATTTTAGTAGGCTAAATTTATACATAGAGTAGTTTTATTGATGCATGTATTCTTCAACAGAAAAAATGTTGATAAAAATAATCCAAATAAAAAAGCCCAAAAATGAAATTCATTGAGGGCTGCTTTACCGAAAGACAAGTTCACTAGTATAGACACATGTGTAAAGGGGAATCACTACATTTTTTATAAGTAGTACATGTGAGACAATTATAATGAATATTAATATTGATTATGAAAGAAAGATAAGAGATCATTAGTGCATATTAAGGCAAACATGAAAATCCCAACAACTAGTCAATGAATGTAGGATATAGGTGTGAAGCGTATCATGTAAATAACACAAGCTGAATTCAATTATGTCTTATACACTTATGGACAAAAGGGAACTCTTTTTCTAACTGTAGAAGGTTGTTTCTCAACTTGTCATCTTCTAACTTATGTTCCTCTTTAGGTCATCAAATTATATTTTTTCTAATGTGGACAATATACATTTTCTACCTCCTGTTGCATTATTAAGAAATTTTAGTAGAGTTACTATATCAATTTATGACTAGTTGGAGATTAGTCTTCCACATATTGATTATGCACAAGTACATCTTAAAATTTTAGATATTTAAGGATGTACATATCACCATCCTTAAGGTTGTTTTACATGAGAAATTGGAAGATTTAATAGAAATTTGATATGTTTTACTTACCACAGGATGGGGTAACTTGGTAAATCAAGTTATTATAAGTTTATGCTAGCCATATAACCATATTATCCAAAAAGGAATGGTGTAGATTCAATTTATTGCATTAATTTGACACTAGAAATCATTGCAATAATCACAATGCTTTCACATATGGTTCTTTTACCATAACATATATGGTTCATTTACCACAACATATATGTATATATGGTTCATTTATTATTCAGTTGGTTATGTATATAAATTTGTTTATTTATTTTACTATTGGTATTCACTCCTACAATAGCATTTATATGCGGTTCAAATGCGGCCGTAGTTTTATTTTCCACTTTGCTCAAAATGACCAATCAAATTAAGTCTATGTACATAACAAGCATAAATACATTTTTTATTTAACACTATATGTATTCATGTGACCTTGGACATAAATACATAATCCAAGTCATATAAAACATGACAATTAGATTTGATGATATCATTACAATCAAACATATGTTATTATATTTATTCCATACGTCCAAAAATACAAATTAATATTTATTTTTAATATAATTGTTGGTCTTATACCTTTACATAAATTTGAACCTATTCCATTCCCTAATCTTGTGTTGTTTTCAAGGCATGCTTATCTCTTATATCACATGAAATATTGACTAAAATATTATATATCTTAATATTGTACTCTAAAGAGTTTTATATATATATATATTTATTTATTTATTATGTGAAATCATTGGAAATCAAAGAAAAGTCATCAATAGATAAAATGAAAAGTAATATTTACCTTTAGTCATTATACCATGTACACATCATCAATAGACAATGATGTAACAACTCATAGGAGAGATAAATCCAATTAGATTGATAGAGAAACACTAACGTAGTGGTATTTTTCAAATAAAAAAATAAAGGTCAAAATAAACAAGCTAAAAACACTTTTGTTAAACAAATCACTTGGGCACCTAGAGAAGGCTATAAGAGTAGAGACCTAGGATAAAGGGAGGATAAATAATTTCTGATCAAATGCAGGACCTATGATTTCACTTTGATATGCATAACTATTAGAATATTTCCCACATGTTGATGTCGCATCAACTGATATAAGTGTTTTATGAATAAAATAATTTTATATTTTATAGTGAAAGGTAGTGTTACACATAATAGATTAAGTAAAAAGAAGATAAAGCATGTATGGGTGAATGAGAGGAGTCGAATCCACCCTAAGACCATAGTTCTCATTCTAGTAGATGAGTAAATTACTACAAATATAATTATGGAATATATAGCTTCCTTATAATTATTATTAACATATACAAGACTAGACACTATGAGGGTCAGGCGTAATTTTCTAAATGAGAATTAATCTACCAATTAGAAGTCAAAAACTGACAACGATCACAGACAAATGATATTCCTACTTTAGTCCACATACATTCTGTGACTAGTGAAAAACATGTTTGCTAATCAAATGATCATATTTAACACCTATCAACTGATGCAACAATTACCAATGAGGCGTGGTTTCCTATCAACCAAAATCATGTAGAGTCGACAATTGATGAAACAGTTGCTAGACCATCTATACATGGAACTCCAACACTTGTCATATGATGAGGTTTCTTCTACTCCTCGTCTTCTTCCTATAGATTCCCCTTGCATTCATGGAAGTTAACGATACAACTCCAAGCGGTTGGGCAACTTCAAAACCCTAGAATACATTTATACATACAAGTCCTTTCCTCCTTAGAAGAGATCACAATCTTAATGCCACTAGGGTGTCAAAACCCATTATAAGCATTAACCATCAATCTGCATTAGTGTTTTGATCAGTTGATAAATCACATTAACCAACAATGCCTCCACCTCCACAAAATCTCTAAGGTCTAACCTCAAAAGGCACGACCAACAATGCCCCTCATCCCTTTGATCGATGATGTCCATCAACATCATCCATCCACCTGCCTATCCCTCACATGAGATGGATCCAACCTACAAAGAAAGAAGATGAAACCCACAAGACCACCTCTAATGGAGGTCAAGAGATGTATGTTATTGTTCCTTAAACTACCCTCATTCGCAAGATTGAGAACATTAAGCTACACACCACGATTGTGCATCCATCTTCTAATGTGATGATGGCTTTATTTCTCCTTTTCTCTATTGATCATGTTATTGTTTCTGTGAGACACTAGTCTTCTATCTAGGGTTCAAGGAGTATCTCATCTACCCATATTTTCTCTTTTTGGCAACATCCATGTCTGGATGAACATTATTACACTTTGAATCTTCCATTTGTCTTCTTGCAAGTGTGTTTGGATAACATATGTACATGTTTATCTGGATTTGGGTGTAGAAACCTTATCTGTGGTATATCAACTACATTCTTGTTAAAACCTAATGAGAATTTTGGATAAAATTATTTTGAGGCGATACATACATGATCTCTAGGTAACATGACAAAAAGGTTAGAGTAATATCTATCTGGATATAACTTTGATTAGATTCTTATTAAACCCTCTATGAGAAATTTTGGTACCTATTTATTAAGGAGAGAGGTACATGATCTATAGATAACACAATGACAATATTAGAGTAATGTTTGTATATCTTTAGTCCTATCTATGAAAAGATATATTTATCCATCCTAAATGTTATATGTTCGAGTTTGTTTCTGATGCACTGAGAGAGTGAACATAAGGTAGCAGGGGTGAAAGACACTCACCTTAGTGTTTCCATATGTTCATATATCTAAAATTTTTAATCTAACCTTTTAATTATTGAAATTATAGACAATCAATGAATCCAACTATTGTGCTTACTAGTTTTTTTGAGTGGTTGCACTGATTAGATGGATCGTAAATATGTTGTCCTTTAGATTCGATCCTAAATGTACTGTGATAAGATCAACCCACTTGTAGGTGGGATTATGTAAAGTTGGTTAAGATAAAATCTAGGGATTATATCCCAAAGAATTTGATGTGAGACAAAATTCTAATTTGATAATTATAACAAACCCACACATATTTAAGGATGATATTCCAATTTACAAACGTTTATTAGGGAACAACATCTCCAACTATGCAACATTGGTGGGATCTAATCAAACATAGACATAGATATCACAAACTATTTGGATTGAAGGTCTACCTATGACATCTAAATTACATTAATGCCCCTATATCATAATGAATAATTTTCTTATTTTTATACCACCAGGCACCTAAAATGGAACTCGTTCTAGCTATAAACATATAACAAGTCCCAAAATGTTTGAACTTGCTAGTAGTAACAACTTTGTCTTTTATATCAAATAAAATATTTCATGTGTCAACGTTCTTCCCCTTTACCTCTCCTCTACAATCATATAGAGGTATCAATGTACTTGGATCGACCATGTTTGAAAAAAATACAAACTAAAATGTTATCAAATCAAATTTTTTCTTGATCATGGTGGACATCAAGATCACTCATGAGTCCTTATAAAAGTAGCACCTTGGATATTGAACCTCATGATTATAAATGTTTTCTTACAACGTCAGAGACGGTGAATAATTTATGATCATGAGAATCAACATCCAATGCGTAAATGATCTTCTTCGCGATTGAGTAACATGAGGATGGGAGGAAGTGTCCTTATTGGAGATAGTACAAGGACTTCAATGCTAAAAGACTACCACCTAAACCTAAACTACCCTGACCAAGATAGGAACATGCCATCACCACAACAAAAAGTGTCCATGGATGTAGATCTAGAACTTCAATAACATCTATGCAATGTTCATTAAGAAATCAACATAGAATATGGTACATAGGGTGCTACCCCAACTACCATATAACGAGTTTCATTCCATGACATTGGTAACTGTGGCTCATGTAAGACATGGTCGATTTATAACTTCAAGGCTAGGAATGTTAAAATGATGAAGGAGGACATTAGAATCAATATATTCGACAATATTACAATATTAAATATTAAGGAGAAAAAAAATTGAGATTTGATGAAGCCATGGTGCTTCTCCATCACTTTGAAAGTCCTTTCTAAAGAAGTAGGCATCATGATGTTGCAAAATAGAATTGAAAGCATGTGGAAATTGGTCATAAACTTCATATTGATCTACAACGCAACTTCTTCGTCATCCAACTAGTCCATGAATACATTTACCTAAAAGCTCCCAGAGGTTGTCCATTGTAGATGATGGGATCCTTAAAACCTTGCCCCTCAAATAACTAGTTAGCAAGTTGCTCACACTTTAGGTAGAAGAGGAACACCCCTAAAAATAAATATTTGGGAAATGTATGTTATAGAAACTATTGAGTATGTTCATAAAACCCAACCACTTGATGTTGAATGAGCATAGAAATGGAAGGGTGTAAGCCATGAACTTTATGGAATTACGATACCATATACACATAAGTGAAGATACAACAAGATTTGGGGCCTACTTGTTAAAACTCTCTTTGATTTAGGATGTATATATTTTCTAATATAATAACACCTAACCATTGTTTCAAAAATGGGGAATCAAATACTCCAATTGATATATATCTATGGGAAATAGTTATTAGTCACCTTTTCATAGGCTAGCGGAAGACATGTGCTAACCACATGTTATGCAATTGAATTAAAGTAATAAACTGGAACAATTAGACTAATTTTTAGGTGACTTCCTATAATTTGTAGCCATTAGCCGAAATACATGTGTTCTTCTACTTGGAGATGTGTCAATTGACAATTAATTGTTAGGCGACTTCCTCCAATTTCTATTATGTGATTACAAAAATGATTTATGATAAAAAAATTATATGTATAGTACTTACAATAATTTCAATACAATTTTCTAAAAGAGAACAACTTGATTAATTGTATAGCTGACTCTCTCCAACATGTGTGTGTGATTTGTCTTTCCTCCAAAAGATTATGTATCTATGCTCATAATAATTTACATACAACTTACAAAAAGAGAATAACTCGATTAATTACCAGTTGACTCCCTCTATCTTGTAGTTTGTCATTAGCAAAATTACTCGCGCTCCTTTTATTAGGCATGTGCATATAGACGGTTAATTTATAATAGATAATTTACATACAATCTATTTCCAGTTGACTCCTTCCACTCGTAGTTTGTCTTTAGCAAAAACACTCGTGCTCATTTTATTAGGAATTTGCATATTGAAGATCAATATATAATAAATATTTTACATCCAAACTACATAAAGATAACAACTCGATAAACTATTGTATGACTCCTTCCAACCAAAAAAGCAAGATTATTAAGTTTATCTTTATATGTATTTGACTATTAATCTCAGAGACAAAATGTTGAACTATGTAGACAAATTGGTAAATCACGTAAATCTACTACAAGAACATGTAAGGAAAAGTCATAAACATGTTGATGATGCATGGAATATGCTAATTAGATGACCAAACACAAACATCCCTAAAAACATAGATGTGATTGGATCAATTAAGAAAACCAAAAAAGAGAAGCTAACAGGAAAGCACACTGGTGCTATCAGTAGGAACACATCAGACTAAAACTCTATCTTAAAACAAAAAGGTAGAATATAGAAAAATAAATGCTAGTAGACTCCCTCAGACATGAAAAATGTCATAAAAAATTATGTTGGACTTTTCATTTTTTTATAATATGTAGTGTACAAATATACAAGTCATTTTAAATATTGTGATTTTCATTCTTGTCTGGTTTGAGCCTAAATTAACTAAAGTGGCTGATGATTCAATATCTAATAAAAATTTAAACTCAAAATTGATTTTCTTTTCAGACTTCATAATCTCTACTTACAATACTTTTGACTCCCTCCTATACATATTGTGTCAATATCAGAACTACCTCTACTCTTTATTTTATAGGAATGCATAGGGTACGTAATACATACATGAAAAAATACAGAGACATTCTAGACCAATGAAGTCACAAGACAGACATACTACTGAAGCACACAAACATTACATGCAGATCAAGAACAAAAATTATTTTCTTTAACTTAGGTCTATTGGCTAACATGGTAACAAAAATATATATAGACAGCCAAATGGTAAAAACAATAGCTGCAAAAATATAAGCACACACCCATTCAACACCGATGAGCAAGCACACATGCTTCTAGACTCCCTCTTGTTATAGAGATCTAGATATTGTTGACACCTCAGTTTTGCACACTCAGTGGAAATTCATGAATATTATCGATCCTCTGGGTAATGATGGAATCCATTCTGCATCCTACCCAATTTACACATATACCCTTTTTGTATAGTTTTCCATATTTTTTTCACATATTTAAATCACCCCTTTTCCCACTTTCACTATTTCATGTTCTTCTACAAAGAAACATTATTTTAGATCGGAAGTGCAATTGCTCTTTAATCTTCCTTAATTAGACTATTCTTCAAAATTTTCCTAGCTAAATTATCTGAAACATACTATTTCCTCTTTTCAATTGCTTTTTCAGAAAAAATTGAGAGATAATTCTAACTTATATTTATATGCAACTTTTCTCTGATTTTTCTAGGGAATTCCTGTAATAAATAGGAAAATGAGATTTATTTTTTGCCACCCCATGACATCGGGCAGATCCTGGCCATCTGACATGAGCCATGTTGCACATCGACATGATCCGTCCCAACTTCCCAAAGGTTCTACCCAAAATTTCAAACCCCAAAAATTTACCAATAAATTGACCCTCATACCTAACAAATTTCAAGCCCCTCTTGTATATCCTGAAGCCAAAGCAATGACAACCTCTCTCTTTACTTTTTTACTTTCTAGGAGTAATGAAAAAAAGAAAAAAAGTTTAGTCAATATTATACTCCTCAATTTTGGTAAGAATGCAAGACTCACAATTACGTATATATATATTCCATTAGGGACTAAGAATATTTTAATACCTAAAATTTGTGAAAATCCAAATATAGAGATTCTAAAAATGGATTTTTTCATACGTATAAACGTGGTTCTACCTAATATAAAAAAATTGGTTAGAACTTACTTCATGGGCTAGGGATTTTCTCTTAGCAATTCATTTCCTTTCTTTATTTACTATATAATATTTCTAATTTTGTCTATAGTTATGCTTCTTGGCATCTTTGCAATTATATGAGAACACCTTCAAGTTTATATGCATCTTTATGCTTCTACAAATTTTTTGTTTTCATCATTATAACTGTCAATATAGAGTTCCACACAAAATATTTGAAAAGGGTTTTCCAACATAAATTATATTAGACAGTCTCAAAGTGTTGGAATGGTTGTTTTTTGGTATTTTCAAAGTATAACCATTGCAAATAAAGTTACGTGTTGTCAAGGGAAAATTACAATTTATTTCTTTGGTAAGTATTTTTATTGAATATGTGTTTCAAAAACAATTTAACAAACCATTCATTAAGTATTGATTATATATTACATTTAAACAATAGTTATATTAAATCCAAATGAAATGGCACACAATAGTTAAATTATATCTAAATGAAACAAGGTAACATGTTTGGAAAAAAGAATTACCATCTGAAACAACTACTAGATTTAATTTAGGATTCCAAAACAGTCTCTCTTGTTATAATAGAAAGAAAATGCAATAATGAATATAAATTGTAGACTTTTTTGTAAAAAACTATAAAATCATACTCTAGGGTTAATATTAATTTCTTGAATTTTTTAGTAATGGTAAGTATTACTATGGATTAATTGTTGAAATCATGGTACCTTCCAACAAATGCTAAATTGATGTTTATATATTTATGTTGATCCATTTAGCATATAATTATGAAAATTTAGTTCCCATTTAGTATCGTTAACATAAGATTATTCTAAATTTCTTGATAATTAAATCCCACTTCATGTTGTTCATTGAGGATGTGACCAAGTGGTGGAAAATCTTCATGAGACCTCAAAGCTCAAGTTGTATCTGCTTTGGTGTTGGAATTGGTGGAAGATTGTTGTCAAACCTAGATTTATGTGGAGTGAACTCAAAATGGAGATTTTAAACTATAATAATAGAACAAGGTTTTGGGATTTTTGTAAGGTTGTTGGAAGTATTCCATAGGTAGAGAAAAGGGTAATTGAGATGAATCTACTTGAAGTGATTGCATGATCCCAACATTGTTGAAGATTGTCTCCTGGTTGAGTAAGATAAATAAGGGCTTATAATTGTTCAATGGACTTTCTTTACTAGTTATATGGTTCTCCACCAAGATCAATGGCTAGGTCATGTTGCTCAAGAAAATCTAGGGTATTCCATTCAAGAACTTGGTTGGTTAAATGGGCTTTATTGTTTTTAATGGTTTTTCATGTTACATTGAATATAAAGAGGGTTTTTAGCATGCAACTCATTAATGAAAAGATACATGGATATATGTAAGGTTGGATGGTAAAATGAGCTCCACCAATTCGGTTTGAATTATCTCCATAGAAGAGAAAGTGAACATTTGATCATTGACTCAAATCTAAGTTTTCTAATAGAGTTGGGTGTTCCATAATTAGTTTTAGGTAATTTCTTAAATATTATGTACATGTGACACCCTTTTATGATATGATGTAAATGTTTAACCGCAGCTATACAAGTTTTTAATAATTTATGAAAATAAAAATTGTAC
Source organism: Alisma plantago-aquatica (assembly GCA_963693085.1). Classification (NCBI taxonomy): domain Eukaryota; kingdom Viridiplantae; phylum Streptophyta; class Magnoliopsida; order Alismatales; family Alismataceae; genus Alisma; species Alisma plantago-aquatica. The sequence goes on from OY856411.1 coordinate 331,252,804, forward strand.
ATTTTACTAGTCGTACGAGTCACTCAACTAAGCTATTCATTTGATATGTATATAGAATATTCCATCAATGATGATTTATTTCATAAATATTAAAAATTCTCATTTATTTAGTGTAGGACCACTTATTAGGTGGGACTTGATGAATCATGGATAGAAATTGAAAATAATTTTGGAGTGCATGTGCCATTCTTTAAAGTGCAATTATAGTAGTTGAGTTCTCAATTCTTCCAATTTTATAAAAAGAAAAAATTTAATTTGTATATAAACTACAAATCAACTTACAAGGTTACAAAATAAATCTATACATTAATGATCCAACACTAAGTATGTTATATCACCCTTCTTATGTACCCATATCTCACAATGAAACAAAATTGCATCACCATAAGAAACATGGAATCCTTATCACTTCGCCTTTTCCTCTGTCTCGAAATGACATGTATCATATGACCGATCCACTATAAATTTTTGATTTTTTTTCATAGAATCTTTTTGCGTCATGATTAAGCAAGAAAGGAAACCATTGAAGACACACTCATCTCCACATTAATCTCTCTAAGAGACAATAACATGCCCTTCCTAAAACAAATTAAGGAAAATAACTATTGTACTAGAAGAAAAAGATGATGATGACTTTCTTTTTAAAGAACCGATGAAAAATTCTCTCTTACAAGATGAAAGCCTATAATAGGATCACAAAACTAAATCAAGTATGTGTGGTGTCTATCTCGTATTCATCTCCTATTATGTAAAGATACATATCAGGCTTTAAAGTTGTGCAGAAAATTTATCGATCCTCATGTAAGGAGTGCCTCCATGTCATTAAAGATAGAACAACAATGGCTAACTTGTGGTCAAGTATCAGGTACTTATTTTCATGCTTAATTTGATTCTAGATACATATGAAACCACTTCCTTTTCCAACACAATAGTATGACTTGACCCTTTTCTCATATCATCACTAAAATTACATGTCTTCTAAATGTTTTGATAGAAGTATGATCTAAAGCTTCCATCAACTTCTCCTTCAATATCTGTAGAATACGCTTGCGCAGATCATAAATAAAATGTTCTCATGACAACAATCTATTCAATTGTGATATTATGGAACTGCCATGTATATATCACCTATAGTAACCTTCACGAGAAATCAATTTACGCACTTTACTGGGTGTATATGGTTACATCCAAAGAGTAAGTTACTATGCATGCTTATGGAATAAACACTATCATAAATCATGTGGACTAACAATTCAACATTATCCTATCAAGATTAATATTTGTCAAACTTGGCATATAATTTGTTTGAACATATCTAGACTCTATATGAGATTTTAAAAAAATTATTTAGACCAAATAAAAATGAGAGATAAGCATTGAAAAAAACAATTATCCAAGGACTATCTAAGATCATATTCATAAATTCCATGGAAGTTCTATATGCATTATTACATGTGAAATGTCCAAAAACTCAAAGTAACTTTTTATGGACCTAAATGTTGGCATAGCCACATTTTTTTTCATTGTCTAGTGTTGTTGACCTTATATTAATTGAGAACATAGTGTTTCGTATCAACTGACCAAAAAGTCATCAATTCATAAGAATAGATCTCTGTTAGTTATTATGATTTTTCATAATTTTGTGGTAAATGAAAACCTACTTCTACTTACTTGAATATTTACCAAAAACATTGGAAGAACCAAGTGATAACTTTTTCTCTAGGTTTTTGCTCTTGCTCATAAACTCCTAAAGCTTCATATTTAACTCCCTTATCTCAAAGAGTTCCATCATTTCTAACACTTGTTCTAGAAACTATACATTTAGTGTCAGATTAGATTCACAGTTAATCTCTCTACCTAAGGTATGCTTTGAAGTTCCTCAAGAAAAATGTATATGCGTCGAGAGCACACCCTATTTCTGGGTAATTTTCATAACAATAGTTGATGTTTTTATTTTTAAACAAATATGCCTTTTCATTTTAAAATTAACAAAATGATACTTTCTTTACCTATTTTATTAATAAATATATCTTGACATTGTATACTCTTATCAAACTTTCATCTTGCATTAAAAATATGCCCCTTTGAACATCAATTACAACACAACAAAAACAACCATGATAACGAGCACGAGAAAAATATATAACAACCATATTATATACATGTATTAATAAAATGGTGCATGACAAAGTATTTGATATTTGCATACCATATATAGTGAAATAAACATAAAAGAGTTTTCTATTTCCTAAATATATGTGCTTGGATTATATATAATCAGTGGAAAGTTAAAAATATTTGAATTCATGATATATTTGTTAATAATATTGGTAAAGAATGCACTAGTTTGTAGATTCTAGTACTGCATTATGTTGGTCAAAACATGGAATCATCATATATTAAAACAATTAACCACTATTTTTTATAAATCCAGATTTTGAGGAGTACTTAACATTTATATTTGGATTCAAGCACATGATATGTTTCTATGAGATTTGGCAATCATCTTGTAAATGATATTGAATCACATTCAAATTTTAGCAATGTTCAAATCAAAGAAAAATTATCTATGGACTATGGGTGTAACCTAAATTACATAAATATGACCATAATGCACTAAATGTGATATTAAAATGAGAAGTCATTATGAACCTTATGATTCCATAAGATTCATCCTAATGGATGTAATGACATAAAAATTATATTGCCTACAAACACTTAATAATCCAACTAACTGTCCGGCCATAGTAGCCTGGGTGGTAAGAGCTGAGTAAGTCTCAATGAAGGACTCGGGTTCGAACCTCACAGAAGGCACTTGGCAAATGACAATTCATGTTGATTAGGCATGGGAGGGGGGTGACTGGACCACACCTTCTCATGCCTCGAGAGTTTACCATGTCGGCTTCGCCTGCGGTGGGTTCTCTCTATCATAAAAAAAATCCAACTAGCCATGAGATCCTTGATTTGAAATATGAGCTAATTTGAAATAATTATGTGTAATTTTCCTCATTTGAGTTCTTAAAGTGATTATCCATATCTACACTACATACATGATCACACTCACCAACTCAAATAGGAATTTTTGCAATAGAAAAAAAACCCCGAAACATATGTCTTTCTAATATTCCATTGGAAAATGCCTAGCTTTGTACAAAACCACCAAAGATGTTCCCCATGAACCAAATTATAAATCTATTTCCACAAGTCGATACCAAAATTTCCCAGAAACCCCAAGCATGCAAACCCAAATTACCATATGCAGGCTAGGAGCCTACAAAAATGTCCTGATTGTACATTGGTCATGAAATATGCCACCACACATATACATAGAATTATGTCAAAACCAGAGGTGTGGTTTAAAATTGGAAGCTTAATAGAGTAACAAAAAAATTTAAATTCTAAAGATTTATATCAAAATCTTGATAAATATGTAAGAGTTGTCAAAAAATCTTGGCAAAAAAATATGGTTGTCCATAAAAAATGTGTCCAAACCAAGTTGTTACACTGTTGTCATGGTACTTCTCTTAACTGAGTTGCATATCTAATTTTCAATCCTGACATACACAAATGGCGCTAGATATATTTATTTCTCATATATTTTGTGGGATAATATTAATAATCACAAATGAGATGGGGTTTAGTTCCCTAAAAAGCATGACCAACACCTCCCACATATATACCTACATCACAATTTATAGATACATTGTGAGGTCCACATAATTCCAACACCTTGACCTTTTTTGTGAAATCCAATATGAAACTCTGATATAAGTCAGAATCCCAATTTTAAACACCACATGCAAGGCCAAGAATAAGAAAATTAGAGGACTCCATAATGAAGAAATGTATTACATGCACATGAACAACAACAACAAATTATAACAACAAGCTCGTCGATAAATGTAGTTTATACAATGTTGTAAGCCTACTTTTACTGTATATATCACTTCAATTTCTTTTTTTTCACTACATTATAGACTTAATTATACATTTTGAGTATAGTTTTCTGTTTTTGTCATCTTGAGTAAATTGATGTATCTGAATGAAGGATTTATACTTGGAGACTTCAAAACATAGAATTTGAATATTTCTATACTTGCTACATGTCCACTACTATACATGCATGTGCACCATCTAGGAGTAGGGAACATTTGCATTGAAGATGACAAGACATGCCTTTCAAGGGCACATCATGTCCACCACCAGTGCATCCAACATAATTTAAAAACAAGGGACATCAAGTTTATTCACTAAGAACATTCTTCTACTTCACAGTGGCCCCAATCTCAATCAAGTATATATGACATGACATTCCTATATAGAGCATGTCATGTCTCATGATACTTAGGAAATCTAGTCCAAGTGCAAGTGAAAGTGTAATAACAACTAAACCATGAATGTGAAGAGTGCTTCACTTGGGTAAACATTACTGTGGGGTAAATTCAGTCAATTCTAGATTGTGAGAGTTTACAAAAAGGCACATGACAGTTTGCCTCCTGGGTCCTCCTAGACCCGCTTATCTTTCAGGTACAGTTGCATGAGGGGCATTTCATGTATGTTGAGGTAATTTCTTATCATTCCTACTTATTTGGATATGATTGATACTATTGTAGGTATTGTTGGATGTTTTAGTTGAATGAGGAATATTAACAAGGGATATCAAATAATGATGTGTTTATCTACATGTATTAAGAAAGACATGCCATATTTCATTGTGTGAGTCTCTGAACTATACTTTACATTGTAAATTTATAAACGTTGGTGAGTTTAGTGTTTGCATCTCATGAGTTAGGCTTGTTATGAGAACTTATCCATTATTACTTATGTTTAAACGTGTTTTGTAAATTCTCCATTATTAAACCTTATTAACATCCTACTAGATCAATTGTGTACTAATGAAGCATATAATCTATAGTCTACACTATATTAATCTTGGTATGCATTAAGTCAAATGAAGATGTTTAGATCCTCTACCTGCATCATATGCCCATGCCAGCATATGACTTATGCCTAGTTTTGTTTTTCCATGGGAATTAAGCCTTTGAAATCAAATTCATTACAAGCAAGGAGTACCCATATAGTGAATAGGTGGGATCCTCAAATAAGGGACCCATGATTAAACCCCTAGTTGTGCACCTCAAAAGAAAATGATCCTATTATCAAAATACAATTTATGGGTTCAAAATATCAATTAATGTTAGGTAGATAGTGGGTGTGGGGTTTACACTGTTAGGGGGTTCACTAATGACCTATCCTCAAGGGTGGTTCCCCTTAAAAATCCAAAAAAAAGAAATGTGGTTCATTGATTTAGGGTTTCTATGGTTAGGAAGTTAAGGATTTCTTCTCTATCAAGTGTTTACCCCATTCTAACTCTTTGTCATGCTTGATCAATTTATATATCTTTATCTACTCTTTTATTTACCTTGCTTATAACTTTAAGTTGGATATTCATGGAAAAGAAATACTTTGGACCATCTAAATGAGAGAAATAACTTGTAATATAACAACAAGTAAAATCAGTCGCCCGAACTTATTAATATTATTATTCAATTTAGTTCTCCATGAAAACTTTCTTACATATGTGTTTGTGGAAGTTCCTACAATGATATTTGTGAAGAATATGAAGACTAATTTAATTGGTGCCTCTACTTCCTATTTTGACTATGAGAGTGATGAAAACCCAACACCTGGCTACATCCCCTTTGAATTATTTCTAGGAGACCATGAAAACATCAACTAAAGTTGCATAGTTTCCCCTTAGTTTCTTCTTTGAAAGTTTATTTTTCTTTTCCTAGGCTTTCTTTTGATTCACCAATGGGGTTTCTCTAAGGGGTTTACCCCCATGAACTAGTTTCTTTTTCTTCCAATGAGCTACTTTTGATACCTCCTCATTTTGTACCTTTTGAGTCATCATGGTTTGTAGTGATTTGTTATCTATTTGATACAATAATGATTACCAAAAAAACAAATATATAAAATTTGAAACACAAAAGGCACTCATATATTGTTACATGATTTGAAGAATTTCTTATGTTCAAAGGGACAAGCATAGGCCCATGGGGACACTGTTATCATTTTCATTCAACCATATGAGTAGGGTGCTTTCACTTGAATACCCTCTACATGTAAAAATAAGCATTGTTAAATGTGGTGTCTAGAACAAATTGACCACCAATCTTATTCCTCCCCTAAGAATCAATGATCTCGTTCTTATGTTCAAAACAATGTCAAAAAATACAAATAAAAAAAGTGGTAACTAAAGTAAACCCAACATAGTGGATACATATTTTATACTTACTACTCCATACATATAAATCATTGAGAATAAACCCTATAGTGATTTCTCTAAAAACTATCACTTTAACCAACATTTTGGGAGTTTTCTCTCAAATACATAGTATGTCACACTAATCATAACATACCAAAATCTAAGTATCAACCATCTCCTTTCCTTTTCATATGCCTTTTCACTAAAATAATATCTATTATCATTTCCCAAATAAAAATATAGTAAAATTATTTGTTGTCCAATGATGTCATATTTCACAAAATATCCTTTACATAAGAAGCTCTAGGGTAATATAACGAAATAATTGCATGTAGGTTTTGATGTACAATTTAACCAATTAATAGGTTCGACTCAAATTTCACACACAAGAGTCTTCCTAAGTGTAGAAGATGAAAGAAGTAAAATTATGTATGAAATGTGTCACAATTGATTAATTTGAAGAAATAAATGCATTAAGTGAATTCGAAGCATACAAGTATTGAAATACAATTATTAAATATGTTCAACATATAACATACTGGTTATATTTGGGTTACTAATATTGTAACTAGGTTACCTAGAAAATTACAAATCAATTGGATTTCAAATACACACCAAATTGGTCAATGAACGAGTATAGTAAAGTTGACTTAGGATTTCACCTATTGAATTTATTATCACTACTACATGTCTAAGTATGCATCATTTTAACACTACCACGTGATATGGACACACACCATATGATTTGATGGTCAACATTGTGTGACAGTAAATCAAATAACTTTAGACTCATCTCCTTCCTTTGCTCAATTACATAGTAACAATTTCCTTGTTCATCTCTTGCTTTGCAAGTTCTCCCTCATCCTTAATTTCATTATATTTCTTCAATTTACTCATGTTGAATGGTGACTGATTCAACCCTTTTTTTAGGGCTTCATATTGTGTCAGTTTGCATTTCAATCATATCTATATCTGTTAGATTACATGTTATTTCCCTAAATATGCATATTTATGTAAAATGCACTTCTGGACATTATTTGCATGTTTTTCAGGCATTTGGACCACGATTGATGGAAGAGATAGAGGAGTGATCCTAGGGTTTCTCTACACTTGGAGAAGCCCAAAGTGAATTCTGATGCTCCCTCAACCTACCCCTAGTCGCCAAAGGCCCATAGAAGCAAAGATGTCCAAGGAAATCTGAAGAATCAAGCCCAAGTGTAGCAGTAGACAACACCACGACTGTGCAACAAAGAATGGTCATGCAAGGGACAAACACCACAACCGTGCCACCTAGAACGGTCATGCTACATAACTGAAGAATGGGTGCAGCGTTACACCATGGCCACAATCACCTTGCTTACCACAACTGTGCTACCCAACACGACCGTTCTACCCTTACCCCAACACAGCTGTGCTATCCAACACGGTCGTGCCAGTTTTAGTGCAAAAATGACCATCAACCTGTGATTTTGACATTTTAATTGATATGACCCGTGGTGACCGCCACGATCGTGCTCACCCCTACCCACCACGGCCATGGTGATCCACCATGGCCATGCTACTAAAAAAACATAGCTACTTTTTCCACTATTTTTCCCATACTACCCCTACATAACCTAGTGCTTCCCCCACACCTATATATACCTCGTTGGCGACTGGAGTCCGAGGTTGGTCACCCCTAGCTCACTCCTACCACTCCATTTTCACCCCTTATAACCATTCCACTCCGTTTCACCATTTCCACCATCAAAACCCTAGTTTCCTTCTATTTCCATCCGTTTCCACCATTATTACATGCCCCTATACCTTGTAGGAGAGAGGATGCCTAGTAGTAGCTGATGTGGAGGCCTTCTTCATCTATACTGAGCTCCATGTCTTCTTCTACCTCTTTCTCATTTCTTTTTGTATTTTCCATTTCCATGAGTAGCTAGGCTCCTTTTGATGGGTTGTTTGGGGTGTAAAATGTTACTTTGATACCATGTTGGGTGAAAATGACATGTAAACTTTGTAATGTCATTTATTAATGATTATATTCCCTTTCTATCTCATTCTCCATGAATAACTTGTTGGTTTGTGTGTGAAATCACCTAGGAATTTATGGAAATTACTTATATATGTGAATTTTGGGGTTTGCACCTAGGTCCAATTCTTGGATCCCTAGTCTACCTCCCATCTTCCTACATCCTAATCAATCTCCCTAAGCCTAAGTGAGAGATCTAAGTAGCTAGTGTAGGTGATTCTAGTACAATTAGCATGGAGCCTTCTCAAGTCTAGAATGTGGGGGAATCAGGCTCCAAAACTCGAATTTCACCTCCCCATTACTACCCTCAGCCCCTAATCGCCCTAGGAATGTCTAATCTAGAAACCTAGACTTGACTAGACTCTAATTGAATTGGACCCACCCAATTGAGCCTCATAAGGGTAGTAGTGAGTGTTAGGGACTAGTTCTCCTATACACCACCTAGCATATCCATGGCCAGTTAGTAGCTTAGGCTAATTCATTAGACTCTAACCTATAGTTTGGTTTGGATAATCTAAATGGAATCATGATGTTCATATGTCACCCCCAACTTAAGTGATAAGTGCATCCCCTAAACATCCCACATCTTCTTTAATTTCTTTAAAACCCTTGTTTTCATCTTTCTTAGCTAGTGTTATCTTAGTTAGCTCTTTTCCTTCTTAGTTAGCTTCTTGCCCTATTTTTGCCTTGTTCTTTCTAGTTTAGCTCTTTACTTTCTCCTGTGATTTTCTCTTGTTTGCCTTAGTGTAAATTGACTTTCCAACCTAGCTGAGTCTTTTCTTGTTTAATTAGTCCTAATATAGTCTATGGTTAACATAGGTTTTGTTCTTGCTTTCCTTTCTTTCTTGATTAACTTAGTTTAACAATCAAATCATCTTCAAATGCTTATCTCTAGTCTCCAGAGTAGGAACCTAGCCAAACCAACCTAGCTCTAGTGCCCCCTTTTCTCCCTATGGATCGACCCAATACTTGCCACCCTCCTATACTATGACACGACCATGTGCGCTTGTGGGATAGTATTTTAGTAGATGTAGGTGTATTTAAGCTAAGATCCTTATAAAATTAGAAAGTTTAATCCACCCGTGTGCCTCCGTCCATGAAGTTGCATCCATTCAAACTTCAATTGAGTGGTGTGTAATGCCATTGGTGGGGGTGCGCCAGTGACTTGATAAGAAAACTCTAATTGAATCCTAGACTCTCTAGAGTTGGTTTCTTACATATAAAGAAACACCCTTGTAATCTATTAACCAACACTAATTAAAATCCCATAAACCTTCAATTTACACCCCTCTATCTTTCTCACACTCAACTGAGCCTAGGATTTCTTAATTCATACCACCGATATTGATTTTCATCTCTAACAAGCACCAAAACTTCTTGACAACTCCTGTCACTAGAAATCAACTAACCCAATGATGATCTTTATCATGTTCCATTTTACATTTCTATGCTCTCATTTGGGTGTGCCATTACGAAATTGTTTTTGATAACTCATCCTCTTTGTTTCCTTGTTGTACATGGTTATTTTCTGATCTCCACTAGCTTCAATCTCAAAAAATTTCTCATTGATCTATCTTAGTAATGTAGAACTAGTAGGATCATCACCCACTCATAATGATGTGAGAAGAGGTCAATCCATAGGAGTTGAGCTCCTTCTTGAACAATTGTGATTCTAGGAAGAGGGTAATCCATCATGTATTTTTTTGTTGATGATATGGGTAGTTTAGCGACATTACACATTTGACTTTGTCGTTACCACATGATTCATATACAGAAGATACCATGTCTTGCTCGATTAACTAATAGATGCAGGGTAAAATAGGTCCTTTTGCAATATTTTTATTAAATAACTAAAAACTAATTTAAATTGAAAAAGTTATAATTCACTATTGGATTATAAAAAAATTTATATTTTAAAAATTAGAAATATCTACATAATCTATCAGTGAGGTTTTCAAAGTCTAAATTCAAACTATTATGTATTTTTTAAAGGTTAATGAATTAATAAAAATAACTAATAAACATTTTTCATATAAAAATTGTAGTAAGGTTTTAGAAGACCAAACCTTAGTTGTAGGAGTAATTTTGGGCTAATTGGATCAATAGAAAGTTATGAAAAAATACCCTAATCTATTTTGCCATTCATATTTATAATGGGAAACTCCTATAATGAAGCACTTTCTTGAATATTATTTCTTCTTGATACCTATTTTTAAAATTTCATGTTTTGTGCGTTTTGATCATGAAATATTCTTTCATATTGAGTCTAAATAAGGAAAGATAATATGGATGACGTATAGATAGTGTGTTGACTGTGTTGGATACAAGAGAAACCCTCTCCTTTTTATAGGAGAAGGTGGATATGACACTAGAGATTTCCAGACATGACTAGACTCTATATGGGCCTATATATTACAGCTCATATATCATACAATATGATATTACTTTTACTTCTAAAAGTCACCCTTATGACATGAAATGGGAGAATCACATATCCGTCTTGGATGACAAACATAAACACGATACAAAAAAAATTGTGATCAAATCTTGATATCCCATGACTTAGAATGACATGTCATCTCTACCATACATTGGCATCTTTGACTTTGAAGCTTCCCTTGAGATTGATAAATACTAGATTTTTGAGACATCTGGCGATTTGGCCAAGTTGGGGTTTGTATCTTGGACTGTGTTGATGGAACATGAAAGATAATCTGTCTCCAACTCAGTTTCTTTTTAAGTGAAGTAGTTTTAAAAATAAGACATCCATGTGGTATCCCTAACATCATTTGTTCCATAGGAAGACTAGATTGTAATAGACATGCAATGTCATTTTAAAAAAAATGAATAAGGAGAACATGTTATTGACTATAGATCGGAAAACCATTATTTGATATATCTCAAATAGTTATAGTGCACTTTCTTTTATAGGACAAGAGAGTAAGGTAGAATGAGAATCATGGATTATGGGATAAAACAAAAGCTAAGGACAAGATAGGTCTCAAGCACATAACAAAACACACAACATAGACTAACAAAACACATAACACATGATAATAAAATACGCAACACATGATAAAAAAAACACAACATAGGAATCATATATATTAAAACTCACCCTCAAGTTGGAGCATAGATGTTAATCATGCCAAACATGTCCACTAGTTTTAAAAAGTGAGTCTTGGGAAGTGTCTTGGTATAGATGTCAGCAACCTGATCTTTTGTCTGAGGATAAGGAGTACAAATATGTCCAGAGAGAACTGCATCTGAACAAAGTGGCAATCCACTTTGACGTCCTTTGTGTGCTCATGAAAAGTGGGATTGTTGGTAATAAAAGTGGCATCTTTATTATCACATTGAATAGAAGTAGGATTAGAGTAAGAAATATCAAATTCCTTGAGTAGTCCTTGAACCCACATCAATTCACAATCAATGTGAGCCATAGCTTTGTAATCTACTTCAGCACTTAACTAGGAAACCACGGTCTGCATTTTATTCTACCATGTAACCTGATTACTTCCAACAAAAATAAAATATCTAGAAGTAGATTTTTGGTCCCTTTGACTACCTGCATAATCAGAGTCAGAATACCTAGTAAGTTTTTAGTGCCCATGTTTGTGATATTGTAAACCATTTCCTAGATAATATTTCAGATATTTAAGAATGTGAAAAACAACATCCAAATGACATTGTCGATGTTTATCCATGTTCCTACTGACAAGTCCAACATCAACACTAATACCAACTCTCATCACAGTGAGATTGATAAGCTTACCAACTATTCACTGATAATGATGGTAATCAGGGTATGGAGGTGAAGATTCATCATCCCAATTGGTATTGGCATCCACAGGAGTACTAGAAGGTTAAGAACCAAGCACAGTTGCTTCTGTCAGAAGGTCCAACACATATTTGAGCTACGAAAGGCAGACGCTGGAGGATGATCTGGTTACTTCAATTCCTAACAACTATCTAATGTTACCTAGATTTTTAGTAATAAAATATTGTTCTAGATATCGTTTGGTAGTTGCAATACCTTCAAAATCATTACCAAACAAAATGATATTGTCTACATAAATAATAAGCACGACAAGTCCAGAGATGTTCTTTTTAATAAAAACATAATGATCAATATGTGAACGCCAAAATTGAAACTTGAGAAGTATCTGGCTTAATATATCAAACCACACCCATGGGCTTTATTTTAGACAATATATCTCCTTCATGAGTCTACAGACTTTGGAACACTACCCCTAACTAGAAAAACTAGGTGGTTGCTACTATAGACTTCCCCATGTAGGTCACCATATAAGAAGGCATTTTTGACATCAAGTTGATAAAGGGGCCAATATTTATTGACAACTACAGAGATACATACTCTCATCGAGTTGAGGCGGGACACAAGACAAGAAGTTTCAAAGTAGTCTACTTTGTAGGTCTGAGTGTATCCATTTGCTACAAGGAGAGACATCATTCGTTTAATAAAATCATTCATTATATATTTAACATCAAGAATCCGACAATAGCAAAACCGTCAAATGGTTTTGAGGATGATAAAAAAGATATCAAATCTTGTAATATTATAGGATAGTCATTTTAGTTTCCATATCTTGACTCCATGCAGGATCCTGAAGAGCTTGTGTATAATTCTTTGGTACAATTACCAAAAAGGCCAATAATAAAACATACAAGCTATCACAAAGATAAGTTGAAGAGAAAAAATTACTAATCAGATGTTAAGTATAGGAACGAACACCTTTCCTTAGACTTATAGGAAGATGTAGGTCAGAAAATACTTGTGGTTGTTGTGACTTGCCTACGAGGGAGGAATTGGTTGTTAAGGAGCCAAAGGGGGATCTATAATTGTGGATCTTTTTGTGGACACCTCGTCAATTTCATCAGTGTGATCATGTTCTACTACCTCATGCAGAGGAGTAGGAACTACAAGATCACTAGATAAGGCAGACCCTTCATCAGAGTAGTATAACATGTTTGCAAAGTACACAACATCCACACTCACAAACCATTGTTGATTGACAAGATCATAACACAAATATCCTTTCAAAGTTCGAGAATATCCCAGAAAGACACATTAAATGGAGCGGTGGTCAAGTTTACGTATCGCAAGGTGAATATTCTTAGTAAAATAAGTGTTTCCAAAGATGCATCGTGGAACAGAAAACAAAGGCACATTAGGATAAAGAAGAGAGATAAAAACTTGATTATGTAACAGAAAAGAAGGCATAAAGTTGATTAAGTAGAACACTGTAGAAATAGCTTCATGCCAGAAATGTTTAGGAAAATGATATTGAATAAGAAGTGTTTGTGATACTTCAAATAAATTACAATTCTTCCTTTCTTCCACACCATTTTATTGTGGTGTGTAAGAGAAAGAAGTGTAATGAATGGTACCCTGAGAATTACAAAGACGATTGACAGTTCCACAAATTCTAAGGGATTATTGGTTTACAAGATATTGACAATAATTCTGAATTGGGTTTAGATCTCAGTAAAAGAATATAGTTTGACAAACAATACTACTATCCTTTAGAAGAACCAACCAAGTCACTCTAGAATAGTCCTCAATAAAGGTCATTAAATAGTGATATCCAGATAAGTTAGAAATTGAAAATGGACCCCAATATCACCATGAACAATCTCAAATAGAATTTTAGAACTAATTTATTGCTTCTTATAAAAATAATCCAAATTTATTTGCCAAACTGGCATGTTTCAAATATTTGTTTTCAAAAATATTTGGAAATAAATAACGGAGTTTAGCAGCATAAGGATGTCTCGAGAGATAGTGCCACTGCAGACTAGTCACAAAAGTAGATAGAAGTGTGGAAGGAGATTGTGGCACATCCAAAAGTACATTCCATCTGGTCTCTCATGACCGAACCAACCATCTTCCTCATACAGAGATCCTAAAACAAAAAACCCTCAAGATCAAAAGTGATGGAGCACTGAAAACTATTAATAGTTTTACTGACAGATTGCAAATTAAGAGGAAAATTTTGAACATATAAGATATGGTTTAAGGGTATATTTTTGGACAAATATATAGTTCTAATACAATGGACAACAGATTGAGTCCCATCCACAATAGCCATAGGAGGGAGACATGTCATTTTAAATAAGGAATTGAAAAGTTTAAAACATCCAGAAATATGAGTGGATGCAGCAGTGACCCATTTATGTTTGTTGTAAGTAGTGAGGGATGCAAGTAAAGTAGAGGAATCTACTTCGGTAGCAGATGTTGGAGAGGATAGGAAATCCTGGAGGATTTTTCAAACTCTGAGTGAATTCACTCAGTCGTGGGATGATTTGAACTTGAGGCAATAGTAGTGAAGTCTTCACACACATTAGAGGAGACATGATATGCCCATTAAGGTGCACCGTACTTTTTCCAGCAGTGATCCTCCTTATGGTTTGTGTGACCACAGAAGTTGCATAAGTGATTGGTAGGAATAGGTTGAAGTTGACCTTGTCTAGGGCTAGGAGAAGGAGCATGTTCAGAAGAACATCCACCACGGTCGTGACAATGGCCACGGGTACGTCCACGTCCTTGACTAGAATTAGAGTAGTACATCGCATGGATCGAGTGATTAGAAGAAGTAGAAAACTTAGTAGGAAGATGTTGAACGTGCTTGAGACAATTGCTTAGTGTAGGTAAGGGATCACTGGATAAGATTTGGTCTACCACACCTACAATGGAATGAGGCAAACTAGCCAAAAATTGAATGAGTTGAAGTTCATCACATTGTTGTTGAACTTCCTTGATATTAGTACAGAGTGGATGATATACTTCAAATCCAATGCAAAGTGTTGAACACTTGTTGTAATAGTTTTTGACATAGTCATCAGAGGAATACTCCTTTTTAGTCAAGTTTTTGAAGCTCTCAAAGACCTTCTTTGGGTTTTGTTGATGTGAGTAAAGATGGGACAATTGATACCACATGGCTTTCACATTTTGTAGGAGAAGAAGAGACAGGATGATCTTTGGTTCAACATTATTCACCATTCACGTCATGATGACAAAATCATTATTATTCCATTGGTCATAGGCCTGTTTGACTTTGACATCTGCCGAGTCATCAGCAGAATCCTTAGCAGTAGAAGATATATGCAAGTAACATCCTTGGGCTTTGACATAGAGATCGAATGATTCTGTCCAACCATTTGATCCATCAAGTTCATGGTTGTAATACATAATGTCCATGAAGGATTTGTAGTCTCCATGTAAGCTAGAGAGATGAAGCACACAAAGACAAAGTAGTATTAGTACAAAAAGGCATATTTGGATGACGAGATTTGAGAAACTCACAATGGAGCAGCAATAGTAGAACATGAGTAGCAAAAAATAGAAGCAGATGAGTAGATCTAAACAACCCACATAGGGGAAGAGGAATTAGTATCCATATCCACATAGATCCAAGGAACCCTAATAGGGATAGTAGATAGCAGCAGTAGCAGATCTGGATCAACTAACATGAGAAACCCGCATAGGGTAGTAGATAACAACAACATATCTGCCACCATGGTGTGGAATTCCCTCTGTCATGTGGCATATATAGAAAAAGAGGTGATACCTTTAGGGTTCAACTTGGTATTCTAGGATTGACTAGAAAAGTAAAGGAGGGGATGAAGGTTGGTAGGGGTGGAGGTTTATGGGTTATAGGTCAAAGGTGTAGAGGCTAATGAGGTTGTAACATTCCCAATTTGTGATACTAAATCTATGTTGAGCTATTATGCCCAAACTTGAACTTATTTGCAATATTGTCTCTCATGCCAAGTCTGATGAGCTTTTATGATTATCATGGTCACATATTAGTATGCAATTTTATCAACTTTATCTAAATTTTATCAATTATCCTCACTTGAGAAATATTTACAAATTAGCTCCTCAGTTTGTCTATGTGAATCATTTCAATACATAGGTACAATTTGAATCACATGTACCTTGACATCTTGTGTAGACCTTCATTCATAGAGCCTCTTGAAATTTCACCTTATGGCCTAGGAATCATTATATATTGTTCATTGTTTAAAAGATTCTAATATTTGGATGTGTTATGATCGATATTAGGTTAACAAGGCCAAATATGTAGATAGAAATATTAATGCTTTCAAAACATTAGTTTAATAGAGATTGAACTCATACTCCAAATTTCAATATAAGTTGGTTTATATCTTGGGGAGTTATAAAGAGTCTTGAATGTCTAGGTGACTCGTGATTAATCAATATATTAAATAAGACTATGGTTACCCTAGCAAGGAGAAAACCACAAATCGCCCCCTCCTTCTAACACCTGACTATTATGGAAAGGAGAACGGCAGTGCCGTCTTCTCCCACTTGGGGACCCAGTCGTGCAACTGACTCTCGCCTTGTGCACTGAGAAATGCCACGATCGGCTGAAGCCGACAACCGTTTCTCCTTGCGTTCATGTTCTCATCTTCCACAACATAACACCCTGACCCATTGTCGGTTTCAAAAGCATGCATCCCTCTCTCTCGCATGCCCTAGACCTTCGTTCTCTGTGTAACGCCACTAGGGCCAGCCGTTACAGAGCTCTCTATGACTCCTACTCCACCACCCTGGTCGGAAATGCTTCAAAGGACCCCTTAGGCTATATAAGATCCCCTGGTTCTCCAGCCAGGAGCAAGGAATTCCGACCCACACCTGCAACCTCTAACCTCGACACCCAGATCTAAAACATGAGACATGTGGACATCATAGCAGGGCGCACATCTGCTGCACCTTCCATGGAAATGCTTCCCACCATCGACACCTCCACAGAAGCTTCAGACCCCACCCTCAAAGCTCTCCTCCTCCACCTATCAATCATAGTGGAACCACCTCTTTCCTAAACCCGTCAGTAACCGTTGGGCGCCAGCAACGTCAACACCTGGGTGCCCTCGCCTAGACGAGCGTCGCTCCAAGCTCGGCCACCCTCAAGTACAACGTCGCTGGGTTGGGCAGGCTGTAGATCGGCGACCTCTACCATGACAACCACTGCTCCTCCTAACCCCCATGCTCCCCTAATATCCAGACGCCACCAGTGGCGCCCACAGCCTCCACCTCCGGCGGAAATCCCGTCAGCCTGCATCTGTGCGCCAGAACACCTGGATGCCATCGGGACTGCTGCTGCAAATTGACGACCCCATTCTTTACCGATCCGCTTCACCACCGACCTGCAACTATTCCGAACCATGACCAATGGCGCATCACCAGAATCTGCCACCATTACTTGGTCTTGACAAAGCAGATGACAGCCTACCAACACCACGGTGACTACTGCTCCGGACCTCCCCGCCGTGGTGCCAACCTTGATCAGACCTACAACCATCTCACTGTCAGCCTACAATCACCTGACGTTGGCTCACATCTCGGTTGCACGGCCTGGATCTGGCAACCTAAAATTGCTAACCCCGTAGCTATAGGGACTTTCGACCCCTAGCTAATCCCTGGACTTCACAGTGAGCTGCCATGAACCACGTCGCCTCACAACATCTTGATTCAACCTGTCTACCAACCCCTCTTCAGAACATCGCGCCACCAACTCCAGGCCAGGAAAAAGTATCCTAATGCAGATCTACAACATAGTGTGCCACTGCCACTGGCCACATGAATTCATTCACAATGGATCTGAAATTGATCTTGCTTCCTACAGTGGTAAGTCAATTTTTGGTTATGCTTATGTACCTAGGGTATTTGTTAATTTTGTATAAGAAGATGATATATTGATTAAGGGATTGGGTAGAAATCTTAAAGTGAAAATGTACAAGTGCTAAAATGTTAATAGATACAGATGTATAACATGAAAATGCTACTCAAAACCTCTTATATATACAACATATTTGTTATAATAATCTGAGAAGAGGTTAGTCATATTAGTATACATCTTGTAATACTAAAATTCTGAATAATTTTCAGTGTTCAGATAATGAACTGGAATTTTTAGTAAACTCATCTCTTGTAATCATGTTTATATATTATGCGAGAGATCCCATAATAACATGTGTGCCTAGTACATCAAGCTTATTAATTATTTGTTATGTCATATGATCATATCATCCTAATATGTGCACGTATGGGTTAGCATACCAATATATGAAAAGTCCTACAAAAAGTAGTAATCTATTATATAACATATTTTGACATACTATATTCTTATACTATTTGAAGATATGAAACACAAAACTAGTAGTACGAATTATTGAATTTAGATCAATAAATAGAAAACATATAATCTTATGATCATTGCAGAGTATAGTCTTAATGATAGTTTAGCACTATTATGTAATAACTCTATTTATACACATAAGCTAGTAATATTTTGAATTAACTTGTCATTGATGATCTAACATATTAATGTATGTCGCATAGTAATCATGACCCATAATGCATATGTATAGATATACAATTATATTTCTTATTATGAATAGAGTATGGATATGGGGATTATACTTACCCTAGTTAATATATTTTGAAGATAGTTGTATACGAGAGGATAACATTTTAGGACCTACAATAAAGGAAAAAACCAATATGTTGGAGTATGAAGCCTAAATTGAAATATAGAAATCATAACAATGGGTAGAATATGGAATAGAAATCTTAGATGGAAATCTGATCACAAAATAACTCAGATTGAACAAGTAGTTGATTCCAAGCCATGTGATGACACCATTACCATACTTTGTAGATTTCTCACTCTTGGATCCATTCTTGGTGATTATACAACCTATGGAGACTTGTATAATTGAGGTACTAGATCTTCTATTTCAATTGTTGAATTATTTTTCCCTCTTGATAGACATACACACATATCTTGAATTGTGGTGAATTCCATATAGTTTTGAAACCTCTACTTGTTCTTGAAAGTTCACCACCCTTATTTTGTAATTGATGAAATGTTGTTGATAAAATATTTTAGCACTAGACTTGATCTATTTGGAGTTTTGACTCCCTGTGGACTTTGGTCCCTTGGGCTTTGGCCCTGTAGAGCTTTGGCTCACTTGAGTGGGCCAAGTACCCCACAACCCTACGCAGTGGATAGGGATTAGTTGTCGCCCAGTTAACTGGAATAGCTAATAAGGCACTAGTGTCGTTCTCTTCTAGAGTGTGAGAACACAAGGCACTTAGCCCTAGAAAAGACATGATAGAAAGGTGCCAAAACCCGCCAAATAGAATATCTCGAAATTCATATAGCTTGTGAATAGCTTGGATAAATTTTGCATATTTGAATTATTGAATCTTGCTTAATGATATTCTTGTGAAAGATTTGATGTATTGAAGTTGATAATAGAATTTCTTTTTGTTAGCCTTTAGTCCACCAAATAGTCCTTTCGTAACATTTATTATACATCTAAACATATTTCGTACATAGTTCAATGATTTGGATTTAGTACCAGCTTTGCTGACCCTTTTATTTCCCTTCAATGTGGTCCATGTGTGGTTTTGTTCCCTATGGGAACTCATGGGTAGGTAATAGATGGAAGAGCTTGAAGAGACATGCACTGGGTAGTCCTTCGTTGAAGACTAGATAGAATGAATTCTATTTCTTAAACTTGTAATCATATTTGTAAGCTTCCGCGACTCTGATGTACAAGAATGCTTGTAATAAAGATTATTTATGATTGTGATATTATTTTGTAAATATTTGATCGTAAAGATCGGGTCTTTACAACATGGTATCAGAGCCATAAACGGTCGGCACTCATGCATGTCTCGTGGAAATTAGGGTTAAGTAGGAACACAATTGGAGTAGTAGAACATAGAAAAAAAATAATTAGACCATGAATCTTGGTATCATTGACCTTATTATTAGGAAGTACATGGGATACAACTAGAAAACATACTAGCCTAGGATGTGAGATATGTACCCTAAATTAGAAATTTATGAGACATACCTAGTTAAACTACTATATTTTGAACTTCTAGAGGCATGGATTTATATGAAAATATTGTTTAGAAAGAAGTGTTTGAGATACATGTGTGTAATTTTATATTTTGATTATTAAGATGTAAAAAGAAATAATATAGGTATACAAATGCTTTCTCTTTAGATTTTAACACGCACAAATATGGAAAAAAAAATAGAAATCTATAATGGATATATGATATAACCCTAAAATCATATGAACATATGAAAATTTCAATATAAATCATGAACATGATTAAAATTTGATAAAAAAATAAAAAATACCTAATAAATTATAATAATTCATCACCATGTAAATGGTATGAGCTGAGGTGTCTAAGGAAGGATGTATAGTGAAGGTTCTAGCATAATTACTCCCAATCCACTTAGGTGGTGGTGGGGTTTCCTCACTATACATACCCACCTGGCCAAAGTGAATTTCATTACTTGGGAAAACCCTAATGTTGAATAAAGGCGCTAACAAAAAAAGGGTATATATAATCACCTTCAATAGAGAGAAAATATAATATGCTAAGAGTTATGAAGGAAAAAAAATCTCACTCAAAAAAAAAACCAAAAGGAAGAAAGAAAAATATAAATGTGTTTACTTAAAAGAATGTGAATGTTTACTTCACCATACATTTGACTTGTATGCCCTCGTTATAAATACTCAAGTGAATGAAAAATGTTGATAATACAAAATATGAAACATATATGTCCCTTCAAATATGAGATCACATCTATTGAGAAAAGAAATGATTAGGAAAACTATAGAAATGGAAATTAAAATAAAAATATACTCATATAAGTAGAAAATTGAGAAAAAGAAACAATTGGATAAGACATTGTGAATATTATGTGGAATTAAGATAAAATGATGAACTCATTTATTTTTGTGAACTTATAATATATATGTACATAATAATAGATAATTAATACAATATAGACATCTTAGAGAAATAAAACCCTACCTTAAAATTTAAAAATAGAAGTATGTCAAAACTCTTGACCCATAGATCATCATACAAATATATGTGACAAAAATAGGTAAATATATATATATATATATATATATATATATATATATATATATATATATATATATATTTTCTATGGTCATGACCTTGGAAATTTTTTTATTTAGAAATAGAAGGTCACAAATACAATATTATATACATACACATAAGAAACAAAAGGTAAAAAAATTATACACAACATAAACATCATTGTAACATTAGTGAAAAATATGTGAGATTAAAATTGATGTAGTATTGATAACTGTATATTGACCAATAAGCTTGGGTTTTAACTCAAACTTGTGATAATGATGGCCAAGACTAACAAATTGCATATTTTAACTCTCATATTAGGATATGATGTTAGAAGTTTTATCGTCTAGTCATTTTTTAAGCACTGAATTCAATAATAGATATAATTTCTACAATAGCATTTCCACCAAAATTAGTTCAGTAATTCCAATAAAATGGTAAATGAATTGGTTTGTCAATCTAACTAGGGAATAGGTTAGTCGGAAGGGAATTAGAGTTGAACAAATGACAATTGTGCAAATAAGGGAAGTATGATAGAAAAATTAGAGCCTAAAAGGAATATAGTTGTCATGAAGGGTAGGATATCGGGGATGAAATCCCTTTTAAGGATGGTAGTGTTGTAACATACCCAATTTGTGATACTAAATCTATGTTGAGCTATTTTTCCCAAACTTGAACTTATTTGCAATATTGTCTTTCATGCCAAGTCTGATGAGCTTTTATGATTATCATGGTCACATATTAGTCTCCAATTTGATCAACATTGTCTAAATTTTATCAATTATCCTCACTTGAGAAATATTTACAAATTAGTTCCTTAGTTTGTATATGTGAATCATTTCAATACATAAGTACAATTTGAATCATGTGTACCTTGACATCTTGTGTAGACCTTCATTCATAGAGCCTCTTAAAATTTCACCTTATGGCCTTGGAATCATTATATATTGTTCATTGTTTAAAAGATTCTAATATTTGGATGTGTTATGATGGATAGTAGGTTAACAAGGCCAAAGATGTAGATAGAAATATTAATGTTTTCAAAACATTAGTTTAATAGAGATTGAACTCATATTCCAAATTTCAAGATAAATTGGTTTATATCTTGGGGAGTTATAAAGAGTCATGAATGTCTAGGTGACGCATGATTAATGAATATATTAAATAAGACTATGGTTACCCTAGCAAGGAGAAAACCACAAATCACCCCCTCCTTCTAACACCTGACTATAATGGAAAGGATAATGGCAATGCCGTCTTCTCCCACTTGGGGACTCGGTCAAGCAACTAACTCTCACCTTGCGCACTGAGAAATGCCACGATCGGCTAAAGCCGACAACTGTTTCTCTTTGCGTTCATCTTCTCATCTTGCACAACATAACACCCTAACCCATCGTCAGTTTTAGAAGCATGCATCCCTCTCTCTCGCATGCTCTAGACCTTTGTTCTCCGTGTAACGCCACTAGGGCCATCCGTTACAGAGCTCTCTATGACTCCTACTCCACCAACCTGGCCGGCAATGCTTCAAAGGACCCCTTAGGCTATATAAGATCCCCTGGTTCTCCAGCCAGGAGCAAGGAATTCTGACCCACACCTACAACCTCCGACCCCGACACCCAGATCTAAAACATGAGACATGTGGACATCATAGTAGGGCGCACATCTACTGCACCTTCCATGGCAACACTTCCCCACCATCGACACCTCCACAGAAGCTTCAGACCCCACCCTCAAAGCTCTCCTCCTCCACTTATCAATCACAGTGGCGCCGCCTCTTTCCTAAACCTGTCATTAACCATTGGGCACCAGCAACATCAACACATGGGTGCCCTCGCCTGGACGAGCATCGCTCCAAACTCGGTCGCCCTCAAGTAACACGTCGCTGGGTTGGGCAGGCTGCAGATCGGCGACCTCCACCATGACAACCACCGCTCCTTCTCCTAACCCCCGTGCTCCCCTAATATCCAGAAGCCACCATCGGCGCCCGCAACCTCCACCTCCGGTGGCAATCCCGTCGGCCTGCATCTGTGTGCCACAACACCTCGATGCCATCGGGACTTTTGCTACAAATCGACGACCCCGTTCTCTACCGATCCACTTCACCGCTGACCTACAACTATTCTGAACCATGACCAATGGCGCCTCCCCAGAATCTGCCACCATTACTTGGTCTTGACAAAGCAGATGATAGCCTACCAACACCACAGTGACTACTGCTCCGGACCTCCCCACCGTGGCACCAACCTTGATTAGACCTGCAACTATCTCACTGTCAGCCTGCAATCACCTGACGTTGGCTCACATCTCAGTTGCACGGCCTGGATCTGGCAACCTGCAACTGCTAACCCCGCAGCTATGGGGACCCTCGACCCCTAGCAGATCCCTGGACTTCACAGCGAGCTGCCATGAACCTCGTCGCCTCACAACATCTTGATTCAACCTGTCTGACCAACCCCTCTTCAGACCATCGCGCAACAAACTCCAGGCCAGGAAAAAGGATCCTAATGCAGATCTACAACCTAGTGTGCCACTGCCACCGGCCACACAAATTTTTTTTTTTGATGAACCCAGCGTGCCACTCCTTCCATTAATTGACCAAAAAAGGCGGAATATATACAGTGCATAGGCCAACACCCAAAGAAAAAAGAAGAACAACAAGATAGAGAAAAGGAACGCCTAACAACAGAAAAAGACTATCTGTACAGCTTTAAGTGTGTAAAGCTCTCGTATCTATGCATACGTCACTCCAAATATCTATAGAACTCCTGTTAGCGCCTCCAAAAATCCTCACATTCCTTGCCAACTAGATCTTCTGTATAATCAGACCAGCAGCCGTTTTTCTCTCTCCAGAGAACTGCAGCAAATCGCTCAAACAGCTAGGCCGATCCCCATAGATCCCTTTGAAAGCATTCCACAAGTCAGACCCAAACGTACACTCAAACAGCAAATGATGCAAGCCCTCCTCCTCAGTACAGCAAAGAGCACACCTTGTAGCCATAGAAAACCCAACTCTTTTCATATAATCGCAAGTGGGAACTTTGTTAAGGAAGCATTTCTAAAGAAAACAAGATGTACTTCTCGGAAATTTGGCTTTCCAGACCCAACTAGCCCAATTGACCTTCCTTCCACTCCTTCTAGAAATCTTCCAACCATCTTTGATCTTGAACTCACGCTTCCCATCACATAGAATTTGGTCCTCTTCATCGATAAGGTCCTTCATACCACTAACAGCAGTGCGAATCACATCAATACCTCTAATGTTAGGCAAATTCCAGTTGCTATCCAAAACACACGAGGCAATACTACAATTAGGACCTTTACCCCTGCGAAGGATCATGTGATCATCACATAAATCCAACATCTTCCTTTTGCCATGAAGCCACGTGTCATTCCAGAAGTGAAAATTTTTTCCATTCCCAACACGGAACTGCAAATTAGCCTTCAGCATATTCCTTGAACTCAACAGCTTCCTCCACATCCATGGGGCAGTAGACTTGCACCCCACCGACCAAATGGAATCTTGTTTTATGTATTTTTCATGCAGCCATTTCACCCACAAAGAATCTTTTCTATTGGCTACATCCCACAAATTCTTCAGCAGACCAGCCTTAGACCAATCCTCCACCAACTGAACTCCAAGACCTCCTTCCTCCTTAGGTTTACAGATTTGGTCCCAAGACACAGTATGGATATGTTTTCTCTCATTGGAATCCCCCCAAATAAAGTTCCTCATGTGTTTCTCTATATCCAGCACCACTGCCTTCGGGAGAGGAAAAGTTGAGGACCAAAACACATGATAAGTCGATAGGGTGGATAAAACCAACTCCACACGACCAACAAAGGACAGCAAATTACCTTTCCAAGTATCAAGTTTCCTTTTAATCTTATCAGTAATCGGAGCACACATAGCTTTGGTCAACCTACCAGTGAAAAGGGGAAGACCTAAATATCTGACCGGAAGATCCACTCTATCAATATTAAGAGATCCCCTGATGCTCTCCAGCTGTATATCAGCTCCTTTACTCAAGAACAATTGACTCTTAGTGTTGTTGAGCCTCAACCTTGAAATAGAACAGAAAGTATCCAGCACTTCAGCCAGCTGTTGGGCATTCTTACTATCCGCCTTAGTGAACAAGAGAAGGTCATCAGCAAAAACAATGTGAGAAATCCCAAAGTTATCCGAAGCCCTAAAAGGGGAGATCAAATTCTCCTTAACAGCAGCCTCCATCACCGAAGTAAAGCCCTGCATAGCCAGAACAAAAAGATAGGGGGCAAGAGGATCGCCCTGCCTCACCCCATTTGAAGCCTCAAAGGAAGTAGAAGGGGAACCATTAATCAAGACTTGAAAAGTTGCAGTGTTAAAACACACATGAACCCAAGACAGCCAACAAGGGGGAACTTCATCTTTTCCATCAAAAAAAGAACGTAGTCCCTTCTCACAGTATCATATGCTTTAGAGAGGTCAGCCTTGACACACATAGCGGGAGGACCATTGGCCGAAGAAAAAGTGCTCAACATCTCATTTGCTAATAGAATAGCATCACTAATAACTCTGCCTTTAATGAAAGCAACTTGATTTTTAGAAATCAGACTAGGAAACACATCCCTAAGTCTATTTGCCATAATCTTTGTAATGATCTTGAACATTACATTACAAAGAGAAATAGGCCGGAAGTATTTGAGATTTGTAGCTCCATGTACCTTTGGAATAAGAGTGATAAAGGACCTATTGCATTCTCTCAAAAGTTTACCAGACTCAAAGAAATTTAGAATTTCTTTGGTAACATCATCCCCAACAATCGACCAACAGTTCTTAAAGAAAGCTCCATTAAAACCATCCGGACCCGGAGCCTTATCAACATTAAGATTATTAACAAACAGGTCAACTTCCTCCTTAGTGACCCTATTACTCAGATTATGGATTTGAGAAGGGTTTAGGATAGGAAGCTCCCACTTTTGATTCCAAAGAACAACATTCAAATCCGAAGAGTTGAATAAATTTCTGTAGAAACTCACGACATGGTCAGTAATCTCCTCCGAATTACTGATGGATCTATCACCCTCATTAAGAATATAAATGTTGTTATGAATCCTTCTGGTCTTGAGAGAAGCATAAAAGTAAGAAGAATTTCTGTCACCCTCTTTAAGCCAGGTGGCTCTAGATTTCTGCCTTAGAAAACTCTCCTCATCAAGAATAGCTTTACTTAGAGCTTTCCTCTTTTCAAACAACCTGCCTTGCAGCTGTAAATCACTAGGAGCCTGGTCAACCAGATTTTGTAATTCAAGAGCTTCAGTTTCTAATTCTTTAGCTATTGAAGAGAAGTTACCAACATGAACTTTATTCCAATTCAACAAGGCTTCCTTAACAGATTCAGCTTTCTATACACTTTGTACATAGGAGCCCCTTCCACCGACAAATTCTTCCACGCATCACTCACAACCTTATTGAAACCAGGCTGCGTAACCCAACTATTAATGAACCTGAAAGGTATGCTCCTCCTTCTATTTGTTTGTAGATGCAACAACTGGACCCGATGATCACTGATCATATTAGAAATAACCTCGCACCACATAGTAGGAAACAAGCCCAAGAACTTCACATTACAAAAGGATCTATTAATCCTCGAGAAGGTGCTAACACCCTTAGCACTATGGCTGTCCCAAGTGAAGAAAGGCCCCTTAGATGGAATCTCAATAAGACCAGTAGTGTCCAGCGAATTATTGAAATCAGTCATACTTTTATTTGTGGGCGGCTGCTTTCCAAGTTTCTCATAAGAAAACCTCACCGCATTGAAATCACCAAGGACGCACCACGCTTCCATGTTCAGCCTCACAATAGAATTTAAAGAATCCCACAGAACAAATCTGTCATTATCACCATTAGAGCCATAAACAGCAGAAATATAGAATCTAGACTGGCTACTCTACAAACCAATCTCACAATGCACGATCTGCTCATTATCTAGCAACTTTTTGATCAAAATGTCATGATCTCTCCACAAAACAAGAATCCGAGTATAAGAATAATAGTCCTCATTCGAAATATACTTCGCTCCCTGCCAGACATCCTCCACAATGACTTTAATATCATCCTTCCTCGTTCTCGATTCTAAGATGATATACACATTAGCCTTCAACCTACTCATCTCACCTCGAATGCGGGGGATTTTATTATGGATCCCTCTCACATTCCAGGCGCAGATCGATAAAGGTCTATCCATTTGAGATGATTGGGACCCCCCCTACTCGTATTGCCTTCACCTGCATCACCTTCTCCCAAATTCTCAAGCAGAGAAAATTTATTCAGAGCCAATTGGATGTTCCTCACAGCAGACACCGGCTTCGCTGCAACCCTTGGAGGAGATTTAGAACTCCGCCTCTGCATCTCCCAGGCTGGCGAAGGTGAAGGAGTGATCAGCTTACCTTTCTCATTCTGTGTACTTCCTACAGTTCTGCTAACAGATCTTTCAGTAACCTGCACCAACTCATCCACTGCATCACTGAACTCATCAGTTTCCTCCTCCAACGTTTGAGCTTTTGTCTTCTTCAGCAACCACATCTTTTTCTTCGACCTGTTCTCCACAATTCCCTGCACTGTAGTTTTAACTTTATCCTCACACAGCCCCGACTCGTGACCAAAATTGTTACAGACATCACAGATATCTGGTCTCCACTCATACTCGAAACGGATCTTATCAATTTTTCCATCATCACTCTGAAGTTCCAGCTCCTCCGGGAAAGAGAAGTCAGCTGGTATCATCACCTGAAGCCTGGCATACTCTAGCCTTGAGTACTCCACAGTAAGCTGATCTGTCTGCAACGGCTTCCCAAGAACAGAGCCAATCCTCATAAACATCTCATCGTCCCAAAGTTCTAAAGGCAGATCGTGAATCTTGGTTCAGATCGGTATTTCTGTAAACTTCATCTTCTCCATTGGTTCTCCTCGCTCCCACTTCTTTAGAATCAGTGGCTTCCCGGCGATGAACCATGGTCCTCCATCCAATGTCGTTGCCATATCTTCCTCATTAGAAAATAGCAGGATGAAGAACCCCCTTCCTCTAGATCTGATCTCAATCGACCCCTTAACTTTCCACAGATGTGCTAGGTACCTCACTAACGATGGCCAATGCGGATTTAAACCAACTATGTACCCCGCCGCCGCCTTACTCCATCGTTGCAGGTTCCTTTCCGCAATGCTCTTTGAGTACAGAAGCTTTCCGTCAACAACCTGAACATCGAGCTTGGTGAAGACAGGCTTGGTAGATGTCGGCTTCGTCGTGACCAGATCCGCCCAAGATTTTGCTTCCTTCGAAACCCCAATCGGTGCCGGCCTTCTCCAAATCTCCCTACTCCCAGGATTTGTAACCTTCGTAGCATTCGACAGATCTACTACATTGACAACCCTTGCCGCTTTTGATGAACTGGCCGCCGACGCAGCCCCCTTGACCTTCTCCGGGACCGCCCGTGGACTCTCCTCAGGTGTCGCCACTAGAATCGCCTCTCCAAACTCACCTCCCGCGGCCGCGGCCATCGTTAATAGATGCCGGCTTCGTCGTGACCAGATCCGCCCAAGATTTTTCTTCCTTCGAAACCCCAATCGACGCAGGCCTTCTCCCAATCTCCCTACTCCCAGGATTTGTAACCTTCGTAGCATTCGACAGATCTACTACATTGACAACCCTTGCCGCTTCCAATGAACTGGCCGCCGACGCAGCCCCCTTGACCTTCTCCGAGACCGCCGGTGGACTCTCCTCAGGTGTCGCCACTGGAATCGCCTCTCCAGACTCATCTCCCACGGCCGCGGCCACACGAATTCATTCACAATAGATCTGAAATTGATCTTGCTACCTATAGTGGTAAGTCAATTTTTGGTTATGCTTCTGTACCTAGGGTATTTGTTAATTTTGTTTAAGAAGATGATATATTGATTGAGGGTTTGGGTACAAATCTTAACATGAAAATGTACTAGTGCTAAAATGTTAATAGATGCAGATGTATAAGATACAAACGCTAATAAAAACCTCTTATATATACAACATATTTGTTATAATAATCTGAGAAGAGGTTAGTCATATTAGTATACATCTTGTAATACTGAAATTCTAAATAATTTTCAGTAGTCAGATAATGAACTAGAATTTTTAGTAAACTCGTCTCTTGTAATCATGTTTATATATTATGCGAGAGATTCCATAATAACATGTGTGCCTAGTACATCAAGCTTATTAATTATTTGTTATGTCATATGATCATATCATCCTAATATGCACACGTATGGGTTAGCATACCAATAGATGAAAAGTCCTACAAAAAGTAGTAATCTATTATATAACATATTTTGACATAGTATATTATTATACTATTTGATGATATGAAACATGAAACCAATAGTATGAATTGTTGAATTTAGATCAATAAATAGAAAACATATAATCTTATGATCATTGAAGACTATAGTCTTAATGATAGTTTAGCACTATTATGTAATAACTCTATTTATACACGTAAGCTAGTAATATTTTGAATTAACTTGTCATTGATGATCTAACATATTAACGTATGTCGCATAGTAATCACGACCCAGAATGCATATGTATAGATAGACAATTATATTTCTTAATAATAATAGAGTATGGATATGGGGATTATACTTACCCTAGTTAATATATTTTGAAGATAGTTGTATACGAGAGCATAACATTTTAGGACCTACAATAAAGGAAACAACTATATGTTGGAGTATGAAGCCTAAATAGAAATATAGAAATCATAACAATAGGTAGAATATGGAATAGAAATTTTATATGGAAATCTGATCACAAAATAACTCAGATTGAACAAGTAGTTGATTCCAAGCCAAGTGATGACACCATTACCATACTTTGTAGATTTCTCACTCTTGGATCCATTCTTGGTGATTGTGCAACCTATGGAGACTTGGATAATTGAGGTACTAGATCTTCTATTTCAATTATTGAATTATTTTTCCCTCTTGATAGTCATACACACATATCTTGAATTGTGGTGAATTCCATATAGTTTTGAAACCTCTACTTGTTCTTGAAAGTTCACCACCCTTATTTTGTAATTGATAAAATCTTATTGATAAAATATTTTGGCACTAGACTTGATCTATTTGGAGTTTTGACTCCCTGTGGACTTTGGTACCTTGGGCTTCGGCCCTATAGAGCTTTGGCTCACTTGAGTGGGCCAAGTACCCCACAACCCTGCATAGTGGATAGGGATTAGTTGTCCCCCAGTTAACTGGAATAGCTAATAAGGCACTAGTGTCGTTATCTCATAGAGTGTGAGAACACAAGGCACTTAGCCCTTGAAAAGATATGATAGAAAGGTGCCAAAACTTGCCAAATAGAATATCTCGAAATTGATACACCTTGTGAATAGCTTGGATACATTTTGCATATTTGAATTATTGAATCTTGCTTAATGATATTCTTGTGAAAGATTTGTTGTCTTGAAGTTGATAATAGAATTTATTTTTGTTAGCCTTTAGTCCACCAAATAGTCCTTTCCTAACTTTTATTATACATCTAAACCTATTTCGTACATAGTTCAATGATTTGGATTTAGTACCAGCTTTGCTTAACCTTTTATTTCCCTTCAATGGGGTCCATGTGTGGTTTTGTACCCTCTGGGAACTCATGGGTAGGTAATAGATGGAAGAGCTTGAAGAGAGATGCATTGGGTAGTCCTCCGTTGAAGACTAGATAGAATGAATTCTATTTCTTAAACTTATAATCATATTTGTAAGCTTCTGCGACTCTGATGTACAAGAATGATTGTAATAAAGATTATTTATGATTCTGATATTATTTTGTAAATATTTGATCGTAAAGATATGGTCTTTACTGAGGTGGATGTTGATGGGTGGAAGGTTGTTGGGTGGAATATGGGTGGAGTTTGATGGGGTCGATGGGTTAGTCGATGAGTGGAAGATGAAGGGTTGGTCAATGGGTGATGTAGGTAGATGGATGGAAGATGACAGATTGGTCAATGGGTGATGGAGATGGGAAGGTGGTGGTGATGAAGGTTATTTAGGGAGAGGGTGACTAGGTGGTGGGGATGGTGGAGATGGTGTAGGTAGTGGGGGTCGATGGGAGGGGATGGGGTCAATGTGATATCTTAGGGAGGATCAAAAACTTATGATACCATACAGATGGGAAAACCTTTATTTGATATATTTGAAATAGCTACAACGAACTCTCTTTTATAGGACAAGAGAGTAATGGAACCAGAACCAAGCAATATGGGATAAAAGAAAAGTGAAACACAAGACATGTCTTAAGAACATAACATAACACACAACACATGATAACAAAACACATATAATACATGACAACAACGTGCACAACAGACGATAATGCATAAGGATACACACTAATATTGACAAAATCAACTGAATGACATTTTGCAAGAGATATGTTTGTTTTCTGGTAAATAAACACATGTGTAAATAATTTAGTTGTGTGACATAATTACATGATTCAAAGAAGAAAATAAATGGATCTTTGTGCAACCTGAAATAATGGATCTGATTAAGATTCACCAAAGATTGATCTTTTTTAAAGTAGAAAAGATGTGTGGGATGAATTCCATGACGTGTGAAGACTTGTTGGGGAGCTTATGACATTTGAAACACCATGTGAACTGATAGACATGGTGTGTTTGAAGATGCCTGAAGAATTGATCTTGGACATGATGTGCTTGACATATGACATGTCTTGTCAGCCACAACTGTAGGATTGGAAACCCTACCGACAACACACCAATCTGGAAGGATGACACATTGTGTACATCACTCTTGAGTACTGAAACCCAAATGGTTACATCCATGTTGAACACTTGTGCATTGTGTTGGTTGTTGAAGATGAGAAACTTTACTAACATCACATCCTGTAGATAACTTTCATAGTGTGTAACCTTCTTTTTGGAAAAAAACACCACTCCATATAGGGTTACAAGCTATGTTGGTGATGTTACATGGCACATGATGGTTTTCAGGAACGGTATGACCTATATATCTTATAGATGAAATAGTTTTGGATTCATGCATGAAAGACTTCTAACGAATGTTAGATACTTAAGATGAGTTCCACCATCAAAAAGATCACCATGGGGATGTTGTTGTTGGAGAGAATTCCACTTTCTGGTGTGGTTGAACCTTTATTGGTGATGGTAATCCAAGAAGAATGATAGCTGGTGCATCCAGACTTCATTCTTGGGGAATAGAAAATGTGGGAGATGTACCTAGAAAGACATACTAGGGAAACAAAAATATATGGGGGATGATAGATGAAGATAGAGATGGCAAGATAATGAATATCGCCTAGAGTCAATTATTGATATGACAACGACCTGACAGAGAGAGAGAGAGAGAGAGAGAGAGAGAGAGTGATGGATATGGCCATATGAAGTGGGTGATGGAGGAATCCCAGCAAAGAGGGTGGTGGATATGGACCTACGAGCATCAATCCTAGATCAGGAAGCTACATGTGAGAGGAAGATGCTACTCTTTTTCTCTCTGTGGTTAGGATGGATGCTCTAATACCATGTAAAAGTGAAGATAATATGGTGTTGTATGGGCAATGTGTTGACTTTGTGTTGGATACTGGAAAACCCCTCTTCTTCATATAGGATAACTTGGATATGACTCTAGATACTTATAGACCTGGAAAGACACTAAATAGGCATTTAGACTCCAAATTTTATATCATATGATATGATATAACTTTTACTTCTAATAGGGTCTATGACAACTTCTATGATGCCATTTGAATATTTGATTCTCACTAGTTATTGGATAGACATATTTCCACTCTATTATGCATTTTGAAATTTACATTGATCTAACAATTGTAGATATTAATGCACAACCATAACTCATAGGACATGTTTTTCCATCCAGGGTGCGTCTTTCCACCCTTTTCATATATACATGGTTGCATCTTTCTACCTAGGGTGTGACTGTCCACCACTTTAGGCCAATGATAGTATGGTGTATTTTCCATAGTATAAGACTATCTAATCTATTTTACATTTTCTCGTGATTTTTTTTTGATAGTGTCAATGACTTTATGGAAATAAACTTGATTTCAAATATTGAAAAAAGTTTAAAGGATGCCTCATTCTCTCAATGAACTTTTTTTAACATACCTATATGTTGAACCCCCTCTTATATGGGAACATCAAATTTTTTTACTTAACATAATTATAAAGCCCAAATTGTTAATTTAGATTCTTAATGGTGGCAACTTATCCTTTGGAAGGTGTATGTGTGGATCTACACCTCATCTCTTGGAACAATGGCCTGAGTTCTTGCAATTATAGTAGACATGGGTTGGAAATATAAACACTTCATAATGGGGTTTCTTGTGAACAATTGCTTGTAGGAAATGTAGGAGTGTTCTTAGATGATGGTGGTTGAAATGTTCTCTCTATATATTATTGTGATTATCACTCTTAAATTTTGACTTTTGTTGTAACCTTTTTCCTATGATGTTGTTCTATCATGTTGGGTCAGATGATATTTGGTGGTATAGTTATGTTAGTGCATCTGTAGGTACTAGGACTTGGAGATGATTTGGTCAAAAAGTCATGGGAACTTGGGGTTTCCATAAGTCACTAATGTACTTCCAATGGTCATCCATGAAGACTTCATTTTCATATGTTTATTCAAGACAATGGAGTATAAATCCAAAGGCATGAAGAAACTAAGGTACTTAAATAATTATTATCCTTCTAAGTTGATGAAGTTAAATTGGTTTCCGTTTTAGATAATTGTATACATAGGTTATACTTCTTCCTAAAGAAATTCAAGAATTGATTTTGAGTTGGAATATGTCTCCCTTAAATTTGGAAATGGTAAAGTTATTCCACTAAAAGTGAAATTTTGTTTTGAGAATGAATGATGCAAACATGAAATAGTCCTTCTAGATTTAGCTCATACAAAGTATTTGTTACAACCCCAACTTTTGGGTTCATTTGGTGAGAAATGTGATTTCCCATATTAAAGATATTTGAACAAATAAAGATATAATTTGTTTTGAATAAATAGATTTCATTTACAATATCCTTGATGACTGTTTTGCAGGATTTATTGGCTATTGGGCCCAATATCAACGAATAGACAAAAGGAATTCCATTGCTAATATGAAATGGAGAAAAGAAAGATGTAGAAAACTCTAGAAGGCAAAAGTATGTAATCCAAAGTTGGATTTCATGCCTCTTGGGTTCCTTGGGTCCCAAGGAGGCCAAAGTTGCAAATATAATGCAATAAGAAAAGAACAGAGCAAATAAGTATTTCTTTATTAAGAAAGAAATTGAAAACAATGATAAAATGTGGAAAAGAAGTGGAAAGAGGTATATTTGAGTTATCCTTAGTGGATTTTCGTATCCAAAGGATTCCTAATGTTAAATGGAAAGCCAATGTGGAAAATAAAAAGAAAGATAAAGAGAAATCCTCAAAAAGAGATATTTTAATAAGAAATAAACAAGATAATGGGAAATAATGAATATAGTTGCATCTAGAAGGATAATAAGTATCCTTATAAAGGAATTTCGAAATCTTAGAGTTTCTTGGGGTCCAAGGAGCCCCAATGGAGAAGGAAGAAAGAGAAAATATTAATAATAGAAAATAAGAGGATAATATGATGCCTAATGAATGAATTTTGTGGTTTTGATAAAGAGGTGGTATTTTCTATTAAAAGAAAATATAATTTTGAGACAAAGGGTTTAAAGCCAAGCACAACGAAGATAAAAAGAGATAATTCTCGAATTTCCTAATAACCAAAGCATATGGGTTACCAAGGAATTTTTAAAAGGAAAGAGAATGCTTCCTAACAAAGGAACTTGTTTTGCTTTTGAGAAAGTGACTTGTTAATCCATGGATAGATGTCTTAGAGCTTCAATAACCCTCCCCTATATAAGGGTAGAGCCTTGGCTAAGTCCAAGAGAATCCCGAGCACTCTTCTCCTTTCTTCTTCTTTGTTTTCGTGCAAACCCTAACCAAGAGGGTATAGTGCTATCCTAGGGCAACAAGGGGTTTTGTTGTGGTCCTATTGGAGGTAGGGATCTCCCACAACAAACCCAGAAGGGTCGACTTCCTTATTCGCTCTTTCGTCTATGCACAACCGTTACTGGAGATATGCAAATCTGTAGTGATTTGCGACAGCGATCATGGGCTTAGCTCGCTTGGGAATGGCCATCTGGGCCACGACCAGGTGGTGCTCCATGTGTGCAAGGGGACAGCGGAGCTAGGGCAGCAAGTTTTGACGACATTCGTGGTCCAGGGAGGAGAAGATAGCCCCGCATAGGGATGTAAGCGGCGGCCAGGTAGGGCACCTCCAGCTTGAAGATGACCCCTCGGTCGTTGGACCGTTATGCCCTCCACGGGCTGAAGAAACAACCGACTTACGTGGGAGCAAAATTGTAAATTGGTTATGTTTCCAAATCACTACATTGCATGGAGATAGAGGCAACGTGGCATCCTGTGATTGGTCCAAAAAGGTAAACTTTGCAAAATTCATAACTAAATGTTGGTAACTCCGATGATAGCAAATAATATATGCATTTTGCTCAGAAAACTGAGAGGAATTCATTAAAAATATATTTGAAGGCTAATTCCTCTTACTATTTAAAAAGTAATGTAAGTTATCAACTTTAATGAATTAAAGATTAAGAAACCCTATTTTGAGATGATTAATGAAATTAGTAGGGTTTAATGGACGATTAAAGTTGATATTATCCGGTTAATCATGAAAAGATACATTAAGATAAAAAATGATGAACTTTGCATGTAATTAGTTTAATTAAGAGTTCATGTGCATAAATATGCTTTAATGGGCTTTAAAACCCTAATATTAGTAAAAGTGACTCATAATGGTGTTAATTACTCAAAATTATGAATAAAGTTGAGATATGATAATTCTAAGCTATTTTGAGTATAAAATTTTGTAATTGTGGATAAATACCCTTAATGTAGTAATTAGGGTTTTCTTATGGATAAAGGTAGAATTAATGAGAAGTAGAGTTCATATGTGAATTAGACCATATTGAACTGTGAATTGATGATAAATGAGCATAAAGATCTTAACCTGGACAAAAAGGATAAAAATGGTAGCTTTAATGTAAAAGAGGATTAATGGACTTATTTAATGGTTAATAATGCCTTTAATCCAAAATTGAGGATTAGATGTTGAGATAATTAGGGTTTGTGATCGATTGCATTAAATTAGGGTTTAAAATAGTAAAAGATGAAGGGAAACCCAAATTGTAATGGTAACCCTAAAAGTGGACTAGAAACCCTAGGAAGCGAGCTAGATTTAAGAGATCTTGATGACATGAGTAATAAAAGGAAATTGTATAATTATTTCAGGATCTTGATATGTGTGCTTGCTTTCTTGGATTTCTTGCTTGCATGGATGATTCTGTCTCAAATCAGCCTGACAAGTATGTGGTTATGCTTAAGAATAATCACTTTAGTTTCATGGCGATTCCTGAACATTTTATTGATTTCTTGAAAATAACTATTGGATGCCTATTTATTTCAGGCAACTATAAAGTGACTATTATTATCACTATAAATGTATATTTAACTGGCTTAGATCTGGGTCCTCCTCTATGGCTTTAAAAAGGCTAAAAGGGTAACCTAGCGAAAGGTCTAGGCTATCATGAGTTAGAAATTGGGCTACCCATGTGTAGTGTCATGAGACTCTTTAGCACACCCTGAGTTAAGGAGTGGGCTACCTACGGGTAGTGCCATGTGACTCAACCCTAGAAACTAATTCACTTGTTAGGTGGGATCATGAGGGGTTTAATGGGGATCTACCATAAGGAAGGTAGCATCCAGGTCCACTGTAGGGACAACACAGAGGATAGGGTATGAATGGATTGTGCAGTTATATTTAAAACATAAAGTTTTTTGTTAAAATGTAATTGATTGCAATACGTTGTTATGGATAATTGCATGATTAATGTTTCCCCCACATACCAGCTTTTTGCTGACCGACGTTTTGTTTTTTGGTGTTTTAGGTACAAAGCCAAAAGGACAAACAATAAATCATTATATTGTGAAATACATGACTTAAACTACAAGGAGGATTAGTTAGAGTAGAATTCATAAGTGGATAGAAGTTTAGAGATCCAAGATTTCAAAATGTATGCAAAGTTTTTATTTTATCACATCTTTTCAATATAGTCTAGTAGAATTTGATAATCATTATTGATTATTTGTCGAACCTTTGATCCGAAAATTGGGATAACGTCTCTAACCTTCTAGTCTCCCTTAATTGGGGGTTACCGGGAGGCGGGGTCATTACATTTGGTATCAGAGCATAGGTTCCACATTTAATATTTAATAATTATTAAATTTTAAAAAAATCCGTAGAACCCAAGGGAATTATTAGAGAATTCTCTAAAAGACAGAGGTGTCTAGAAAAGGATCACTCGTGGGGGCTGGAAAGATTTTCCTTCGCACTGCTTGTCAGAATACGAGGACTCCCAGATCTATGTGACTGCCTGGCCAAAGTCTCAGGATTTGACTCGAAATAAGATACCTTTAGGACTCTCTCATCTTGTTCGTCCCTTCTCAACTCAAATGATGTTAAGGATTATAAGGATTAGGGTTTTCCCTCTTTTCCTCACCCTCTTACGGTATGGGTAAGGTTGATTAGGTTTAAGGAATTCTCCACCAAATTAATGAAAAGTATGTAAGTAAGATGTCATGGACATAAGCTTAATAGATTAAGCGTAAAAGAATAGATACATGCTTAGGTCGTATGACATAAGTTGTCATGCCCTCAGGAGAGACCCGAGGCTATACCTTTTGGTCAGGAGGATAAGTAAAGAGAGTTAGCCTTGGAGGTAGAGACCTCCATGAAAAGTAGAGACCTGGCACATCCTCTAAGGATGATGTTAACCCTAACCCTAAGTGAAGGTTACAAAGAGAGATGGCATGATAAGTTAGATGTCATGGTAGAACATGTGTTTGGATGGACATGTCTTTTTGATGCCATATGAGCCATGAGAGGTTGGATGACCTAGTACCTTTGGCGACCCAACCCTGGGAAGGGTCGTGCATGTTAGAGTGAAGGATAGTTCCTTCATTGATGAGGTTAGAGAAGAACCTATGGAAACCCCATGAGCTTATATGAGCATGGCATAGTAGGCATCCATAGTACGCCAATCGTGCTAAAACCCTGGCCAAGGGCGTATGTTGGAAAGCTGATGAGATAAGCATAAAGAGCTAGGGATAACCTTGAGCAAACATAGGTTGGATCATAGGATTCACCATTTAAGGGTAAGTGATGCGTTCTATTTTAGCACATCTTTTCTGCAAATTATTAAGCTTATCACACAGAAATGTTCCATTCATCTCTTCAAAATTGCACAAATTGATATTTTTCTCATTTTATCACAAATTTGACAATCATGTGCATTTTAATACAGTTTTAGGACCTGAGTCGATCGACTGGTATCTTCAACCGATCGTCTTACTGCATCAAATTGATCGTCTGACTATCTGAAACGCTCGGTTTGCCTTCAAGCATCGATCATTCATCTCATCTGACGACGGCTGAGATCGCCCGATTCCAGCTACCAGACGCCCGACTGATGCCCATTGATGAGCAACATTGAGCAGTTTCAACTGTGCCACCACCGTAATTAGGGTTGGCAACCGATCGATGGGATGTGCATTCTAGAACCTTCCAACTGATCGTTTGGTTCCTGAACCGTTCAGTTGGCGGCAAGCAGACAGCAAAAGTCCCAGCCGCCAACCTCAAAATAACCCTAAACCTAAATGTATAGCCCCCTCCCCCTCTTTCTCCTATAAAAGGAGGGGCACTTCCTCCTCTTTGGGGGCATCTTGGATTTCTTGTATTGAGATTCTGAAGCAATTAGTCTTGTAATCAATTTCATATTATGCAATAAAGTAGATCTTAGTTCAAGCATAGCTCTTTCATTCATGTTCTTGTCTTTTCTCTCCGCCTTAGTTTTAATTTTCTTTTCTCCATTCTTGATTCTAGAGCAAGGAACAAAGAACTAAGCCATTTCATTGTCTCTAGCATAAGGATTAATCTCCTGATTTTTAGGCTAGACTATGGCTTCATTTCTTTCTTCCTCCGTCTCCCCTTTCTCCATGTGTGAGTAGACTTCTATCGGGGCAAGGGGAATAACCCCTTAGTCATGGTTTTAATGACTTTTTCTTAAACGACTAGATGGTAATCGATTTTAATTGAATGGTTGATCTTCGGATCGCATGTTAATCCGGATGGAAATGACCATGGAAATCCAGATTTAGAACAATAAAATCGATTACATAGACGTTTTGATATGATCGTGGATTTTCATCTTTTAGGATGATAAACTAGGAAGCATGAACACCAAGACCAATGGGCTCATGTGGAGTTTCTCTCTTGTGAGTTTTTAAATTCGCAAACCTTCATCGAATCATCATTTAAGATTTCATTGTTATCACCTAGGCTAAGGTGGTGAAAACCCCTATGAGCCTCGATTTCCATCTTGATTTAAACACCACACCCTTTGTTTTCTTTAATTCTTAGTCTTTCATTCACATAGTTTTGCTTGTGTTAACAATCATCTTATTTTTTTCCTTATGCATGTTATTTCTTATTAAGTGCCTTCCTTCTTGCATTAGTGTAATCAACCAAACCCCCAACTGGACTTTACTTTCTACTTTAATCAAAAATACCAAAAACAAATAATAAAGTTCTTCAAACTTTGGGTTCTAAAGAACAATCTCTTAAAAGTTTTCCTGTGGGATCGATCCTTCTATACTACCCTTGAAACCAGAAGTAAAAAAGGTTTAAACTCTAGGATTAACCATCTTAGTGATTGATATTGCAAAATGAAGAGTATCAATTTGGCGCCGTTGCCAGGGACAATAGATTGTTTTCTCGAACCCCAAAACAATTTTGAAAAACTTTTTTTCCTTTTTTTCATACCTTCAGAGTAACATTCCGAAAGTGTACTCCTCTTTTTGCCGAGTTTCCATTCTGGCAGTACGTTTTTTCTGCACACGAATTAACTGCTTTATTTGTGCATGCGACGCCCGAACGACGATTTTCAACCTTTCGATCCGGAAATAGATAGAAATTTTCATCGTCGAAACCGTCAAAATATAGTGAGAATGAATGAAGACGAGGTCGCCCATAGAATTGACCAAGCTCTCGTAGCTCAAAGAGAGCTCATCCAAGCCGAACAAGTGGAAAGAGAAGCCGCTTTGTGAGAAGCCTTTAGGGCCGAACAAGAAACCATAGAAGCCGATAGGAGGGAATTCGAAAGGCAAAAACAATTAAAAGACTTTTCTGTTCCCAAAACGGCCTATGCGCAACACCCAGTCATACCCCCCGATATTATTGCTCCATAATTTGAAATCCGAACACAATGGATCACTATGATGCCAGCCAACCCCTTCTCAGGCAACAATGGAGAAAGTTGTCAAGATCATCTTCAAAGGTTCATTGGCCTTTGCTCCTTGAACAAACTCCCAGGTGTCTCTGAAGAAGCCATCCGCCTTAGGTTGTTCAAATATTCCCTCTCCGGCCAAGCTAGTAGCTGGTACAACACCATGGAGAGTGAAGAACATGTCATAACTTGGGAAGTTCTCCAAGGCAAGTTCCTTGAAATATTTTACCCCCCGTCTCTCACCTATGAACTTAGGGGTCAAATAACTCATTTTTCTATGTCTCCAGGAGAGTCTTTAGGTGAAGCTTGGAAAATATTCAAAGACTTACTTAGGAAGTGCCCCCACCATGATACCTCTCAAGCCCAACTCATAGAGATTTTCTATCGTGGTGTTGATGATGATACCAAATTCTTTCTCAATTCCTCATCTGGAGGAAATTTCATGCATCAAAGTTTAACTAGCGCATGGGTGGTAGTTAAACGGGCTTTCGAAACAAGGGCTAGAAGAGGGATTGGAGGAATCCTTATGATAGCCAAGGAAGAAGTCAATAATGATATCCAAAGCATAGCGGAAAGCCTAAAATTAATTGCCTTAAAACAATATCGGTTAGAGTCATCATTGGTCACCCTTAAGGAGTCACCCCATCAACTAAAAGCCATGGATTCCCTTTGTGGTATTTGCCAAGGATACGACCATACCACCCTCCATTGTCAATATCTCTACAACACACGCATGCAAACTGAAGTAGGACAACAAACAAAAGACCTCAACTCAATTCATACAATACCAGACCAAGGTTACTACAATCCCAACCAACCTAGAAATCACCCTGGTTTTTAGTACGGGAACCCTTCAGGTGCCGAAAACTCTAACCAACTTCAAAAAAGACCTCCCTACCCTCAAAGTAC
Organism: Alisma plantago-aquatica; assembly: GCA_963693085.1. NCBI lineage: Eukaryota > Viridiplantae > Streptophyta > Magnoliopsida > Alismatales > Alismataceae > Alisma > Alisma plantago-aquatica. Next base: position 331,294,423 of record OY856411.1, read on the forward strand.
CAATCGACCACCACCTGGATTCCCATACAACAATCAAAGAAATTTTGGAAATCACCAAAATCGACAACACTACCAACAATTCCAAAACCTAAACCTTCCACCCCAAAATCTAAACCAACCTCAACCTCTCCAGCCTCCTCTAAATGCCCTCCCTCCTCCTCCCCCAAGTAATCCTAACTGGACAAGCATAGAACAAACCCTCGTGGCCATACAAGCCCATCAAAAGGCAACTGACGCACAATTGGCCTGTCTGTTTTCCCAAGAAAAACCTCCTGCGGGGATTTTTGCAGGGCAGCCTGAAAACAACCCCAAACATCCTGAACAACTCAAGGTTGTCTCCACTCGTTCGGGAAAAGTGCACTCCCCTCCCCCTACAGAAGAATCTTCAGACCCACCTCTAGAATTCGAGGATGAGGACATGGTAGTTGTCGAACCCGAAGCCACACCCAACCCATCCATCCCCGAAACCCCTCAAGTAGAAGATGAAGAACCAGTTTACAAACCTCGACCTCCCTATCAAGCCCGCCTCAAACAAACAAGACTTGATGCCCGCTTCATGAAATTTAGGGATGCTATGAAAAAAATACATGTCGACATTCCCTTCCTTGATGCTTTGGCAGACATGCCCGCCTAGTCCAAGTACATGAAATCCCTCTTGACTAGGAAGTATGTTACTAAAGAATATGAGACTGTTAAACTTGCTAGGACTACCTCTGACATTATCCTAAGTAAGATGCCTAAAAAACAGAAGGATCCAGGTTCTTTTGGAATAGGATGCTACTTAGGTGACAATGCTTGTAGAAAAGGCCTAGCAGATTTAGGAGCCAGTATATCCATCATGCCATATAGTCTTTGCAAAAGACTAGGATTCAATAACATGTTACCCACAGCCATGAACATCCAACTGGCAGACTCATCCACAACTAAACCCATGGGAATCATAGAAGACATTCTGGTTAAAGTTGTAAATGATGCATACGTCCCTTGTGATTTTGTGATCATGGATATCAAGGAAGATTTACGCTACCCTCTCATTTTCGGATGTCCCTTCTTAGCCACTGCTGGTGCCTTAATTGATGTTGAGGCTGGTACCATCTTGTTAAGACTAGGGAAGCAAACCCTACAGTTTAGGGTGTTTGAAAGCATGAGGGGACCTAGTCTTGATGAGGAAGTCTACCTCCTTGATTGCATTGATGAATTAACCCAACTAAGGCAAGAATGGGAATTAGTTGATGACCCCCTATGCACTTCTCTCACCATCCCCGCCGAATGTGATTTTGATAATGAACCATCAAATCAACTTAAGATTCATTTGGACAACTTTGAGGAAATCCCATGTGCTGAGATTGAAGGCCTTAAAATGATCTCAACCATATAAGAACAACCTGAACCACTAAGGGCCCCGGAAATGAAGGCTCTCCCCATAGGCCTGAAATACGTCTTTTTGGATGAACAACAATTATGCCCTGTCATTATCAATTCTGACCTCATCATTGAACATGAAAACATGCTCATGGGAGAACTTAGGAAAAGGAAAACAACTCTAGGGTACAAAATGATGGATTTGGTTGGGATAGATCAATCCATTTGCATCCACAAAATACCAATGATTGAAAATAGTAAACCTTGCCGAGACCCACAAAGGAAACTCAAACCAAACATGAAGGAATTTGTCCGTCTTGAAGTTATTAAACTTTTGACTGCAAGAATCATCTACCCCATCTCTGACTCTCCTTGGGTCAGCCCTGTCCAGGTCATCCCCAAAAAGGGTGGGACCACAGTTGTTAGGAATGAGAAGAATGAGCTCATCCCCACCCGTACCGTCACAGGGTGGAGGATGTGCATTGACTACACGAAACTCAACAAAGAAACTAGGAAAGACCACTTCCCTCTTCCCTTCCTCGATCAAGTTCTTGAACATTTATCTCATCAACAATACTTTTGCTATTTAGATGGCTACTCGGGTTTTTATCAGATTCCCATTCATCCTGAAGACCAAGAGAAGACCACGTTCATATGCCCTTTTGGTACATATGCTTTTAGACGAATGCCCTTTGGCCTGTGCAATGCACCAGCCACTTTTCAAAGATGTATGTCTGCCATTTTTTCAGGGTTAACTGAGACTGTCATGGAAGTGTTCATGGACAATTTCTGTCTATGGCGATAGTTTCACTTCTTGCCTTGGGAACCTCTTCGTTGTTCTTGATAGATGCATCGAGTCACATTTAGTCCTTAATTGGGAAAAGTGTCACTTCATGGTTAAGGAGGGCATTGTTCTAGGCCATAAGGTGAGCAACCAGGGCATTGAAGTTGACCAAGCCAAGGTTGAGGTTATCACCAAGCTTCCCCCTCAACCTCAGTTAAAGAAATCCGAGCTTTCCTAGGACATGTCGGTTTCTATCGACGATTCATCTGTGATTTTTCTAAAATCACAAAACCTCTCACAAATCTTCTTCAAAAGGAGGTGCCTTTCCATTTTGATACGGCATGCATGGAGAGCTTTCTATGTTTGAAAAATGCTCTCACCACCACTCCTATCATCCGTGCTCCTGAATGGGCCTTACCCTTTGAAATCATATGCGATGCTAGTGATTTTGCTGTAGGTGCCATTTTAGGACAAAGAATTGACAAAAAACACCATGTCATTTATTATGCATGAAAGACCTTAGATGAAGCTCAGTGAAATTACAAAGTCACCGAAAAAGAAATGCTAGCCATTGTCTATGCATTCGATAAATTTCTCTCATATCTTGTTGGTTCAAAGGTTATTGTGTACACTGATCATGCAGCTATTCGCTACCTCATGACCAAAAAGGATGCCAAGCCTAGACTCATAAGATGGATTTTGTTATTGCAGGAATTTGATCTAGAAATCCTAGACAAAAAGGGCTCTGAAAATGTCATGGATGACCACCTCAGTAGACTTAGCTATAACCCCATTGATGAACATCCCATAAATGAATCCTTACCCGATGACCAATTGCTCAAGGTTGACTCCCAATTTCCTTGGTTTGCTGATTTTGTAAACTATTTAGCTGTAGGTGTATTGCATCCTGAGTATACGGGACAGTCTAAAGCTAAATTTTTACATGATGTCAAAAATTATTATTGGGATGAACCTTATTTGTTTCGACTTTGTGCCGATGGGTTATATCGTCATTGTGTGTCCCACAAAGAAAGCATCACCATTTTGGAAAAATGTCACTCTGACCCCTATGGTGGTCACATGAGTTCTCAAAAAATGGCTAGGAAAGTACTACAATGCGGATTCTTTTGGCCCACCATCTTCAAAGACTCGTATGATTATGTGCTTTCATGTGACCAATGTCAAAAGACGGGTAATATTTCCAAACGTGACCAAATGCCTCTCACCTCTTGGTAGGAATTAGAGATTTTTGATGTTTGGGGGATCGACTATATGGGCCCATTTCCTTCTTCTTATGGGTTTACTTACATTTTAGTCGCAGTTGATTACATATCAAAGTGGGTTGAAGCCATACCTACTAAAACATGTGACTCTAAACCCGTTAAGAAACTTTTTAAAGATGTCATTTTTCCTAGATTTGGAGTCCCTCGCATCGTCATTTCTGACGTGGGATCACATTTTTTGGAGAAAAGTTTTGAGGCTCTTTTGAAAAAATACGGGGTTTATCACAAAGTCGCCACTCTATACCATCCTCAGACCATTGGGCAGGTAGAAGTCTCTAACAGACAAATCAAATCCATTTTAGAAAAAATTGTTGGACGAACTAGGAAAGATTGGGTGTTAAAAATCAATGACGCCCTGTGGGCATATCGTACTGCCTACAAAACACACATTGGCACCACCCCTTTTAGACTAATCTACGGTAAGTCATGTCACTTACCAATCGAACTCAATCACAAAGCAAGTTGGGCCATCAAAAGTTTGAATTTTGACCTTTCCATGGCCGGAGCGAAACATTTTCTCCAAATGAATGAGCTTGATGAACTTAGGATGAGTGCCTATGAAAATGCAAGAATCTACAAAGACCGAACCAAAATGTGGCATGATGGTCACATCAAGTGCAAAGACATTAGAAACGGGGATCAAGTTTTAGTTTTTAATTCAAGATTACGACTTTTTCCTGGAAAACTCAAGTTGAGATGGTATGGCCCCTACATTGTCAAGTGTGCTTATCCACATGGCACTTTTCTTCTCTGGGATAAAGTTTTGGGCGAGTTTAAGGTCAATGGGCACCGTCTTAAAAGATATATCACCACTGAAGATGTTGTCTCTTCAGACTCTACCAAATTTCCACCTTTGCAAGACCTGATCCTCACTGACCCTTCACCTCCCCCAGATTCCAATTAATCTGATCTTGGTCGAGCCACGACGTAAAATAAGACGCTAGTTTGGAGGCAACCAAACACTATCTTCCCTTCTGGTTGTTTCATTTTTTTTGTTTTTCTATCGAGTCGATCGGTTCGAACGTCCAGACTCTCATTTCGCACAGCCAACCGATCGTTTCATTTTTCCAGACGCTCGACTCATCCGCCGACCGTTCCACAAACCTTCCATGCAGCCGCTGTCCTTTCAGTTTTGTGTTGACGCCCGAGGCAGACCAACCGATCGTTTGGGTATCCAACCGATCGGCTCGTGGATCCATTGTTCTATATATCACTCCGGACGCAAGGTTTTTCTTCCTCTCTTCGCAAACCCTAGCCGCCCCCCGCTCGTAGCTCCGCCCGTACTTCAACCACCTGCCTTGATCCTCAGTCGGACGACCAAGGTCCGCTCTTCGGCCGACCAGTTTTCCCCCAGTTGGCCATTTGGCCATTTCGCAAAAGTCATTTCTACCGCACGTCTGCTGCTTCAGCCGCCGCACCGACGGCGACGCCACCTGTCTCGATTGGTAGACGGCCGACGGAGCCTCCATCGCCGTTGCCTCTTTATTTTTAGTTCTCAGCAAGACGTCTCACCTGAGCCGGCCGTCTGGCGTTCGGACCGCCCGCTCCCACCTGAGCCAGCCGCCCGCCTGGTTCGAACGCCGCCCGCCTAAATCCACCGCCGCCCGTCTCGCTCTCCAGACGACCAACGGTAGCCGCGATCCCAGTCGTCTGTCTTCGGGGGCGAAACGCCCGATTTAGCTTCCCGACGATCCATTGGGTCCTCCAGACGATCGACGTCGTCTGCTTCACCTCCTCCTCAATAGACGGCCGAAGCCTGATCTTCCGAGTGCTCAGGTCGACTCAGCCGACTATTTGGTCATTCCAGCCGCCTGTCTCAGCCACCCAAATGACCGTTTCTGCACTCCACACGATCAGTTGAATCTCCAAACGACCGGTTGGCGTTTCCAGACGATTAGTTTCTCCCAGCAGTAGTGATGTTCAGCCACTTTCGCAAGGGCAAGGGAAAGGCCCCTCCATCCTCTTCCTGAGATCCTCCTTGCCGTTCCAGTTCACATCCCAAAATCCATTTCCGCACACCCTCTCCTACAGGTGAGTCATCTCTGGAGCTAGTCGAGGAGATGCTTCAGGACATCGACGAGGCGGATGAGCTTCTCCACAAGATGGAGGGAACTCAGAAGGCGGCCAATGATCCAGACACAACTGCCCCCCGTTCACCCCGTATAACACCTATTTCGGGTAGCTATGACCAGTTCACTAGCGCTGACCACCGCCAGCGTTATGAGGATATGTTCACAATTGGTGTTTCTTTGCCTCATTGGGCGTGCGACACAACCCTTGATGCTTTGGGCATCAGCGACGTCGTCGATGATATCCTCCACAAAAACCACATGCTTGTCTTCCCCTACCGTGCCACCTCCGTCTACTGTGATCTTACCCTTGAGTTTTTAAGCACTTTTCGCAGGCTACACAATTCTTTTGGCAACTCGAGTTGTAAGTACCAGGTTTTTGGGGAAAATCTGGAATCATTTGCCAAGCAAATCACTTCTTTCATCCTCGACGGTAGGGATGACTACTGGCTAGACCAATGTATGGCACTGTCTCATGACTCCTACCCAGACCATTACGACAGAGACAAATTTTGGGCAGAAATCACCGGGCTTCTTCCCCGTCTTCCTAGTGGGCCCAAGGCCTCCTGCATTCACAACCCGGTGGTCCGTTACCTTCATCGTATTTTGGCTTGTACCATTTTCAGTTGGGAAGGTACTCAGGGTGCAATTACTTAGGTAGAGCTTTATGCCCTTTGGTGTCTTTTACATGAAGAACCTTTTAACTGGGGAAATGCTATCATTGAGCATTTTGGTACCCAAGCTAGCCGAGCCACTTCATCTTCTTTTCGCATTGGCCATTATGTTACCCAACTCGCCATTTTTTTGGGTTACACCCACATCGCCTTCCCTCCACTTGAGCTAAAAAATTACCTCATCAACACCCACTATTTGAAGAACATTAGGTTTATCCGTTTGGGCACCGAAGGCGTTTATTACCTTTTGTTCAAAGACACTCAGGTGGTCCTCCATCTCCCGTTACATTCGCAATTTGTAGCAGCAAACTACGTCTACGAGTTGACTGATTTACCGAGCCATATCCAGACACCTTCCCCGAGCCACAGCCTCACGGGAGGAGCCTCTATTTAGAGGCACACGACGACGACACTGGACACACCACTGCCACCTTCCAGACATCGCACCAGGCGGAGACCAGATGACGACTCCGGTCCTTACAACTTCTATGAGATCCAGACTCAGCTAGATGAGATTCAACACGAGCAGCAGAGATAGGGCCACCAGCTAATTCACATGTACCTGATGCAACATTCGTAGGAGTCTTGGCATGTGGATTGCGGTCACTATGCCCCTAGTTGACCTACTTATGATGAGTATGGAGCACACCAGAGTTAACCAGGCCATGATTCTTCTTATTGGGCAAACTACTACTCCTCCCACCAGCAGCAACCATCACCGCAGTGACCCTTCCCTCCATCTCGCTCTTAGAGTTTGTTCGGGTCGAGAAATTTTTTAAGTCCGGGGTGGGGTTGGGTGGTACGTGATCCACCCTTTATCTTCCCTTTTCAACATTTTTTTTGCATTTTTATTTGTTGTTTGTTACTTTCAAACATAAGGCTTTTATCTAGTTGGCCAAATGTTGTTCTTTATCTTCAAAAACCAATTGCATTATCAAATTTATTTCATAAAAAAACTTTGCAATATCAAGTTCCCTATGATCATGATAGCAATTTTTGGAAACAGTGGTAAGCCTTAGAGTATCAAATAGAATTAATTGCAGATTTTCTTAATTTTAGCATTAGATTAACTTATTCTTTTTACTCTCATTAAAATGTAGCTACATGTCTCTTTCTATCTTGTGCAACGACAACTCAAAAAAAAAGTTTTTTGTTGCATGGGAAAAATAAATCGCACGCCAAACCCTAAGTCTGGGGTGGCATTCTCTTCTTCCATACCCCACAAAGGGGCGTACCATCAAAAGATGCCAAAAAGAGCACACAAAAAAATTGTGATCAATGTAATCACAAGTCCATGAAAAAATTATATCCCAAGTCAAATAGAGGAGGGATTTTTCCATCACACCTCAAATTCTCTATTCCCGTGCAACAATCTACCCAATGAAAAAAAAATGAAAAATGAAAGAAATGATGAGTGTCGAAGCGCAAGTTAGATCAAGATTGTCTTTACAAAGTATGAGTTTAAAAAAATAAGTTATGAAAAATGTTTTCTTGAGAAATATGGTGCTTGCAATTTGTGATTCTAGGAGATGGGTCTCTTGGCCATGAAAAGGATAGAAAAATAGCTAATCTAGGGAGGATGAACTTGTTATTCCAAAATTCTTGGAATCTTTTTTATTTTTCAATTGCTTGAGGACAAGCAAAACTTTAAGTCTGCGGTATTTTGATGGGTCCTATTTTAGCACATCTTTTCTATGAATTATTAAGCTTATCACATAGAAATTATCCATTCATCTCTTAAAAATTGCACAAATTGATATTTTCTCATTTTATCACAGATTTGGCAATCATGTGCATTTTAATACAGTTTCAGGACCTGAGCCGATCGACTGGTATCTTCAACCGATCATCTTACTGCATCAAACCGATCGTTTGACTATCTGAAACGCTTAGTTCGCCTTCAAGCGTCGCTCATTCATCTCATCAGACGACGGCTGAGATCGCCCAATTCCAACTACCAGACGCCCGGTTGATGTCCATTGTTGAGAAACACCGAGCGATTTCAACTGTGCCGCCACCATAATTAGGGTTGGCAACCGATCGATGGGCAGTGCGTTCCAGAACCTTCCAACTGATCGGTTAGTTCCTAAACCAGTCGGTTGGCGGCGTGCAGACAGTAAAAGTCCCAGCTGCCAACCTCAAGATAACCCTAAACCTAAATGTATAGCCCCCTCCCCCTCTTTCTCCTATAAAAGGAGGGGCACTTCCTCCTCTTTGGGGGCATCTTGGATTTCTTGTATTGGGATTCTAAAGCAATTAGTCTTGTAATCAATTTTATATTATGTAATAAAGTAGATCTTAGTTCAAGCATAGCTCTTTCATTCTTGTTCTTGTCTTTTCTCTCCGCCTTAGTTTTAATTTTCTTTTCTACGTTCTTGATTCTGGAGCAAGGAACAAAGAACTAAGCCATTTCATTATCTCTAGCATAAGGATTAATCTCTTGATTTTTAGGCTAGACTATGGCTTCATTTCTTTCTTCCTCTGTCTCCCCTTTCTCCATGTGTGAGTAGACTTCTATCGGGGCAAGGGGAATAACCCCTTAGCCATGGTTTTAATGACTTCTTCTTAAACGACTAGATGGTAATCGATTTTAATTGAATGGTTGATCTTTGGATCGCATGTTAATCCGGATGGAAATGACCATGGAAATCCAAATTTATAACAATAAAATCGATTACATAGACGTTTTGATATGACCGTGGATTTTCATCTTTTAGGATGATAAACTAGGAAGCATGAGAACCAAGACCAATGGGCTCATGTGGAGTTTCTCTCTTGTGAGTTTTTAAATTCGCAAACCTTCATCGAATTGTCATTTAAGATTTAGTTGTTATCACCTAGGATAAGGTGGTGAAAACCCCTATGAGCCTCAATTTCCATCTCTTGATTTAAACACCACATCCTTTGTTTTCTTTAATTCTTAGTCTTTCATTCACATGGTTTTGCTTGTGTTAAAAATCATCTTATTTTTTCCTAGTGCATGTTATTTCTTGTTAAGTGCCTTCCTTCTTGCATTAGTGTAATCAACCAAACCCCCAACTGGACTTTACTTTCTGCTTTAATCAAAAATACCAAAAACAAATAATAAAGTTCTTCAAACTATGGGTTCTAAAGAACAATCTCTTAAAAGTTGTCATGTGGGATCAATCCTTCTATACTACCCTTAAAACCGGAAGTAAAAAAGGTTTAAACTCTAGGATTAACCATCTTAGTGATTGATATTGCAAAACGATGAGTATCAGTAAGCTTGTGAGCTTGATCCATCTTCATGGAGTGAAGACCATTAGTATAAGGCTGGTTGTGGAGTTATCTCTATGGAGAGAGAGTAGGACCCAATCAAGAAGATTGGAAGCCTAGACTCTGAGATATGAGGGTAAGTGGGGAGTTGAGGATGATGTGATCTAAGTGGATGTATGTGGTTGCCTCATGCCTGATCCCTAGAGGTTGATGATGTCTTGGTTACCATGAGAGGAACCAAACCCTAGAGAGAGGATGAGTCTGCTGGTACCTCTTTACCTATGGTATAGATGAGAAGAAGAGTTCCTTAGACCTTGAGAGGTTTAGTAACAGGTTGTGAGGCCTTGTACCTTGTTGATTTTCCTTGAGGAGGACTCAACTCTGAAGTGTTGCTTGAGTAGAAGGATGACAGAAAGTGCATGTCACACCTTATACATGCTTGATTCTTGGCTAAGAGATTGAGCATGCAGTTGGACACCCAAAAGTGAACTTAGGGTTCCTAGGCCTAACAGATAAGTGGTGTACCTGACACTCATGATGAGATTTGAGTTTCTAGAGTTTTGAGCATGGTACTCCACATGGTTAGAGGAAAGGGAAACCCCTTAAGTTTAAGGTATGTTTGATGAAACCCTCCCAGCTAAGTTGGTGACATGGGAAGGTATGATCTTGGTCCAATGTTGAGGAATGAGAACAAGTAAGACCTAGCATGGTTTAGTAGGTGGTTTGTTTATTCCTTAGTAGCTTGCTAGGGTTAAGCATGCTAGACCTAAGGACGTTTGTGACCTTTGTTATCAAGGTGTAGTTTCCTCCCATCCTGGGAGAGGGACCCTTTTTGTAGGATGTGTACCAGTTTTGTGGGTTTAGAGGAAACCTAAAGGGTCTCATAGAATCTTGAGAAGCTAAGTGAAAAGTACATGGTATGAGAATGAACCTGTAGAACCATATATAACCATCTCTAAGTACATGTGGATGATTTACCATGACGGTAATTGGTATGGGGCCTGGCTAAGTTAGGTAGGTCTCCATGACCCTTATGAAAGGATGAAAGTCAGCCCATGTATACAGAGGGAGATGATGAAAGCTTGGGTAAGGTTCTAAGTTGGACATGTACTATAATAGAATCCTAAGTCTATCCTATGGTCAAGTAGGGATAAGACCAATGGAAGTGGGAGTTGCCTAATTCCCTAGTTGCACGTGACCATATGGTCGGGAGGTAACATCTATCATTGTCTGAGGGCCATGGTTTAGGAGATTGATCACCTTCATGAACTCATGGAACCCAAAGGACAATTGAGTAGGGCACTCTCTGGATGCATAAGGGAAGAGTGATGGCCCCAAAAGTGTCGACACCCTATAGACCTAGAGGAGATGACTAAGGATTGTGTGGTGACCCAAGTAGGTTCGAAACCAGTTTTCCATGGAAGTAAACTTGAGATTGAGATGATTGTGATGTAGAGATATATTTGGCACATTTCAATTTAGATTTATAGGTGTATGATGAGGTGGGATGTACCATATCTACTCTTGGAATAGGAAGAACTCTGTATTTGGACTGTAGCCAAATGCTTATTTCCTCTTGTTATGGGAGTGAGAGATAGGACAATATGCATGCCACACACCCAGGATAAAGATGATGTGAGTTGGAATGTTTCTACGAGGTATGAGGATAGAGATAATAATATACCCTAGTAGAGTAAATGATACATGGATGGTTTACAAACACTAAAGAGAAATAAGGTAGTCATCTTATAAGGATGTTTTTAGCATGAGCTATGTGGTTTTTGCCAGTTATACAAGGATGAGGTTGAAAACCAAGAGAATAAGCTCAGAATTGTCTCGATGATGGTAGACTTAGAGTTTGAGATGAAAAGTGGAACACATGGAGGTGTATGTCTTCAACATTACCTAATACCTAAGGATGTGAAGTTGTTGAGTTGTAGCTTCCTAGTATAGCAAAAGGCTAGCAGAGGCTGTTAGGCTAACCTTAAGTTTGAGAAAGGAGATATGTTTGGCTAACACTCAGATGTAACAAAATATGTTGAACAAGTTAGTGGTTGTTTGGTTAGCCAACCTAGGCCTTGATGTAATAAAATGATGATTGCAGAACCTCGGATGCACTTCTTTGGAAAAGAAGGTGAGGAAACCCTGATTAGAGTGATTTAGGGTATCTGAGGAATCAATCTTGAGGAATCATGAAATATAGAAGATCATGATTTTAAGATCACCATACACCGTACTACGAATATAGTAAGTGATAATAATACTTTTGATTCTTAAGATGAAGTTGCATATAACATGTGGCCATGCAAGCCAGGAGGTGAAGGATAAACACCAGTAACCCAGTGCATGGATATAAAGTATAAAGAGTTCCCGAGAGGGAATGGGAGTTCATCACTATGGATGTTGTAAGTCTCCCCTAGACCAGGGAAGGTCGACATGCCATATGGGTTATGGTAGATTGCCTTACCTATATGAAATGAGAAAGAAAGAGTACTGTCAAGGGACAAATCAGGTTGAACTACACATGGAGGTCAACTACACATGGTTCAACTGCACCATGATGCGAGTTTAAAAGTTCTTGAGTATGACCTAAAGGTTCACTTCCATAAGGTGGAAGTAGGTACATGAAGAACTTGATGTTAGCATAGTTTATCACCCCTAACTAATGGTTAGTATGATCCAGACTAGAGGTTCTGATGAGAGCATGTGTACTCGTTCAGGGTGATGCATAGAGACAGTTCTTGTCCTATGAAAGATGTGATGATAACCACCATAGCCAGTATCGTGATGTAAAGAACCTAGGTAAGGGAGGTTGAGTCAGTCACCACTTCATTAAGAAGATGTCGGCGAATGGATCTCACGAAGGTCAGAAAAGGGCCACAATGTATGTAGATGAAGTCACTTTGATTGGGCAATGGCTGAAAGGAGCCTAGAGACGACATGAGTTGTGAGATGATGCAAAGTAGACCAACATACAGTTCACTGTGGGAGAATATGTGACATGAAAATACGACCCCTCTGAGCTATAGTTAAGAAAGTTGAGTCCCCGATACATGGGTCCATTTGAGATGGATTGGAGGAGAAGGTTATGGTTGACCTTAACCCTCAGGATAAAGTAATGTGTGATGAGTTCCATGTGTCCACTATGTGAGGTACCCGGATCATAATGAATATACAAGACAATGGGAAATAATGAATATAGTTGCATCTAGAAGGATAATAAGTATCCTTATAAAGGAATTTCGAAATCTTAGAGTTTCTTGGGGTCCAAGGATCCCCAATGGAGAAGGAAGAAAGAAAAATATCAATAATAGAAAAAAGAGGATAATATGATGCCTAATGAATGATATTTGTGGTTTTGATAAAAAGGTGGTATTTCTATTAAAATAAAATATAATTTCGTGAAAAAGGGTTTAAAGCCAAGCACAAGGAAGATAAAAAGAGATAATTCTCAAATTTTGTAATAACCAAAGCATATGGGTTACCAAGGAATTTTTAAAAGGAAAGAGAATGCTTCCTAACTAAGGAACTTGTTTTCCTTTTGAAAAAGTGACTTGTTAATCCATGGATAGACATCTTAGGGCTTCAATAACCCTCCCCTATATAAGGGTAGAGCCTTGGCCAAGGGCAAGAGAATCCCGAGCACTCTTCTCCTTTCTTCTTCTCCGTTTTCATGCAAACCCTAACTAAGAGGGTATAGCGCTATCCTATGGAAACAAGGGGTTTTGTTGTGGTCCTGTTGGAGGTAGGGATCTCCCACAACAAACCCAGAAGGGCCGACTACCTTATTTGTGCTTTCGTCTATGCACAACCCTTTTTGGAGATCTGCAAATCTGCAATGATTTGCGGCAGTGATCGCGGCAGTGATCTGGGCCATGGCCAGGTGGTGCTCCATGTGCGCAATGGGACAACGGACCTAGGTTAGCAAGTTCCGGCAACATTCATGGTCCAGTGAGGAGAAGATAGCCCTACATAGGGCTGTAAGTGGCGGTCAGGTAGAGCATCTCGAGCTTGAAGATGACCCCTCAGTCGTTGGACCGTTATGCCCTCCGCAGGCTGAAAAAGCAACTGACTTATGTGGGGGAAAACTCATAAATTGGTTATGTTTCCAAATCGTTGCATTGCATGGAGATAGAAGCGACGTGGAATCCTCTGATTGGTCCAAAAATGTAAACTTTGCAAAATTTCATAACTAAATGTTGGTAACTCCGATGATAGCAAATAATAAATGCATTTTGCTCAACAAAATAAGAGGAATTCATTAAAAACATATTTGAAGTCTAATTCCTATTGCTATTCAAAAAGTAATGTAAGTTATCAACTTTAATGAATTAAAGATTAAGAAACCATATTTTGAGAGGATTAATGAAATTAGTAGGGTTTAATGGATGATTAAAGTTGATATTAGCCTGTTAATCATGAAAAGATACATTAAGATAAAAAATGATGAACTTTGCATGTAATTAGTTTAATTAAGAGTTCATGTGCATAAATATGCTTTAATGGGCCTTGAAACCCTAATATTAGTAAAAGTGACTCATAATGGTCTTAATTACTCAAAATTGTGAATAAAGTTGAGATATGATAATTCTAAGCTATTTTCTGTATAAAAGTTTCTAATTGTGGATAAATACCCTGAATGTAGTAATTAGGGTTTTCTAATGGATAAAGGTAGAATTAATGACTAGTAGAGTTCATATGTGAATTAGACCATAATGAACTGTGAATTGATGATAAATGAGCATAAAGAACTTGTCATGGACAAAAAGGATAAAAATGGTATCTTTAATGTAAAATAGGATTAATGGACTTATTTAATGGTTAATTATGCCTTTAATCTGAAATTGAGGATTAGATGTTGAGATAATTAGGGTTTGTGATCGATTGCATTAAATTAGGGTTTAAAATTGTAAAAGATGAAGGGAAACCCTAATTGCAATGGAAACCCTAAAAGTGGACTAGAAACCCTAGGAAGCTAGCTAGATTTAATAGATCTTGATGACATGAGTAATAAAAGGAAATTATATAATTATTTCAGGATCTTGATATGTGTGCTTGCTTGCTTGGATTTCTTACTTGCACTGATTATTCTGTTTCAAATAAGCCTGACAGGTATGTGGTTATGCTTATGAATAATCGCTTTAGTTTCACGGTGATTCTTGAACGTTTTATCGATTGCTTGAAAATAACTGTTGGATGCCTATTTATTTCATGCAACTATAAAGTGACTATGCTTATCACTATAAATGTATATATATAACTGGCTTAGATCTGGGTCCTCCTCTGTGGCTTTGAAAAGGCTAAAAGGGTAACCTAGAGAAAGGTCTAGGCTATCATGTGTTAGAAATCGGGCTACCCATATGTAGTGCCATGAGACTCTTTAGAATGCCATGAGTTAAGGAGTGGGCTACCTACAGGTAGTGCCATGTGACTCAACCCTAGAAACTGATTCACCTGTTAGGTGGGATCATGAGGGATTTAATGTGGATCTACCATAAGGAAGGCAGCATCCAGGTCCACTGTAGGGACATCGTAGAGGATATGGTATGAATGGATCATGCAGTTATATTTAAAATGTAAAGTTGTTTGTTAAACTGTAATTGAGTGCACTACATTGTTATGGATAATTGCATGATTAATGTTTCCCCCACATACCAGCTTTATGCTGACTGACGTTTTGTTTGTCAGTGTTTTAGGTACAAAGCCATAAGGACAAATAGTAAATTGTCATATTGTGAAATACATAAATTAAACTACAAGGAGGATTAGTTACAGTAGAATTCATAATTGGATAGAAGTTTAGAGATCCAAGATTTCAAAAGGTATGCAAAGTTTTTATTTTATCACAACTTTTCAATATAGTCTGGTAGAATTTGATAATTATTATTGATTATTTGTCGAACCTTTGATCTGGAAATTGGGATAACGGCTCTGACCTTCTGGTATCCCTTAATTGGGGGTTACCGGGAGGCGTGGTCATTACAATATTCCATCATGATGATTTCACATCCTCAGCCTTCTATACATGGTCCTTCTTGCTCATTTTAAAGGACTCATTTTCTTCATCTGTAAGAAGTTTGTCAGTGTGGTGTCTATATAGCTAGATGACTTATTGAGAAATCCTTCCAATAAACTCTTAAAAATTCCCTTTGGGACTTATATCCAAATTTATGCAAAGCTTAGGGTGGTTACAAAGGTTCTTCCAAGTGTTGGTACATAGTCCTACTATATATTGATTTGTCATGTTTCTTCTTCTTATAGTAGTATTATCTTTCTTGGTTGGAGTTTTAGTATACTGATCTATAGCTAGATCTACAAGAGGAGTTCCTACTGAGAACATTTAAGAACAACGTGGATTTTCTACAATTCATACAGATGACAATGTTCATTATTTATTATTCAATGGGTAAACTAGCATTTAACTGGATGAATATTTATGGAAATTACATCTTTGTCTCTTATTATTGAAATTATTTTGGGTTTCCAATATTTTAAAGTTGGTATTATGGATCAAATGTCCTCAACAGTAAGCAAACATCAACGTGTCCAATCAAAATATAAATTTTTCCATACATCAAAACACAACAAAGTTTTGCAGGATTATTAAACATGTACTATTAGTCATAAAGGGTGATTAGAATACCTCAAGATGCTAAGGTTGCCTCTATACAAATTCATCTCTAATTAAACTACATATAAGATTTTAGTGGGTCACATCCATGAATATCACTCAGGAATATATTAAACTTGAATAAAATAACGGAATAGGTCTGTCACAATAACATGTATACATCACACTATACTTAAGTGGGAAAAATGCAACACATAATAAAAATATCATGATAATTAAAGGAATTGGAATTATACACAGTTATTTGAAAGTATGAGAGAAACTGACTACAACATGATTTAACAGGTTCACTGAATACTCATGATAGTTTTGTGGACTTGGTGTTTACTTTGTATGCTCAAGTACCCATATGTTTTCAACATCTTAATGACAATCCCACATCAAGATGAATCTATAGTTATGTTTAGGTAACCTATCCCCTTACCTAATTAGAAATGTAGAAACATAATTCTACAAACACAAACACCATCCTAAGATATATATTCTGACACTACCAATTATATCTCATGCCAACCATTCATATTTCCATTCCTTTCCTTTCATGATCAAGGTAGTCATATAATTTGGTGATTGGGAAGTTGGATTGGGCACTCAAATAATCTAAGCATAATATAGAAAAATTTAGATCCATATTTATCGTATCGAATTTTAGCTTACAAAGAGGCATAGTAGTCAAAAGGGAAGGTGTCTTTTTGTATCAAAGTCCCACACCATTATTTTGAGAGTCCTAATGATAATCATTTGATGGAATAATCATGGTGTGTATCAAATATGGAATTTTTTTGCTTAACTGTGTTTGAGGTTTAATCAACAATAGGCAACCATGGGCTTAAATAGGAAACTTATCAACCATGAGGTATAAGGAATAAATCCTCCTTATTTCACCATATAAAGATTATTATTATTTACCTCAAACATAAGAAGTATGTATAATAGTTTTTTTAAGTTGAGTTTTCATGATATGAGGGGTCATACATGATTATTTTATTTTCTGATTAATTTCATTCATCAAAATTGAGTTTTTGAAATTAAGGTCAGATCATGAGATCAATACCTTAATCAACTTTCATGATTTCAACTGAATTTTAGTTTCCCCAAATATAAGCGACCTATAATTGAGAAATCATCTGGTAAATAGTCATGAGAGAAGAACCACGTGAGGAGACAAAAAAGACAACTAATCATCATCTACTTGGGTGTCTTAGGGTAGTCCTTAAAGAATATATGAGATGCTAGAAGACTCTCTAGGGTTTTAGGAAATCCTTCAATCTATTTATGTAACCTCTAAGGCTAGGTGGAGTAGGGGAACCACACCCATCATAAAGACAGATAGAAGAAATTATTGTTAGAACCCTTAATTCTCTTTCTAGACACCTAAATTTCACCATGGTGAACTTTAGGGTTTTCCCTAGGTTTAGACATTAGAAATATTATTTCATTAATGCATATGAAGTGTGTGGTGTCTCTGATACTAACTATCATAGAGTTGTTCTTACTCTAATGCCAATCCCTCTGTCAGGTATGCAATGTTATAGGGATTAGAGAGCTCATCCCCGAGTGGCCCAAAAATCACACACACACATCATATGCAAAAAGTAAAAAACATTTCATTTATTGAAAAGAACTACAAAGTTTATCACATAAGATCTCATAGGAAACATGAAAAGAAAAGATTATAAGGTAAGAAGAATACACACTATATAGTACACCTCATTCCATATAATCCCATGTGATGATCATTCTTTATTTTGGAAGATATTGGAAAAAGTGTATTGATCATCATGTTTCAAGTCATCAAGTCTTCATGCCTAAAATCAAATAAATCGAGATGCAATCAATGCAAATGCATTGGTACGCTTTGAAAAAAGCAACATTGAACAATTGGAAACATTTATAGAAGATATTGTACTTGGTAGGATTTATAAGCAAAATATATCCAATATTCATACTTTTGTTCATTTCAAAAAAATCAATTTTTAATTATGAATTTCCCCATTATGGTGAAAAACATGCATGCATATACGTATGGATCCATCACCCCAACAAGATGGGGGAGGTCACCATGTTATACAAGTTCCACCCTCACATATGAGGAGGTCTCTTGTAGACAATATTAGTAATTTTATTACAAATATTCATATGGGGCATTATCTTTTATGTTCCAGGTTTTTCAAGAGTATATATAAATAAATAAAGAAATAAATAAATAAATACATATATATATATATATATAACAAATCAAAAGACCACTCAGTAGGGAACATTGTTTCTCAAACAAGTACATAGCCAAGATTTTCAACAAGAGTACATACAAGTAACATTCAATACTTATACTATGTTCATGGAGGAATAAATATAAAATCATACCTCAAAGAGTCAAATAAGAGTACTAGCAATATCAAATATCGATTCAATGATTTAGATCAAATCCTAGATTGCAAAAAATAGATCTAAGTGTCAAGATCTTGGAAAAATTATGTCATTATATCATTTATGTAAGATTTGGGTCCTAATTTCCTAATTATCCCCTAAGGTGATCATCCATAATTTTATTTTCAGATTCCATTATAAACATAGGTGTTTTAGAAAATTAAAGTAAACCCTAATTTGTCCATTATCATAAATCAGGATTATGATCAATCTAGGTCACAAATGGATGATCAAGATCATTTGAGGTCACCACAAAACCTAGACTTACTATGAGTGCATGAATCAGGGATGATTACAAATTTTCAATAATAAAAGTTTAAAGATCACTAGACAATTAATTATTAAAATGGCATGATTAACAATATTAGGATCTAATGACTAAGTGAGATATAGTCCACCATTACTCGATCAAAATCTACTATAATCATGATGTGGACAATTAGCAAGGAGAAATAGAGTTTATTGTCCAGATTAAGGTTTGAAATGCCAATAGAGAATCGTAATTAAGGTACTAAGAGAGAGATAATTATCATCATGAAACCATGCTATAATAGGGAATTATAATGGTATCATATTAATCTTGACATTTTTTGAGCATGTGGACATTTTTCTAGGAATTTTTGGACATTTTGAGCTATTTTTAATGAATTTAAAAAGTTAGACCAAGAAAAATAAAATGAAAATAAAAAGGGAGAAACTGGCCAGCCAACTTTGTGGATTAGGTGATGGATCTGGAACAATACATCCCTGTGCCTGACCTGCGATCTAGGCTTGGATGAAGGGGGGTCACAAGAGGGGTGAAAGTGACCTAAAGGCCCATGGGAAAAAATCAAATGCACAATGATCAAGGGGCATATCAGACAAAGTTGATCATTGTATCTTTGATCAAAATAGAGACTTGGTCCTTGCTCACACCATAGCTATTGGTAGAGAGAAGAGGATGAAGTTGTAGAAGAGGTGATCACGATGGATTTTTCACAAGGCCATTCAGTGGTTTCCGTTGGTATTGCAGCATCTTACCGAGGTCAACAAGCTACAACTTCCTCAGACTCGAGATCAGATCAGGGAAAGTACAAGCCTCTAGCGATCATCTGTAGTTGTATAAGGGAGAGTATTGAGGGGAAAGAAAACAACACAAAAATGGGTTGTGGATCTATATAAATATTCGCCTTGCCTTGGCCTGCGAGGCTAGTGATCCCAAGAACACCGATAATGATAATGGGACATGCATATATGGATTTCCTCTTAAGACAACATTATGGAAGGAATGAATGATAGGTTTGAAATTATCGTGATGGGGAGGGAAAGTGGTGATCTCTTGAGATTCAAGGTCTCCTTTAGATCCATATGTGTTCCTCGACCTCTTACTAGGTGGCACTATTCTCCCTGATGATGAAGAAGCTTTGAGCAGAAGTGGGTCTTTGTTGATGTAGCGCCACAAGTCATTGCACCTCAAGCTAAGGATTGGGTGAGCTTTACTGACAATCAGAGTGGTACAAGAGCATACAATTAATAGGAAGGGGTTGAAATTATGAGTTGGGCTCAATAATTCATGAGAAAAGTTGACGAAGCTATGTGGGGAAGAAGGGAGTGTCTCAGATGAAATTTTTAATCAAATTGATGATTAAACGACTCCATGAATGTTTTGGAGGATTTAAATAAAAGACTTGAGGTGTAGGGTTACATGGGAGTGTGCCCCCTTTGTGACTTAATTGTAGCCATTTGGGAATTTTCTAAGTAGTGAGAGATAGGGGGGTCAGTTAGGACTCATTGTGTAGAGGAGAGAAAATCAAATCTAGAAAAACTGATGTGGGGGATTGAGGACAAGTGTAGTGGCAGATAAGGGGGCCAGAACTTCATGCACACTATGCACTAGTCAACTCTGTTGTTTGTAGGCAAGGGAGATCACCCAGTAGGTCAGTTTTCTATCCAAGTCTAGATCCAGAATCCAAGTAGGTTGAGAAAAATAGATTTATAGGGCATTTATATCTCTCAATTCATTTATCCCAAAAAAAAATATTTTACCCAGATATTTATATAGGTATCACCTAGATATAGAAAAAGCTTAAAATCAGAAAGGTAATGGTTGATCCAAAAATAAATGCAATTGAGTAAATTCATCAATTGAGCTAATTTAAGTGTCATAATATATAAATTATTAAAATTGGGCATTCATATTGATGTTTGGGTTTCAAAGCCAGTCAAAGATCATGAAAGTGATGAAGTGAGGTCAATTAAGAAATTACGGATAATCGAGAGGCATAGTTATAGTTTGGTCATTAAATGTGGAAAAATCCACTTCATCATTGCACCATTTAGTACCAAAGAATGCATTTGACTTCCTTCCAATGAAGCTTTACTAGATTTGATATATATCTGCTCACCATGGTAACAACCTGTGAAATATTACGATGGGTACAAATCATGGCATACATGATTCTACCAACTTCACTAGAATAAGGAACACAAGACATATGTTTATCATCCTCTTTAGATTGTGGAAACTCAATAGATGAAAGCTTCTTGAAATGGTCATCTAAGGGAATATATACAAGAGATGCACCAGACATAGAAAACTATTATAGAACTTTCTTCACATACTTTCCCTGACTGAGAAATAATATTCCAACTTTATGGTTTCTACTAATTTCCATCCCTAGAATTTTGTTTACTACTCCCAAATTAATCATCTCAAATTCACCACTAAGTAAGTGACTCAGTCTCTAGATTTCAAAAATTTCTCTTATTGCAATCAACATGTCATCAACATAAAGAAATACGAAAATAAGAGACTCATGATGAAGTTTCTTCAAATAGACACAAGCATCATATCTACTTCTGTAATATCCATGCTTGACCATGAAAGAATCAAATCTATGATACCATTGTCATAGAGATTTCTTTAAGCCATAAAGAAACATATTCAATAAGCACACATGATCCTTCTTCACAGTAGAAATATTACCTTCAAGCTACTACATGTAGATATGTTCCTCTAAGTCACCATGAAGGAATGTGGTCTTTACATCAAGTTGAATAAATTCGAAATCATATCTAGAAACTAACTCAAATAGAAATTTGATGGAGTTGTGTTTGACAATAGGAGAAAAAACATCATTGTAATCTATACCTTCCACCTGGTTGTAGCTTTTGTAACTAACCACTCATTGAACCTTATAGTAATATCTCTAGAACCAGCTTCCTACCTTTTGAATAACCATTTACATCTAATAATCTTCTCTCCAGCATGAAAATTTATAATCACCCAAGTGTTGTTTTTTTAAGAGACTCCATATTTGCCTTCATAGTTGCAATCCACATCATAGAATCTAGATTAGACACAACTTTGACATATGTAGTTGGTTCACCAGAATCATTTTTCTCTTTTGTATTAGCCAAATCATACACAACAACATAATATGAATATCTTCTAGATGGTATGACCTATCTTCTTTCTCTTCTAGAAGCAATGTAAATGTCTATTCTTTAGGAGTGTCATCTTCATCATCATCACCTAGTTTTTCCAGTGTACCAATAGGAGGTGTCCAGCTGTGTGCACTGACTTCAACCTCCACCTGCTTTGGAATTTGTAGAGTGATCTGTAGCAACGGATGTAGCACCATCTGGTTTTGCACAAAACATGTAGACTCATCAAAAGTGACATTTCTTTCAATAAGGAACTTTGATGACATCGAATTACTACACCATAATCTATATCCCTCTAAACCATCAACATAACCTAGAAAAGTGTACTTTTTTCCTATAGGCTTGTGCTTTCCTTCATTTAAATATACATATGTAGGGAAACAAATAATATGATGATTTCAATAATTTGCAGGATGACCAAACCAAGTAGGAGTAGATGGAGAATGATTAATAAGATAGGCTACATTAAAGATTGCTTTAAAACAAAAGGCTTTTCTAAGACCAACACTGATCAAGATGCATCATGCATGCTCTAGAAGAGTTATGTTCATGTTGTTTGCAACACCATTTTACACATTTGTATGTCTGACTGTGTGGTGTCTTGAAATACCTTCAGATTGACAAAACTCCATGCCATTATCAATCATCAATCTTTTGATGCATTTTCCTATTTGATTATCAACCAGCATCTTCCCTTTCTTCAGCTAATCAAAAGCATCATATTTATGCTTCAGAAAAATACACCCATGCATTCCTTGATAAGTCATCAATGAAAGTAAGCAATATCTGGCACCACCCTTGGAAGGAACTTGAGACGGACCCCAGATATCAGAATGCATATAATCAATAGTACCTTTTGTAGTATGGATTGCAGTTGAAAATCTATCCTTTTTCTACTTTCCCATTACACAATACTCACATAAATCCAATTTTCTAGTACTGACACCACCTAGAAGGCCTCTGTTGCTTAATAATTTGAGACATTTCAGACTCATGTTTCCCAGACTCATATGCCGTTGCTTAGTGGTATCTGGATTGAAGTGGTTGAAGAAGAAATAACTGGTTCTATACTAGTGATAGTTTCACCAATCAACTTGTAAAATTTTTCAAGAATACGTACATCCTTAATTAGAACATCATCTCCTTTGGTTATGGACAAGTCTCCATTTTAAGCCCTACATCGAAATATGTTGGCTTCAAGAAAACCAATCAAGATGAGATTTTCCTGAAGGCCTTGAACATAATGGGCATTTAAGACAATTTTGATAATTCCATCAAACATCTTTATGAGGATTGACCTGACACCAATAGTCTATCATGTAGTGTTGTTCTCCATGTTCACCATTCCCCCATCAATTTTTTAATAAGATGAGAACTGTCTCTATGTAGAGACGTGTGGTGTGAGCAATGGAGTCTATAATCCACAAAGTATAAAAATCTATGGATGAGTATGGCGGTGAGAATGATGCCGCAAGAACAAATCTAGATCTTTATGTGCTACATTAGCTTCTGAAGCTTGTTCTTATTTTTCACCACTGTCTCCATGTTCATCTTGTTCTTGAACTTGTAACAATAATCAACAATGTATCTAATCTTCTTACGATATTTACAGATCTTCCCATTCTTGGACCTAGACATTGATCTTAAAGTGTCCTTCTTCTTTCCCTTATCTTTTTTTAAAACATGTCCCTGAGAGCCTAAAACTAGCTACAACTTGATGAAGTGACAAAATCTTTATCAACCATGGATTTGGACTTCAATGAGGAAATAACATCATCCACCCTAATTGGTGATTTTCCATACAAAGCAGTTTCCCATATTTTCTTGTATGAAAGGGGTATCGAACACAATAGAATAAGAGATGTGTCTTCATCTTCATGTTTAACATCTATATTTTCAAGGTCCATGATAATAGAATTAAATTCATCAATATGATTAAAAATGAATTACCTTCCACCATTCGTAGTAAATACATACACCACCTATGATAGAGTTTTGTTTGGAGAGAGTTCATCATGTAGAGATGTTCGAGTTTCTTCTAAATTCCTACTGCAATAGTCTCCTTGGACACTTCATCAAAGACTTTGTAGGATAATGATAATTGGATGATAGTAAGGGCCTTGTGGTCCATCTCCTTCTTTTCTTCATCCTTTGTAGTGGTTACATCTTGTCAATCCCTTCCAAAGCCATAGAGACTCCTTATTGCACAAACCCACCACACATTGTGATCTACCACAACCCAAAGTTGATTTAGCGATGTTCGAGTTTCTTCTAAATTCCTACTGCAGTAGTCTACTTGGTGACTTCATCCAGGACTTTGTAGGACAATGACAATTGGATGGTGGTAGGAGCATTTTGGTCCATCTCCTTCTTTTCTTCATCCTTCGTAGTGGTTGCATCTTGGAAATCCCTTCCAAAGACATATAGACTCCTTATTGCACAAAATGCCACACATTGTAATCTTCCACAACCCAAAGTTGGTTGAACGATCAAACTTCTCTATCTTGTATAAACTCAACATCTTTCAAAATTTCAACACAGGACTCTAATACCATTTTGTTATGGATTTGACTAAGAGTATATGTTGAGTTTATGCGGAATAAGAAAACCGAGAACACATTTTATGGTTTTTAAATTCTTAAATAAAAAAATGGAAAGATCGTCATTCTTGACCTTCCAAGCTTCATGGTTTATTCATGAATAAAACATTATTGTCTTGTATTTGTTTCAATCTTTGTCCTAGTCAGTTACATATTATGGTTATTATTTGGTATCTTCGATTGTGGTTTTGGAGTCCATATATACCAGATCATTTGCTTTTTATGGGGTTTCAAATGTTATAACAATGATGTGATCTAATATAAACAAACATTTTAATCGAAATGAAAATTATTATCTAGTAGCTCGATATAGTTTTGATATATTTTCTTGACCATAAAAATGCAATTATTTTATTATAGTCTGGAGATTTTCATATCTCATAGTGAAACTTATGTTTAATCACTGTGAGTTATAACCTT